>CM056996.1:58194735-58821297 GCA_029891345.1 Dryococelus australis
AGGTAAGCAATCTCATACCGTTTAGATTTTTTCCCCTTAAATCATTGTAATCAAACTTGATGTTCGAACATGAAAAAGCATAACTTGACATGGTATAATCTTATACTTAACAGAATTTTTTATGTCTGCGCGATTTTCATTTATATAGTCCATTCACGGTTAATTCCTACTTTTCTGAAGCCCTGCTACATTATGCTTCCAGGATATTCCTCCGCCTCCTGCAAACAAAGCTTAACTAAGTATAAGAAAATAACACATGAAGGACAACGCACCGTATTCATGCGCACTCAAGAGTAATAATATTTTGTGCATAGGAGATCTTTCTTACTTGGCGTTACAAACACGATATAAATGAAATATTGTAAGTTATAGATACAATATGAGTAAAAATTATATTTAACAAAAAATAAGGTATTTTTATGTTAACACTGGTATACAACGGTTATGACTGATGACGTATTTGGGAAACAAGCAAATACGGCATGTGAGAAGTAAGCTTTCTACGGTTTGTTTAAAAAAGAATGAAGTAACAGTGAATGGAGTATATCGATATTTTCCCCTTGTGGGATAAAAATGATTGAATAGTGAGGGGTTATTTGATTACAGTTACAGATGTAAAACTAAACACTGAGTAGTTAGAAATAGTATGTCCGAGCGCACATTGGTCATGGATGTGTAGATCAGTCGCCATCTTGAATTCGCCTTCTTGGATTTGCTATTTTGGATGACCTTGACCTCCATCAGCCATCTTTAATGCATTCATGGCTAACGTCTTCGGAGCCAGTACACCGCTATCTTGGACATCACCTGTATCATTCCACCTCCCCATCTTCTTTCTAGAATGTTTCATTTTCCTGCTTTGCCATTCCACCTTGGTACCACCTGCTCTATCATTCCTTCTCGCTTATTTCTCTCTCTCCAACTGCCATCTTGGAAATAATCTGCTGTTGGCTGCCATCTTGACTGTCTGTGGCTCACCATATTTTATCTTCCACCATATTGATTCGCATATCATCTGCTAGATGGTGTTAGTATCGGTCGCCGTATCGGAAGTTTCTTTCATTGCCTACCAGTGGGGCGATCTAGGTTCCCCCACTGTCTGCTAGGCAGTGCTAGTATCACTTGTTGTCATTGGTTGCTAGGAGTGCTGGTGTTGGCTGGAGGCTAAGGCCGATGTTCCATGTGTTGTATGCAGACACTCGCCTCTATCGATGTGATATGGTTTAATACATTACAAAATGCTGTGGAGGTAAGGAGCTGCCAACTGCCGGACCTTGGATTAGTAGACAGACGTCCTAACACAGCAAACACGGAAAATACTGGCCGGCGTCGGTCCGGTATAAGCTATAGAGAGTCGCACTCTTGAATTGCAGTGTGCAGTGTAATGGACATTCACTCTCTCTTTCCAATACATGATTTCTGTCGTTAACGCTGTCCTTGTTCCTGCTTTTACTGTTGCCTGATAAGTTATCTTTTTGCAGTCTCAGAAAAATTTGACTTTTCGTTGCTTGTGTGCCATGCAATCACAATGATAGGGTTTCTCAAAGGTTTCAGATTCAAAGGAGCCGCTTAGCTTTGCATCAAGGAATTGGATTCTCTAACGAGTCATCAGTGAAGTATACAAATAAAATTCTCTTAATCAGGCAATTTCCTTCGCCACCCATTTGCTACTCAGCCTACCAGTCACGTCGCAAAGCTTGAGTGATCTGGCAACAGTGCGCGCCATTCACACTGTACTACAATCTAAGAGTGTGACGCTCTATAGCTGACCAACTCCGGCCAGCCGATACCGGCCCGCTGTCTTATGCCGGAAGCGGCACAATGGATATATGGACTGGCGGCTAACTGTTGGCCGACAGTCGGGCCTGCGATGGCTGGATGTCGTTACGATGCTGGGCCTGCGACGGCTGGATGTCGTTACGATGCTGGGCCTGCGACGGCTGGATGTCGTTACGATGCTGGGCCTGCGACGGCTGGATGTCGTTACGATGCTGGGCCTGCGACGGCTGGGTGTCGCTACGATGCCGGGCCTGCGACGGCTGGGTGTCGCTACGATGCCGGGCCTGCGACGGCTGGGTGTCGCTACGATGCCGGGCCTGCGACGGCTGGGTGTCGCTACGATGCCGGGCCTGCGACGGCTGGGTGTCGCTACGATGCCGGGCCTGCGACGGCTGGGTGTCGTTACGATGCCGGGCCTGCGACGGCTGGGTGTCGTTACGATGCCGGGCCTGTGACGGCTGGATGTCGTTACGATGTCGGGCCTGCAGCAGCATGATGTCCAGAAATAAGCAGTATACCCATGAAAAAACCCTTAACTTTTCGATTAAAAATTTTAGTCGACAGTCCAGCATGCTTACCTATACACCACGGGGTAAGCTGCTGACACAGTCCACAATTTAAAATATGTCCCGACAACAATTATTATTTAAAATATATCACGACAACAATTATTATCACGACAACAATGAACAATTATATAAATTCCATTACAATATAACAAATAATTTTAAAACACTGATTATTTAAAAACTATTTCTTCAGAGGCTTGCAAACAAAATAATTTTTGTTAGTTTTTGATGTGTGTCGGATGGTTCTACAAATGAAGAAAAATTCAAAGCAAACAAATGCCATGAGCTACAACATGACATTTATAATCACGGAAAATCATACCAATGGTTAACACACGGTCTCGAATAATACATAATGCCATTAAGAGCCAGCTAACATCTTGCCTATTCAAAACACTCTCCAAAAGTTTGTCGACAAAAATACATAGTATTTATATCTTTATTGTGATAAAGAGCCTTCTCTCGAAAACGTTACCGGGCAGGAATAAATAATATAATGGCCAGCTTACCTAAAACACAAAGATGCTGTATGGAAATCGGCCCAGAAACATCTTTAAGATGCTTGCAACATGTCTCTTTTGCGATACCATGTCGATATATTTTCGGTGATATACATCTGTTATCCTAAAAAAATACAATGGGCCATTGTCATTTTTCTAACGGCAAACATTCTGTCTCAAAAAAGATATCATGCTGGTAACAGCTAGCTAACATCTTGCCTATGTAGAATGTTAGGGCAGTTATACCTAAAGCCCTCTTAAAACATAGTTAGTCATAATTTCCTTACAGTTTTAGACATAGCCGCCAAATCCAAATCATAGGCATTACCTCTGACACCGATCAGAGTGGTTGACCTGTTGTGGCGTGTGTCCTCTTATAAGCATAGTTAGTCATCTGTTTAAGATATAGCCACAAAATTCATATCATAGGCATCGTCCCTCGGGTATAATTTAAGCTATATTGCATTTAACAGGGATAAATTTGATTGAAGGATTCAAAAATATATAAGGAAGTAGCCTATCTGTAGAATTGTCGCGCAAACACTATTTGTTGCAATTGTATAACATTTCATTAAAGTCAAATTCTTTAGAGTTATAGGTATTTTACAACTGATTTACCAATAAATGTGTCCGGGGCACTGAACATTGAATTGAGAGTGCTTAAAGAAATAGCAGTCACGAACACTTTGCCATTTCAAGTATTCGGCAGCTGATATATTCCGCCGATCCTACACACACTATTTTTTTCCATCATCCATCTTGTTTCTGTCCAAGCATTTTGTGTCTGGAAACCATCTAGGACATGGGTCGTAGGTGTGGACCAAAGGACTACCGGGCATACTGGATCTGGTAAGCATATAGGATATGGCACTCGGGTGTGGACCAGAGGACTGGTAACCATTTTATGTCTGTCCAACATCTTATTTCTATCCATCATATTGTCTCTGGCAAGCATTTAGGACATGGGTCTCTGATGTGGACCAGTACTGAATATCTTGACAAAATAGCATTATAGTTTTAGGGAATGAAAACTCATAGACAAGAAAAAATCCACATTCTTAGCTGTGCCGCACAATATATTTTTTCCTGATTGTGTTATACTCCACGTCGCAGTTCGTTCAGAATGCAAGTAAATCAGATGATGAACACACTTTGGTTTATTTTTCCAGCTAAGCGGCTCTCAAAACTTCTTTGTTAAAAGCCGCCTGTGATTTGGTTAAAGGAATGATCAATTGTTGTTTGGAATTAATAATTACGTGCCTGTAATCCTCTGCAAAACCGAGCACCATGGCTAGCCCATGTTCGGTATATTAAAGCAGCTTGTACCACCACAAATAATCCAGAACTTCTTTCTCTCGTCGAGAGGACAAAGTGAAAATGATGCGATGCTGTTCTTGTGTTCAGAGAATTTTATGATCTATCATAACATATGGAAAGATTAAATCACTTGCAGCACTTGACAAAGATACCGAGTTTGCATACCGGCCTAAATAATTTCTGCTCGCATAAGCACGACACGAAATACAATCTGTCTACAAACACCTACCTGCCTATCTGGAACAGGAAAAAAATCATAATTGATTTGTCGAATGAAGAATGAGTTTGAGTGTGTAATTATATCATTATGTTTTCTTGACAAGTCTGTAAAATAAAGTTAAAGTGTACAAATAACATGTGTGTTAACCGTTCATTTTTATCCCTGCTTATATTAAGCTGATAGGGAGTAACAATTAAGACTAATCTAAGGTTCGTACATATACATCGAAGATGTTATTCATTTTAGCATCAAATATACATTTTTGTGATGGTCGTACGCAGTGCCTTGATACGTACAAATATATGTAAGCTGTGAGGATATGAAAACTTTGAATGTATTTATGTGCATGCTTAGTATAGGCATTGGCATGGGTTTATGTGAAAATTGATTCATGATTTTACTTGAACAAAATATAAATCCATCACTTAAAAAATACTAAAACATTATTACAGCTAACATTAAACACAATCAGCTTATCATAAAAAAAATTGTACAGACGCGGAACGTTTCGTGTACGCTTTACCATTAGTTTAAATAAAGAATTATTGAGTCTCAGATCGAACCTCCTTTACACTATACTACTAAGGGCTGTTAGCAATCATTACCTCCCTCCCCGCACCATCGGAAGTCAATGACATAGTAAGGTATATGAACATAAAATGTCTTGCAAATTAATACTCCTTACCGAGCGAATAAAAGCAAATCAGCTTAAGGGAAAATTTGTGTGCCACATCACCTCAGCATATGCCTAGACTTCTTACTTATCTAGAGATGGCTAATGTAAATAGTCGCACAGCACTTATATATTCTTAAAACAGCAGCAGACCAACGTATACTTCAGTTCTCCCCAACGTAGGTGAAATTACTGGCTGGCGGTAAGGAGAACTGTCCACATGTTATTTTTACTGCCAACGCGATCAAAGCACATTCCTTTGTCAACAGCACCAGGTTATAGCAACAGAGTAGATAAGTACAGAGAAACGAAATGCGGTGGTTCCTTCGACATGGGCGAACCCATTCGCCGATTAGCCTCACAAAGCTCTGTACAGGTCCATGTGTCTGATTGGCTACCGCATGTAGCGAATGGTTCCTTACTGACTGGGCTGCCAGCTGGTGAATAAGTTATTAGGTCCTGATTGGCGAACAGCGTTACTGCATGTTACTAGTCCGTGACAGCCTCTTTCTTATGTGTACAGCTAAGAGTTCGTTGTATACACGCCCTTATTGGTTTTCAGTGAATTCAGCTTTTCCATCAACTAAGCATCTAATCCGAATGCATTTACAGTTTTGTGTTATCTCTACAGTATATATTTTACTGGTCAATAGACGCCTTAAATTTATGCATGACATTAAATCATCCAAATTCCCCAGTTCGCATCTTTAACTGAGATACTTGCCATTCATGTTTCCCAGTTCAAAATTGTGCAAGTGGATTTATTTAAAATCAGTATTGTGTGCAACCTTTATATTTGCTAAAGTAATTTCATGGGGAGATGGATGGAATTTGTAGAATCCTTTAAAGTATTCTAATCCAATTCTCCTGCAGGCGAACTGAACTCTATATACATCTGATAAAAGTAAACAATATTTTGATTTACATTTTGTCACCAAACCTTTGCACAACCAAGATTTTCTATCTAGGAAAGAGCGTTCAATATACAAAGTAAGTATGTTAAAACCATATCATCTTGTACAGACCAACAACTTAGTAAATTCATTTTACAATCTACTATAATTTGTTTGCCTCATTCATTTATTTTTCATTCGGGCATTTACACAACTACAACTATTACGGGCAGATATGCTGTTTCCTGCCAAACACATGATGAACTTAACTTTTATTATATTTATTACTCACTTTGCAAGTATATTACATATTCACTTTGCAAGTATACAAAATTTACTTTGAAATCTTAGTAATTGTCTCTTTAATATTTTTTGTTGCATACGTAGGGAAATTGTTATTAGAAGCCAATACTGTTAAAGAGATACAATTTTTATTAACTACCAATCAAACCTGCACACGAACATATATGAATATATTAGTATATTTTACATAAAATATTTAATCAGTTACAGAAAATGGTCATGCATATGCCTACTAGCGGGCCATACGAGCAGACGGTATCATAAAATAATTTGTTATTGAAAATGGTTTAATTTTTTTATTCAATTTGTTGTCGCTGCTATTGGTTTCCCTTCGTCCAATACATTAATTTTTTATTTAAAGTAACATGCATAATTGTGCAATAATAAATATTTTATAAAAACAAAAGAAAGTAATACTTTTTCCTCCTGTGATGTATTTAATTCAAACATCCGGCAGCCGAATTAACCTCTACGTACAGATGATAGTAAAACTAATAGTATTTTGATTCGCATCTTACCACCAAACCTTTGTGTAATCGATGATTTCCATTTATTACAGAGCATTCACTATAGTACTAACATTTTATTTTTCCATATACTTCCCACACAGAAAATGGCCTTGCTGTCCTGTTACGACTTTCCTTGACTTCAAACATAGTCACATGTTCGAGGCGACGCTCCGTCAGGTTATCGCACTTGCTATTAAAATGTTGTTATAGCGCGTGTATCATACTTGCGTTTACCAGGCTTTTGGAGTCTGTTTCCCCTCTTCTCCGAAACCCTGCTACTCAGTGGGACTGCTTTTGGTATAAGATTCCGAAGTTGTCTAATAATAAAGTCATTAGTGTATTTTTATATGTCTTCCTAACATGTGGGACAACCGAAATTCTAGTTCATTTCATATGAGAGGTTATGATATTTACTATGAATTCTTTAAAGAAGCTGTTCCATACTACAGTGATGAAAGATGTAAAGTTTTTAATCTCATGCCAAACAGTCGGCTACCACCAAGTACGGGCAGTCTTGGACGTCTAATTAGTTGAAATTTGGAAGGAGAAACCGATTGCGAGTGGACTGACTTTGGATTGCAGTATATAGACTCGGACGAAGCATTTTACTAGAGCCAACATTTCCAGCGGATTCGACTATTTTACACGAACGCAGAAGCGAGTGGATTTTGCCTTGCCCCATTGGGCGTTTATTCGACTAATATATAAACTCAGGTCTAGTGGGCGTATGTACTGTATTAATTACCCATTAGCAGTAATGAACCCAGACACTCAGAATAAGGAATATACCAGCGAAAAGGGCCATAATGTTGTTAAAAGCTGTTCACGTTAAAGTGAGAACTTTTGAAATATACCTTTTGAAAAAAGTCGCTACCCCTACACATATTTTAACGAACACACTGACTGACGCGCGCCTGCAGTTAACTAAGAAAGGAAAGTATTTCCATTCCTTAATGTTGAATTAAAAGTGTGACGTAAACATTATTTCTGCACACTTAAATAACATATTTTGTTTTATATTTTCTAATGAATATAAATGGAAGAAATAAGAAATGTGTAAAATGTATACTTTTATAATAATTTCAGAGTTTTACTTTAGTCATGCATGAATAAGGTGATCAGGCCCATTGCTACGATAAATTTACATATGGCGGAAATATAAATAATGCGCTTACAAGTAGATCATAGGCAGGGCTTTAAAAAGTGCTTAGTTTAGCGTGAACAGCCTACAGAATTGTTTTAGTACAAATTATTTTATTTGTAAAATGTAATATGAACTTTAAAGAAATAATGTTTTCACGATAAATATATACAGTAAGTTGAAAATCTTTTTTTATACTGGACTTGTAATATAATCTTTAATCTTTGAAGATGTAATGGTGTTAAAATAATTTGTACTTCCTTATGATTTTATAAAACATGATATTTAAAAATAAATTTAACTAAAATCTAATTTTATTCGGAAATTGTAATGGGAAACGTGTAGCATATATATTGGTGAATAATGAACTATGTATCCTTTGGAAATGACCGTTTTTGTATTTCGGTATTTATAGTTCCGGTATCAAAATAAAAAGTGTTACTTGCAGCAGAATTATCGCGTTGGTCTCAGACTACCGAGCGAACTCGCGTTTCATAGGTCGCTTGTTTAGGCTCGTGTGCTGCTCGTTATTTTCCCCGTGGAATTTTCCCGTCTGGCTCTAGGTGCGTGCTGATAAAGCTATAAACTAGAATTGACCACACTTTTGTTAATGGCTTCCCAGGCTAAAATAATCTCACTTAAACATACACCAAGTGAAGGCATATTATATTGCAACAGCATAAATCCTCTAAGCATAGTAATTACAGATTTATTCAAATCGTATTTAAATTAATTTAAAAATAATTAAAATAATAATTTTTCAAGGTTCACGTCGCTGCATTGACGCAGCTGCAGGCAAAGCCCCTTTCTATATAACTTTTGAAACAAGTTTAAAATTAAATAATGTGTTTGCGTCCAGCACGCCAATTCACCCACATACTATTATACTTTGAAACATGTGCGGGGACTAAGCTGAAAATAATACATTGTCTTGCTTCCAGGTCCTAAGTGGTATGTATTATATTGAACTTATAAAAAATATGAAAAAAATAAAAATGAAATGTTACATATTTTCTATAATAAACAATTACGACTTGAAACAATACCATGGAAGGCCCTCCACTAGTGTGCTTATGCTGAATCTGTCGCAATGTATTTTAAATGGGATTGTGCAGTTGCGGCTGAGAACAGCCTACTGAAGATCGACTATGACATGACTATGATATGAATTTTGCGACTATAGCTTTGGGGGCTGTAAATGGCAGCCAACTATGATTATAAGAGGGCTTAAAGTATACTTGACCCTTCCACTCTGTTATCAGGTGTGATTCCTATGTTATGAATTTGGTAACTATCTCAAAGAGTTCGGAAATAATGACTAACTAATTTTCTAAGAAACCATAAGCTGTAATTAACCCTACGACCCTCATCGATGTCAGGGGCGATGCTTATGATGTGAATTTGGCAGATGTATCTTAAACTGTTTGGGAATCAAGCAAACAATGCTTATAAGAGTGCCTGAGGCATAATTGAAGCTACCACCCTAATCGACATCAGGGGCGATGACCATGATGTAAATTCGATGGCTGTAACTTAAATGATTGTTATTTAATATATACATTACTTAAACCTGTGTTGTCACCAATGTCCTGGTGGCTCAGTCGACAAGGGTGCCTGTTTACTACTCCAAAGTCCGGCAGTTCACCACTCTTCACCTCCACCACTTTTTATACTGTATTAAACCATATCAAGCCTGTAGAGGCGAGTGTCTAAATACGTCACATGGAGCATCGCCCTTAGCTGCAAGCTGACACCAGTACTCCTAGCAGCCGATGACCTCGAGCGACACTAGTACTGCCTAGCAGACAGTGGTAGAACATAAATGGTGCCCTGGTAAGCAATGAAAGAAAATTCCAAGATAACGACCATTACTAGCACCACCTAGCAGAGGATATGCGAACCAAGATGGCGGAAGATGAAACAATATGGCAGGATACAGAAATTCAAGATGAAAGCCAACATCAGATTATATCCTAGATGGCAGTTGGAGTGAGAGAAATGGGCAAGAAGGAATGAGAGAGCAGTAGGTACCAAGGTGGAATGACGAAGCCGGAAACTGGAAGAGGCATATATAGGCGAGAAGGAATGTCATAGCAGGAGGTACCAAGGTGGAATGACAAGCAGCAAACAATGGAAAATCCAGAAAGAATATGGTGAGGTAGAATGATAGAGCATGATGCATTATCCAAGATGGTGGCATACTGTCTCTCAATATGGTAGCCATGATGCCATTCAAGATGGTGGATGACATCACGGTCACGTTCGTCTAAGATTAGGAAGTAGGTCAAGGACAATATCATCCAAAATGGCGGATTCAAGATTGAGGTCAGTAATTGCCATGTGTGCTCGGGCATACCAAATCATACTACTCACGTGAAAAAATAAATATATCTATATATCCCAACTGTTGAAATATTCTTTGTGCCTTGCCAAGCTTGGTTATTAAAAATAGAATGTGGAAATTTAGTTATGGATGGATGCGTGTAAATTCCAAGATGATACCGATACCACCTCTTTAACACCACTTATTTCATGTGTGATACCACAGAGCAGGTAAATATCAGTAAAATGCGTGGTGGTTGCTCAGATGTGAGCGAACCTGTTACCTGATTGGATGTGCGGCGCTCTGGGAACATGCCTTGTGTCTGACTGGCTGCTGCGTCTCTCGAAATGTTGGTTGGGTTTTTGGCTGGAAAGTAGGTTACTGGGCAGTGAATAGCCAACGACGTTCCTGCATTTTGCTGGGCTAGTGACACCAGTTTGTTAGCATGCAAGGCTGGAGTTCGTGGAATAAGCTGCTGTTTCACCTCGGTATTATTGAGTACTGCGTGGTGTCTCGTCAGCTTTGTCAGCTTAAGGAAGATTTCAGATTCCCTATTAGTGCAGTGACATTAAGTTTGTCACCGAGTACTGGATGTATAAAATCTCCCTCCATGACCTAACCTCACCAACTTTATAAATTTCATATTTATGCACATATTGTATACTGTCTACTGTGCCATGCATTTCGAAACTAAAGGCGTTTGAATTGTGAAAATCGGTTAACTAGTTTAATAGTTATAAATTTTTGAAGTTACGAAGTGGGCATTAAAACACTAAATTCCATCTCGGGCCGAAAATTGTTCTAAACTGAGGTGACAGGTTATGGTTAACGCCAAAAAGTGAGGTCTTCAGAGCCAATGGCGGTGAAACTAGGTGGCTATAGAGTAACGCCGGATTGCAAGGGAGTTGGGTTTAAAATGGGAGATCCCCGAGAAAACCAGTCGACCAGTGGCACATCGTCCGTCACGATTCCCACATGCGAATATTCGGCAGTCCCCCCACCCCCCTTGGAATCGATCCCTCTTCGCGTTGGTGTCAACTAGCCAGGACATGCGGTGTCCAAATCGCACATGTTCTCGTGCCGCGCCGAGTAGCTTAGCAGGGTCGCTGGCATGATCAACCTGGACTGAGCCTGCATATGGTTTATTTAGCTGGCATTTTATTGTATAGTCCGTTCACTGCTACTTCCAACTTTTCTGAAGTCCTGCTTAAATTGTACTTACAGATTATTCCTCCGCCTCATGCTAACAAAGCATAACCAAGTCTAGATAATGCTCAGTTTAACTGTACTTTGCATAAGAACAATTTCTTACTAGGTATTACAAACACACCCGTTTGCTCACTGTGTTATTCGTATTAATTACCAATTAACTACTACGGTTTATATGTACAATATCAGTACATTAGCCAGAAAAGATGTACTACCGAAAAACCTGTTTTCTCACTGTCTTGTTCGTATTAATTACAAATCAAATATTATCATTATAGGTTAAATATAAGAAAAACAAAAATTCAAAAATAACGTATTGTACGCAAACAGAAGTATAAAACGAGTGTGAATCATGTAATATTTAGAATATAACCAAACAAACGTTACTGGGGTGCGTTTTCAAAGGTTAGATTCAAAAAGTGTGAAAAAAATTCGCGAATATATTCTAATGAAAGTGCTGTGTTAGTGTTCGGGTCTTCTGCTTAGCGTTTAATTGAACATAAGAAAATCAGAATCATGAGATATACTGCTCAGAAGTTTTCGCCCTGCTACCAAAATGGCCGTCAGTCGTCGCGGACCCCCATACAAGCCTCGCGCATGCGCGGGCACCAACTCAAAGTCATGCTCATATCGTATAGGCTGTTCGTGGTAAACTGAGCACTTTTGAAGCCCTAATTACTTTTTATTTTCATCAATTTTTATCCTTTAACCAACATTTAATTAACTATTAACATGTAAGTAACAAACAAATTGTGTATATTCCGCCGCACTCGGAAGTTAACACCTAAGGCATGAATAAAATGTGTTTATTGAATATTATTCAAAATGAGACGGCTTTCGAAAGTACACACTTTAACGTGCATGGCCTATAGGTATGTACGCGATCGAAGTGGACCGCATTTATTTCAACCTTGTTATTAGTCACAACATTATAGCGTTCGGAATTGTTCACCCGACGAACGATATATCACTGTTCCCGTCCTGGTACCCCATGCGTCGCGTCGGTCTGATTTTAAACACATATTCACGTTAAACAAGGACACTCAATATTCCTGTTTTTTTTTTTTTCCTATCGCTTGAAGTTATGTATAAAATTAGGCGCAAAGTTTTCTAGTCACAGCGCACAAAGAAATTAAATGGAGTGGCTCTGTCTGGTTGTACGCCTGCTGACCATAAGCTCTGTAATCCTCTGGGATCCGGTCTTACACCTGAGTAGTTATTGACACAAGATATCAAGAGATTTTAAAACCAGGAAAGTTCTCGCTACTGCTTGAGAAAGGAAGAAATGTCTAGTCTTGGTGAAAAATAAACCTAGCTGGCGACAGTACTTCACAAAACTTCAGTAATGTGAAGTAACGTACCTTCTTTTCCTGATAACACGTCCACTTTTGTTTAAGAAGAGCTGAAATATGGCAGCCAGTTTTAAAAAATTTATATTTTTTTCCTTTTCTTCACCGGCCTTTATTGGTAAACGGCAAGTGCAAATATGCCACGCCTTGGTTTTGTAATAGACTTAAATTCATAAACATTATATTGGGACCGAATTACGTAATTATATACGCAATTCCTGTACAGGAATATGAGCAATGTGTGTTATGTATTACTCATAGGTTTTTGACGTGAATACGTCTTTAGATTTGCAACCATATCTAGTGTGAGACAATCCAGAAAATCCGATGAAAAATCGGGGGATACAGTTTGGCATTGCAGCTCCTAATCTATCGTCTACATTCAAAATTCAATTACACCACTCGATTGCCAAAGGATCAAATAATATGTTACGTTGAGTGAGGGCTGTGAAGCATTGCGTGGAGGGGGGGGGGGGGTGCAATTTTATGTTCGTTTCACGCGTCTCATAATAACCGCGTAATATAACTTTTGACTAGGAGAAAATACGACGCTCGTTTACGTTTCAACGGCAGCTCTCGTCAAGATCAATCGATCGCATGTATAAAACATTTGCGTGTCGTGGTTATGGTGAAATTTTATATGTTTAATGGAAAAAAATCAACAAAAATTTACACAATTTCGGCCTAAACTCGTCAAAAAGCCAAGTACAAATACATAAAATCATATACGGTTGGAAAGAGCATCTCAAACACAATCCAGTGATACCCATAAAACCCCATATTATCTAGTAAAGCGGTGCCGGGAACGTAAAATAAACATCAAGGTGTCCGATCACGTCAACGTAGACGTATTCACGCAAAACAAACGGTCTTGTCCCCAACTCAGCCAAACCCAATTTCTCCTTTACATTTCCTTATATTTATTTTATAATACTTTACTATAAGGTTTTGAAACCGTCCACCTTTTTTCACCAAACTATGTACTTGCTGATAATATTTAGTAGACTGTTCAACCATAACAAATACTTATTTTCGAAATGTCGGCAATTTACAATTTCTCAGTAGTACGTCATAAACTAATTGCTATTGAAATAGCTGCAACCAGATGAAAACAATGAAACATTACTGCCTCCTGGTAGTTTTTCTGGATCGTTCGCAGCCTTCCCGGCACGTATTATGTTCCAAATGACTCGAAACATAACAGTCAAAGTTCTTCGCAACGTTCCAGCTGGCGGGCGATTCGACCGAAAGATCATCCTCCCTTAGGTGAAACAATAATTGGAATTAACGTCACCAGGATTGTGGCGGTGTTGGCGCCCCTGGGCAGCGGTTCTATCTGACCAATATCACTAACTCAAATAAGTTGCAGTATTACTCTTTATGACGCTGTACAACAACTTTCGCCTCTTATGTATAGTTCGCTCCGAGTGGGGCAATTTTTATGATGTCAGTGTCTTGGGATCCGGTCGAACTATTTGAACATATTAGTTTGTAGATAGCACAAACTGCAATCATTTAATTCGGAAATTAATTTTCTCATTCATCCGATATTTTGGAAGATAGCAATGGCGCCACCAGGAAAGTGAAGCTATTACTTCTTATGTCTCGGAAATGATTCAATCGGTTGCCACCAAATCTGACACACAACAATTCCTACGCCAAGCCACTCCAAAAAATGTATTATTTTTCTATATCAGGCACATATCATTAATGATTTTTTTTCTTTATGGCAGTATTAACTAGAAAATATTATTAACAATATATTTCAGAAACTATCGAAATGATTCCAAACAAATTAACATACATTTTTTTTTTGTTACAGATAGCATGTACTAAGTAACTTTCAGTGGATAAACTACTCATTTCCATAATCGCTGCCTTTCTGCAGTTATAGTTTGTATAGCACATTGCATTTATTTGACAATTAAACCTATTTCATTCCAACACTGTCTGTTGGCAGTTGTTAAAATATGCACTAAATACATTTATTGATAACCTCTCTACCGTGGCATGTTTTGAAATATTACTTACAATTTTAAGCTTTTGCGCCATATTTCAGTTACTTCGGAAGTTACCTCTATTAGATGTCGCATACAAGAGTACTTTGGAAAGCCACATACAATTTTTGTAATTTAGCCTTTTGTTACCAAAGCAACGGTAGTCCTATTTTATTGCTATGCGTATTTGTCATACTGGTGGGCCGCTGAACTGATATAACTCAAGATTTAATCAGTCCTACTCGCACCTGGTTTGCTGAAGTAGGTACTGTGCGCAATAAATTCGCTCAATAGTGAATAGCTACAATCGTGCGCCGTTTTCGTATGGTTATGAAACCCCCTCTGTTTGCAAGGAAAGTATCTACTTGTTATTAAATGTGCTAACCAGTCGCACAAGTAAATTTTATTTTGGAGGTTGGTAGTCGCACGTTCTGAGAGACTGCATTAGCATTCGTGTCGAACGGCGATGAACTTTCACGATGCTATTCAGATACGATAACTCATAAATGAGAACAAGAAGAGTTCCTTTTTGGTCATCTAACTGTTACGTCTCACAGACCAGGCAGTTGCCACGCTTAATATGACTGATTCCCCATGTGACGCTAGTTGGCAATTGTTATTTTCTTCGCCTGCTGCTTCAACTGTCTCTTTAAGTTGTATGATCACAATATTTCATGTAACCATATTTTAATTTTTTATAACTAATATATAATATATATATATAATCAGTTTATTTGGAAAAAAAGTAGGACTAACTTTAAGAAAACACATTTTACTCCAGTAAAAAATAGTTAATCTAGGCATCAAAATGTATATAGATTATTAAGCATTTTCAGAAAAATTGCGTGTCAAATATTAGCATTTATGAAACTTGCAAGCGTACTTTTTAAATCTGCATGCCAATGGACGAAATACCGTTATGGGTACGATAGACGTGATTAAGTTAGCTTTAAATGCATTACGTCACACCCCATTTTACTTCCAAGGTCCATTTACACTCCCTGGCTATAACAGTCGCCGTTAAAACGGGACCGATCCCCTAGAGGTCACTCCATTTGGATATTACCCGCCTCGCCCCTTACTAGTTAATACGCGGGGAACGCCCGACGACTAGATGGCCTTCCGCGTGTGCGGTACGTAATGTGTCCGTTCGCAAGGGCTAATCGAACACTGGTAACTATCGACCTTGGCCGCCGCTGCAGAAGTATTCGCACCAAATGCAACGACGATGATGGAGGTGTAACGCAAATATACACTCGCGGCGGCGGTTCTATGTGACCAATATCACCCAAACTCAAATAAGTTCAAGTATTACCCGTTGAAGGCTGTTCACGATAAAGTGAGCACTTTTGTATCAACCTTAGAAAAAAGTCATTGTTTCAACCTGCATATATTTTAACGTGTGCACTGAGGGACACGCGCCCAGTTAAGTTGGTAACGATGGACGGAAAGTAGTTTCATATCTTAACGTCGAATAAAAAGTGTTTGGTAACCATTTGTGATAATTTAAATTATTTCTCTTGTTTTCTGTTTTTTAAATACATCTAAGTGAAAAAATGAGCAGATAAAAAATATTTAGTTTCCTAATGATTCCACAGTGTCACTTGCCCGACACATGAATAAAGTTTTGAGGCCCGTAGAATGTTAATTTTACATAAGGCGAATGAATACACAAAGTGTATACAATTAAATCTTAAGCAGGGCTTTCAAAAGTGCTCATTTTACCGTTAACAGCCTATATAACGCTTCTTACGTATATTTCGCTCCGAGCGGGTCAATTTTTATGAAGTCAGTGTCTCGGGATATAGTCAAACTATTTGAACCTATTTGTGAATGGATAGCACAAACGACAAGCATTTAATACGGAAACTAGTTTTCTCATTTTCCCGACATTTTGGAAATAGCAATGGCGCGCACCTGGAAAGTGAAGCTATTACTTCTTACGTCTCGGAAATCATTCAATCTGTTGCCACCAAATCTCACAAAACAATTCCTACGTGAAGCCACACCAAAAAATATATGTTATTTTTCTGTACCAGGCACATATTATTCATGATTTGTTTTCTTTATGGTAGCGTTAACTAGAAAATATTATTTATAATATATTTCAGGAATTATCGAAATGAATTCAAACAAATTGACGTACAAAATTTTTTGCGACAGATAGCGTTTATTAAGTTACTTTTAGTGGATAAACTACTTCTTTTCAAAATGGCTGCCTTTCGGCAGTTACAGTTTGTATAGCATATTGCTTTTATGGGACAATTAAACCTATTAGGACAATGTCTGGCTGTGGATGTCTTACAAATAAGCAATACTCGCAAGCAAGCACGCACGCGCGCGCGCACACACCATTTCTCGGTTCTTGGAGCTTTTTCTACGCGGAGCTACTCCCCTCTCACCAACGCGAACCTGATTCGATTCTCGACGGGGTCGTCCCCGGGAATTTCGCACGTGGAATTCGTGGCTGACGGTGCAGCTGGCCGGCGGGGTTTTCTCGGGGATCTCCCGTCTCCCCCGCTCTTTGACTCCAACGCTGTTCCATACTCGCCTCGCTTCACATTCGTCCCTCTCAAGGCCCCGAAGTTAAGAGCCGCCCGAATCTCTTCATTTCACTCGTTCTACACGGAACAACTTCACACTTGTACTCTTTCGCTTCTGAAACTGAATCGGCGATGAACATAATTCGTGTTACTATCCTCTAGACATTCTTTCAACAATCTTATCAGTGCATCTATCCCTCCACAATTTAAGTGAATCGTGTTTCTAACGCATCAGGTATAAACACGTGTTCTTGCTAAATAAGCACTTTTGAAATCAACATTTTAAAAAGCACTGCCCCAACCTGCATATATTTTAACGGGCGCACTGAGTAATATGCGCCCAGTAATATAATATTACCTCGCCCACGAAAACGAGTATCAGAGTTTCCATATTTCTGCTTTTATGGTTTTCACTCTCTGCCTGCCTCTCTTTGTACTTTGGTTTCCGCGTTTCAGCAGCATTTAGACGCACTTGACCTACTTTCCTAGCTAAATAAAAAGTAATAGGAACTCATTTATAGCGGAAGTATATGATGCGTATATGTAGGCTTGTATCGTCTTTTACGAATATTGAAATCTTGAAGTAACAAATGCCTCAATTGTCAGGGTCCGAGTGGCGTCAATGCAGAACATTATCAAAATAGCAAATTCCAATAATTTGAAGGCGGTACAACTCGTCTTGGAAACAAAACTACGCATTCAGTGCTCAATGATATTTAATATTATCCTTCCATTACATTTCATAATCGGCGACTTCGAACTCGAGAAGTTACATTCGTTACCGAAGAAAATTATTTTGTCTAAGTAAGGAATCAACAAAAAAAATATCCTACCTTACTTTCTTATAGCTACTTTCTTTAATATTAAATGAAACGGGGCCACGACCTAAAATAAATTGATTCAACATGAAATTGAAAGGAATTAAAAACTATTCGTACAAGTTCTTTTGTTTGAGCAGTATCGCCTGTTTACATCTTTAAAAATTTCTACATTTTTGCTAATGTTTGAATGAAAAGGAAAATACAAAACATTTCCATATGTTGCCCACTGAACTTTTGAATTATTATTCATGATTGTTTATCATTATTTCCATGTCTACACAAATGATTTTGAAACGGGTATAAGTAAATAAAAGAAAAGTTATGTTTTGCACATACGCTCTTTAAGAACTTGATTACAAACCAGTAGTAGAGAAATGCCTATTTGAGAGCAACTGCAAAAAGTAGCTCAAAAAGTTGCATTTGGGAGCAGTTGCAAAAAAGTGACTCAAAAAGTTGCGTTTGGCTAGATCGTAGTCTTTAGAGAAAAAAAAGTTGCGTTAAACTTTACATTCGAGTGCTTCTGCAAAAATGCGTGTAAAAAGTTGCGTTTGGGTGCAGTTGGAAAAAAAGTGGCTCAAAAAATTTGAATACGTAAAAAATAAAATATTGTAAAAAATAAAGATGAATCAGTTGCTAAGTATATTATAAGGAACCAAACAATTTAAGAAACTTTCCGAACTTACAGTTGGACTCAACTTGCAAGTTCGGAAACTCAACTTGCTGTTAAGCATATTCAAAATTCCAACAATTCTGAATGAAACCCACCAATGTAAATGCAAAGAATGAAAGTTCTATTCTAATCAACATGTATGTAGGAGACTGAAAAATGGTTAAACCAAAGTTTGCAATAGGAGATAAAGTTCGTATAAGTAAAAGTAAAGATTTGTTTGAAAAAGGATATACACCAAATTGGTCCACTGATGTAGTTGAGGTGTGTGAAGTATTGCACACAAACCCCACGACATATAGAATAAAAGATTTAAAAAATGAATTTATTAAAGGTATTTTTTATGAGCCAGAGCTGCTTAAGATCAAACATGATAAAGACTACTTAGTGGAAAAAGTTTTACAAAGAAAGGGAAATAAGCTGCTAATTAAATTGTTAGGATTTGATAGTAGTCATAATTCTTGGATTGATAAGAATAGTGTAGTGGTTTGAGAATTTTTTTCTATATAATAAATGGATCAACAAAAAATTGAAAGTTATGAGCGTCAGTCGTTTCTGCCAAAAGACCAAACAAAAAATAATTTGAATGAATACAACAAGCACATTGAGTTTGATATTCCTATTGGCTATGAATTTTCACATCCGAATGAAGCTTATGTATACCAATAGCATAAGCTAACTAAAAGAGATACAAATGCAGTACATGAAAAAAACTTCAACTATTGATCTTTGTGAGGATTTCTTCCCATTCCAGTTCTCAAGAATAGAGATCTCTAAACATGGTTGTATAATCGAAAGTATTGACAACCCTGGCATCACTTCCACAATGATGCATACATTGCTGGTTTGCAATGAGAATAAGGATACTTCCAAATGTCGGGGATAGAACTAGTAAAATATGTTAGGAAAGATAAGCGTATATTTGTTTGGGTTTATGAGAGATTGTAATGAAATATTCCGGAAAGGTGAGTACAAGATCACATTCATTCGAAATTCTAATGATGATATTTCTTTTTACAAAAGATCCCCAAGAAAGCAGATGGATCTGATGATGAAGATAATATACCAGATGCTGATAAAATTGTTATTGAGAAAATGGAAATTCTGTGGCCAATTGTTGAATACGATCCTATTTATGGAGACGAAATTAAAGGAAAATTATACAAACACCCCAAAATTCCAATTGGTTTTAATTATTGGCAATGTCTTGAAAATGCAGTACCTACTAATGCAAACTTATTTCTGTTTGACATTTAAAAAAGTACAATTCAATCCATTTCGATATGCCAGACTTTGTCATTGTTGGTTTTCAGCAAAACAGAAAAGAAAATCCTGGACAATTCACATACGGTTCAATGTTTCTCTCTTGTTTTGTCAAAAATATTTCTATTAAGAATGGATGGAATGAAGTGTTTCCCAAAGAGAATTGGAATTTAAACATTGATGATAAAATTTTCGATATGATGTATATTGCTTACACTGGTTTTAGAAATTCAAAGACTAAACTAGATACCCCTTATCATAATGATGAACTGCACTTCAAATCTGGGTCATTTATTGGAAGAAGACCATTGTATGTTATTGATTGTTCTTACAGAAAAACTGCTATTGTAAAAGATCGTTCTAATATGACACTTACAGTTGATTTTAATAAACCAATATCAGCTACAACTATTTGTAATGTGGTACTAGTAAGCTAAATAAACCTAATTTATGATGTTAAAAGTGAAAGAATCACCGAAGTCCAATAGTGCACAAACACGTGTGGTTATTAGTATTTAATCGATGTTTATCCATTAAAAACATTTACTGTTATATAATATTTCATAGTATCACTTTTTTTTAAATTTTGTAGCGCCTCCATGGTAGTGTATTAATACCATCTTTAAGAATAGATCTTTAATCATCTACGAAACGTAATGCTTTTTTTCTCATCTCAAATGTATAGAGTCCATGTTTCTTAATTTTAATATGATTCATACTTTTGTACAACACTTTTACCAAACAAACACTTTTTGTAGTCACCAAAACTAATCTCATATCTGACTAGTGTTTTTCACACCCTTTGCTCTTTTCTATACACCACCTTCCACATATATTGCATAAATTTTCGATTTCAATCCAATAAATTCTTCCAATATTTTTCCATTGCATTCATCTTTCATTTTGCCAATAATCTTTTTGTTAACTAATTGGTATACCATATGGATTATCTTTTTTATAGTCAGAAGTATCAAAATGATCGACCATTTCTTTCATATCACTGTAGAAGTCTGATTTTTTTTATATAATAGATGTATGAATCAGTATCTTGGTAGCACAGTTCACTATTTTTCCCATGCTTTGATTTCATTATATTATAGCGAAAATCGTACATTAAGACTTTAGATAGATCAAGTATGCTCATTCCAACATAAATGGGTTTGTTAAAACACAGTTTTGTTTTAATCATATGAACTGTGAGCAAAGAGTTAGTAAATATAGTTCTATCTTTAAAGTTTGGTTTAGCCACTAGTTTATCCATTTGCTTAGAACTTGTGCACGATTGTATATCCACTCTGTTTCTAATATTTTCCATTGTTTTTTAAAAAACAAAATTGTTCATTAATTTGTAAAAATCTTTTTCAAAGTAATTTGTAGACTTTGTTCGCATTTTTGTGTTTAGATAAATATAGGCATTTTATTCTCTGGTGCCAATGGCAGATCTTTGTGGAGATCGTGGGATACATGTGGGTATTCCAAATAAACTTCCAATATATAACCTTTTATTGAAATATATTGAATTTTTGTTACATCTATATTTGTATTTCTCCACTGAAACCCACCATAGAGTAAATACTGGCTCATAGTCCATCCATATAAGTTATTGGCGTCCAGATATGTAAGATAAAAAATTTCTTTTGTACTATCATAAGCATTCATATATTTATTATTTGCTTTAGCATATCTCTTACAACATTGTGAAATTTCACCATGAACACCTTTTTCTATCATCAAAATCATGTCATAATCCGTTAATAATTCTAGTTCTATTTTAGTATGTTTGAGCATAGCATCCAATGCTAACCCTGTGGTTGTGTAATGCCATGCTGGATCTAGCTTATATGTTTTGAGACATACATCTCTAAAATTTTCCATTATATCATACAATATCAATACATCAGATTTGTTATAGAGTTCTGTGTACTCTCTTTAAGATTTTATATTGAATTTATGAATTTATGTTGAATGTTGAATTTATGTTGAATTCGTAATCTTCGTCTGTAATGTCACATTTATTGAGTTTGTTGTAAAATACATATTTGGATGGAAGTGATGTCTCACAAAAATTTTCAGCACTATCCATCAAGTCATATGGATAAACACCTTTTCTTATAACAAAGTCAAGAAGTTCATAGGAAAAATGCTTACACGTTTCTCGGAAATGGCTTCTGGAAAGGTTGCTAGAGAGTTTATCGATATTACTAGCCATAAATTGAATTGAGTCAATAAATCAAACATTTACACTTTTACATACATGTTTTGTAAAAGAAATATATTTTTCTTCGCTGTTGGGAATTAGATCAATTTTCTTTTCATCGATGCCAAGATCTCTTATGAGTAAATGAGTGTCATAACCATATAGATTGTGTATAAACACTGGGATAAAACATGTATTTCTATACAATTAGTTACAATCTCTGTGTGCTGTTCCCCTAAATTTTCCCATAAGATGATCAAGATCTCTCACAGAATCACCATTCAAAGACTTTTCACATATATGACAATGGGTAGCTGTATCATAAACAATTTGTTCTTTCTGAGTTAGTGGAAGCATTGGTTTTTCATTTGTGTATATATCACCAATAGGCTTTGCTTCTTCCATTAGCATTTTAACGAATACAGTAGATGTATCAGATCCTTCATAATTTTTACTGGTTTATAGTATCCATGTGTGTATTTTACATAGTAACAGAAGCTAATAGGCTCGTGTTTTTGGTATGGTTTCGTGTAGGATTCGTCGGGGTTTGGTTGGAGAGTTTCAATTTTAGTCAACAAACATTCAAAATCAGTATATATCACAAACGGAACTCTCATAGAATCATTTTTGTTTTTAAATCTTAACATGTCATTTTTTCCTTTAGCTGGTAGTTCAACTCTAACACCATCATGATCTCGGCAGTCTTGTCGTGCTCTTTTAGCTTACTTACAGAGTAGAAATGTTGCAAACATCTATCGCATATATATATATATAATGACCATCATTTGATACTTGTGATGCGATAAGTCTCGAAAGACTTTTTATCCAGCAGTAGTGGTCGTTCTTTTCATCTTTTATATAGAGTAGGTTAATGTGCTTATCTGTATTATTTTTTGTTGTTTTTAATGGGGAGATTACATATTTCTTATCACCTACTTTATCTTTGTATGCGTATACATTAATAGAAAATCCACTTCTTTTCTCAAAGGTTGGTATGCTATCCAATTTCATTGGAAATTCCAAACCCTTAAGTGCATAATCAAACTCATGTTCGTAAGCTATGTATTTATTCACTCTTTGGGGGTCTCTTTGTACTTGATGCAATGCAGATAGAGCAGACCAGACAAAACATTTTTGATCATCATTCTTAACATTAATTACTGCCTTCTTAGCTTTGATTGTTTCTGGGAGATTAACATAAGAACTGCTTTTGAATGGTACATATTTATTTATTCGCACTTCTAGTTTAAATATTCTGTTGAGTTCCCACTGAGATCCCTCTTTGTTATCGAAAGCCCCCATCTCAGCTATGATTTTCGATATGTTGTTGTCATAATATTTTTCCAGATTAGTCGATTTCAGTATAATTTTGTACTTTGTTTTAAAGGAGCTTTCTATATATTGAATATTCTCACCAATTCCCCTTTTGTGCTCAGTGAAGAGTTTCATGTTCACTTTGAGTGATTTTTAAATGTTTATTAATTAGTCCCGTGACAGTTTCTTTTACATTGTTTAGGAAATGATTTGGGTCTCTGTATGCATTCACATTCTTTACAGCATAAGTCTTGATCCTACTTTGAAATGCTGTTTCGATTTCTTCTACACTGAATCTGTGTAATTATGAATTTTACTTCTCAAGTGACTTCTTATGAGAGACGGTTTGTGATAGTTATTACAAGTTTCACATTTCACTTGTGTCTCTTGTGGGAACTTCTGTCTTGATATTAAATGTTGTGACATGTTAAAAATTTCCCATGCATTTGTTGGTTCATGTGATTTATTATGTATTGGTGCAAGACCTTTGTGCAATCTACTTTTAAGATGATTTCTTATGAGAGATGGTTTGTAAAAGTGACAAGTTTCACACTTGACATACTTCTCTTGAGATTTTTTCTTCTGTCTTTTCGCAAAAACATCTTTCTTAAATTTATATTCTTTTCAAACATTACCAGCTGCGTTAACCTTTTTCATTGCCATGGTCGTCATCATATTATACATCAGTTCATTTTTATTTCCGTCCATTTATTATATACGATATTTTATTTTTTACGCATGTAAATTTTTTTGAGCCACTTTTTTGCAGTTGCTCCCAAACGCAACTTTTTGTCATTTTTTTGCGGTTGCGCTCGAATCGGCATTTATATACTACTGAAACCGTAAGAAAAATGGATGGCACTCTGTAATTTTAGTTTTCTCGAGTACTAGTCCTATTATTTTATTTTATTTTTGTGTGTAATTTCTGTATAAATTTACTCCGTGGTATTCTCTATATGTTGTGTGTTGACAACGGTTAGTCCTGTCTTGTGTGCGGTATGCGTTTGTTTTATGACATATACTCGTTTTTGAATGCGACGTGAAAATGTTCAGAAAAGGCCTATGCCCAAAATAATTTTTCATTGAATTGAAATGTATGAAAATTATAGAAATTATACACATTACTGAAAACGTGAAAATAATAAACCTTTTACAGAAACTGAATGGGTATAATTACACTAGTGTCGTCGTTACACAAGTGGAAAAATAATCTACGAAAAACATTTGAATGTATTGTAGTTTTTTAAATATCACTTTTTTTTATTTCGCATTGTAAGGACTGCAGTAAAAGCTTTTCAAACACAGTTGTTTGATGTTTTCAAAAGACGAGCATCTTGAGCACATCCATGCAGACCCACACGAACACAAACGTTTTAAACTGTAGCTTATTGTAATAAACTCCCTCCGTGAAATTTATTTAACATGTTTACCGTCGTCCTTTTTCTGCCTCAGGAGTTATGGAATTTTAATACAATTTTTAACCCCTTTCCCTCCCATCTATATGTAACCGGATTTCTAACACAAAATATATCAAGTTTGCCCACATCGAAACACTTTGCGATAATAAATATTTTTCATGTGTTTTTTATGTGACTTACAACTTTGAATTATGTTTTCCAGATATTTCAGATTTTTAAAAAATACAAATAGCTTATCCATATTATTACTAGAATTTGTTTGATACAGTAAATGCTCGTGGGAAGTGTTCCTGTTAATTAATTGAAACTCATCTTAACATTATTTTTACTAGGTCTTTAATAAACAGGGATTGCCTAATATTAAGAATTGAAAAAAACGTTTATATTACTGGCATTATATTTTTTGCAGTAGTTAATTTTATGAACACACACCACTTACACTCACACACATACTTTACGTGATCCCCAAAAGGCAAAATGCATAAACTGTGTGTGCGTATATTACGTATGTAAATAAAGCTACTGAAACAATTTCATTTGATCATATATTCTTTATTTGCGCGTTGTTTGGTAAAACCAGATCAAATTTCATAAATAAATTGATAAAAGAGCATGGAAACAGTTGCTCTGGACTAATGTCGTTTGAACATGCAGAGCACGTGTAAAATTCACGGGACTCACGTGTGTTGCGATTTTGATGACAGGCTCTGTACCTCCCGGGCGCGCAGCTGAAGTAGGATTTGGACTGATTTATGAAGAGTGGAAGGTACGTGACGGGTGTCCGTTGTTTATTTCCATGCTTCGACAGAATATATATATATATATTATATGTATATCTTCAATGCAGCACACACGCGTAGCACATAGTATATTTGTCACTCGGAACGTCATGTTTTACATTTCGGTATTAACTACAAATCAGTCGCCGTTTCATTGTCACTGTAAATAAAACTCGTATGATATGTTTTGCTTTTATAAATACCTCGTGATAGATAAATAGGGATGAAAGGAAACTTTGCATTGGTAGCAATTTTGAAAAACTCGTAGCCCGTTTCATACTGCAACTCTCATTTCCATTTACCAGCACAGATCATGTGTTGCGAAAGTATAGCAACTACACGATTTAATTTACACCAGTAGAAAATAGTGCACAGTTTAAAAAAACGTGACTCCTTATAGATACATAAGAAACTAATAATTATAAAATAATCTGCAGCTCACGTTGTTCGGTGCTCCGATCATTTCAACATCAACCATGTCGATACAATCTGCTTCCCTGATAAAATACACGTTCTGCTTGGAAGAAAAATAAAAATCTGCCTACATAATAAATGTAATTATAAAGCTCATTAAATTATAAATTAACATGACTACACAATATGATATAGCTTACAATATGGCTTGCTTACACGCCATGGGCATTTGTCCGTGTGGTTGCAGGTACTTATTCGCAATCTGAATGTTGTGATTTCGATGGCATACGACTGAACGGAGGGGAATTTTTATCAAAATATTTGTCGCTCCCATTCTGAGTGAATTACGCTGCATATATTTGACGTATGTTTCTAATTATGAACCCATTAGGTCAGTTATCGATACATGTATGAAGCGGCTGTGCGAAGAGTTGACTTGTCGTTTACCCGTTAAATATAATTTAGGTATCGCAATTATTTGTGAAACCAACTGTAAGATTCATATACAAATTCCGCACATAGTATGAGTGGTTCTTGAACCATTTTGAGTTTCCACATGCCGATGCGGCTTTCTGGTTGAAGAACCTGAACCCAAAAGTGGTAGATATTTCTAGCGTGGGTTTTGGTTACGCTTATATTATTGTCATAGTATATTCGCAGTTTGTTCACCTTTTCTGAATCAAACCTTTGAAAAATCTCCCCATGTATGACGTGTTTAGTAATTTCCAACATATGCCATCTATCACTGACGTTTTATACTTGTGTTCATAAAAGTTACTTTTTTTCTGTTAAATTGAAATGTTATTCAAATTTTATCTATAAATTAAAATGCTTCATTTAAAAAAAGGGGAGGGGGGGGGAGAAAACATGTGTGTTGGTAGCACCTAATGAGAAATAGCTCTTATACAAAATTCTTTTGCACTGAGTGCGCACGAATTCGAAGCGTTTTCCTCTGGTGTAATTTTCTAGATTTTGTTAAGCTTAGTTTGCACGAGACGGAGGAATATCCTGGAAGTAGAACTTTAGCAGGGCTATCAGAAAAGGGCGAAGCAACCATGAATTCACTATACGCGCTCTCTGCTTTCCAACGCTTAGCTCAACCAGTCATGCGCGAGCCAGCAAAAGAGGAAAGAGTAGTAACTTGAGAAGTTTGCGGCGATTTTCATAGGCAAGCCGCCAGAAGCCCTCCGCGATAAGCTTACCACGACTCTTGTGCTCCTCACCTTCAGCGGATCGAATTTATCAGGTTATCAACGAAATAATGTTCTTGTCGATGCCCTAGCTTCTCTCGGCGTAACTCAGGGTGTGTGGAAACGTCTAGATCGGACCAGCGAGACATTTATTCCGCGATGGGCCTCCAAGCGGATAGTCGAAGTTGAGAGTTTGGAAGATTCTGCGACCTTAAGCGACAGGTGTGCGACGACAGCGAGCCAGCAGAGCGACAGACGGTGACCCAGCGGGAGTGACGTTTGCGGACTGCGAACATCGGTGCAGTGGAGGGAGGGGGAGGGAGGGGGGAGGGGGGGAGAGAGAGAGAGAGAGAGAGAGAGAGAGAGAGAGAGAGAGAGAGAGAGAGAGAGAGAGAGAGAGAGAGAGAGAGGAGAGAGAGAGAGAGAGAGAGAGAGAGAGAGAGAGAGAGAGCAGGGGGACTACTGAATACTGGATGTATGAGTGTAAGGCATCTGGAAAGATGGGAATAGACAGACTGAGCATGTGTATATAATGAGTGCGAAATAAGTGACTACAACAAATATAGATACTTTGAGCAGGACTTTAATTAGAAATGAAATAGAACATCAAATATCGAGCTCACCGAGCATAACAAGAGTAACAGCCAACATATATAGTTTAATGTTGTAAATAATAATTGCACGAGTAAATTAAAAATGAAATTTACTTATTATATTATACGAGCACGATAACTTCGAATTTCCGCATACAAACGGGAACGCCAATTGCAACAAAAGTTAAAGTTAAATTTTTTTTTAAAATGAAAGTAACACTTTTGTATGTTTGAGATTTTTTGTTTAGTTATTATTACAGACGTGTTAGATTGGATTTATTAGTAGTACACAAGTAAATATTCCACTTTCTTCTTATGTAGAGCTGCTAGTGTTTTGTGTTAATAAAGCTTAAATAAATATTTAGACAGTAAAATTTGTTAGCCTCCGTTCTTGGAAGGAAAGCGTATTTTACAACGGTGCAAGGTCCTATCAGACTGCTGTTTTTTCTCAGCCCAACATTCATACATATTATATTTAGGCCCGCTAAGCTCAATATACACCATACGTAATTCTGTACTCTGCTCCGCACATGAACAAGCGGTGGATGTCTGCGTTGGTCCGACTACACACTATCCCTAAAGGGGGAGCGGGTTCGTTTCCCGACGGGAGGCCAACCCCGGTTTCTTGTTTGCAGGCAACGCGGCCGACATCGACTAGGAGGTATTTGTTTATATGGGAGCTACCGTTTCCCCCGACACTGCAATCCCTCGCTACTCTATCTTTGCCTCAGTTGAGCGCCGTGAAAATCGCACATTCAGGTACTTGGACTAATGGTACAGCGATCACATGAATGGCAAATGTTACGATAACAGTATGTTAACCTACGGAATAACATCATACCCCAAGACAAGGACGGAATGGTACTTTCAAGTTATTGGCTCTGCTTAAGATCTACTTGTAACACGTTGTGTATTCTTCCATATTATGCACAATTAACATTGCTAGGACCTCGTCACTTTATTTGTGCGTTGGTAAAGTTAAACTGTGAAATTATTAGAAAAGTAAACATTTTTAAAATTTGTTCATTTTTACACTAAGATGAACTAAAAAATCTTAAAGCGAAATAAATAATATAAGTCATCACAAATGGTTACCTAACACTTTTTATTAGACGTTAAGAAATGAAACTATTTTCCATCCATCGTTACCAACTTTACTGGATGCAAGTCGCTCAATGCGCGCCCGTTAAAATTAATGGAGGTAGGAGCAGTGACTTTTTCTAAGGTTGTTTTCAAAAGTGCTCACTTTATCGTGAACAACCTTTACCAAACATGCTGTAATTATAATTTTGTAGCCCTCCAAGATACCTGGAAACGGTGCGGAGGTCTTTGATCTGCCCGCCGCCTAGTGCTTCGTTCCACCGCTAGCTTGTGTAGAGCACTGTGCCTGTGGTTTCGTTCGGGTGACTCCCCTCCTTTCTCCTTCCCATCCACTGACTATGAATCCCTACCTTCCAGCACTTAGGCACTGATTCTGGTAGTTCTACGAGATGGCCTTCTTTAATATTTTGTGCTACCACTCTTCTACCCATTCGATGTATGATCCGCCAGACAACCTACCCTCAAGGCGTCTCGCTTCGCTGAAGAGACACGAGCGACAAATCTGCGACAATTATTTATTGTCTACCTATACATGCGGTAAAGTGTAAGGGCGCTGCCCATTATATATTGTAATTTTCGGTCGTATTTTAATTATGGAAGGAGCTGGCCAAACACTCGTAGCGGGTGAGTTGTATAGTATAGTGGAGCAGATGTTTGTGTGGTGGTTCTGTTTCATAGTGCTAAAGTAGAGTTTTGGGTTGCGGCTTAACATTCAATTTTGTTTAGCATTTGGCTCGCACGATCGAAATTTCAATACGTACAATGGATGGAGTTTTTGAGCGCTCTAGTATTTGCATGTTTTGATGCCGCCCCAGGCTGCCCGTTTGATCTTGCGCAGCTCTTGTTCACAACACTAGGTTTCAGTGAATTTTAATGTCCTGTAATGAGGTTTTATGAGAAGTCACTTTGAAGGGCTAGATGTGCTGCGGACCTCTCTGTGGAAATTCTTTTCAGATCTTTTAATACGTATTCTTATTATTCCGCGGGCTTTATAGGGCGATATGTCGCTGCCCGCGTCGATAAAATTACTGTACCTGCTAGGGTTGAATTGGTAATAAAACCTGATTAGTACCTGAAATTATCATAGTGGTACCTACAATTTTCATAGTGGTAAATGAGTAAACGAGTTTGATTACTGGTGAATTGTCATATGTTAAGGTTTTTAATAAGGGGGCTGTTACTCAGAAGTTTGGTACACGTTATAATTTTAACTCTTAGCTTAGTAAAGGCGTGTTTCAAGTTAATTCACTGACGATATATATATATATATATATATATATATATATATATATATATAGTGAGAAATATGGGCTATGGGAGACTCACTACACATATAAAGTTTGTATGATATTATAGTTGTTTGTAATTAAAAGATATGTGCGTTCTGCAGTCAATGGAAACAGCTGAAACGTATTTTTGGCGAGGTGCCTCGTTTGTTGGTTTAACTTGACCTTTAATGCAATGTAAGAGTGCGAGAACTGACATGCTCAACTTAAAAATTGTTGTCCGCCTCGATTAAGGCGGCTGGAAAGCTTTACCTCTTATTTGGATCTCTCGCAGAGGCGAGTGTATTATGTAATTTGATAGCAGTACATTTGATGTCAGGTCATTTTATTAAGAAGCAAGTGGAGTAGCTTGATCATAGCACTTTTGTAATTCAGTTTGCTTAACCATTTGTAAGGCTTTTCCCTGGTGTTTAAAAAATATAATTTTTTATCAGCCTAGTTATGGCGATGTGGAGCTTAATTATAAAATGGTGTAATGTAGACGGAGTTTTTTTAATAACCGAATAGAGAGTTACCTCGCACTTGTTTACACTGAAGAGGTATTATAATTATATGTTATTTGAGTAGATTTATGTAATTGGTCTCTGTGATGATGCCAGCTCATTTGTGCTTAATTTAATAAATTATCATCATATGAATTTTTGCTTGGTATATTTTGTTTAATACTGCCTAATCATTTCTCTGGTTTGTTTTAAAACCTTTTCTGGTAAATAGCCTTATGCTTGTGACTGCCTTTTTCATTTTGCTGGATTCACGATTGAGAACTTAGTTATAAATTATAGTGGGTCACCACAACGGCTTATTCAGACTACCGTATCTTAAAACACAAACCGGAAACGATACAAACTACGTTAGGATCCTGTATTTAACTTTGCTACAGACTTCTCATTGACAAAATTACAGCGTCACCGCTGAAAGTGCCACAGGTACACGCAGCACTACGAGAACACTGCACGCCAGTTAAGAGCGCTGCACGTAGAGGCGATGACGCTCTAGCAGCGCGTGCCAGTGTAACCCTTATAGCTCCCGCGCTTCTTGGCCAAAAAAAAAAAAAAAGGAGTGAACCATGCAGACAGGTGGGGCCCCTTAACTTGACTATGAATTAATTGAAATAGTTCAAAACCTTAACACTATACTGCGTGTGTAATTTTTTCATTTTTTTTTTTTTTTTTGGCCAATCAGGTTGTTCTTTTACTTTGTAAACATTTACGTTCAAACATATTTAGGTTCATAACAATTTCACATTTTCATTTGAGACTAACGCATGAATAAATTTATGAGGCTCATAGTAATGTAAATCATATGATGTAAGGATACTAAATGAGAAGGGAAAGTAGATCTTAATAGGGGATACCAAAAGTGCTCACTTCATCGTAAACAGCCATTGGGATCTGCCAATTTTTACTAGCAGTTGTTCACACTTGCACATGTAAAAAAAATGCGTCGAAGAGAAACGGAAATTCTTGCTGTTTGCCTTCTACCGACAGACAACAAAGATAGGTGAGTGTTGCCATAAACAAAAGCAAAGCAATATAAATCAAAAATTTTCATTTTTTTTCTTTCTTAAATCGCGCAGACCATCCCGCCGTACTGTTTCCAAAGATATGTAGGCCTAAGTCAAATTGACGACAGTTTATTTTCTGTCCTTTCTGCGCCAAACATGGCTGGAAAACTTTTATATATTTTGTTTCCCATCATAGTTATGTTACCGAATAGCGGGTTAGAAATTGTATGGTATAGTTCATTACTATAACATCTATGGATTTAAGTAGAGAATTGTAAATTACGTATACCGGGTTTATCAATTTAAAATTTAAATAGTAAAATCTGCTCCAGATCATTGAATTTGACTCCAAATCTTTTGAGAATGCTCCACCGGTTACTCACTTATTTAAGAGTGTATTCAACGGATTCACATTAAGTCGCACTTTCTGGAACCACATCATCAGTTTAGCCCACTGAATCGACGGCAACGGCTCATTAACTGATATTTCAGAAAGAACAATTTAATTGGCCAAAATCACTATAGTCTATTCACCGTTGCTTCACACACTTTGAATCAAACCTGTGTAAAACCATCCCATGTATGACGTGTTTGGTTGTTTCCTAAATATGCCATGTGTCACAAGCGTTGTATACGTGTGTTAGCACACGTGCATCTTATTTTTGATTAAATTGATATTTTATATATATTTTATCGATAAATTTCAATATTTCTCTTATAATTAACACACTGAAAAAATTTGTAATTTTTATTGAGAAATTGTTTCTAATTTTACAAATGCTTATACCAGTACGAATTTTTTTTTTTTTTTGCAAAACTACTCGTTTGTAAAACTACAAGAGCCGTGTTTGTAAAATACCTCAATAAATGTTTGTTCTATACTGACCCATGTCCACGAGCTTCAGCAAAATGGCGGATGAATTTCTCAAACACAATTTACAATCTGGATAATAACCCCGTCCACGTAATTCGACATATATATTTCACAAACCAAACACTAGAAATTTGTCCTATGTCCGTGTTCCCAACACTGACACATAGATAGTCTTAAATCTTGCATTCGATAGTAGCAAAGGCAAATACACTTCTTACCAATTTCTATACACTTCCTGACACGACACTGGAGACACCTTATATTTATGTATTTTTTTTAACAATTTTCATTTGGTTTGTTCTCCTTGTTGGCACCAAAACCGTGTTCGAAACACCAGTTCCTGTACACAAATCCAGGATGCAGTTACAGTCACACGTTACAAAAAACGCTTTTGGCAGTGAACAGGCAACGGTTTTGTTTAATTTATAATTCAGGTGCCATGCTATACATTTAATGGAATAATAACAGTTAAAATATACTTTTTCTCTTTTTCTACAGTATTCTTAATTTACTTTAGAATAGTTGACAGGAATATCACATTATTAATATTTTAATCTTTGGAACAGGTGACACATGAATTAAAATTATAATGATAAAACTTGATAATGAAAATAGGAATTGTAATCTTACCAATCCATGTTAATGAATATATAATCATCTTGATTAAGAATAACCAAGCACGAACTATCTATCCCGTTTCCCGAAACTGAATTCTGGAACATTCAGTATATAGCTGTTTGTGCAATAACTATGGGCGATGTAATCATAGTTGCGTCCAATAATAAATTTTTGTGTTTATTAGAAATGTGTTGAAAGTTTAAATAATGTAAAACACTTAAAACAGCTAAAAAAAAAAAAAAATTTGAATAAAACGGGACCGCAATAATCATTAACTGTTACTGTTTCCTAGTTACACAGAACTCTTTAAAACGAAATCAATGTATTGTTTTAAAACAAGTAAATTAGTTAATATTTTATAATTACGTGTATATAGATTTTTATAAAAATAATTTATAAGTACGTAAGTCAAGTTGCCATTGTGCGTAAGGTTTCGGGCTGATAATACATTAGTGATCGGGGGGGTGGGGGGGGGGGGGGATTTGTAATCCCCGTGCTGACGAAATCTTTTTTTTTTTCCGAGTATTATACTTTGAAGTATTTTCTAAGTTATTCTCTGTTATTAATTCATCACAAATTTTTTCTAGAAGAAAATTAATTTGATGATTACTGTTTGTAATTTTACAGAGGATTTTCTTGGCAATTGGGTTTCCAAGGATTTTTCTTGTAAAGTACAAAAAGTGTATGAATAAAAAACGAGAGAAAATAGTTATGCTGTTAATGCCTAGTAATAAACAGTTCACGGTAAAATGAGCACTTTTGAAAACCCTGCTTAAGATCTACTTGTATACACGCTCTCTCTTCTATTCATGCTTCGGTCAAGTGAAACTGTGAAATTATTAGCAAAGTAAATATTTTAAAAATTTGCTAATTTTACACTTGAATTAAAAACGCAGAAAGGGAAATACATAATTTCAGTTTTCACACATGATTACCTAACACTTTCTATTCGACGTTAAGATATGGAACTACTTTCCATCCTTCGTTACCAACTTTACTGGGCGCATGCAACTCAGTACACCCGTTAAAATATACGCAGGCATGGACAGTAACTTTTTTCTAAGGTTGGTTTCAAAAGTGCTCACTTTATCGTGAACAGGTTTTGCACTGGGTGCGCACGAATGCGGTCCGTTGTCCCATTGGTGTAATTTTCTAGACCTAGATAAGATTTGTTTGCACGAGTCGGAGGAATATCCTGAATGCGCGGGCGTCGTGCCCATGATACGGCAGAAGAAAGTTTCGCCAACACGTCTTTATGTATATACGTATATACACACACACACACGCGCGACTCTTTGCGGCGGTCAACTGAGAGAAAAGAGCTTCGCCGCCTCATTACCGCAAACAAGAAAACTTTTTCACTTACACGCCAGAACGTCGGCATTCCCTTTTTTTTTTTTTTTTTTATCACGGGCGTTTTGTCTTTTTTTTTTTTCTTCCCGTAACGCTCCGATGACAAGGGCGCCGAACCGCTGTTCGTTCGGGCGTGCCTTATTACGCCCACCGAGTCGGTCAAGTAGTTAGAAACTCAGAACAGATTCAACTATCTTTAGCAGTTCTGTATTTAAGCACGTGACGTGAAACCCTGACTCCAACTCGTGTTCTCACCTTCCGACTAAACCCTCTTCTGAAAGAGTGCGCGCGACGTCTTTTGAAAATGCTATATTACACGATACCATTTTCCATAAAAGCTTAAGGAAGGTCCGCCATAGCGGGCGTTATACGCGCTAGTGTGGCACCCGCCATGCACGGTCAGATTTCGTACCAGGTTTGGTAATTGGACACGAACAATTTTTCGTGGCAGGTTTTGCACTTGGCCAATCACATCGCAGTTTCAGAGCGTAGGGCGCTCCCCGTGGCTATTACTTGAAACGAGTTGATGAAGAAACCGAAAAGGACAACTCCATCTTGATTACGCATCCGTGAGGTTGAAACTGTTTCAAATTGATTTGAAATACCACTCTATAAACAAATTAGTTCGTGCGGTTGACGTATCTACAGTATATGAGCAGAGTATCACTTTGTGAACTAATAGTGCAGTGCAGTGCAGCAGATCTTCAGTTCGCTTGTCGCACTTGGAATTTGTCAGCAGGTCGGTCTCTCTAGAGCTTCGTCAACGTCAAATGTCACAACGTCATACGAAGGAGTAGCAAAGTCGCGGTGCCTTACAGAAAAAGTACTTTACGGCATTAGTTCGAAACTCTGGGTGACACTATTTTTTTTATCATTAAATATTACATGCTGATAATAACTTGGTATGTAAAAAAAACTATATTTTGCAAACGGGTAGTAATATTCGTCAGAAATAAAAATAACACGCTCGTACTTTAGTGACTTGATATCATTATCAAGAGAACAAATGTAACTGTACTTGCAATCAATTTATGAAAAACGCGAACAGTAGGTATAGCAATATTTATATCTGCTAGCTATTTTTTCATATAGCTATTTTTTGATAGGCCTACGCAAGTTACTGACTGATGGCAGTTCTTCAAATGAGGTTCATATTTACTACAAACCACACACTGCGCACTCACCGAGGGTGCCAAATGCTAGTACGAGAACTGCTGTCGTGTAATAAGAATTTCCCATGGAGACTCATACAGCGGCTGGTATACCGACTCGTGCACCAGGCCTTGTATAAGATTGTGCAAAACCAAGTACGGCTGCAGGTATCGTGCCATATCGGCTAAGAACTGACAAGACAACTGCGTAACACTAGAAAAACAATAGGTGTACGAAACTTGACACACTTGTCGTGAACAAAGTATAGAAAGATAATCGTTTTACGCATTCTCTCTCTCTTGACGGGTGGGAGACGAAATAAAAATTTACTGAAAATTTGTGCTATGGCGTAAAGAAGCATTTTTCTCTAAAAGCCGTTGCCCACACACTACGTCTTCACCGGCTGTTCATGGTAAAGTAAGCTCTTTTGAGGCCCTAGTTATTTTTTAACCTTTAAAAGCTGTTTTAAATAAATATTGCCATGCAAGTAATAAACACAGTGTGCATTCCACTGCACTCGGAAGTTAACGTTTAAGGCTAAAACAAAACATATTTATTGACTCTTGTTCCAAATGAGAGGGCTTTCAACAGTGCTCACCTTTACCATGGGTAGCTTAGACGAAAACATTTTGAGTAAACTTCCTACTTCGCTGATTCAAGTTACGTGTGACAAACATTGAGAACAAAAGAAACAAGTGTGCACAATTACGAGTGTATAAGCTGAAGGAATATTTGCAAAGTCGTTGCTGTGGTATGTTTCATCCATACTTGCAACCAGGCGAGCGTGCGCGAGCGAAGAGAAGTGTAGACGACAATAGCAGATTGAGGAACGACGGCGGGCGAGGTGTTCGTGGCCTGAATGGACGAGAGGGCGTGAAACCGACGAGTGAAGTCTACTGTGCATGAGGGCGCTTGGAGGACTCTAGAACATTGCGACTGGCGGGACATGGACTGAACTGAGGTGGGACTGAATGGAAGTGTAATACGGATTTTATTGTAAATATTCGAAATGTCAAATATGGACGCATAAATTATAAAATAATTGAATAGCGTGATACACTGTCTATTGGGACTGATCTTTAATTATTTTATTTCAATGATTTTTTGTCGTAATTATAAATTTTATTAATGTCAATTGTGTCAATTGTGAACAGTAAGTGACTTCAATTTATTGTGAGAATTTGAGTTCAGAGAATTTTTCTGTAGTTATTGTGAATAAAATAAGGAAATTCTAATTAATTCTTCTATTTGATTAAGACCTCCATCCCTTAACGAACTTGGTATAGCCCACTTAATTTATAGAGAGCGAAATTGTAACTATATATATATATATATATATATATATATATATATATATATATATATATATATATATATATATATATAAAGACGTTATATGCTCTATCTACGAAACCGTGTAACCAGTTTCTAATTAATTTTGTATACCTGCAGTATCTATGCAAGCATCAAATGTTTCTAATACCTAAACTCCTTCCTCTGAAATTCTGGAAGTTAGCACCACAAACACAATTAAGCTTTTATGCTATCTCGGAAAATAATTTATTTGATTCTCACCAAATTCATGCGACAAGTTATACTTTTGTAGTCCATCCAAACTGATATGACATAACGGGTTGGTCAAATATTTTCAAAATAAACAGCCATGTTGATTTATGTTTTGTTTTGTATACCATATGCCCCAAACAATTTCAGCAGAACTTTATTTGCTGGCACTGTCTGTGGCAAACATCAAATGCGCTATTGCATAAACTTTCTTTCCGCCCTTAAAGAAGATTGCCACATAAAAAAAATAGAGGTTTTATGCCATATCTCGGGGGACCAATCAACCGATTACCGCCAAATTTTTAATGCAAGTAATGCTATTGTAGACGATGTAAACGTTCATGTTTTAGGTGGGGAAGGCATTTTGTAATGCTGTTAGTATAAATAATGTAGAGTAGTATATTATATATATATATTAAAGAATTTAAGAAATTCAATCAAATTGTTTATACCGTCAGTATTCATTAGAAGCATATACAGAGATAAAGTAGGTTAAAAAGCGAAACATTTATGCCATGTTTACAGAACCATTCAAAAAATTACGACCAAATGTATCACCTCGGTAGTCGTACAGACGGCTATGTAAACTTAATTGGATACTTAATTGGATTAAACATTTATTTAAAAATGGCGGCTATGTAAACAATTTATTTCAGTTTGTCACGTCTAATAACATTTAAACTGAATTCACTCAAACTTTGTATGCTGACAATCTATATTGGAACCATATTATATAGAGCCTCTTTTTAGGCATTTTTTTACGATAGTGCCATATTGGGGGAAAAAATGATTTCATGCCACATCTCGGGAACCGATAAACCAATTTTCATCCAATTCTTCACGCAAGTATTTCTATGGTAGGTTATGTAAATTTGCATAATTTAGTTGGTTCAGACATTTATTTTCAAGATGACAGCCATGTGGATATTTCTGGTTAGTAGATCTCATAAATCAAGGCATTAGACTAATTACATCCCAAGCTGATGATCCGAATCTTATTTCCATAATGCAGACGGTTTCACGCTAGCTTTCTCGTATAGGGTATTCTGGATTCGAGTCCCGGGTATGGCATATGTGTGTGTGCAATTGGCTCCATACTTTTGCATAGGTTTCTGATGCCATTTTTAATGATATTACTGTTAATGCGATGCCAAGGCCTACCTGCCATTTGAGATTTTAAGAACTTCATTAAATACTATTTGTACCCAAATAGAAGAACGTAGGTTCTCTAGTTATGTAATTTATTGTTTTTTCTTCTACTCCCCAGTCATATGACTGACACCTGAACGAACTTACTAACCTCAGAGAATATGACTATTTGTGAAAGCCGTGGTAAGTTTCTACAGTATTGAAATACTTTCGCATATTTTCGCCACAGGTAAAAATTAAGCACAGCATTGTACGTAATGACTATGATCCAGTGGTTAGTTATATACGAATATCACAGTAAAATTGTTTAAAATAAAATAAATATATATAGCCTACTAGTTCTGTTCCAATAAACTGTATAGGACAGAAATATGTCAATTTCTCTTTTAATGAGACTTACAGTGGGGGGCGAATAACTAAATGAAAAATTATCATGTACAGGGCGAGTAATTTAAAATAGGCCCCGTGGGATGTGTGTGTAATGGAGCGAGGGAATGAGGAAATGTAGTCCAGTGTGACAACAAAATACCTAGAGTAAGTGCTGGAATTGGCCACCAGTGACCTCCAGGCAGGTGTGCAGACGATACCAAAAGTTGTGAAAGGCACGGGCGAGGACATACTCCGTTACACACATGTCCCACAGTGCCTCATTTAAAGGATGCCATTGGAGAGCTTTGTCGTCACACGAAACTAAGACTGGTAAGGGAGCCGAAATCACTTCCCAAAATGTCGATAAAAAATTTATGTACGAAAAACCAGATGTGTGTGTAGCCTACATTTGTGTTATATCACCCAAGTTGTCTGTGATAACGTAGAAAGAAACAAATTTTAGTGGCCACCAATTAGAATCTCGACATGAGGGGTTACTTTCAACCCCAGAGGATAACTTAGAAGAGGTTATACGAATGTTTATTTTTAAAGCGGCAGCCTTGAAATGCGATGATTAAATTATGTTCCACCAAGTTGGTGGCAGGGAGTAATACGATGTATGTGTGTTTTATTTTACTCTCGTATATAAAAACAAAAGTCGTTCTAAAGTATTCCGAGTTACCCCGTTGTAAATAACTCTGAATGATGGTATGGCACTTTTAGTCATATGTTAATACACCCATATAACCACTTTTTATAAACCGTAGTCAACGTTAATCAAGTCAGTGTTTACTGTCGATTTCGTGAAGTCACTGATAGAGAATATATTTTGAGTTTATCGCAAATTAATCAAACGATGGAAAATAATTTTTTCTCTTCATGCACTGTCTTGGAAGCTGAACCTGTTGAGAAGAATGAGAGGATGAATATTGAAAGGGAAAGCAACTGTATTCAGTTACTTTAAGTAAAAGAAAGTATCCCACATTGTAACCTCGGTACTCAAGCCTGATAAACTTAGCAGTGTACAGTCTACTCGCAGTATCTTCACTTTTTTTAAAATGAAACCTTAGAAAAATCACTTTGTGTATGATGCGTTTGGTTGTTTCCTGAATATCTTGTGCATCATAATCGTTTTATATCGTGAACATAAAAGTGACTTATCTTTTGTTGAATTGAACTTTAAATTTAATTTATATATAAACTCTAATTCATTACTTATAATTAAATTAACAGAAACAGAGTGAAAATAGGTGCATAAGTAATGCCACCAAAGAAATAGTTTTCATGCGTAATAATATTAAACCAAGTCAGCATGAATGCAGTGCGTTGTCACTTCAGTTTAATTTTCTATTCTTTATTAAGTTTTGTTTGCACGACAGAGAGCAATATCCTTAAGAGGACTGTGTACTGAAATGTTTCCCGTGAAATCGTCGTTGGTGCGTAAACACATATCTTAGTAAATAAAAGTCCTGGAAATTCAACTTTTTGCCACCAAGGAATAAAAACTATTGTTTATATCTCTATCTTTTACTTTCATCATATTAAGTGTATTAATGGTGAAAAAAGTTCGTGAAAATGGTCAACTATCGCATTTTTAAAAGCTTTCCTATGCAGCCGAGTATTTACTTAATTTTGGTCAAAAGTTATCAGAGCATTTTTCAAAAATTTTGGCTGGACCAGACATAAAGAATACATTCGAACACCTTACATTGATAGATATTCGCTACCATTACTACGATCGGAGCATCGATGGAAGATATTAAAGAATATCTTATTTTTCAACTACCATTCATGCGCACAGAATAATAAAGGTAAAAGCTGTTCACGTTAAAGTGAGAACTCTAGAAATCAACCTTTGAAAAAAAGGACTGTCCACAACTGTGTATGTATAACCATGTGTGTTACCGCACCGGCTGGGGATGAACACACCCATTTATGTTGGCAATGAAATTTGAAATGTAGTTCTAAGAAATAACACTGTATTGCAAGTGTAATGATTAAATGTATGGCTACTTAAGCTGTTTGAGGTTTATTTTATACACTTTAAAGGAATTATTGACATAAACATGATGCATTTACTGAAACTCATTATTATATTGTGTCGTGTGATTGGCACAACAGTCAAAACAAATGGCCCGTTGTTGTGGTTCCTTCATGCTTGTTGCTTGGCTTTGCTTGTGTGGAGTGGTTGCGAGGCAAGCTACAAATTTGGAAGCTGGAAGTTGCTGTGTTTTAATATTTCTCATTTATTTTTCAGCTTATCTCCTATCATCGTGCATTGTTTTATTATAGGTCGTATAGTGTTTAATTGTGTTGTAGTGATTTTGTGCAAAGTCATGAGTTCCAGCGAACTACGTATGAATAGTCAGCGTCAGGAAGACGTTACAAATCAAGCCGAAAGTATTTATTCATTAATTCGTCGAGGAGAGATGAAGCCGTGCAAGGTCATCGAACAAATTGCAGAAATTATGGAAATTTCAACTGCAACTGTCCGGAGGTAAGTGGAAATGTGTTTTTACGACATGTTTCCTCAAACAGGTTTTACGACGTGTTTTCCCCGTTTATCGCCAGTACGTTATTGAAGAAAATCGTCGAAAAAGAACAAGTAGGAATCGAAAGTTGGTAACGTGATATTATAAACGGAAAGTTAAATAACAATACTGAAAGTAGATGAAAGACAGCAGAAACGCGACATTAATATATTCTAATGAGTTTCTTAAGTACATGTTACATCCTAAGTTTGTCAAATAATATAAAGAATTATGTGTACCTATGTACCTACGCCTATCTTTTTAACCTTTTTTTTTTTTAATTTGTCTTGATAACAAGTGAATATTTTGCCATCAATAATTACACGTTTATTTTAACGTTTGTATATGACTGTATTATTTTGTAATGTAGTCCTAACCTCAAACTTGTGTTCATGTAGTTATTCATCCCAAGTTACGGTGTTAAATTTTACAATTGTTAACTATAGACGTCTAGTTGTGCTTGTTCCCGACATTATTTCTTGATGCAAGTGTAATTATTTTATTTTGCAATGCTTGCCGTAGTAAGAACTAGAACGTGTTTATAATTAATTGTCAACAGTTATAGAATAATTCCATTTAAATTTCGAAATGGATGTTCGACTTTTGAGAAGTATCAACTAAGATAGTATGCGTTCTTGAGTAGGCATAATTGTTTGTTATATCTGCCACTTCGACCACAAAAATATTGTAGTTATTGAAATTTAATGTAACTGTAAATTACACCCCGTAGTCAACACCCCAGACTCCCACAGCTCCTGTTTACTTGCGAATGCATGGTTTGTAAAGGTTAGATTACATTACGCAGTGTATGTGTTAAATGAAGTATTTCCAAAGAAGCTGTATCAGCTAACTTTCAATAAGGGCTGGACTACAATTGCCATACCTAACACGTTCACAGTTATAGCGATAAGCACATACAAAACACAAAAGCACAGTGGCCTAGCTATAATTGATATAATTATAATAATATTAGTTTATGTTGCTACATTTGTACCGAAGAAATTAACGTCTGTACATACAGTGGAACCCCCTTTTTGCATTACCGCTTCTTACATTTTCCCACAAATTACACCATTTAGTTTTGGTCCTGTTTTATCTCCATTTGATTCTAAGTATATCTTTCCCGCTAATTACAACACACAATATTTTAGTTTCCCGCTATTAACACTTTTTTCTTTACGTTATTGACAGTGGACAAAATCCACATGACAAGAAGATAAGCATGTTGGATGCAGACCACATTATTTCTTATCCATGGAAGGATGTTACACACAAAACAATTGCGAACTGCTTCAAGAAAGATGGTTTTCCATGTTCAGTGGTTGGCAATGAAGATGAAGCCAATCGAGCCAAATGTATCATTCCTTTATTTAGTCAACATTGACTCCGACATGATTATTACTGAAGAACAGTCAGTTGAAGATATTGTAAGTTCCCATGTCATGGAGAGTGCAGACCAGAAATATGACGAAGCTTGTCAAGCAGAGGGAAAAGTACGTATGCCCACCAAGCACGAGGCATTACAAGCTGTATAGACTGTGAGGACCTACTGCTCGGGATTCGAATGTGAGGACAGTATTTTCAATCAGCCGAATGTCCTTAAAAAAAAAAAAAATTGAACATGTCAGCCGTCAGCAGCTGAAGCAGACAAAAATCTCAGACTTCTTTTCAAAGTCTAATTAAATGGAAAGTGTGAACTGTTGTAGTGCAATCCTAATTAATCATTCTAAATTTGTATTACCTTGATTCTTATTTTTATGTGCTTTATTATGAAAATTCCAAGTTGTGACAAGTTGTGACAAGTTTTTAAGAAAGTTCTAGGCAAAGTTTATATATATGCCTATATTTGTCTTTATTTGTTCTAGCTTCTATATTTGCCAATGTTACATACTTTTTCTTGCTATACATATTCAATTTGTAAATGTACTGGATTATATTTTGGTAGAGCTTTCCATGTTCGGCAGTTTTTTTGTATAGCATTAATGGTATGTCAATGTTGATTTATTACAACTTCATTCAATTTGAAACACTTTACTGCATTTCCCTCATTTTACACTTTCCTGCTTTTTGCATCATTTTTCTGGATCCCTTGAATGGTGTAAAAAAAGGGGTTCTACTGTAGTATATTTTTTATGATTTGCATTATTGCTTAGAGTTTTTTTAAGCATGAAAATATGAATGTTTCTGGTGCCGCATGTTAAACAGAAAGATTTTAAGTGTACTTTGCAAAAACTTTCCTTCAGATGGGCAAAGTATGTCGACCACATGCAGAAGCTGATTTCCAAGGACTGGGAGAAGGAAGTTCACGAAGCTGCTGACATACCTGCATTCATAATCTCCCTGGATCCGGATTTGGACACCACTGACGAATATGAGCTTGTCAGTGGCGATGAAGTATTGACTGACAATGGTATCAGGCTGTTGTACTGCACAGTAGGTGCTGAATGGTCAGTGGCTGTAAGGTTCGTATAACCAGGTAAAGGTATTTGAATTTTGCAGCTGCTTGTTTGTGGTATACACATATCTGTTATGGGTGCATACTATTTGTTATTGGAGTCCACATGTGTTTATGTATTGGTCATGTTGTTCGTTAAAATATTTTATTCATTTTTGGTGTCTAGTATAAAACAAATATAAGCGATATTTTCCTACTTAATATATACAGTTTTTGCAAAATTTATTCTAAATGTTCAAGTGTGTGTTGCATGGTACGATAAGGTCATGTATATTGAGTGACCTAGCAATAATGTCATTGTAACATGTTAACATGTTTGGAATCTTGTTAATATAAGTTTCATAATAATTTTAAATCTTAGAAATTAAATTGTATATTAATATGTAATTTTGTTGTGGGTGTCGGTCGTACACTAGATAACAGTAACTTGCCTGTAAGTATTACTTTTATAATTTGTCCTTTGCATTATCATTTTGCTGTCATTTGTGGATATGTATTGGCTTTACATTAATTAGACATTCCTTTCAGCTTTGTGTGTGCACGCATGAACCATTTTTTGTATGTATAGTAGTTTTCTTGAAATACTTTTCTCATTTAAGTTTTCAGTTTTGCTGTAGTCATTGCAATGAAGGAACCACAACAGTGATGAGAGTCCATGCACTTTACCTGTAAAATTGGTTTCTTTAGGTCTGTGTGGGTTTGACAGAAACGAAATTTCGCACCCATTTCGGCCACAAGAAACACCGGAAACATGGCCATCGCCGGATCGGCATTTCACTTAGCTATCAGTAATATACTTTATTTTTATAATTATTTTGTATAAATGAAGGTAGTACCATTTACAAGCCTGGTATACAATTCTGTTACCACTTCAATCCACAGTGTAAATGTACAGTTCGACCAATATTCAAGGGAAATTAGTAAAGTTAGTTGATGAGAATGATAATGTTTATAAAAACACTAATGTAATTTCAAACATTTTAACCAATGTTAGTTATGATTTGCAGATTAATGAACTTAGAACAGAAGAATGTCTAACTGGATTTAGTGAGAACTTTAATGATATGAAAAACAGAATTTTTACAACACAACTTTCAGAAATGCAAGATAAGTTAAGAGTTGTAATTAATGAAGTGGTAAGCATAAGTATTACAAAACAACTTGAAACACAAATGGAAGAAATAACGATATATAAGTGATAAATTGATTAGTAAAAATATGGTAATGTTATGTAAACAGATCTGAGAAAACAAAATAATGATTTGGAAACATGAATAAATTATTTTATTAATGATTTGAGAGTTAAAACTATAGCTAAACTAGATACTGTTTTAAGTAAAGTCGATAAGATTGAAAAAGCACATACTAATCGATCTAGTGTATCAGTTAGTCGACCTACTGCAGTAGTTCTAATAGCAACAACTTAATGAATATATAAATAGCTGGAATTTAATGTAATATAAAAAAACATGTCTGCCTCCTCTTCAGAAATTCATAAAGTTATGTCTGCTGTGAAGTAGAAGTATTTTCAAGCCAAACGAGTTCATATGGAATGGGATATCTTAAACGAAAAAATATTTAAACTTGTTACAAGTATAATGGATGCATTACTTCTGTGCTGAATTCGCCTAATGAAACACCTTCAGAAATTAATTTGGAAGAAGAAAATTTCAAGGAAAAGAAAAAGCAACCCATTACTCATTTAACACATCCTTATTAAGCTTTAAAACATACTTCACCTATGCGCAACATGACATTATTGGTGTATATCGAAATGGAAACACATGGTTTCTGGGAGATTCGGTAATTACAGTTTTATCTGACAATGTAATTTAAATAGGTGATTACATAACTGATGTGAGTCAAGGTTTGTTTGAATTATTATTTAAAAACATTCCAAATGGATATTCCAACACCGATTTAGAGAAATATAAAGAACTTCATCATCATCGTTGTACGACCACGAATAACTGTTTAGGAGATGAAAATCATCTGAAACTACATTTAACAGGCGATATTGTTGGTATTGTAATATATAAAACTGAAATTGGCATTCGGTTTTCTCTAGTATATTGGAACAATTCCAATGAATTGATTGATAAATTAAAACTTCTTTTTCCGCTTTGAGAGATGCTGGTAATTCACATACAAACAAAATTGTTTCTAGCTGAAAGAGCTTAAAGAAGATATTTATATTACCAATTAAGTTTAGTAATATTGCTCAAGAACTTCATGCTCTAGCCAGAATAAGATATCTTAGAAGAAGAGTTTATAGTAAGGGCTTAAGTGATCTTTTTCAAGCCGATTTATGGGATATTATATTGCTTTCCAAATAATATAAGGGCTACAAATATATTTTAACCATAATAGATGTTTATTCCAAATGTGGTGAGGATATACCTTTGAAGAACAAAACTGGGAATCAGGTCAGCGATACAATGAAGATTGTTTTGCAAGAAAGAATGCCAAATTTGCTCCAAACGATAAAGGATCCGAATTTATTTCTTCACCATTCTGGAAATTAATGACAGGTTATGGTTTAATCACTACACAACATATTCAGGCATTAAAGCAAGTTTTGTTGAATGATACAACAAATCGATTAAGCAGTTAATATACAAGCATTTCACATCGAAATTAACTTACAAGTGGGTGGATGTTTTACTTGAAATACTTAAATTTTATAATTCCAGTTATCATATCATTTACACACTATCTTTGATAAAAAGCATATATAATCATGTGAAAATATCCAATCAGAGGAAGCAAACGTTTGAACTCGAAGCAGAAAGGAATCTTTGAGAAAAAAAAGTTATGGTTAATTGGTCTTATGAAATATTTAAAATGATTTCAGTTAGACAATAATTTCCCAGAGCATAAAACCTCGAGACCTATAATGGAGAGCCTATAAAATGTGGATTTTACAAACATAAATTTCAAAAAGTTAGTTCTCCAGATGAATATTTGATTGACAAAACCATTAAAAGGAAAAAAGATATGTCCTTGGTTCGATGGAGAGGTGTCTCAAAAGCACACGACTCGTGGGTCAAGAATAAGGATCTTAAAATATTGTAAAACAATGTTTTTATTATTATACTAAATAACAATATTTTAAATAATATTTGATATTTTATTTAATTTAATTAACCTATCGACATGAATGGTGTTTGGATGTGAAATTTATTTTGCAAGCAATCTGCTTGTTGATTGGATTAAAATTTCATTGGTTTAGCGTTTGAGAGCTTGTCCGTATCATTTATTTCCTTTTATTTGTGACACAATTCGTTGTGTTTATTAGCTCTTAATTGTGATGTAATTCGCATTTAGGTGGTAATCCACTAAATGTTATAAATAATTCAATTGCTATCTGTCATAGATTCGTATTTGTAAGACAGTCAGGGTGGGTTGTTGTGTGTTTGATTTGTAATTAATTTGGTAATTGTGATTGGTTGGTTTTATTGGAAATTTCCATTTAGGTGTTATGATTTGGAATTCAATTCATAGTGTTTAGTTATTAAATAGTTGCTTACGATTTGTAATTCATTTGGTATGTGTGTCTCGTATTCTTTAATTTCTTTTATTGTTATACTTCTTGGAATTGGAATAAAATTTCGTGGAATTTTACAGCTTAAAGACATTTAGGACATGATTTATTATGTTTGTTTAATTCATTGCTGTGATTTTGTGGAATGGAAATATATTTTCCTCTCTATGTGGCTCTCGCCACGAAGCTTTATACACCCTCATCTCTGTATCTTTTGTAAACACATCGCTCGTGCTGTGCGGGTGCCTTTCCAAAACACCGAACTTACCTCAATTGGTAATTGTATTATTTGTTTACAATAAACTTCGAACACAAATAATTGCTTATCATTCAAGGATAAAATTAATTAATATTATATAGAAAAAGCAGTAATTTTAATTAAGAACTAGTTTATATTTCTTCAAATATACACATTTTATGGTAGATAATATAGTCGAAAATCTCGCATACAAGCTTACGGAGAAATCTACATGTAAAATATGCATTTGGTTTTAACGTAATTTTTCAAAAGGTGAAAAAACTTTTACTCATATATTGCTAAATTAGAGTGATGTGTGTTTTTCATTACTTACAAATTTAGCAAGTGAAAATATCTCTTGTACGAAAATATTTTTCATTGATTCCTGGATTTGTGTGATTTTAAAAAATTTATTTGAATTTTATTAAAAAACTTACTTGAAAATTACAGTTTATTGGATTTAAAATGATTTTCTTGGAATTATATTTGAGATTAATGAAATTACAGGAAAATAATTTTATCAGCAGGACTTCGGAAATTTTTTTTCCTTCGATGCCAGCACAAACAAGCCATCTCTTGCCTTCGAGAATAGGAAATCGTTTCATTCTGAACAGGTTAATGGCCAGGCGAAAGTAAAAGTTTGATCGACAGAGGGGTTGAGTAGAGGTAAGCAGGCCAACCCACTTCACATTCGTGGGCAGAGGGCAGTCTTTCCAAACAAGTTAACACCTTCAGGTGAGTCCAAACTTGGTGTCTTGAGGGGGTGTCTGGCAGGTGGAGAGTTCCCGACGTCATGGACAAAGACGTGTTCTGGGCAGGAGGGGAAGTGGGTGCCTAGACAAGACATTCAGTCCTCCAGCTAGCCGAAAACTGGTCTGTGCTGGAGGAGGAGGGGGCGCATACCCAAAGATACGCCCTGGTCTATGGCGGCAGTGTTCAGGGAAGGGGTACAGGATCTTTCAACCATCTTTGCTGACCAGCACCATCTTCAGTTTGATGACAAGCTTCACCCTAGATACACATCACTGAGCATCCCTCTTTCTCTTCCGACCTCACCGCTGAGGACAATGCATGACTAAGGGGTATGCCTTCTGCAAAGCCGAGCTTTCGAACCAGCCTACACCATGCTTCACCTCTTGCTTTCTTCAAATAGAATATAGTCCGGGGTTCAGATCTCGTTCACAGTCTTTGTAAACTACAGTGCGAAATATTTTTATAAGTTTTAATTTCATAATTTATTGGGAAAATTTGGTTGTGCGTTAAGCCGATATAGTGTGTGTTATTTTATAAGCTTTTATCGTGACAAGTACATTTCTGAGCTCGGTCTACAAAAGTTCATAGAATTTTCAAATACCACTAGTGTTGACTACTGCAACAAAATTCCCAGACTTAATGGAATTTGTGTTAACATTTTACGCCTCGATGTAGTATGTCAATATTATTTTTTAATGTAACAGAGTGTTGATTTCATTTTTTATTCTTCGACCAAATATCTGGACTCAAATCATTCCTACCTATTAATTTTTTTTAATAAGCTTTGCGGGATTAAACTCTTCTTCGCGTGATCCAAGTCTCCCTGTGCTTCGATGGAAATTGGGTTAAAAATTGATTATTCTTACAATAGTGAAATTTATTTTTCTTAAGGAAGTGAAATTTGTGTAAAAAATCTGGATAAGCTTTTTATCTGTATTTACATCATTCTTTTCCTTTTTATGTTGAGGAAGACGTGATTAAATTTTTCATGGATAATAACTAGCTTTATTGGAAAATATAAACCGGTAAACAGGACATTTTTATTCACAAAATGTTGTAATTTTATATCACTTCATTCTGCTGTTTGAAATATATAAATTTATTCATTTTCTGGCCTGTTCCTTATACTTTTGACATATTACAATTTCTCTCATGGGTAAGGTTACCTATTTAGAAACAGTCATTGTGTATGCAACTCTTGTTTCGTTCACTTGCCTACTGACTGCACCCCACATCTCTATTCATGCTTATAAGTCTCTGTAAATCCTATACTAACGTCGTTCCTTCAGCAAACTTGTAGCCAGGCAGAAATATATTAAAATCATTTAAGGTACATGTAGAACTGACAGGTGTCATGTAGTTCAGTTCATTACGAGTCCATTTGTTATACTTCTCTAATGCCAGACATTTAATTAATTTTGAAACATATATCTAATCAAATGGGATTGGGGTGACTTTCATTTTAAATAAAATATAATCTTGCAGAAATACGTGCTAGTACAACCTCACAGCTGGACAGGCATATATTAAATAATTTAATTTCTTTCCATAGCTGGGGTATGTATAAACACACATACATTTCTATACAGACATTCGAATTGAATTGATGTGTCGTGTTGCTACCCTCTCACAGCCTAGCATTAGTCACAAGTGAGCTTTGTCATTCCCCATCTTCCCAAGTGAACAGATGTGTTTCTCATCCTCCTTGTATGATATCAAGTTGTATAATTTATATTGATATGCAGAACTCGTTACATAATTTCATACAGGATAGTCACATACTTGTGTTCATTTGAAATATATTTCTGTAATATTTGCTTAAACACTTCTAATTTCGCCTGTGTAATACATCAGTGCTGTTATTATTCATTTGTAATTATCATTCACACTAAACATAAACCACGTAAATAGTATATTTCACAGTCGTCTGTCTCCCATCACCATCTACTACTCCCAAAAAACACTTATGCCACTCTTGCACAAAACTTAACACATATACCCTATACACTATACCAGTCCTCTCAGTCTAACGTCAATTGTCGTGCAGACAACATCGCTCCCCTATATACACCCCTTCCCTATCACACGACAACCTCTGTACCACAACAGATCTCCGAGCGTCAACATCTACCAGAGGTGCCCCCCCCTAAAAAAAATATAAATAAGTGCCTTAGCCCCAAACTATACACACAAAACAAATCACATCAAACAAATTTGATGGAAAAACTTAAATCAAATTTCTTTGATCACATTTTATCGAATTAAGAGCGGATTAAAAAATTGATCGGATTAAGATGTTATCCGATCGATTTGATATAAAATCGATATTCCGATTAATGAATAAAAGTGGCTTCCCTTTGTATCTGAAACCGGCACGCCCCTACTACTCACGACTTGCGCGTAGGAGCGATGAGGCGCTAGGAGTGCGTGTTAGTGTCGCCTGTAACGCTCCCTCGCATCTTGACTTTGAACGCTCAGCTACATAGTTCTATTAAAGCAGAACTTTAGCAGGACTTGATACAAGTTGGAAGTTATCTGAATGAACTACACACGTTGTTCGCAACACATTTCTTCCTAGCAATAAGTTAGCGGGTGGAGTTGATCCACGCCGTTTCATCCCAGATGTGTCTGGCGAGAGGTTGGAGGGGGTATTTTAATTTCAAATGAGGCGCGTGGAAGTGAGGGATGGTCTGTTTATCCCGCTTCCTTCTCGGGCACATCTCGCGGGGGATGCATTCTGAGCCCCGCGGCTGGGACGCGGGTCTCTCGGCGCTGCAGTCGTAAAGAAGATGGCCGACATAAATAACTCCCCCGTGATGGCCGTGTTATTGGACACGGGGAGCTATAGGCGGAGCTTACGCAAGGGAATGTATTAGCATAGTTGAAACGACAAATATTTCTCGCTGCAAATTGCTTCCATAACATATCTGCGGCTTTTTTTACAGACTCCCTTACATTCGTGGCATGTTGCAAACAAAGGCATTTAACATCACTTTCTCTGTAGAAAAACTTCTTTTAGAGCTGAGCAAAGACTGATGCAAAGAAATATTTCCTTCCCCATATACCAACGAAATCGCTAAAATATGCTTTTTATTTATATCTACTATTATTTGTTCGGTATGATTTCACGTAAAAAGTATTCTGGATTTATAAACATTTGTTGCTTTTTTTCGTACGATTTTTTGGAAAGAATATTTTATTTTTTCAAATATGTGTACAGATAAATTAGTCTGCGAGGACACATATATTTTTAAAGTTCAATCCGAACAAGTTAGATAACCATCAATTCAAATATTTAATAACAACTATTTTAGTATCGCTATCCTTGTCATCATTTCAAAAGCACTGTTTTCTGATCATATGCCTTGTTATAAAAGCAACTTTCACACCACCAACACTAAACTACACTTGATTAAACAAATATGGTGAGTTTTTTTTAATCATGTATATCCATACCCACTTGTGTACATGAGTGTAAAATTAATATATCTTTCGTGAACAAGGAAACACGAGAAACTCTCAAATATAAATATAGTACTTTTGCTATATTTTACTGTTATTTTAACATCCGACATACCCGCCGAAATTTTTTCTAAGTTTATTTTTTCTGATGTGTTACCAGACATAACTTTTGTTCTGGCGTTAGTGAAATTTTCATTTACGTTACCATCTTGGGCACATTTGAAGGGAAAAGTGTGTTGGTCGCCACATATCACTGAATGTAGCCAGCTGTTGTTGAAATAAAACAAATTAACAACGCATTCGTTTAGGTCGTATAAGTTGTAACCGTTAGCGAAACGTGACGTGCATCGTTTTCAACTACCAGAATGTTTACAAAACGTTAGAAAAAAACATACGGATATTATTTACTGCCAATCGTGATTAATTCCAAGCGATGTGGGGAACATTCAGCAACACTAACAAATTATTTATTATCACTAAAAAAAAACCCAAAAAATTTCCAACAATAGTGTGGGGTTTGTGTTTATCGATCGCATTTCTCTCTAGATAGCTATAAACGACAAGTTTGGGGCCCAGAGAACCCAGGACACCTCAAATATTACTTTTTCAAAACACTTAAAAAGACAAAATATATTTAAAAGCAGGGTAAAATGAGGAAAGAGGCATAGAGATTCATAAACTTGGTCAATAAAACGGAACATATACTACCAACTCTGCATTAAATTGCACCAGGTTAAACTACATTACCAAAGTGAAACAAGAATATTTTTATATTGCTTTTAACATAGCATAGTATTTTTTCTTTCCTTTTGAGAAATATTACAACTACTCAGAAGGGTCACAACAGTTACCAGTGTACAATTTTAAAGAAAACTGATAGTTTACAATAATTTTGTCCCCCAAGGACAGCATACAGAGTATCATTTTCGGGAAAATTTAAATTATTTTTGAAGAGAAAAATTCAAGGTTCCTCCCCTCATATTTACTAATACACATGATTAGAAAAATGGAAGCGATTCGTTATTATGTGTGCAGAAAATACTTATCCTGCTCATATTATTCTAAAATATCCTGACTGTAAAATAGATATTAGAGCGTCTAAATGACGTTCCTGCAATCTTTAAGGGCAATACATTTTTACTTAACCAGTGAAATACCTGACCTGTTATCTGGGGAGACTTCCCTCGCAGCCAAGCGTCTGGCCCCGATACGAGGCTTTAGCAATGCTTATATACAAATATCGAGCATTGCCTCGCTATGGGGGCAGTTACGATCATCCGCCAATAGCGGGCCAGTGTCGAAAAAAATAATTTACTCAATTACTCCCTATCGAGGTACCCAAAAATCACTAACAGTAAAGAATAGTCCAGTGCATTATCTGCGACATCAATTCCGTTACATTTGAAATTAGCCATTCAAAAGTGCGCGGGCCAGGTAAGTCCTTCCGACGCCCATCGAAGAGGGAACACTGCTGCACTGTAGTGGTGGACGGCAACTCCCGCCCGGCGCCCAAGCTCGCCAGTGTACCAGCAAACGCTCGGGGACTTTGACGCGGCCTGCGCAAGTCCAACCAAGAACGTTAATTTGTGCGGAATTTACTCTACTACGAGTCGTAAATCCATCAACATGAGCTTCTTTCAACATAAATGTAAATGTTCACGAGTGTTTTAAGTAAGTTTTCAGCATATTTGTCCATTTTTCTGTAGTTCGTTTCAACACACGTCATCCGATCAATATTTTTCCATGGCGGACGGGTGAAAACGGTCTTGCGTAGAGAATTTGCCGGGGGCGGAGAGACACTGTACGCGCAATTATAAGCTTACTTGTCTCAAGTTCCCTTCATGTTTCAAGTACATTTGAATATCAACCATATTAGTTATTTGCAATTGTATTTAATAATAAATCAAATCTCTATTGATTTTCATTATTAAAAAATTATTTTAATCCAATAGTTACATCGAAACAAAGTGCATCAATGCTTCTTATTTCAGATTAAATGTTTATTAAAATCATTTTGTTATCTATTGAATCTTTCTTGAATTCGCTCATTCTTTATTATATGAATGGAAAATGAATATAAACAGCAAGATAATGTTTCAATAATGTGAATACTAATCTCCCAATGTAAAATCAGATTAAGAACGCTGCAGTGATGACGTAGAAAATAAAAAACCGTAACAAATTTTTAAATAATTTAATACATTTTAATTCATAAGTTTTATCTTATATTTATAGAAGAAGTTGTGCAAAGTAATTTTTTATTTAAGTAAGTCATCATCTTAGAACTTTCTTTAAGATCACTTCATGACATTTACTTCAATAGCAAACGACAATGTGAGATAAAAATAATAGTCATCGAATACATGTCAAGATCTAATTAAGTCGCAGTAACGAAAACAATCTCAGTGATGGAAATAATCTTTTCTGGAATCAACCTTTAAAAAAAAACCTTATATTTAGTGCACAGTTTAATGTTAAAAATTGCAAGAAGCGAAATAGAAAGCAGGCTTTCCTCTGAATGTGTTATTGAAAATGCAGTAGGCGTGTTATTATAGCGACACTGAAAGACAGCACTGTCCACGCCATTCAAAAGTAGAAATATTTATAAACAACCATGCGTGTCTGAAACACATTCACTCAGACCCTTGGCTTGCTTCACCTAAATGTTAATGCTGTAAATATAATGGCATCTATTTTAGTCACTGATTCACATTTAAAATGGATGAAGCTGGTTGTGTTACACAAGGTGGAATCATCGGTTCACGTCACTAAACTGCACCAAACCCCATGGTGCGAATTTCTATATGGACACACAGGGTGCAAAGCAAATAATTAAGGATAACGAGAGATTTTGTTTGAACGTAATGAGGCGAATTTACCGTGGGTGTGTACAGTGAGGGATTAATTATATCAGATCCTGCGATCCCGCAGGCATTCCATTAAAAACTAACTTTTTTAAAATGCGCTTCGTGATTTGTGGTCCACTGCGTAATGAAATGATGCAAACCAGCAAACAGGAAATATTTAGATATAATTTATCCAATAAGCAAATATAATTGTTTTGGGTTGTTTATTTACACTGCAAATGTAAATATGAGCTTTCGCGTGTCACATTAAAAATGTTATAGTTTTGTTGTATTTATTATATTTTATTTGGAAATGAGAAAAAGTAATACCTCCAGAGTAATAGAATTATCTAGTAACAAGAATACAGTACAATTTAACACCTGATCAAAATGTTACAAATAATATATTTCTTGCTTTGAACAGGATAATGATGCCAGTCTGATGCTTTGATAAGCTCTGCCTATATTAGAATTTTGCAAAACCATACCAATGATTTAATAGCAAAAGCCAATAAAGTTGGTCTATTCATCAGCAGACAAAAATACACTGGTGGGAAATGGAAAATGAACACCAGGACACAATGATCCCCCATGGATGAAGGTTATATTAAATAATTAAACAGGTTGTACACTGTATATGATAATAATCACAGGGTCGTACACCTATGGACAGAGGCTGCAGAGTGTCTAACAACGTCAGTGTCTTGTGTAGCCGCCTTTAGCGACGATGCAGTCTTGCATTATTGCTTAAGACGATCATAAGTGTCGGACGTAATCTTGGGGGAATAGTATTCCACGCTAATTCCACCGGGTGTTGCAACTGGTGAAGGTTTGTTGCCGGTATTACAGACCGCACAAAACGCCGTCGCATAATGTCCCACACATGTTCAATGGCGGACATGCCGTGTGATCGCGCGGTCACGGGAATTGACGAACACCTTCGAGAGCGCGTTGGGAAATGTACTGCTGAAAGGAGGACATTTCCTTGGCGTTATAGGAACGGCAACAAAATGGGCTGCGTGTTGTTCTGGATGTAGCGTTCGCTGTTCAGTGTTCCCTCAACAAATACCAGGCTCATACGGTCATTGTAAGCTATTGCTCCCCAGACCATGATGCAAGTAGTTGGTCCTGTATGTCGCTGCCGTATACACTCCGGCTGTTGCCGCTCTTCTGGTCGATGCCGCACTCACAAAAAGACCGTCACTGGCGCCGAAGCAGAATCTGTTGTTATCACTAAACACAACTCCGCGCCATTCATCCCTCCAGTTGCATCGGGTCGCGACACCATCCGAGGTGGGCTGTACGATGAGGTCTGAGAGGAAGCCTGACGGGTGGCAGCCTTGATCGTAGCCCATCCCGTGTGCAACAGTAGCCCTAATCTATGCGGCGGTCTCCGTGCGATCAGCAATGGCTGCTCGTCTGATGCGGTGGTCCAGGCGGGGATCCGCCTACCACTCTCATCTGGAAACAGGCTGACGAGTATGTGCAACATCGTTGGACCACCGGCACCACCAATGATGTACAGCAGACACTTCACGTCCTACGCGTTGGGAGATTCTTCGAAAGGACTATCCAGCCTCCCTCAGGCCCACAATACGACCAGTCCAAAGTCCGTTAATTACACGATGTGTGGTTGTCTATGTCGTCGTGGAATGTCTATAATGCTTACTATGCGTAGGCCGATGCTTGAAACAACAGACTACTCTTTCACTGAATCAACTACAGTTGTATTGGGCTCATCGGTGTCATGCCTAGTATGCGGTTCCTACTCTGTCCACAGCACAGCACTGTTATTCATTACAGTACTGCCCTCTATCAGTGCCCCATACGCACTGATAGAGGGCAGTGCCCATTTGGCACCAGTGTATATATTTGCAAGTAACAAGGCAGGCAAGCAAAAGTAACATACTCGAGGTGAATAATATATAAACTATTTAGAAAATTAATTAATTAGAATATAGAGGAAATAAAATCATTATAAAGAGCGCAATAGTTATTGAAATATACCACAAACGGAAATATAATTAGTCTCGAAACAGCACTTCAAGCATCTCGCTAGAGCTACAATAATCCAACTAAGATCATCGTATGGAGAAGAAACATAGACATTTACAAAAAACCTGGGAAGCCACAAATATATCCTGAAAACCAAATTCATATATAGATTATTTGTTCGATGCAAGAAAACGGATCATAACATATAAGGTATAGCAGAGAGATCTGAAGACTTTTTGATGTATAGACCATGATGATGTGGCAACTACGCTGTAAAAAAAAAATGGGTATGATTCCCAAACATTTATGGGAAATTTACTATACATGTCTTGTAACATTCCAATACATGTATGGAGATTTTCCTATGTACAAATGGTAACATTCCTATACACATGTATGGTAAAATTTCCAAATGTTTAGAAATCATACCATTAAACATAAGTATATTTACCAGACACTTGTATAGGAACAATTCCAAACCAGATTAGCAAATATACTATACTAGTATGGTACTGTTCATAGATACTTGTGTGGGAATGATCACATACCATATTGGCAGATGTAGTACAGAGGTTTAGTAACTTTACCAGACATATGTATAGGAATCATCACATACCATTTTGGCAGCTGTAGTACACAGGTATGGTGACTTTACCATACATGTGTATAGGAACATTCACACATCATATTGGCAGCTGTAGTATGCAGTTATGGTACATTTACTATACATATGTACAGGTATCATCACAAACCATAATGGTAGCTGTCATACATACACAAGAGTGGTATTTTTTACCAAACCAGAATAAGTCAGTTTGCACAAATAAACACTTCAGGCAGATGATGAGTGGCTTCTTGGCACGTGACTGTGTGAAAGGCAGAGCTCATCAGTACACACACTACCAAAACTGTCAGGAAAGTGTTATTTATGTTGCATAATAAAGAAGAATATATATTTTGTAACACTGTAAACTATTATGCTGTAATTACATTATTCTAATGTTTTAAAATTCATATACTAAAAAAAAAAAATTTTTAAAATAAAAAATTTACATTCTGGATGCTATAGAAAGCACATTCCAAATCACTTATAAAACTTTTGTGGCTGAAATGGAGGAGCAAAAAATCAATTTACAATCAAAGTAATTATGGCACTCTTACATTATTATTTCACAAAATGCACTTTCTAAAGCTTATAGCATGAAAACACGCTTAAATTTTGATTATACTCTCATTACATGATTTTAAAGTAAGATAAGTAAATTATTGCAGTACATTATACAATTATACAAGATATATGAATTCTTCTTTCATATGTAACGCAAAAGGTACCTTTCTGACAATTTTGGTAGTGTGCATACTAACGAGTTCTGCACGTTGTACAGTCAGGCATAGTGCTTCATTAGATGCCCATCTCCTCCTACCTGGCGCTACCAAGACTTGGATCTTTTCCATTTTCCTATTTCCTTGACTCAGGCCAAAGTATAAACAGTGACATGCCACTCTCTACTGCTCATGTTTAATTTCAATTGTATACTTAAGTATGAGCCAAGGAATATGAAGAATTTACAAGTTCTGTGTCTTAATTCTTAAGCTATGAATTGTGTAAAACCCCTAGAAAAGACTGCACATCAACATCTATAGTGTGTCAATCACATGATACCTGTACTAGAAGTGTGCACAGAAAGGAAACATACCCCCTCATGTAGTTTGTCCTCAAAATTACTTGAATGCGAAATATACAGAAACTACACAATACTGCTACAGAGGATATTTATTCTATGTATATACGCGTCGAAAGTTTCCTAAAAATTATATAGGTATGTAGGAATAATAAGATTTCCGGTATTGTCAATATATGGATGGTAAATTTACAAGACCAAAATATAGGAATAGCACACTATCAATTCAGCAAGCTGTTCTTTGCACAGTTCTCATGTAGGAACTGTAGTTTACGCTCAGTAAATCTATTCCGAAGAAATTAGAGGTAGAAATTAAGCACTTTGGACAGAAAATTGTTGAAGTGTAAAGTGATTTAGTTAATACACAATGTGAAGTGTAAGGGATATAGATCATCTTCCATTACTTATAGTCTAAAAGGAATGCGTCAACAATACACATGTTCTAACTAAATAAATTAAGCAAATCAAGCAAAAAACTATGAGAGAAAAAAATTAAGCATACAACTTCGGAGTATGCATAATTTATGTATTCTTTATTACTCTGCAACAGCGGTTTCACTTAACGTCGTATAAATTAGTGAATGCAGTGTACATGATTAATGGAACTTGCAAACTGTGAAAGGGCATAATGTGCAACACCTATCAATAAAGATGTACAAATTCATTGTAAATTTTCCCCTTTATTCAAATGCATCACTTCAAGAAAAAGTTTTTTTTTTCTAAGCTGATATTATTTCAATTTACCTTTTACCAAGACTTGTTTATGTATCAATATTTTTTCCATTTTTTTTTTGCATGACATATGGTACATTATATATATCGATAATAGATATACTTAAAGTCCATTGTGCGTGAGTAAACCGCATCATCACTTACAAACCACTGGACCAATTGAGATCATATTCACACCATATGTTATTGAGGTAGCGAGTAAGGTTTTTAGTTGTGTTACATTGTTTTTTTTTTCATTCCAATAGGTGGCGCTGTAGTCTAACTTCTATATTTATGGGCCGATTCTGCTCATACTTGCAGGAAATGTTTGTTGATCTAAAAGAGAAAAATGCCAGCGGTACCACGGTCAAACATCGGTCGACGTACCCGGCGTAATAGAGAGGACGCATTGAGAAGGGAAAATATAACGTGAACACGCGCTGCACAAACTGAAGCGGCACGAACACAAAATCGAGAAGCACACAGCACGATCATAAGATTAGCACGTACACGTCAAAAGGCGGAACAACGTTCGCCAGAATCACCTAGTATTTCCATAAAAATGGCAAGTGTGTCTGCCAATCACATGGAAAATAATAGGAAATGCAGGTACAAACAAAAAAAAAAAAAAAACAAAAAAAAAAACAAGCAAACACCACTAATGTATTTGATGTGCCATGTTTATTTCCACAAGTTGCAAAAACACCAGTATTTTTTTCATTTGATAAAAACAACTACTTACAACAATAAAAAAAAATTGAATTAGTTTACATAACATCCAGTGTACCTACAGATGCAGCAAGTGAAAATGTCTGTTTTTGTGGACAATAAAAAATTCATTTTGTCCTCTGATGTGTAAATTTCTTCACACTGCTTTGCAGTTTCCTGATGCAAGCATCAAATTCACTGTTGCGGCTTTGTATTCTTACTCCTTGCCATGAATTTGCATCCAGAAGCTGTCTGAAACATAATTCATTTGAAATGGGTGGCGAATGTGTATTTATTATTCTGATTATTGCAGCTTAAAATAATGTTGCCAGATATACGGAGAGGATAAGTCAGTACATATGTTGGCGACGCTTTTACGACTCACCCTAAATTAATAAGGTCTCACATGTACTAAACAGGGCCAAATTATACATTTTTTTAAATCTCAAAATATGTCGTAGATTATATTCAATTATGAAAATACATTTCCAGGTATATCTTGGGACTGTGGAAAGCCAGTTATTTAAATGCCATGAATGTGTTTGAAACATATGACAGCCCTAATTATAATAAATTGCATTATCTGACAGACAAAAACATATCAAATTAAGACACATTACTCTCACCTACAGTTTAGTCATGGTTTCTTCAAACTCTTTGAATTGAATTACAAATCACAAGCATTTTATACTTATGATAATATAGAATTATATAAAAGTATGTAATTTTTAGTCATATTAAATTCTTCTGTGTCTTTTGTCAATGAATTATAATATTTCGGTGTAGCTATCTATACTTGGTGAAACATTCTTTGCATAATGCAGAGCAATGGCTAGAAAGTAGAATTTAAGCAGGCCAGGCTTCAGAAAAGCTGGAAGTAACCATGATTAGACTATAAAGGTTGTTCACGATAGAGTGAGCACTTTTGAAATGAACCTCTGGAAAAAATCACTGCACGTGTCACGTATATTTTAACGGACGCACGAAGTGGCATTCGCCCCGTAAAGTTGGTGACGATGGAAGGAAAGTACTTATATATCTTAACGTCGGATAAAAAGTGTTAGGTAACAATTTGTAATAACTTAAATTATTTATTTCCTTTCCTGGTTTTCTTTTAATGCGTTGAAGTGTAAGAACTGGCAGATTTGTGAAATATTTACTTTCTTAATAATTCTACAGTTTCATTTGACCGACGTATTAGTCAAGTGAAGACACCCGTGGCAATGTTCATTTTCATAAGGCGGAAGAATACACAATGTGTATACAAGTAGATCTTCAGCAGGGCTTTCAAAAGAGCTCATTTAACCGTGAACAGCCTATAGTAATAATTATACACAAAAGTAAACACTAGCAACAGAAAATGAGCTAACACTATGACGTCGGCTAACAGCCAGCAGCGCGAAGACCATGAGGCGCTCACCACTCACGTGACACGTGGACATGCACATGCGCAAAGAGGCTCCAATTTGAACTTTCCCATAACGGAATATTAATTTTCAGTGTAAAATGTGTCTTGTTTTCTTTCCGGGTCAAAGTATTTTAGGTTTTTAAAAACGTACGTTTAAAAAATATTGTACAATGTGTGGTTATAAATTCAAAATGTGCGCTGCACGAAGACTGAGGACAGTATTATTCCGGCGTGAACACCGTCATAAAGGACCTTAAAAGAATACAAAATTTCTGCAATTTAAAAGCAAAATGTAAAACAATATTTAAATTAAATTGGTTTTACCATTTATTTTAAAAGATAAAAGTTTTACTCGGCGTGCATAGCACTTCCGTTTATGTGAAACCCACAGGCAGCCATGGTAGGTCCGTGAGACGCTTGCCTCGGCGCAGTCGTTGTCAAAGGTCTGGCGAGGTAAGACGCTGTCATGTACGCACTTCAAACTTTTTGTACTGATGTAGGTTACTATAGTTCATCCTTAGTATACCGGTTAACCTTTGCTTGCATACGTTTTTGCCAGGTATTTTCCCCAGCAATATGCTTCCGCTTAAGCTTATAATTTGTGCCCTTGTGGCATTTTAAAATGTAAACGAGGAAAAGGGAGGAAATATGTCAGAGGCCACGCGGCCCGCGCAACTTTGAATCAGACGCCATCCGCCTATGTTAAAGGTATTTCTGTGTAATTTCTGTATAGTTGCTGCGTGCAATATTAAGGGCTTTAATTCTATGTATGTATTTTGTATATGTATGTGTGTATCTATGTATGTACATGTCCCATTTTGTTCCAGTTGTATTTGTATCATTCTGTGTAATTTGAACTATGACATTATTTCCGTCCTAGCCGGCTATGTGTATAGGTCGCCACCACACTAACCACGTGCTGGAAGATGCGCCCCGGCGAGTTTGCGCTAGTGATGTCAATCACACGTGTTCGCTCATTCATTTCATTATTCTCTGCGCCCTGTCTTCAGGAAAAAATTGCAGCCCACCCTAGCGGCTTTCGACCGTTTTCATTGCGAGGATTGTGTTTTCTAACACCACAGAGAAGTCATCCATCTAGGAGTGCGCTAGATTAATTTCAGCTGGGGAGCACCCAAACGGAGTTAGGTAGACACGTCCGAGTGTCATATACTTAAAAATACTGGCATGATTTTGTATGAGTGGCAAAATAAAAGCAAGGCTAACAGTGCATCAAGTATTTCTTTGTAGTGACAGCAACCTCCTGCCAATTTTTCAGTGTTCAATGTATAGTAAAGAGTACCAGTGTTTTGTAAGTACGCTCGGGTGAGATGGGCACACACAACCCACAGCATCACCGAGAACCCTTAGTCTCAACAGTGCAGTGGCTGGGAAACACTACTGGAGCCCATCTACCGTAAGTTTATTGTGTCTCCGTTCGTCTCATGTCTCACCCGAAGGCGTTAACTAATCGAAACATAACTTATGTATGTTTCTAATATCGCAGAGTAAAAATACACATATATGTTGTTTTGCATTTTTAAATATTCTACACAACATCAACTTGAAAGGGCAGAGACTTTTATCACTGGTGAAGAGGAAAATTAAACTGTAAGCGAAGTGTATCCAAATACCACACTGCACAGTTTGAATCTGGGCGATGCTGCAGCATTCAAGAACTTGGTGATACTTGCTTGATGAGATGACGGCTAACTTAAACACGAACTATTTGTGGAGGTAAATCACTTTACTGTGAATTAATACATTTAATTCTTAACAATTTCATCTCTAACCAAAGGGAAATTTAGAGATGTTAAGCCCAACCTAACAGCTAGGTCATTGGAAACTAAGCAATTTGCTAAGATAAGCAGGAACCTGGAAGGAATCTGCCATCATCTGTGCTAAGGAGCGAGCTCAGCATTCACCTGGAGTGATTTCCAGAAACTATGGAAAACTGCAATCAGAATGGCTGGACCAGGAATGAAACCCACATTCATCTGAATGTGAACCCAGTGGTTTGCCACTGTGCAACCTTGCTCACTTACAATCTATTGAAACATTAAACAATAAGTTACTTAAATAATTAGCATATTTTCTCAAATACAGTAATTCTTGGTTGAACGTAAGTTGATTCACAACTTTGTACAAAATCATTCCGGATGTTAACATTGTGTAGGAATTTAGTATGCTAGGATTCTAGAATATCACAAGATTAAGTCATATAAAATGAACGGAAATTAACATGCTAACTGTCCACAAACTAAGCACAACATGACTAAGAACATTGTTGCTATAGTATGTTAACCCATTCTGACTGATCATCATTATCTTGGATATAATCCGTATGTATTAAAGATAGAAATAATATCTTACAATAAATATGCAAATGGTTTATGATTAGTACTAAATATTCTTGGAGGTTTAAATTTTAAACTTATGGTATGTATTATACTTTATCAATCAAATTGGTACATATTTCCATGAATACACTGAATACATTTCACATTAAGGAAGAATGGACAGCCTCATGAGAGCACGCTTGGTCATGTAACTCGCATTGTCACAGTCATAGTAATTTTTGTGTGATCAACCTTGTACTTTGTCAAGATATTTGAAATTGCTTAAAAAACACTCTCTAGCATTTGAGTTTTCTAAGAATTCTACACCACCCACATACAGCTTCTGTTCATTTATACATAATGTATTTAACAGAACACAAAAACACACTGTCTCTTTTAATCAGTCGTTACATCCCATATAATGGCCACATCTTGACCTTCGACAACCTTTCAACTTTTGTTCCTACACTTGAGAATTTTGTGTACATTTTCCCTTAGTGCTTTTGTACACCTATTAAGTATAATACCATGTGTTTTTTTTAAATAAATTACAGACAGGAAAACTGTAACATTTAAGTAAAATGAAAATAACAGCAAACAGGGACAAAGTGTTTGTTCGCTGTTAATATTACTCCAACTTAAATTTCGCAACCGAACTACAAAAATCAGTAGAAATCAAACACAGAATGAAAATACTCCTTACATAGTAAAAGTGTTTTCACACAATTCCTAATAGTAAAGCTGTCAAGGCATTTCTAGAGAGAAGTGAAAGGATTTTTTTTTTTAGCAAATCTCAAAATTGCTGCCAACAGATACCTGATTTTATACAAATCTGCTTCCACCGAACGGTTAATTTCTCATGTACCACACTATCACTGTTCACTGTGCGTATGATATGGCAGTGTTTTCGCATGTCTTTTCGATGCTATAAGCCTTCATTTTCAAACTCCCAGTCACAATTAAAAACGGGTACTATTTCTGGCAATCTTAACCAATTCTGCAACGTAAGCAAGCGGGTAAAATTCTGTCCTCCTGCCAGCCAGCGGGAGAGGCCTCGCCTTCCAACTGCCTATATTTCAGTCACCGAGAGCCTGTGGTGGCGAGTACCTGTAGTTCCCGCAAGCGACTGGTACTCGCCTGACACCTAAGTTTTTACCCTCTCCACTATCAAGAACTTAAACAACAATTCACATGTGTGAAGTCAGGAGTGATGCAAATGTCAAGCGCACAATTATTACATCAACCTAAAAAAATATTAATCGCTCATATCTACGCATTACTTTCGTCATGTCACCAGTATTTTTGGTTGGAATTGCCCGTTCAAAGAAAATAAAAATATGAAATAGAAATTAAACAGTGTTTCAATTGGCCCAGAGAACAATCTCCCGTGCTCTCGCGAACATTTTACAATGATGTCGCATGGAATGTTGTCTGGTTATCTCAATTCGTAGGAGAGCATACAAAAGGGCGAGAGCACAGAGAAGAGCGAACATATAAAGTAGCGCTCTTGCTGGTTGTCTCTCGCACACTCCGGCCATTCACCATAATTTGTGTACAGTGTTTTGAGCCTCTGAATGAGGTTATAGTAGCTTTCCAGGCCAAAATCACATCACATTTTACTTGTTTGGTAATTTTAGCTGTTTTAGTCAGTGGAATGACTTGCATAACATGCATTTACAAACACGTAGGAAAGGATTTCGGACAAACTTTGTTTTACAAGGTTATGTATTTTTGTAACTTTCACATAGTGTGCAGTTACATACAATAATTACTGTTAACACGTTACATACAATAATTGCTGTAACAGGACAACATAAATTTGCAAAACAAAAAACAGCCTAACTGTATTTCACTGCAACAGTTATTCCAGTAGTGCAATAATTATTTCTGAAATTCTCTGAACATATACAAAGTACTTCCAATAGCTATGGCCATGATAATATCTTAACATGATTTTGCACCTTTTGGCATCAGCTGTAACAGAGGGATTAGTTGTCTCAATTTCACAGAGCGAGCACATGAAGTAGTGCTCTCGATAGATCGTACAGCAGGGAGCTCTAGATTGAGACATGGCCTTAGCAATGACTGCCTGTGAACGAGAGGTTAGTGATTTGGGTCGACGTATCAAATTGTATGTATAGCGATAACATTTCAAGCTTACTTGCTAGTGGCCGCAGTGGCCGAGCGGTTAGCCCGCTCGCTTCCTAAAAAGGCGAACCGGGTTCAATCCCCGGCCGGGTCACAGGAATTTTGCACGTGGGAATCGTGCCGGACGATGCCGTTGGTCGGCAGGTTTTCTCAGGGACCTACCGTTTTCCCCCGCCCTTTCATTCCGGCGCTGCTCCATACTCACCTTAGTCACCCTTATCGGCTCTCAAGACCACTATGTTAAGAGCCACCCAAATTTCTTCACTCACTCAGTTATGAATAATTCTTGTTCGGGAATGAAATATTATTTATGTTTGTGGTGTTAATGCAACACAAATTGTTGTAAGTGAAGTAAATGAGAGATAAGGCTAGTGTCACACTATGCGTTTGTGCCGCTCGGCTAAACGGGATGCTGTTAAACGGGATGCGGTTTAACGGGATGGGCACAACACGTTGTAAATGCAAGGTGTCACATTAGTGTGACCAGGGCGGCAAATTTATGGGCGGCGGCAAAAAAATGTGATCATTTGCAATATAATAGATTGTACGTTAGATCAGCTGTTGTAACAATAATGAAAAATATATATTTTGTGGGAGTTTATAAATGTTTAATGTAATTTTTTTTTTCAGAAATATTGATGTCAATCCGTGCATATCATAAACTCAACAACGCTTGGTAGAACTCTCTGTACCCGCAATTTAAAATGATTTAACTGTGAAACTGGACTATGACGATCTTATAAACAAATTTGCAAATGAAAAAAGCACGACGTAAACCACTTACCTGCAAGTTAAAATTGTTTAAGTGTTTGACAAACTGTGAATAAATGTGTGTTATGTCAGTTATGAGATATGTTTGTTTGTTGTATAAGAGGTTTTGTGCTCATTGCAGACAAAAAAATTGGGGGGGGGGGAGTATTTCCTTGGGCCTAGATGTATGCCAGTAGTTAAATTCGGCCCTGAGCGTGACACCTCGCATTTACATCAACGTATAGTACACAAAACAGGGCCCCTGCAACATTTCTAATATATAAACACCAACAGAACGTGCTCAAAACAGTTAGGTTATGATCAAACGTGTTGGCTGAACGGGTAACGAAAGAGGATAAGTTGGCTGGACAGTTGCAAGTACAGAATTTGACAGTAAAATGAGATGCGGGCAAGCACTTTCACAATCGCTACTGACGCTGACAAAATTCTCAGAACTTAATTTCATAATACAATCACATGTTCAAGTGTAACACAAAAACCACCAAATATTTTTTAAAATAAAAATGTCGCACATTCAGATTCAATAAGAAAATGATCTTTCGTTTTCGAGTACAACAACTTAGATGAAAAATCTTCATGAAAAATGACATATTTAATAATTACAATGATGAATCGTTCATTATACTGAAGCGAACTGATTTTTATAGCTAATGAATAATTTGGCACCAAATTAGCTTTGATTTTGACAGAGTAATTAATAAATAAAATTAATTACATTATACAAAAACGAGTCACTGAATCATTTCTATTACAAAAATTATCAACAAAATTATGACATAACTAACTAGGGCATTATTAAACGTGTTTGCAATACGAGTTCTGAAACAGAGGTTATGTTGGCTGGACTGTAGTTTGAGACGTGAGCAAATACTTTTATCATCGATAACATTGTTCGTGTAACAGGTAATATTGACGCTGGATGGAAGTACCCAGTAGTATTTTATTATTACAAGGTATTGTAGGTTTCAAATTAATTGAGATGTCATTAAAATAACGTATTAATTATCTTTTATACCTAATATTCATTTAGTGTGCAAGTCAGGTAAGTTTTTTTTTTACCACAGCTAACAAACTTCCACGAAAATTATTATATTACATAACAGATAAAATAAACACATTATAATCTCGCATACATAAATGTTTTAATCTCAAATTTGCAATAAAGCAAAATAAAACTATTCAAAAACAGTAAAAAAAAATAAAGCCCTTAACAATGAATTCCAGCCTTGGGGACTTCCCTTCGTTTCAACGCCCATTTAGGAATATAGTAAAAATGTGCACATAATGTAGTGGTGTTATTTATCATTGTAAACATCCTTAATTTCACCCGATTTATGAATGATGTCAGTGCAAAAAAAAAACATATTGATCTCAATTTCACAACTCTTGTAAACACAGCTTATATAGACTGTCGACTGTAAACTGAGTACTATTTAAAAGTCTTGTTTAAGATCTACTTGTATTCACATTGCATATTTTTACACCATATGTAAAATTAACACTGCCATGGACCTGATCACTTCTTCCATGGAGGAACCACAGTGGTGTAGCGGTTAGACTTCTAGCCTTCCACATAGACGAACTAGGTTTGATTCCTGGTAGAGTCGCTCCTGCAATGTTGCATATAGAAATTGTGCCAGACGATGCTGCTGGTCAACAGATTTTCTCGGGGATCTCCCATTTTCCCCACACCTTTATTCCGGCGCGGCTCCATGCATTGTTTCACACTCATTGGCTCTAAAGACCTCAATGTTAAGAGCTGCCCAAATCTCTCCACACCACTCTATTCATGTGTCCATCAAGTAAAAGTGTGAAGTTATTATAAACACAAATAGTTTACCAATTTTCTTATTTTTACACTTATACATAAAAAAACGGAAAGCAATAGAATCCATTTCAGTATTCACAAATGTGTAACTCATTTAATTCAGCTATAAGACATCAAACTGTCAGCCCTCCATCATTAAAGGCTGTTCACGATGAAGTAAGCACTCTAGAAATCAACCTTTGAAATAAACGACTGCCTGCAACTGCGTATGTATAATCATGTGTGTCACCGCACGAGATGGGGATGAACACACCCAGTTATGTTGGCAGTGGAATTTGAAGAGTAGAATCTAAGAATGCTGTATTGCAATTGTAATGTTTAAATTTATGACTATTAAAATTGTTTGAAGTTTATTTTATATACTTTATAGAAGTTATCAGCTTAAAGATAATGAATTTACTGTAACTCAATTATATTGTGTCGCGTGATCGGCGTAACGGTCAAAACCAACGGTCCGTTGTTGTGGTTCCTTCGTGATTCTTGCTTGGTTTTGCGTGTGTGGAGTTACTGCAAGGCAAACTGCAAATTTCGAAGCTGGAAGTAGTTGTGTTTTAATATTTCTCATTTCTTTTTCAGCTTATCTGCAGTCAGCATTGTTTTATTATAGCTTGTAGAGTGTTTATTTTTGTTGTAGTGGTTTTGTGATTTAAATTTTCAGTTTTACTGCAGTCATTGCAATGAAGGAACCACGGCAATGATGAGAGCCGATGCACTTTACCTGTAAAAGTGGTTTCTCGACGTCTGTGTGCTTCACAAAAAGGAAATGCCGCACCCATTTGGGCCACGAGAGACATCGGAAATGTAGCCATCACCGGATCAGTATTTCACTTACCTAGAAATAATATAAATGATTTTTAGAATTATTTTGTCATTACAAATAAAGGTGGTTCCAGTTACAAGCTTGGTATACCCTTATGTTACCACTGCAATTCACTGTATAAATATTCAGTTCTTTTTTTGGAAGAGGGGGGGGGGCTGGTCTCAGAAGGGTACGAACACAGAGTAACTGTGTCAAAAAGAATATGTACATATGCACACAGGCATTTGTTATGATTATATTTTAGTGTAACTTAATTTATTTTATACATATGTAATACGTCGATGTATATTCATGTCTATTTATGCATATAAAACTATCCTTATAATGTACATATACACACATTCTATATTTTTTACTTTTTATGTAATAAATATCTTATATACTGCGGCGTTAGCGCAGTCACATTAAATTTATTTGAGCCATCTACTTCTGTGGAGTCATGTATTCTTTACTCTGCTCAGATCCTCTCGTATTTCCTCCAGGTTCTGCCTCCCAACCTTCCCCTTTCCCCTTGTGCGTCACTATTTTTTTGATTGGTCGTGGTAGTTTATTTACGGCCTTGCGTGGCCTCGCTGTCAATTTTATGCGCTTCAGACCTCTGCTATGTTACACCGCTACTTTATGCCTACAAGATCTCTGTATTTTCCTGCTGACTTAATTGAACTTCACTTCGGTCAGCTGAGGTCAAATACAGCAACCATGTTTTCGAGCTGAGGCGTTTACTAGTCACGCTACAAAGCGATGGGGCACTTAGAAAACGGCGAGTCGTGGGAAACTTTAAGATTGTGATAGAGTTTTGAAATGTTTGGCGATTTTGTGGCAAGTGGTGTTGTACCTTGAGTATGTAGCAGTGATAGTTTATTTTGAAATCTGGTTTTGGCTGCCCTTCCAAATTGTGTTTTGGCTTATCTATGATGCCGCGTTTTCACTGATAACTAATGTGTGTGTGTGTATGTTTGTTTTGCAATTAAACATTTCCGGGCTATTTGTAATTTTTTTTTTGTAATATTCTATGATGAAAACATGTTTAATTGCAAAAACATTGAACTGAAAATTACCTAAATTGACAATGTTAACCAATTCAATTTAGAAATGCGATAGTGGGGAGGGCTATGAACTGGAGGGAAATTGAGGGGTAAAATTTTATCATGAAAACATATATAGGCCTAGGTCTATTTTGTAATATTTTTTACCCCAAAATTTCCCTGATCTTCATAGCCCTGCCCACTATTGTTTTTGGGGTTTCTATTTGTAAAATGTTGATACCCCTAGTAAATTTGTGTTCTGTTTAATTAGTAGAGCGGAATTGTACCACTTTCAGGGATTTTGGTCCTTCGAAAAGCCTCTATTCTTAAGAATTACCCACACACGAACACACACTGTTGTCATCCAACAATAGTGAAGCTACGTAGTTACATTACGGCTTCCTATATTTTGCGCAGCAAACCACATGTGTATACATAAATTTTACCTACATAATTATATGTTTTACCCCAATTTACCTAATCTTTGTAGCCCTTCCACCAATGCATTTGGTTAGTATGTACTGTGAATAATGTGATGCCTCTAGTAAATTCATGTTCTGTGTGAAAAGTAATGTCATTATATGTATATCATTTTCTGGGTAGTTTTTCTCTTCCCCGCCTACCCCTCACAAATTCAACCCTGCCGAAAAAACCCATATTTTGAATAATTACACTGCACACTTGATCCAAGTGTTATTTTTTACTTAAGATGAACTCGGCTAATACATGTTTTCAAATATAGTAAAATGTAGGAAATAACATGCAATAAATTATTATTCCATCTAAAAAATTAAAAGCGGGCAACTATGTATTTACAAAAGCATACCATATAAACACCAAACATGTATTACTGTGCCCTAACTCAATTTCTCACTCAAGTAGCACACAGTGTATTTACAATAACTGCATCAACTTTCTTGATGAAACAATGGACAATTCAGAGGAATTCTGTAGTGTGCAGGGGCTACAAAAACAACCCACATGGTCAATCTGAAACATTAGCCTATATTTTAATTTTCATGACAATTTCTTTTATCAGTAATCAACGATAGTAGCCCCAGGCAAGTGACTAAGCAAAAGCTTAATATTATAACTAAAAGAAAATTTTGTTATTGTTCGATTTTACTAATACTGTTCATCGCTAATAATTGTAACTGCAATAACTGTAGTCTGGATGGAAAATTTCTTGTAATGGGGGAATAATAATCTATTTCTTTCAACAAAATATGGCCCTATTGAAACAACTTATGATTAGGCTACTCTCATTAGGCCTACTGCGGCAAGATATTTTTAGAATATTTAGTTTTTTAATGGCTATGTTACAGTAAAGTAATGTTTCTGGGCTTACCAGAAACGTTATACACAGAAAATAATGATTCCCCAACTAGGCCTAACTTAGCATATACGTTGGTAGCTAGGCCTACTTCAATTTAAGATTATTTTGGATTCTCCCAAATAAATTTAGGTTAACGTTAGCTGTTATATATTGAGAAATGATAAACGTTATGTACGCGGTCGTGCGTGTTTTCCAGGTAATAAAATTATATTTTTTTATTTTACTTTTTATAGTATTAATTTCCTTTGCAATTTTTTCAGCTCCCGGAATTCAGTTGTGTGAGAAGCCTACGAAGGCGAGATTTTAACATAATTTTATTATTACTTTACACGTTCGTCAACCAATCTAAAGAATGGAAATACCTTTACAAATGTACTTTTAACGAAATTTACAATACCTAAACAGATACAAACAGATCAACTGAATCCATGGTTTCCTACATTCTAACATGCATTAAGCATTTCTACGACAAGAAAGATGTGAGAAATGTTATAAATTATTAGTAACTTACCTAAGGCAGCCGGGATTTGGTGAGAATAACCACTACTCCACCAATCTTCTAAAATACCAAAAACACCAGATAAGATGGCTAACTTCACACAGTGGACGTAAGACATGCGACTATCGACGAAATAACACTGATATTCCCTGATGTACAATGCGTGCAGCCGAGGAAACCCGAACGATTCCGAATGCAGCTGTCCGTTAGCAATAGTCCCAAACATGTTTGGAACTTATCACACACATTTCACGTTTCCAGAAACAGTTTAGGAATCGTGGTATAAATGCATGGGAAATTATTTTACCAAACACACTTTATCATAATTTCTATATCCAGGTATGGCAATATTCCAAAAAAAAATTACTGTGTATGATAAACAGAAGACTCAGCTGACAGGCACATATGCAAAGAAGATGAAGACATCACTAATGATGAACGCGTATAAAAGTAAACCATAGAGATGATCATAGATTAGGTTAACATAACATGTGGAAGGGATATAAAAAGAAAAGGAGCATAATGACAAAACGTGTACAGTACAGACGTCTTGAAGAGGAATTGTGATTGATACCAGAAACTTACTGAGTATCTGAGTGCCACAGATGTTGATTGATGATTTTTTGTATGCTTACACATATTATAAAAACTGACAGTGTCATGGATGTGTTGATTAGAATACACGAGTTTGTGTAATACTGCTAAAAAAAACCAGCATGATACCATTACTCCAATTATTATCCGTCTGTACATGTAAAACTATTTCACTATCAGTAAATACTGCTGTTTTGAAAGAATATCAAAATACAGATATCATTTTTACAATTCGCTGCCAACGTAAATGCTGCTTTCCCGTCACGTCGCTCAAGAACACGCATGGTGGGCCGCTATGTGGAAAAAAACGTAAGACCTGTTCGTCCTGCTGTTTGATGCTCTGGACGGCGAGTCCGATGGGGCAGTACCCGTGGAGTTTGGCGTCGTGGTTGGCTAGAAAAAGATCGCGGGCATCCAATTTCTCCTCCTCCTGTTGAACTACTTTTCAACGCGTGACATGGATGTCGCGGTGCCGTATTCAACTACACACGCCATCGGAGAGTTTGAATTTGATTGGAAACAACCTCTACCCTGTGGTTCCAGCGTGTCCTTCCACACCTCAGGCGAGAACATCTGTTTTGAGTTCTGCGCTATACATACAAACATACATACCTACATACATACATACACACACACATGGCGTATCTAAATCTAGCCGACCTATTTCAGCTGCAGGTTAATAACGATAAAAGAAGTTTAAAACTTATATACGACCTATGGTCTAAAGTGAATCCTAAGGATTGTACACATCTTTGAATTTGGGCCTGAAACCCTTGTTTATTGCAAATATTGGAGATACTTTAGATGGAGTACACTTTGTCTGGATAATGGTTAAATGACAATTATCTTCAGAAACCACAACACCTGTCGCTGTCATCAAATTATTTCGTATAAATAATTACGGTGGCTACCCCTGTTTAGAACTGAACCCTATGTTACGCGGTAAAATATTCTGGTTTGAAAAGAAGGATTATTAATCCCTCTGCAACAATTAACACATATATCGCTTTGTGTAAATACCCTAAGCCTCACCTTTTGCAAAGTAATTGGTGTTTTACTTTCAAAATAATATTTCCAGTACATGATGGCCGGTGGGGCACGCACAACACACTATAGCACACTGTTGCGTCCTTTAAAGGGAACAGGGGGAAGATTCCAGAGAGGTACATAACAGTGGCAGTGTAATTATATATATATATATATATATATATATATATATATATATATATATATATATATATATATATATATATATATATATATATACACACACACACACACGCACGCGTTCACAAGCTCTCGCTCTCTATTTCGCTCTCTATGCGATTTTACTTACATGGCAACATTTATTTACAAAAGGTAGTTAGAGGTTAAAAAATGGCTGAAAGGAAAAAGTAACTAGGGCTTCAAAAGTGCTCACTTAACCGTGAAAAGCCTCTACGTGGACGAGTAATTTGCCACGTAGTGAATATTCGTAATACGTGTATACAGAGAAACTGAACTACATAATATTGTTTAACTGTAAACATGGAGTTATTACAACGGCATTTTAAAGTATGTACAAAGAGTAATTCAGTAATATATCATTTTCAATGGAAAGTATCACAGAAACTCCATACTCACAGCTGTTAAAACACAACATGCATCCTGGCTTATGGCCGTATAGTTATATATCGCCCAATAGTTTGTTCTTTTGCATATACGCACATACTAGGCAAAAGAACTCTTAGTACCAAATCACTATTAAAAGGCGATTCCCATTATTCGACAACACCCAGAATTTTTGAAGCGTAGCCAATGTATGAAATCTAATGAATATATACAACTTTTGTGAATTTTATAGCTAAGATGTACGAATATAAGTTTATATTTCATCACACAAAATTGTAGCAATGGTTATGCGTTCAGGAAACTTGGGTCGTCTACCTTGTACAGTAAAATGAACGCTTGATGATACGCGTTCGCTTGCTTTCCCTTCAAGTGCATAAATCTTTCGTCTCCTCTCCCACCCCCTTTCCCAGACTCAGAGGGATTTGTGGGAGGAAATCTTGGGAGGTCCGCTTTTTCGGCAGGGGATAAGGAGGGAGGAAGGCGAGGCAATTCTGGCGGAGAGACTATATCCCGTGTCAGAAGCCCTTCACGGGCTTCGGTGAAGACACTTTCCCCGTCCCTTCAAATCCTATGGCGAAGAACCTTCGTTAGGTTGGCAGCTGACTGTCCGCTTCAACGAAATAACCCTTGTCTCCGCGTCTGACAAAAAATCGGACAAAATAAATCAATCATCCTGAAGTGGCGAAAGAGAAGCAGCAAAACATGCCGAAGAATGAAAATTGTATGTGCAGGCCAGGACCAATCCGTCAAACAGCACAAACTCTACATAAACAAATGGTGGTATTACATTCTACATCGAAGATTTTCCTTGTATGTTGCCAGCCAGTAAATAGCAGACAATTTATTTTTTAAACCATAAAATAACTATGCAATTTGTACTAATTTAAATATTTATATTTTTTTCAGTCAAATATAGCATAAATCTATAACAATGTTGTCACAAGCTACGTCAAGATGAAAGTAAGAGTTATGGAAAAATTATTTTTTTTCTAATTCGTAGCTAAATTTTTAAAATGATTTCTTCATTCATTTTAATACGTAGTTTCTATTTGATTCTACTTCAACTATTTAGAATGTAGCACTTATCCCCGAGAGGTAATATTTATAGTCATTCTGTTTGTCCTTCGGTGAGCACATTCACTTTGTGGCGTATTTATAATACGAAATACGTATTTTTTGAAAATTCATTACATCAAAACCTCGCACTTTTTTTGTGGAAAGTTTGCAGTGGTGTTGAAACTTCAATATGCGTGTTTCGGAGTGGAATGAAAACGTCATAATTTCTTTTGCTCACATCTTATATTTTTTTCTTAATAAAAAAAAATCAATGGATGGTCGAGTGGTTTAAGCGCGACGACAGCTGAAAAATTATCACAAAAAAACTTAAGTTGTTCATTAAAGACAGGGCAAATGAGAACAATTTAATCTGCAACGTTTTTAAATGCATGCTTTCGATGTTGGAGGTACGTGGAAGGCGGTTTCTGCTTACGAACGTTTTATGACACGTACAGGAAATTGAAAGCGCTTAAACTTTTAGTTATAGCAATGGAAGACCTTTGTGTAGCATTGAGAGCACGCAAGGAAATATACAACTTCTATCAACGTCTAGTTCAATGCGACGACAGTTTACCGCTTCAGAATTTATAACCAACCTCGAACAGCGTATACACAATCAACAGTATTATAAGGGCTCGGGGATACATTCTAAAAAAAGTGTTGGAAAAAAAAATCTTTGCACTAGCAAAATATGCAGTTGGATTTTATTGCAATTCACAGGCATCCTCTTAAACAGCTCACGTAACTGGGTTATTTTCTCGGTTTCAGAACCTAGATTTATTCTAAAAATGACGATCCGTCTAGCCCACTCCTTTGAGTGCATGAGTGAACGTGTGCAGACATTTATTCCAATGTACTCAACAAAATTTATCCTTTACGCTCCTGACTTATGTTCTAAATATCAATAGAACTATATTTTTTATGTTAAGCCATGAAATGCAAATAAATTTGGGCAAGGAAACGCACATACGCAAACATGCACGTTTGTGTGAATATTCATGTTTGCCTTCACTGACTTCATAAAACGGTAGTCAATTTTGAAATAATCATCATCACTAAGATGTCTGACACTCGTATAAGACACGACAAACTCTACCAGAACAGAGAGAGAATATATACGAGATAACACAATTTAATGTGAAAGTTCATATTTGGAATCTAGCACGCAAAATTAGTGCTTCTATGTGTAGATAAAATGAAAAAATAATGCTTTCAGATAGAAAGAAACGATTTGAATTAACAGATTTAAACACGAAAATACAGGCCAATAATTTGTTACCATGTCGTGTTGCTATTGTCATGAGGAAGAATACGCGTTAAGGGTGTTCACGGTAAAATGAGCACTTCTCAAATCCCTGCTTAAGATCTACTTGTATTCACGTTGTGTATTACTCCAAGTTATGTTAAATTAACACTGACAAAGGCCTCATCACTTTATTCTTGAGTCGCTCATGTGAAAATTTGCAATTATTGGAAAAGTAAATATTTCACAAATAAGTTTTTTTTTTTTTTTTTTTTTTTTTTTACAATTCGATACATAAAAGTACAAAACTAAAAAAAAATATATATTTTAAGTTATTTAAAATTGTTATCTAACACTTTTAATCTGACGTTAAGATATGGAACTATTTACCACCATCGTTACCAACTTTAATGGGCGAATGTCACTCAGTGCGCCCGTTAAAATATATACAGGCAAGGGCAGTGACTTTTTTATAATGTTAATTTCAAAAGTGCTCACTTTATCCTTTAGGGGCTACTATGCAATGTATCGAAATACATGCGCTATTTATGAAAGAAAACCAAAGAACATGATTGTGAAATGGAGAGCCCCGTATTTCCCCAGTAAGTAGTAACGTTTTGTGTTAAAACCCGCACGTGTAGCGTATTCCAAAGCCCTTTATACAGTTCCACAGTCCCAGAGATGAAGCGGCTAGTACAATGCCGCTGATCGCTGTTGCAGGTAGTGGGGCGGGCAAAGGATTACGCTCACCAATAACCTAGCGCGAGTTCTGTGTACACACGCCCAAGCGACAGCGAGGAACGGATATGTTAACAAAGGAAGCGCTGATCGCTTATAATCGCACGCAGAGCAGATTTGTCTCTCGAATATCGATTGACAGTGAGAAGTAACCAGTCGCAAAAAAAAAAAAAAAAATTTTTTTAACGATACAAAATCCGTTCTCCAGTAATCGGCTCCTGGACTCGGTCGTGCACGATTCATACCGTTCATTTCGCTTTCCAGAAATGTGCAGAAAAAAATTGTGCGCACCGGATACCAGGGAATTTATCGCTGAAATAAACGCTGTTACTTCGAAGACTGGGGTCTCGAGACGAGAGGACGTTTTCCCGAATCCGATCGGAACTGTGGCTGGCAAAATAGAGATTTGCGAAACGTGTAACTTCGAGGCCTATCCAAGTAACAGAAAAATACAGCAGAGAGGAGCTCGTGAATTTTCTCCTTTAAAAAATTCAAAGGAAATGAATGTCATCCCACAGGTGCATTTCCGTAGTATGAACCTTTGAAGTCCTTGCCCATTATACTAACCTTTTACTGTCTTCTCAGCATTCATTTTATTGTCGGGATGCTTCCTGGCCACTCAGTTTATGTGCCTATGCGTGGCGAGCTGAATCAACCTCATCGTTGCCTCAATGATCCACCGCTTATTTAAAAAACATACACAATCTTAAAACAAAAATGATATAGAACCCCAACAGTACATTCGTACTTCAAAAGATTTATTTAAAAACACATTAAAATAAAACGTAACATATTCAACAAATCATTAAACACAGACTAAAATCCTCGCTACAGACATAGTGTCATCAACGTGTGGCATTTTTGAATCCATATAGTAAGCGACACTGCACCCTTGAAAATGCCCTCATACAGTATATAGCGCTCAACAGAGGGAAACGTCCAACATTGAATACTGACGTTATTTGTATTAAGGAATGTTATTTAATACTAATTAATAGTTAGTTTGAGTAAAAGACATGCGAAATTTTGGAACACAGACGATATTTCCTCCTCCTCCTGTGATCCATTTAACATGGCCAAAAGGAAATTTTATGTTGGTGTATCACGAGTTATGTTGGCCAACGTGCTTGCAGTTGTGCAAGAAAGCAGTTTGTTGCTGGTATATGTTGCAGTTAGCTTGGCCGGGCTATGTGGCGCCCAACTGGGCTGACCGTTACTAATAGGTCTCCTCGTTAAGGCAGATTTACACCCGCCATCTCGGACTTATTGAATTTTTGCCATACTCTAGAAATACGGTTTTGTATCATGAATTTTTTTTTTAATGATTGAGTACAGATCATTGCCTAGTGCATTGTCTGAGGTCAGTATTTCTTGATAATTTTTTATATCGTCGCCTTTGTAATCGTTAGCAAGAAATAATCTCGCGTTTCGTCTCGACTGTTATCAGCTAAAAATTAATAAATGTAGCGAAGCTGTGGCAGTTCGATAAGTTTTGGGAAGCGGTTGTTTAGTATAAATCGCACGTGAAATTTCAATACACTTTCTGATATAGAAGCTGTGGCGAAAAATTGATAAATCCAAGGGGGGGGGGGGCGGACAGTATTTATTGCTCACAAACCCGTACTGTAAAAAACCGGCAATACTATTCTGTTTGAGCCTGCTCATTTTATTGCACTTTCAACTGCGTTTCGCTAACTAAAGCGCAGCACACGAGAGAGAAAATACATCTTCAAATGAGATATGAAAATCAGAGAATGGAAACGATGTTTCCATAAAAGTATCGTGACATTACGTTAAGCTGATGCATTAAGATTTTTTGAAACTTTTTTTATTACCGACACTAATGATCACACAGACATATCTTAAAATGACGACGATACTGCTATACAGACGAGCTGGCATCACAAACCACTTGCAAAACAGGAGCTTGGAATAAGAAGTGTTACCACAGTTTGTTGTTTGGGAAAACATTACTCTTGCTTTGACAGTTAGCGAAGAGCTACCAGGTATTCATATTTCCTAAGTTCTCCCAACACTTCTAATAACTATTTAGGTATAGTTGATACGCGCCCCTATTTCTGTACGCTGAAAAGGTACAGAACTTAGTTATACTAACTATTTCTGGGTAAATACAGGCGATACTTGTTCCCAGCTGCTTGTATCAGGCGTACGGTACATTTTATAACGCACAAGGCAACAGTAAAAAGTTCTAATAATAATAGACTCGTCATCAAAGTTTAATATTTGTTTTGTTATTGTTTCCATACATAAAAATTTACAATTAAGTGGAAGACTTTATGATAAATATAAACAGTCATTTTGGGTCATGCCAGGCATCGTGCAAATACACTGAAATTTGTGAAAGATGCAATATCAGGAAGGATACATGTGATCGAAATGAACTTTATACCACAAATTAGGTTCATGTTAATACACAATTGATTAGGATTACAGAACTTTGCATTATCTCTGTCTTTGAGAATTCAGTATAGTGTGAAGCTCCCATGTGCTGCAATCAGAGCCCCTAAACGTCATGACGTGAAATCAAAGAGGACCTGGATATGTTGCTAGGGAGAATCCCTCCACGCGGTTTGTATGCGAGTCCACAAAGCATCAACAGTGGTTGTTGGAGGACCGTGACGACCAAGTCGCTGACCAACCATATCCCAGACATGTTCAATGGGCGACATGTCAGGCGAGCGTGCAGGCCAGAAAATCAGTGGTACCCGTCGTCCATTGAAGAAGGCTTGCACATTCCTCGCCACATGTGGCCGGGCATTGTCCTGCTGAAATATGGCATGTGGAGTTCCCTGAAGGAAGGCAGTACATCAGGCTCTAAAAGTTCCCTGATGTTGCGGTCGCTATTCAGATTGTCCTCAATACGTAGGAGTCGAGATCGCATGCTGTATCCAATGGCGCCCCACATCATCACACTTGACGTTTGTCCACTATGCCGCTCCACAGTGCAGATTGCTAGATTGCGGTCACCACAGTAGCGTCTAACACACTTGTGACCATCGCCGTAGGACAGGTTGGAGCGAGACTCGTCTGGAAAAAAAACTACATTTTTCCACGTAACATGCCAGCGACGGCGTTCACGTGCCCATTGCAGCCTGAGGTGTTTGTGGTTTCTGGACAATAGAAGCCGACGCAATGCAAGCGTACCACCAGTCCAACTCGCAGCGGACGGCGTCGAACCGTACACGCAGACAGCTCCACACCCGCTGCAGTGCTCCAGTGTCGAACCAACCCTGTGGACAAGGCTGTACGGTCCGTTACGGCCATGCGAGCCAGTTGGCGGTCCATGCTGTGGTCACATTGCGTGGTCCAGTTCCCGCTCGTCGCTGCGTACGACCCTCTTCTATACACTGGTTCCACAACACACATCACTGCCGTAGCAGCATGCCCTGTACGAGCCGAAATGTCACGGCATGACTAACCCGCTTCCCGGAGACCGATCATTCTTCCCCGTTCGAACTCACTAACAATGCTGATATGGCGTCCTTTGACGCCGAAGAGGTATACTGGCACTTGCTTTAACTTCGTTTGACGGATTTTCACTGACTGAGTTTGGTGTAACACCGAACTTTTTCGTCGCACAAGAGACTGTGCTGCTGGACCTACGCGTATGTCATATCTCTGTAATCGCAATCACTTATTTCTGGTACACTGTTCTACATATCCTCCGAGTTTGGATTCATTCGAGCCATTCTTTCTGGGCGTTGCAATTTTCACAAACAACGACGTATTTACTTGCTGCAAATTTGTTTTAATTTATGGGTAACAGCATGACAAATTTAAAATGAAGCAATGCTATCCATATGCCGGTCAATAATAAAACGATTTCATTCATCGCAAATGCCTCGGAACTTTTGGGGCCGCAGTGGTATAGTAGTTAGACTCGGTGCCTTCCACCTGGGCGAACCGGGTTCGATTATTTACCAGCGGGGTCGCTCCCGAATTTTCGCACGTGGGAATCGGGCCGGACGATGCTGCTGGGTTTTCTCTGGGATCACTCATTTCCCCTGCCCTTGCGTTCCGGTGTTACTCCATACATACCTAGCTTCACCCTTAACGACTCTCAAGATCTCGATGTTAAGAGCTGCCCAAATTTCTCTACCCTCCGCCTCGTAACTCGGCATTGTGCTACGGAACGAAGCACACAGTCAGCGTCGAAAGTTTCCAATACTGCAAAATTACTTAACTGCAATCCCATTAACATTTAAAACCGAAGTGAAGACTTGCACACGTCGGGGAAAGAGGAACGTTTATCCAAGTCACGACTTTAAAGATACGGTGTTGAAACAAAATTGACGTTACTAATTAAGAGGAATTACAAAGGACAGTTAGCGAATTATGCATAGGGACTTCAAGAACATCTTCAGCAAATTGAAACAGCCAGCAACTCTAAACGTACTACATGACGCACGCAGCCAGAAGGAATACGCAGTTGAGGGAGAAGTGGGATGTTTATGCGACACTTAACATCTGAGCACTTAAGCACCGTTGCGAGAGAAGCGAAGCGTGTTATAGATGGAGTGAGTGAGTGAAGAGATTTGGGCGGCTCTTAACAGCGAGGTCTTGACAGCTGATGAGGGTGATTTAAGTGAATACAATATGTAGCAGCGCCGTGATGAAAGGGCGGGGGAAATGGGAGATCCCTGAGAAAACCCGCCGACCAGTGGCATCGTCCTTTAAGTTTCCCACATGCGAAAATCCGGGAGTGACCCGGCCGGGGATTTAATTGGTGGGAGGCGAGAAGGCTAACCGCTCAGCCACCGCGGCCCCAGTATAGATGGAGCAGCGACACTGGTGAAACGGGAGAACCCCGAGAAAATCCACTGACCAATTGCAACGTCCACCACGTTTCCCACGTGCAAATACACGGGTTGGACCCCGCAGAAGATCGAACCCGGTTCGCCCAGTTGGGAAGCGAGTAGTCTTGGCTACTACACTACGAATAAGAAAGTGATACCACGCGTAACATATTTTACAACCCTCATAAATAACATTTTTGTAAACATATTATCTTTTTAAAAATGAGTAATGTTCTGATGCCATAAATGTGTAGGTTTTGCTGAGTTCCGAGAGATTAAGAAATTCCACTGATAAACCACCAGTCCCGACAGACATTTATGATTTCATGTTACAGAAACACCCACGCTGTATTTCTGTTGGCGATAGTTAAACGGAATATTCCACCTTTAATATAATGTGCTCCATCGCCTCTTACGAAATAAAAACATCCTTCAATCATATGTTTTTCCTTAAAGAAAAGTCCGTGAGATCATTTTTGGTCTTCGTGACAATTTTGTCTGTGTTCGTGAATGCGTATATCCAAAAAAACTGAACTTTCATAATTAATAGTTTAAGGCGTGAATAATTAGAAACAACCTAAGTCAACCAAACATAGGCCTAACGCTCAGGAAATTAAATATAAAATTTGTAGATAATTGTCAATTTTTTACAGTGTCACGTGAAATTGATTTTTTTGTCCCCTTCACTCCTGTCCAAGCCAAGAAAGTAAATCTCAACCAAATCTCAGGCTTCAGTACGCGGGAGTTGAGAAGTGTCAGCGACAGGCGAGAACCGAGCCTTATAAACTATTGCTGAAACTGGATAAAAGGCCATGTGCGGGCGAGATTCGGGCGTGGAGACGGGGGGGGGGGGGGGTGCAACGAAGTTCAGAGAGTAAACTTTGCGGGGTATTTATGGTGACAGTTCGTGTTATGTGTGCTTGAGGGCATATAGGGGCGAAGGAGGGAGGGGTGGGGGATCTACTGCCACTGACAAGTAATGCGTCAGGGAAGTTAAATAATAGCAGCTGTCTGTCTGGCGATAACGCGCGTCAACCGACAGTCCCGACTGCGAGTTGACGGGGTGTGAAAGAAAGGGGGTTGATAACGGGTCGAGGAGAGTAGTTTTACAAAGACCTGCCTCTCCGGCGGTTATTTCCCCCTGCCTTACATCCCCTGCCCCGTAGCGTAAACATTTCACTCCCTCGCCGTTGTCAAAGGGCACGCAGACATGTAATCTTGGCCGTGGAACTTTGGCGGGCATTTCTAAACGGACTTAACTGGCGTCAAAGTTTAACGTCCTAAACAATCCCTCACCAACCGAAACCGACTTCTTCTCAACAAAACTCAGCTCTTGGGAGAACGTTTAACCGTCAACAATTTTAAAACCAAGTCTGCAATTGTACCGATCAATTTTATTAATGATGCTATGAATAATATATGGTTATTCCCCTGTACTGTAAACTATTTTTCAACGCGGCCACCCGCTATTCCGAAACATTGCTGCCAGCGTTAAACTGTGGATTGAAACACGTTCCGAACATTTACGTTTTGAATTCTTTGCGTTGCTTGTAGGATGCAACGTCTTGAGAAACTGTTCGATGGCAAAAGGAATATAACGGTACTTCTTTACTTCTGCTGCTATCTGGCGAGCTTCCTTAGAACACATTAACATGACGTCTACGTTCCTTGGAGGCAAAGGTATACCATAGGCTGTGCACGGTAAAATAAGCTCTTTGGAAAGCCCTGCCTAAGATCTACTTGGATGCACATTGCGTGTTCTTGAAACCACGTGTAGATACCTGCAAAATTCACGTTATCCTTCGATAACAGGATAAACTCCACTGGCTTATACGTAAGTGAGCACAGTCAGTGGTTTTATTGGCCGCTATCATTTAAATGGAGTCATCTACCTAATTGACTTTGTTAATGGCCTGTCCGCGGTTGAATTTACATTACTGGCTCAAGATTCCCGCGATACATGTCAAACATACTGCCGGCCTATGACGTAAGTTGGACAAATGCACTGTAACGTGGAGTTCAGTCTGCCGCGAAATAATAACGCGGGTTTGGCCGCTCTCTGATCATATGTACAATTAACACGGCCATCTGCCTGACCACTTTATTCGTGCGTCGGTCAAGAGCAACTGTAAAATTTTTAGAAAAGTAAATATTTTACAAATGTTTTTATTCTTGCACTAATATGTATTAAAAGAGAAACATAAATATATTTCAGTAATCACAAATGTTTACATAACACTTGTATTTTAACGTTTATATGCTTTCCACGGTAAAATCAGCTCTTTTTAAAAGCTGTTCTTAAGATTTTTTATCATCATTATTATAAAAATACCAAAACACAAAATTATGTCCTAATTCCTTTGTTTTTGCGAACTGTTATTTAAATCACTTCTGGGCTTAAAGTTACTAAATTAATCTCTAAATGTATACAAGTAAGTTAATGATGTTTATAAGCAACACCCATTCCTTCTGTTAAAATACAATGGTCCCGAGTGTTGAGACGACACTCCTGTTATCAATTCGGCCGTAGCTTTCAGCTGTCAACAGTTGCCAGCATAGACAACTCGCCACGGATCTCCGGCTACTTGTCAACTCCACAAAGTATTTCCGGCAAATCCAGCGCGCATCACATTCGGCGCCGAAGAAGCTCTTTGGCCATTCGCCTGTCTGAAAGGGCTCGAAAAGGCGTCCTGAGGAGAGAGGTTCTGTGTTTGCCGCGGGGCGCCCACGCCCACTGAGGGGCTTTGATGACGTGGTTGGGGAGTGGGGGTTGGCTGGAAGACGGCCCTTCCGTGTCCCAGTCGCCAGCCCCAAGTCTTTGATCTCCAGTTGCGCCCGATGAGAGTCGGCTGTAGTGTGCGCTCTGGAGAACAATCCCTGTAAAGCCGCGTCTTGTCTCTCGCATCGCTGCCGCGGACACGGGGGGGGGGGGGGATAGAGAGAGAGAGAGAAAGGGCGATCCACGCGCGCTCTCGGAATAGCAACCGGACTGGAGATCTACCACCACCAACTCCATCTCGCTCTGACCCTCCAGGCGTGGTCTTGAGGGACCCTGGCCACCCCTCCCCATTTCCCCCATCGCTAAGCAACGTACCCCACCCTCAGTTTTACTCCCCAAAGTCCTCTTTATCATCGTGGATATCTGGTACGCCCACAACCCACCACCCTTCCTCCTTGGGGGCCTCGCCGCGGGCACGTACAAACGCCTCGAGACAGCGGACCTAATCCGGTGAATCGTGACCTTACATTCAGGCGTTTCTTGCTCAGCTGCGTGGAGTTGCCTCTCGTCCTGCGTACCAACGCCCAGATACCCCAGCGCCACCTCCTCCGCCGACCTACCCCTGCGTTACTGCATGCTTGTTCAAAATTCACGACGCGTCTTACAAACAATATCGGGCACGTTAATTAAATAACACTGGGCTCCCGGGCATGAATAGCCTCCTGACTTTCACGCCCTGAATAACACAATGCAATTACTACGGAAGATAGGTTATTAATAATTGCGTCCTTAATTTTCTTGGAGATTTAAAATACGGGTTCGGGGCTCCGATTAGTGAAACACCAACGCATTAAAATTCTGATATTTTGCGGCACATTTACATAAACATGTGGCATAGAATAATAAAACTGATATCCCAGTCCACATTCTCAAAAACGAACCCTTGCAAAGTTTTCTTTGTGGCCAAGAAAAATATTTCTCTAGAGCTGTTTTGTGCGCAGTATTTTCTTTTATTAATGAAGGTTACAGAAACATAGGTTTGCGATTAGCAAATGCTTCCTTTATACATTTTTATAGCAATATTACCGTTCTTTATTGAAAACAAATAAACATTCTTTGAGCTGCCCTTGTTTAAAGTGAGAAATGCTTTGTACCTATCGTAGCAGTGTAGTGGTATAAAGATTTTTCTTCAGTGCATTGTAGTTCTCAGAGCGGAGCTGTTATCCCGAGGCAAAAATTCACAGACCATTACATTCTGAAGTTACGAAACTGCAACTGATGTACAATCCTCCTGCAGATGTTTAACACCATTTTGTAGATCAGCAATTATCAAAATCACTAAACACAATTATTTCCTAAAGGTGACGTTATTATTTACTATGTTATGTTTATGGCGAGATTCTGGACAAGTGTTCAGATGGGTTGGGCCCGGGGGCGCATATACACTCATACACGAAGAAAACGAGAAACATGCAGACAAAGGTGATTTCAAAGTATTTTAAAACACCACAGAAACCTTTAAAAAGATCTCTGCGTATCTTCTTTTAGTAACATGTGCACTTAAAAACACTTTCTTTGCTGCAACAACACACGATTTACTGCAGCAAAGAAAATGTTTAAATACGAACCACTGTAAAATAGGTTTGCCAAAATACATAATTTTTGCTTGATGTATGATAACATTGCACTGCAGTTAATTGTTCGGCAGAAGTCTTTGTGTATCAGTTCCGCTGTAAAAAATTGTATTGTGAAAAATACTCGCACATGTTAATATGTGACGTAAAATACCTGTCAAAAGTAATCTGAACACAATAAGACAATGTGGCGAAGAACGTAATCTAATAATGCGAGTGGTGTTGGTCGAGCCTCAGAGCCGTACTAGTGAATTTTTTTGGTGAAAATAATTTCGAAAAGTTTGTTACTTCTCTCTTATTTATTCTAATCACTTGCAGTGCCCTGTAGCTCAGACCAGGCATTCCCTGGGCGTTACATTTTTAAAATCGATGTTAACCAAGGCATTCATTCGCTTTCACAGCAGAGCAAGATATTTTACTGAATATGAGTTTAAGGAATAATAATTCACTTTTTAATAGTACCACGACCCAACAGGGTGGAGTGCTTAATTTTGGACGAAGTTACAACGGGTTAGGTATTAAATAAAATTCGCTTGAAAATTAAACTTTAGTGTCGTCGTATGAAGATGTTACCAGGTGTTTGCTACATTTCCTATATGCATATTTATTACTTAAATTAACGCATCATTAGTCTGGCAAAAGTAACTAACGTGTTAACATGTTACGAATGATGGCAGACCTGTTGTATATTGCCTTGGAGGTATTATACAAGCTACTAAGCTTCAGTGCTTACAAACGGGGTACACTAACCCACGAGAAAGCTATGCCTCTAAACGAAATAATTCACGAATTTTGACTGAAAAAAAAAGCAAACTTGTATACGTCAGATTTATAAAAGTTTTTTTTTTTTTTTTTTTTTTTTCGATGAGGAGTCTTTTACAATCATTCATAAGCGTTCGGGCAAGTATTTTTTTTTTTTGTAATGATACGCTTTGAACTGGGACTTCTACATGCCGCTTCCTACAAGATTGCACTCTTCAAATTGAACCAGCCCTATCAAGCGGATGAAACTCCGCATGCGGCTACGAGCAGCGATCACACACGTACTCTGTGTTTGGCTTCGAGCGAGGGATTTTTGGTGGAATACAGACACACACACACACACACACACACACACACACACACACACACACACACAACTCATTTGTTACTGTTTAAACATCGCGCGGCGCGTGAATGCGATAGAATACATCATTCCCGTGGCAAGTTTTTACGAAGAGAAATTAATGGGGAGAAAATGTATGGAAAAGGGGGGCAACAAAAATCGCACTGGCGAATGAGAGCAGAAGAGACCATTAGCATTGTCCTCTACTGGGAATCTCGCCTCGGGTACAGTGTGAAATAAATCTAATGAGGGTGGCACCTATAACAGTCGTCATCCAGCCCGCACAGCGAAATTCCCTTTTAAAGAGAGCGCACAAAACGTGAGTTATTTTTATTATGGTGCCTCAGAAAGGTTTTTTTTTTTTTTTGTTCCCACGCTTTACTATAGCAACAACTCAAAATTGGAGGTTTTCTGTCCTGCGTCCGTTTGGTACAAAGCAAACACTTGATGTGCTGTAGAAGATGAACTGTCAAACGCGTGTTTATGTCACACGTGGTGACTGTGAGATATGTCTTTCATATGTCTACCACAATTAATCGCGGTTTCAAGTTCTAATTACTGTTGCTTGTTTACAAAAAGCTAAAATTATGTTTCATTTTCTTCCACGTGTATGACACTCGTTACCCTGACCTAACATTTAGTTTTGAAATTTTCATACTTATTTCTTTTGTACTAACTCGTGTTTTAAAGGAGTATTTTGGAAATTAGATCAACGAAATATTGACGTACTTATTTACCATAGACCACATATATAATATACATAAATATGTATAATAACGGAGTTCAAAAGATGTAAACTTATATTATTTCTCAACGTGAAGTTGTTATTTTTCGCCGAAAACTTGTGTTTAATTCACCTTACCCTGCTCAGGTGATTGTTTAGTGGCCTATTACTAATTCCCAGTCTTTACTACCACTTTTAAATAAATGCTTTCTTCTTTTATAATGGATTTTTCACGTCTTTAAAATATGATTAATACGGACACACGTCTCTACTTTATACTTGCTATTTATGTAACTCGACAGTCAAGAGATTAATTTTCACAAGTACGTGTAAAACTTGTGAACCATACATCTTGCTCCGTGGTGCTATATACAACTCTGTATGTGGTGAGCAAACGGGTACCTACATGGCACTTTAATAACCGTTCTAAACAAGTGAACTCTGGGATTGTAAAAAAATGAAATACGAAAGAACTTTATTTTTTTTCACTGCGGTATGTGCAACTTTTAAAAAATATTATGAACATAATGTTTAATTGTCAGTATGTTTTAAGACTTAGATATATTATCGTCCCATTCCTGGTATTATTTTTAAAGAAATCAGGGTTCTTTCCAAAGAATGATGACATGCTATTGATATTTGTATTTTTAAAATAGTTGCCGTTAGAAAAGGACGTGTCTGGAAGAGTAAAACTGTATATAAATGAACACACAACATTTCTAAACACAACCAAGCACTCATTAAATGTGTAATAACTAAGTATTTAACGATAATTGGGGTTTCCTACTGGTTTAATAAACGATACAAATGTGCGTAATAGTTACCTACATATTCATGGTTGTATGTAGAATTCAACGTGTAGCTTTACTGAAGCGTGGAGTGTGTTCATTAAGTAGATGACGTAGACTTTAACATGACGAAAGGGAATACATGACGAGCAGAAGGAAGAAAATGGGAATGCATTTCAGAACGGTTCTTTTTGCTGTGAACCATAGCAAGGGTTAGGAACTTTTCGCGAGTTCATTTCAGGACAAGATGGAGAGCAAACACGTGTACACTGAAGTTGACTTTGCAATTAGATCACAGTTTATGAGACACGACCCTGGATGACTGAGCCGATAGCAGACTTTCAGGGAAACAAGTAGCGAGTGCCATACTGCCAGGTGTGAAGAAACGCTGTCTACTCTATGGGGAGCAGTCAATGTAACAAACATCTGAGTCTAGCCTACAGATTATTGAACTCGCGAATTTTTCATATCCTTAACCATAGCCAAGCAGATTCATATTCTACATACTGTTATGTTTCCCCTTTTGAAAATCAAGAGAAAGGGATATAAGAGTTTTAAGAATTAAATTAGGTAAAGGGATGAAAGTAATAATTGAAATATAATTATGATAGTTTATAAGACTTTAATTAAATAAATATTTACCATACAACTAGGGGCTTCTGTTTAAAAAGAGTAAGAGCGAAGACGAAAGTCTGAGAAGGATAATAAGTAAAGGGTCTTACACGACGTCAAACTTGTAGAGACAAGATGTATGCGTGTCGGCTGAAAGAGGACACGTTGACTTGTCAACTTCAGCAATATTTTTCAGATATTTCCCGCACCACTGTACTGTTAATTCTTCATTAGCATTGGACCACGTTCTCATACTAACAGTTTTTTTTTTAATAACCTGAAAGCACTGTTTCTAAAATGCAGCATACTAAGCTATAACGTTAACGTGAACAAAATTTATTTTTTAAACAAACGTAATTTCGTCGATACATGACTGAAAGCAGGCAGTAATCAAATTGCACATGACAATATTTCCAATATTGCTGGAAAATTTAGGAGAACCATTAAAGCGTTTATTTAGAGGAACAGCAATCCACGCTCGCTTGACCAATTCTTAAAACGGTTCACTAATACTTCACATAGTTATTAAATATAGTGTATATATATCCAGATTTCATAGCACCGTTAAAGGGGATGGTTAAACACTTCTGGCAGGCAGGAAAGATTTTGAAAGAAAAGTGGAGTACACGCATAATTTTCTTGAAGTACAAATGAGTTTATACGCGTGTCAAATTCGAAGCAAGGCTTTAATTTTGTACGAATATTTGAATTACTGGCCCACATCTATATGCATAATAAAAGCAAGCACATTTACGACAATGTGTAGGAAATCGCGATATTCGCACAAATAAGCTGTGCTGGAATTTGGTTGGAACGTGAATTGTTTTCCTATAAGTAAGGCCAACTGTTTTTCGCGAAAAGATTCCACTACTAAGTAAGTTGTACTACGAAACACGATAGTTCAGAACCAGTGTCGCGATTGGAAGTTTTGAACCCGCACACTCGTCTTAAGTGTCTGCCAGCCAATCACGACGTTCAGTGTCAGTGTAACTTTGTTCCGATTGGTTCAGTCGAGAAGAAAATGTCTTATCATACAGATAAGCAGCTAACAGCCAAAGGAAATTATTTGGGCGTTTCCACGTAAGAATTCGAATTCTAACCTGTGCATGAATCTTTTCGCGATAAAACAGGTATAAGCAGGGACAGGAACATTTTGCGAGTTCATTTCAGGACAAGATAGATGTCAAACACGTGCACACTGAAGTCGACTTTGTAATTGGATCGCAGTTTATGAGAGACGCTCTGGACGACTCTGCGCCAATGGCAGACTTGCAGGGAAGCAAGTAGCGAGTGCTATAATGCCAGGTGTGAAGAAACACTTATTATGCTATGGGGGAACAGCCAATGAACAAACATCTTAGGCTCGAGTACACATATGACTGTGGAGTGTAGCATATAGTTATTGAACTCGCGAATTTTTCATATCCTTACCTGTAAGTAGGGATAGGACAATTTCGCTAGTTCAATGGCCTATACGCTAGACTCCGGAATCGTTTTTATATTCCATTTACGGTTTCTTCGGTCTTTTTTAATCAAGCCTTTGAAAAATCTCCCCATGTATCACGTGCTAAGTTATTTCCTAAATACGCCCTGTATCGCAAGCTTTTTATACTTATAAAACTCATAAAAGTTACTTTTTTTTCCTATTGAAATGTTATTTATATCTTATCTATAAATTATAATGCTTCATTGATAAATAATTTGAATAAAAAGTAGGGAGAAAATAGTTATGTTGGTAACTTATAGTGAGAAACAGTTCTTATACAAAATATCTGTACAAATGGGTGTGCGCGAATGTGGTGCTTTGTCCCTCTAGTGTAATTCTCCAGACTTGTTAAGCTTAGTTTGCACGAGGCGTAGGGATATCCTGGAAGTAGAACATTAGCAGGGCTTCATAAAAAGCTGAAGTAACCGTAATTGGATTATATAATCTAACCTCAGGTGTTTGGTCCTTGGCTGTGGCCCCAGTGTTAACTCAAATTTGACAGTATGGTATTCGCTTTTTGTTCCCTTGTGACTATAGAACAAATTGTGAGTATTTGTCTGCTGTAATCCTTCAAAACACCATTTAGCTCGAGAGAAATAAGTGTGAATTTTTCAAAATTAACTATTATTTCTTTGTGAAGGAGGCAATGCAAATTTGAAGAAAATAAAACTGTTGAATAGCTTTGCATTAACGTCCAATAAATATGTTAGAGTTACTGAAAATTGAAACCTCATTATTTTTGGTAACCTAAATACGGGGTTTACAGATTATGTTATACTCAAAAGCAAATATTTACTTTGATCTAAACGGAGACCGATGGAAAACTTCCTATTTCAATTTCTTGCTGAAGGAAAACTCGGGAAAATATTAATATTTCTCGGTCACCAAATTTGGAAATTCATTTACGTTTTGAGTAAAGGATGACCGATAGTAACATTTTTTTTCTGTCAACCTCTCAGTTTTACTTGACCCACGCGTAATTTTATTTGTTACGTCCATGAAAGTTTTATTTCCGTGGGACGCCCTGTCTCCAAAAATGATGTTTTGCACCATCCCACGTCACCTGCCCGCTTCTACTTCTCTTCGCTGCCTGGCGTGGCGTGGAAATCTACGTCGCCGCGTGTGAGTGCGAACACCGTCTCATGGACAAAATGGACACAAATCGCTGTAAATACGAACTAAAACTACTTAAATCTACAGATGTTTATAATCCCCTACCTCAGCCCATTCAAACACGGTGTACACAATTGTGTACATTACGAGCGTGTAAGTAATTTTTGGTCCGTCCTGTGCAGTGCGAAGCCAATGACCAATGATCTTACCTGTGGATAAATGATTCGTAAAACCTCTTACTGTTCTACGTCTTAAATGGTACTTATAAATGTAGCCGAAAACGGACCGTACAGCTCACTGGATGTGACAACGAAACAAGTGTTGTGTTGGCTTCAGTAAAGTACGCATCATAACATAATTTTATTTGCAGCTCTTGAAACCATAAATTAAAGTGGGCCTGAAAGGTTTAATATTGTTCACACTGGAAGGTCTGCGATGGTTAAACTTGCTATGGCAAGCTGACGTAACGGAAGAAAATCACATGGCGCGGAGCTAGACCAGAGCCTCTGGGTGCCTCGCGACCCGGCTCAAGACTGGGAAACATGTGTGTTTGTTCTATGCCAGAAATCTCTAATCTTACGTGTTCTGCAAAAAAAAGTTGAATTTTAGTATTTTCTTAAAGGGAATTTTTTGGGCTGTGTATAAACCACTCTGCCAAGCCTTTGATTAAGGGAGTCGTATTCAGACGTGCTGAAAAGAAATTTAGTAGGCTAAAAAAGTAAGCTATCAGAAATGTTTGATCAAGGTTGTTAAGTCACGTGTACAAATTGCTGAAAGCCAACATTAAAAAATAAAACGTTGCAAGTCTAGACAAGAGTTTTTCGCCGTATTTCCAAGCAAATATTTTTCCCAGGATTTATGCATTGTTTTGTAATGTTTTCTTGAACTGCAAAGACATTTACAAATTCACAGCGTAATAAATGATTGTATAGGAAAGCATCACTCTTAAAAAGGGGCCACGGAGGCTGAGAGGTTGGAATGCTCGCCTCCCACCAAAGCGAACCGATTTCAATCCCCGGCTGGTTCACTCCGGATTTTCTCAAAAGGGATTCGTGCTGGACGATGCCGCTGGTAATCGGGTTTCCTCGGGGATCTCCCGCATCCCCGCCCTATCATTCCGGCGCTGCTCCATACTCACCTAAATTACGCTCACCGGCTCTCAAGACCTCGAATTTAAGATCCACACAAATCTCTTCACTCACTCACTCTTAAAAAATACTTTTTTTTTAAGTTGGCAGCAATTGTTTCCTGGGATTGAACTTTCTTAACGATTCTATACTAGCGGCCAGACGCGTGTGGGTACATTTCAATTATCGTGTTTGGCATTAATTTGTAAATACGTATGCGAATTGACGGACCTTGACACGTAGTCTGAAAGTATGCACAGCTGCAGTCCCGTTGCTTTGCAATCCACTGTTTTCCTTTATCGCGGCTCTAGGGATGGGGCAAGATGATGTCTGGAGATAGACAGCGTCACGAAACTGCCATTACCGCAGAAACTCCCATCGAGCGCCGTAACGGCCCCATTAAACTGCACATCTTCCAGCTATGTAGCGCCCGTTACCACATCAAATGAACAGCCGCCAGCACTGGAAGAACCATGATGAAATTTCTACTCCTTGGGGGTGGAACTCCGGAGTTCAAACTGCTCAGGTGCTGCGTAAGGATAGAAAACGACTTCAGTTCGAACCCCGTAGAATTCCCTATGCGAGTATGTTTTTTATTTGGTAAGTAGAATTTCTGTTATAATTACCTAACATACTCTTAAATTTAAATCAGTATGAAACCACTTATTCACGGTGAAATTCAATTACTTGAAGCAGTGAAAACAGCTCCACTGAGAATCAGTGGAAAACCACTGATTTTTTTCAGTGAAAAAATTTCACTGATTGAGTTAGTTAAGTGAAACAGTATCTCGCTTATTGAATAAGTGACAGCCAACTACAGCGGCGAAATAAATATTGGTTTTATTTAATTTAGCTAAATAATTACGAGAAATAAACATATATACGATAGTTTACTATTAAAATTGCGCAATATACCGTGATTTAGAAAAAGTTGAAGCTTTCCGCATGTAGCCGAAATTTAACTCCTACATGCTTTCCAATTTGCTTTTAGACCATTACATTACCATCTCCCCCCCCCCCTCTTCATTCGACATTGTTGTGATATTTGGCATTGACGAAGCTCTAGTGAGACCGACATGCTGACAAATTCTCAGCGCGACAAGCAAACGGAAAATCGGCCACGGAGGGGGCCAGGGCACAAACCCACGACCCATCGACTGCAAGTCTGCCACCCAAACCCTGAGCTATAGAGACAGGGCTAAGCCACCAAGTCACGCTGAAAAGAAAGAGGAAAATGTATATATTGCATTTCTCGTCGAAAGCGTAGTTTTTAATTGTATGACCTTTGTTTAAGTTTTCTGTTTGATTGGTACCGTTTGAATAGTACATATGAGTGCACTCTCTTCAACACATTGCATGCAGTTTAAACCTTCAAACAGAGCGCTGTGACGATTACATGACAACGAAATGAAAGTCGTATAAATGGAATGAAAGACTACATGTTCATGTTATCCCATACATAAACTGGTGTTTTGAAAGGCGAAACACATTTTAGAAAGTTTTTGTATTAGTTTGATTAGTTTATGAAATTGATATTTCACTTGATACACGCTGCTTAGCGGCCATTTTTACACGCTGTTTAACTGATCCATCAGTCAAAAAACAAATCGCAGAAAAACAGTGAAAAATGATGAATCAGTGGAAAATGTCACTAAATCAACAAGTGAAAGGAAACTGCCATTTTTTTTCACTCATTCATCCGTTAGATTCACTATAGTGTCTGTTTAATCGGTCAGATACTGTTAACTGATTTAAACAGTGAAATTCTCACTGATTCAGATTGAGAGAGTAAGCTTAAATGTATTAATGAGTGACGTTAGCAATGAGCAGTGATCTCAAAATTGCTTCAAATTTCTATATAATTTACTCGGTAAACTGATGATTCTGTTAGGCTTCCATCAGAGCAGCGACGAGGGAATTATAAGCTATCCGTAGTAAGGCGAGTTTTTTTAAGCCCTCTCGTTTGGAATTATAGTCAAATATATTTTATTGTAACCTTAGACGTTAACTTACGAGTCCGGTATGTTAATACTTACATTGCAGTATTTATTTCAAAAAGCGGTGGAAGGTTAAAAAATGACTGATAGCAAAAAAAGTACACAAGGCCTCAAATGGGATTACTATGCCATGCACATCGTATAACCGCGTGAATCGAACCTGACTCGCATATGGAAAGTAGTGGGTTTGACCTCAGCCAGTAATATTATGGTAAGGGTAAACTACCTTATAGGTAGGGATAGGAAATATTCACGAATTCATTTCAGGACAAGATAGATTTCAAACGCCTGTACACTGAACTCACCTTTGTTACTGGATCAGAGTTTATAAGAGACACTCTGGACAACTCCGCCCCCATAGCCGACTTGCAAGGGAACAAACAGTGAATCCCGTACTGTCAAATTTGAGTTAACACTGGGGCAACAGCCAATGAACAAACACCCGAGGTTAGATTATATAATCCAATCACGGTTACTTCAGCTTTTTATGAAGCCCTGCTAATGTTCTACTTCCAGGATATCCCTACGCCTCGTGCAAACTAAGCTTAACAAGTCTGGAGAATTACACTAGAGGGACAAAGCACCACATTCGTGCACACCCATATGTACAGATATTTTGTATAAGAACTGTTTCTCACTATAAGTTACCAACATAACTATTTTCTCCCTACTTTTTATTCAAATTATTTATCAATGAAGCATTATAATTTATAGATAAGATATAAATAACATTTCAATAGGAAAAAAAGTAACTTTTATGAGTTTTATAAGTATAAAAAGCTTGCGATACAGGGCGTATTTAGGAAATAACTTAGCACGTGATACATGGGGAGATTTTTCAAAGGCTTGATTAAAAAAGACCGAAGAAACCGTAAATGGAATATAAAAACGATTCCGGAGTCTAGCGTATAGGCCATTGAACTAGCGAAATTGTCCTATCCCTACTTATAGGTAAGGATATGAAAAATTCGCGAGTTCAATAACTATAGGCTACACTCCACAGTCATATGTGTACTCGAGCCTAAGATGTTTGTTCATTGGCTGTTCCCCCATAGCATAATAAATGTTTCTTCACATCTGGCAGTATAGCACTCGCTACTTGCTTCCCTGCAAGTCTACCATTGGCTCAGAGTCGTCCAGGGTCGTGTCTCATAAACTGCGATCCAAATACAAAGTCAACTTCAGTGTACACGTGTTTGACCTCCATCTTGTCCTGAAATGAACTCGCGAAAAGTTCCTAACCCTTGCTATGGTTCACAGCAAAAAGAACAGTTCTGAAATGCATTCCCATTTTCTTCCTTCTGCTCGTCGTGTATTCTCTTTCGTCATGTTAAAGTCTACGTCATCTACTTAATGAACACACTCCACGCTTCAGTAAAGCTACACGTTGAATTCTACATACAACCATGAATATGTAGGTAACTATTACGCACATTTGTAACGTTTATTAAACCAGGAGGAAACCCTAACTATTGTTCAATACTCAGTTTTTACACATTTAATGAGGTAAAATATATTCATTTCAAAATATGATTTAAGGTATTTTAAATAATGTGAACCAGTTCTATAAATAAATTTTCGTGAAAGCATGTAAGTATATTATGGCGGAACAAATCTTCGTCGTCTGGACAAGTATAAAAGCGGAAAGATCGGCCGTTGGCTGATCCTGGCGTTCGCGTGCAGTGTTCTCGGAAAACCACGGGAAAACCAAAATCAGGATGGCCGGAGCGGGAATCGAACTGCGAACCTTCCGAATTCCAGTCCACGGTATCGCCACTGTGGCAATTGTTCGCTTCCGGCTAAAAAACAAATCTTAGTTTTCGTTTTGTAAACCGACTAACGGAAAATAAATAAATAAATGAAGTATGAAATTTTGTTTCCACATATCAAAATGTATAGAATTTTCATCTGGTGGCGCATTTGGGCAAGTTTTGTAGCTCATGTCGATGTATGGACCAGGGTACTTCCAATTACAAATGCAGGTGTATTCTTGAAATCCAAATAGAAACTTTACGAGGTAACTCATTTTGGGAAATTCGGTATAAAGTATGGTTCGACCTATGATCCAATATGATTATTAAGGAGAAACACAGCCTTGAAAACTGGGAATTAAAATTTGTTAGGAGTAAAATGTCAAATTACGCGCAGATGAACGAACAATTCGTGAATAGTGTTAGCCTGATTATATATCTGCCATTTGTGATCAGTGGACGGGTTACAACATGGGTCATCGCTAAGAAATCAAAAACAACAACATTGTTTTACTCGTGGGTGTTTATTGATTGTTTGACGCGATAACCACGTGCACACATGGCAGAGATCAAATCAGACTAAAGACTGTCTACGATTAAATGAGTACTTTTGAGCGCAACCTTTGAAAAATATCACTGTCAATATTTGCGCATATTTAAAAAGGTAACCTGATTATCATGGGTCCAATAAAGTAGGCTGCAACGGAGAGAACGTAGTTTTATGTATTAACACCATTGACTTAAAAGTGTAGATAACAATTTGTGAGTACCATAATTATTTCGTTTCCGATATGCTTTTTAAACGCAAGAATTAGTACATTTTTAAAATACTTTTTTTTTTCTTCTAATAATTTCAAAGTTACACTTGACAAACGCAGGAATAAAGTGATGAGGCCAATGGCAATGTTAATTTTACATATGGTGGAAGAATACACAATGTGCATACAATTAGATCTATAGCAGGGCTTTCACAAGTGCTCGATTTATCTCGAACAACCTTCATCACTATTCACGTATATGTTGTTTCATTCCACGTAATTTCTGCCATTTAGAATATAACTAATCTCCATTCCCACTATTCAAGTGTTTGTCAACGCAAATAATGCCGTTGTGTTATAGTCGTAGGGACTGCAAAATCTTGTGGATTAATTTTAGGATAAACTAGACCCCATTCCCACGTGTATTTGTGTTATGTTTGCAATTGGACCATAGTTTATAAGACACGCCCAGATAAACTCTCAACAAATAACATACCTGCAAGGAAACATGCACCGAATTCCGTGTCACCTGACCTGAGGTAAAACTTAATGCACACTGGAGCGGCCTCCAACTAACAGAAAGCCAAGGCACGAAAATACATAGCACTGTGGAATCTATCCTACAGGTCGTTTAAAACTAAGTTTTCCTGTCTCTAGTTATAGGTTGTATTATATTTTCTATATTATTTTTCATAACATCATCTCAACGTATGAACCTGCAGTTCATAATAACTCTGTATCCTTAAAGGATGACAATCAGTTTAGTATTACACGATATACCACGGGAAAGTTTTATTTTTTTAAGTGATGGTAATTTATAAGCGGTAGACAAAAGAGGTTGTAGAGTAGCTTATTGAAAGTTATGTAATAGGCGTTACCAAGATAATTTTGGTAGCCATGCGTCTAACATTTAAGTAAATTTCATAAAAACATAGCATAAAACACTTATAACACCGTTATTTTGAAAATATGCATCTGAAATGGTTACGTGATGCGAAGACTAGCTGACCTATCGCAGCAAATCTCCGTGTGTAAAACATAGCATAAAACACTTATTACACCGTTATTTTGAAAATATGCATCTGAAATGGTTACGTGATACGAAGACTAGCTGACCTATCGCAGCAAATCTCCGTGTGTAAAACATAGCATAAAACACTTATTACACCGTTATTTTGAAAATATGCATCTGAAATGGTTACGTGATACGAAGACTAGCTGACCTATCGCAGCAAATCTCCGTGTGTAAAACATAGCATAAAACACTTATTACACCGTTATTTTGAAAATATGCATCTGAAATGGTTACGTGATACGAAGACTAGCTGACCTATCGCAGCAAATCTCCGTGTGTAAAACATAGCATAAAACACTTATTACACCGTTATTTTGAAAATATGCATCTGAAATGGTTACGTGATACGAAGACTAGCTGACCTATCGCAGCAAATCTCCGTGTGTAAAACTTGGCAGAAATCGATTTAGTAGTTCCCGAGATATGATGAAAATTTATTTATTTATTTACGTGATCCTTTCTACCAAAATGGAGAACGAATAGTGTTATAAACTACTGAATTTCATGCTGACAATGCGAACTACCACCGTACCAATTTCGGTTCAAATCGAATGAAATTATGGGCCTAATTGTGATTAGGTTTTTGGGTTTTTAACGTCCCCTGGTTTTATGCTTGAAATCTTAGCAGGGGACGGCTTACAGACTAACTTATAACTTCGAACCCAGAGCCACCCGCAACCCGGATCGGCGGCGCACCAACCGACTGCGCCACGGGAGGTCGGCAAAACAATTAAAGTTTGTCGAGATATGACATAACTAAAAAAAAGTTGTAATGGTCACCACTTATAAAATAAGCATCTGGATTGCCCCGAAATAAAAAATAGCGGGCGTATTTCCTATGCATTATGAGTAGGGACACTCGATTTTCGCGAAGAGATTTCACGGCCAGTTGTATTTCACAACACTTTAGCTGAGAGCCAACTTCGTGATTGGATGATTCTCGTGTTAAGCATATTTGGCGTCTTCCCGCGAATCACAGACATACATTATTGAGGTTACCTAATTCTGATTGGCCAGCCAAGAAGGAATATGTCTTCTCACAGATACACGCCGCAAATAAGGAATAGAAAACTGCGGGAACGTCCGTAGGGCACTGAAATCTAGCGTGCTCGGCTACAAGTTAATTGATAGGGTGAATAGAGTAGATAGGGAGAGAGAGAAACACACAGACCAAAATGTACCCTCGTAGCATGCCCTTTCTTTCGCAAAGTATGCTTAAACTCATATAAACCTTTTTATTTTTACGGTACATTTTAGTCCTCTACGACATACAAAAGTTAATTGCCATACCTTAGGTAGTAAAAACATGTCTCCGTGTGAGACAGTCAGATGTGTCGTTTGTAAGAAGATCGCACACGAAATTCATGTGCGCTGTTTGAAATGCTTTCAGTGAGGCAATACTGTCGTGCAGCGTACGCCCCCACGACATGAGGCCGCTGCGGGCAGCGGGCAGTGAGGCTCATCTCATTTTCCGCATGAACACATATTTCTGCCGCAGCAGCAGCGAACACCGACAGCCTGTGTTTACGTTGGCGGCCGTGCTGCGTGTTGTAAATCGTCATTACGCGAGGCCCCTCGTGGCTAACTGAAACTTTCCGACATGCAACTCGTACACCGCGGTTTGCGGGCAGGCAGAAACGTACGAACTGCGCAACGAACACACAGAGAGCGATATACGGTACAGAAGGCCGTCACGCCATATTGCAGTTGTATGGGCATGTTTTCCCAGACCCTTAGAAGAGATGGTGCCGGAACCATCTCGTTAACAGCAATGGTTATTAATGGCTCTGAATATTGCCTCCTGAAATATCTCTAAACTAAATTTGAATCAGTGAGAATTTCACTGTTTCAATCAGTCAAACGTATCTGACTGATACAACAGTCACTTCAGTAAATTTAACTGATGAGCCAGTGGAAATATGCCATATTTCCTTCATTGATTGATTCAGTGACACTTCCCACTGATTCGTTAGTCATTTTTTCCACTGTTTTCTCAGTGGTTTATTTTTTGACTGATGGGCCAGTGAAACATCTGAGTAACTTGCTCCGGCACTAATTATTTTTGTCTGATGTATCAGTGAAACTGCGTTTAAAAATCGACGTCGAACATAGCTTAAAAATGGCCATTCAACAACGTGTATCAAGTGAAGTACCATAACAACGAATAAACGAATAAAACCAATACAAAATACTTCCCAAAATGCGTTTCGTGTTTCAAAGCGCCTTTTTTTACGAGGTAATATGAACACACAGACTTTCATTCCGTTTTTACGAGGTAATATGAACACACAGACTTTCATTCCGTTTTTACGTCTTTAATTTCGTTTACATGTAATCGTCATATCACGCTGTTTGAAGGTTTAAACTGCATTTAATGCGGCGAAGAGAGTGCACTCATTTGTACTATTAGTTTTAACAATCTTAACTGTACCAACCAAACCAAAAACGAAAAGTATGAGCAAACAACTTCAAACAATACAATTTCGTTGATATACTGTAACTAGGGATAGGAACATTTCGCGAGTTCATTTCAGGACACGACAGACGTAAAACACGTGTACACTGAAGTTGACTTTACAGTTGTACCGCAGTTCATTAAACACGCCTTGGACGACTCTAAGCCAATAGCGGACTTGCAAAGAAACGAATAGTGAGTGCCATACTGCCAGCTGTGAAGTAACACTGGTTACCCTATGGGGCAGCAGCCAATGAACAAACATCTGAGGCTCGAGTATACACATGACTGTGGAGTCATGAACTCGCGAATTTTTCCTATCTCTAACTATAACATATATTTTCCTCCAATGCTGTCAACTTGGCGTGGTAGATCAGAAGTTTGGTTCTTCGACTTTGTCAGTAAAACCAGTTCACCAAATGTTCATATCGTTTTGTGCCCCTATGTAAGAATTGTGTAGATATTTTATTGAGTATTTTGTTATTGTTTATATTGTGTGTTTAAAAGTGTACTGTAAAATATGTTAATGTCAACACCCCTGTGTATTGTTCGTGACAATGAATTTATTTATTTAAAAAAAATGGCAAGGCAACGGCCTAGAAGTGAAGAGTGCGCGAGTTCTATCCCGGCCACCTGCTCAATTTTTTTACTTTTTTAAATTGCGGTAAATTGTACAATATAAATAGCAAACTATCGTAAATATGTTTATTTCATGTAATTATTTGCCTACATTCAATAAAAGCAATATTTAATTCGCCACTGCAGTCAGCCGTTATTTATTCTATCAGTGAAATTGTTTCACGTCACTAATTCAATTAGTGAAATTTTTTCCCCTAAAACAATCAGTGGTTATCCACTGATCCTAAGTGGAGCCATTTTCACTGATTATAGTAGTTTAATTTCACTGCGAATCAGTAGTTTCCCACTTATTCGAATTTAGAGTATAGGATGAGGTACAGGAGGGGAGGTGGTGCGGACAGCCGGACAATCCTCCGGAAAACATATATCTACACGGCAACAGCCACGCACAGGGTTGAAACTGTTCTCAGTATCTTGAGGTGAGGCGAGGTGGTATCCACGCAAAACCCACCGCGATTGGAAGGAGAGCAGTCTCCTCCTATCGGACTGCATTCAACTGCATCCGATTAAAGCACTGTGTGCCTATCAAGTCTGGGGACGGACTCAAGGTTGGCATGTAAATGATGGTCCGGCCGGTACGACAGCAATACATTGTCTAAAATAAAGGCGACTGAAGTGGCTGTGTTGTGTGGGAAATTATTTTGGCGCTGGTTGCTGTCGGACGTTCTATTTATATGCCTCTGAAGTTGTCTCCTGTAAAACCTCAGGGATCAGAGACGGAAGATTGTTCTGTGTGCCAGCATGCTGGATGGATTCCAGAATGCACGAACCTAGACGGCAACAACTAAGATAGAGCAACTCTGAGAGCGACAAGATGCAATGTTCGCTGTTCGCGGACTTTGCGAACACAAGTTTCGAAGTAGTGAAAAAACCTTTTTTGAGAATAGTTTGAGCATCAATGTGCGTAATACAGCACGCATGGTGAATAGTTTCAAGAACTGCATGGATATCTGTGTCATATTTTCCGTTTACAGATGGCACACGCCAGTTTATCCTCTACAGATGGAGATTTTTTTTTTGGACTACGCATGCTGCATCGTGATTAAACGTTTTCTCATTATATTTACTGGCTAAACTTGCGTCGCATGATATTGCACAGGAAATACTGCAAGATAGCCATGCACGGATGGTTAACCATTCGCACTGCACATTCTACCGGCAGGCGCCAACAGCGATTCGTTGGGAAAAGATTAGGTGGGAAACGACTAAGACCTGGTGGTAACTGCTCCGTCTTCCCGGCTATACGCACGCAGGAAACTCCACCGGAGTTGTTGGAAGACATTCAAATGTAGACAAGCAAACTGTCTATCCAGCACTATGGTACGTGTTCTCTGCACAATGGAACTGCCCCGCCACAAGTCACTGAAGTTGGACGACGTGAAGAGGTATGTTAATGCAGCGCTTTAGACGCTTCAAATGCGATTCAACGTGATTTAAATGTGTGACATTGCGAGCATACACTATGTTTGATCACTAAATGTATACATACCCTAGGTGCGAAATAAATTACGATATCATGCGTTGTATACAGGATAGAATGGAAATTGTGAACCAGCTCGCTGCCCATAGTAACCAGGCCTAAATGAAGAACAATGAGCATAGAAACCACCCCTATTCCCTGAAGAGTAGGGGTGTACAACCCCCATGAAAGTGGAGTTGTGGTACATGTTAAGTGGCAATAAATCAAAAACTATTACAAATGGAACATTCACCGTTTGGATTCCATTCATGTGCATTGATGTACGCATGCACTAAACAAATAGTGACCGTTGCAGTCTATACCCGTAATTAAAAGACTAATGTTTACCACCTATATTATGCATGTATGTTTCTAACTGTAAGCTGTAAGAGACCCAATTAGGCGAATTAGTAATTGATATTTCGTAATTAACAAAAAAAAAGTGCTCGTCTGTATTCGCTCAGACTAACCGTATTAGCTATACGAGCACTCGAATTGTGAATGCCGTGATTATGCCTACAAGCAGGCAAGCCTTTATCACACGCATCGGAACACACGAGGCCGAGGGACTACTAGAGTGGACAACTCTAGAAGTACGCAGCACACAGGTTGGGGTAAGTGGCGGACTTATGCAGTAGAGTAGGGTGGATGACACACAGTGCAGTCACAAGAGTCGACTAGCGCGACACCGTAGGCTGCTGTACGGAATGCAGCATATAGGAATACTGCCTCCAACGCGAACCTAGTTCCAGGTGTGCGACTGTCTCCAGAATTGATGCCTGCAGCGCCGATCGGAGTGAAATGAGGTGAAGTTGTAGCAGCGGAGGAATGCAGTGGGTGGAGGAAACCGGAGTATGCTGAGAAAACCTACCGGCCAGTGGCAATGCCCACCCCGTTTCCCACGACGTGCAAAAATCATAATGGAGACACACCGGGTTTAGAACCCGGTTCTGTAGGGAAGGCAAGTTGTTACACGATGTGTTCTACAGTTAACGCGACGTTAACGTGAGCTGCGCATTGCACATCTGGAAGTCGTAGAATCAAAACTTTTATGTTAATGTGTCAGCGAATGTTGCTTTTGTTTTTCATCTTATTGCGGCGTACTCACTGAATTTAAGCATTCTCCAGTCGTTACAATAGCATATTACTAATATCACATGCCATGCCCGTCCTAAAATATCCAGTTCCCACACATGCTATTGTTAAGGTCGCGTACTTCCCGGGTTTCAAACGCCACTCCTAATTTTCATCTACGATTTCTTGCAAAGTGTGTAACTGTGCATGCCCCATATAATGGGATCAATACTGCCATACATTAAGTACATTAATAACTTGTTATATGACAACGCATTTACCAGAGTGTAATTTGCTGACTGTCACAATAAGTGCGGTAGCTGCATGCAGATACGCTGTGGAATGCGAAGAGATAAATTTCCATTTGTAGTTAATCTAGAAGCTATGCAAATTAATGTTTTTACACGCAAAATTGTTGTTAGCGATATTTCCTGTAGGAATCGGAGCCTTAGTGCTTACAACATCGTATCGTAATTATCGATGTTCAGTTTCCCAACCGCTACATATTGCAGTAGTTAATAGAAATAGCTAACGCATAAATAACACCAAAATAGGGGAATTTTCGAGGAATATACAAAGGAGATATTTATCTTTGTTCTTGACGTGCAGTTTAACAATCAGTCTCTATGTAAAGTATAGTGTGTACGCGTAACATAATTTACTGCAAAATTAGTGGCAAACTTATGTAGTAATTATAAGAAAAGAATTCATCATTACGACGTATTTTTGTAAGGGTTGCAGTTCTTTGCTCATTTACACATTAGCCAGATATTCAGTGTGTAGTTTCAAACATGTTTTTAATACCTTCAATAAATTGGTGTTCAATCTCAACCTTCAAAGGTATACATAAATTGCACTAACGAAACACTAAACCAAAAATATTCACATGTTCCGAATAAATTGATTATTTTTGCGATTATCCTGCAACAAAATTTTTCCTTTGAATTCATATTCATTTCATTAACTAATTTAATTCTCTGATATTTAATGTCAAAGTGTATGTTCCCACAAACGTTTATGTTTCTAAAGCAAAACTTGCTTTTAAAACTATTGGGACTTAAAGTTTTGCAGTATGAAAAAAAAAATTATGGTTTAGTAAAATGAAGCCGTTTTGTTTCCGAGTCTGACCTGTTACTGTTTCATACAAAAGCCTCGAATGAGGAATTTAAAACAATAATTGTAAAAGTTGCATTCTACTGACTTTTCACAATACATCAGACGCAGTGTAACATGTTTAATACGTATAGCTCAGAACGCAACATTCTGAAGGCGTTTATTTTTGGTTTCTATAACGTTTTTCAAGTTTCGAAAGCTTTTAGTTCCGTTTCTGTCAACCGCAAACACTACAGGAGCAGAGCGTTTGTATTGTTTGTCCATGCTTGTGTTATCCCGAGGTGCACATGGGGAAATGAAGCTGCTCTTCCTATATAAATGCTCTGTCTACTTCTCTTTCTGCCCCAGACTCTCTGCGTGCATCAGCTAGATAATTCTTCGTTTCCACATCATGCATTATGCAGGCTACATTGCCATCCCTCTCCCCTGCACAATGCTTGGTAAGAAGAACGAGGAAGGACGTCTGCGGGGATGAGTCGGGTTCGCTAATCCAGCTTGGATGCTTGAGCGGATGAGTGAGAGTGTAGGACACACTAAAGCCGAATCAGTGTTATAAGTCAGTGAAATACTGGTCACAAAGTCAGTCAAGAGGCTGTTAAAGACTGGACAATCAGTCAAACGAACAGGCATCAGCATCACGGCGTGGTAACACTACAAGTAAATTTTGTGTAAATTTAGCAACACGACAATGTGTAAAGAATAAAGACTAAAATGGATTATAAAAATAGGGATATATTGACAATTTTGTTCTCAGCAAGCAATCGATTCTTTGTAAAGCTCAAAATCATCTGGCCACTATTTCTTAATGACACCTTCAAGTCCCCACACAGTAGTTTAAGCAGCTAAATTAATAATGGAATCAGACTACAGGTATATAAACTCACTGGGCAAATCCACGAACATGTATAACAGATGCAATCCGATTTGACACGCACTGGGCAAGTACCCGGATGTAGGCGGTGTAAGTATTAAGCTGTAATTGCATAAAAGTATTCTGCAGTTCAGCCAGATTTAATAGATTAATTCCATAGCTTACAACTCGTCACAGACAGTCTGATAAATTTTGAAGAGCGTTTAAACCTAGGTATTTTGCTGGTCATTCTGGGGGCGTGAATGCTGTTTTAAGTGCACAACGCCAATCAGTAACATTTGCAACCCTGTAAGTGAAAAAAGTTGTTATCTTTGAAAAAAAAAAAATTAGAACGCTATATTCCTCGTTATGATGAGCAAAATGCAAAACATACTTTCTAGAAGCTAAAGTTTACACTGTGGTTAAAATTTCTTCTCACCTTAGCCATATACCCCATTTCCGATTAATAAATATTCAGTCACACCAGCCACATTAAAGTTTCTATTTATGTGCCATAACTGTATTATCAATTTAATAGCTAAATATTTCTTATTGTTAACATGTTTACATTTTACAAATGCCAAATGTAGTAATATTTTATCCATGCTTTATCTAGTGACTGTGAAACGATAATCTACTAGCAAGATAAAATTTATGCTGCACTTATCATATCATAATTATTTGACGTAAGTTCGCAATTTAAATTTATTCTATTAAGCGTAAAGTATATTACCAAAGGGGTATAGTTTAAATTTCAATATAAGTGTCCCTGAAAAACTGATATAATGTAGAAACCAGTTATTCAAGATGGCCCGTGAAGGACGATCCACAATATGCTTCCAGAACTACAGAGAACCACCTTTATCTTGAGCAATACCTTGCACATACTAATCATTGAAGACTTCCTAGGATATACAATGAATACGACGACTAGCATCTGTCGTATACAGGATTAAACAAGATTCGCCTGATTAGATCACATGTTTCCATCTATAAATAGTCTAAGTGTGTGCGTTTGTACGGCCACTGTAACTGAGCAGATATGTGAGCAGAAGTGTGCAAAGGCTTTTCGCATGCTACTATGATCCTTACGTTTATGGCGCACAAATCCCTGGGGAGATTAATTTGTGAAATTGGGTGTATTGTCTTCTAGAAGCAATTATTGCCTGGGGATTCTACCAGCGATAAAAAAAAAACCATTTTAGAGTAAATTCTCGTCAACATAGTGGCCGAAACACATCACTAACGGACACGACTTCCAGCATATTTGACGACTTTCGATAAGAAATATCGGAAACTAAGATAATTTTTTACCGAAAGCCGTCAAATATGCTGGCAGTCCGTGTCCATTACTGATATGTTTCGGCCACAATTGTGTCGAGAATTTACTTTAAAACGGCAATTCTTAACGCTGGTAAACACCGAAATACAATCATTAATTTTTGCCTGCCATAAAAAAATTGCTTTGCGACCATCTTTCCACTTATGAAGTGAGGCATTTATTTCACTGGCACCACTTCTTCGCAATTTGTGAATCCCCTAAGAATAACATACATATATTTATTGCCTTATAATCCTCGTGCAACTCAATCTGCAGGAACCTCAAATTACTGCATATTAAACATGCAAGGTGACATCTTCTCTCTGTGAGTTTTCAAATACTGTACAACTTAGCTACTTGTTACAAATCATACGTAAACTTGAATTAAATAATTGGAACTGAACTGTATTTACACATATAGTTATATTGTTGACCTTCCAAAAACCTGGTCGTAAATTATAAAATTATATAAACTAAAAATATTAGATTCTGATAAGTACCAGGGTATCTTTTTTAAGGCACAATTTGTGAAATGTAAGTTTTTGGCACGATTACGCTATTACCAAAAATTTATACCTGATGAAAAATACGAGTTTTTTTTTTTTTGACACTTATTACAAACAGATATAGTAGCAACCGGATAACGGAAATAGCCAAGTACGTTTTCAGACGTTATGTTGGTAGCTTTCGATCAGTTCGTGGAACCACACGAGCGCTGCTGTTGATCCGCAGGCACAAACCAAAATTAATTTTTTAAAAATAAATAATGCTTTAAGGGAAATACAGAACCAAATTTTGTACGTGTAACAATGTGTTTCCTGCATGTTACGTAAAGCTAAGCTAAGTAACAGCCGAGTAAATTATTATCAACACACAAAAAAAATCTTAACATCTCTATTTGTGGCATAAAAGTTTTTTTTATTTTTAAAACACGTTTTCACACACAGAATTTATTCCATTAGAATTTGTTCGAACAAAATACCTATACGTATGTACCGTTATAAATCCCAAGTGCACCGAAATTATTTCCGTGCTAGGACACCTCACAAATGGCAGCCCATCTGTCCGCTGAACTGGAACTACTCCAAGGCTTTAGCTCTAAAGAAGCTTACTGTTCCTCGCAGAAGTACGTAAAAAGCTCACACAGAGGCTCAAGCGATACCGGGGAGGACTAGTTTTCGTCATTTCTGACGAAATAGGATTTGGCCAAGCACGAGTAAGAATGTCGGTGGAGAGTCCACGAAGATCGAGTGTGCGATATCCGAAAAATTGCAACTCCAATTCTTCGAGCAGTTATTATTAAACTTGCCATCAACGAAAACCGTTACGTCGCACTGACCTTTCCTAATGACAGCTTTTTTTTTTTTTACCTACAAGATACAAGGCGGAAATTTCGCTGGTTCTTTCAGCAACAAGCTAGACTCCACAAAATCATATGTGTATTTCAGCCTCAGGTCGTTTTTCGTTGAACGCTGCTCCATACTTAACCCCAGGCCATATAGCATTGCATTAGGTCCTCGTTTTCCTTACAGTTTTGTTTTTATTTGAAAGTATCAGAGCCCCGCCGAACAGGCTGTGGTGCAATGCAGGTAGAAACTCGAATGGGACAGATGGTTGAAATATAACGTATCCTCAAGGGGATTCGCGAAATTTTCGGCTCTCTACTATAGGTTCTTTAAAGATGTGAAGATGTTATGGTATTATATCTGATATTTCAGTTGACATTTTCAGTGGGTAATTTAGTAGTTCGAATATTTTATATGAATACCGGACGTCAAAATTTGTTGTACTCTTAAGAAAAACATTATTTTTTTCTAAACGGTAAACATTGAATTAAATGATGTGTAAAGACAACTCACGAAAATTGTATGAATAATTCTCAAACAAGATCATACCTATGCATTCGTTCTTAGTGAGTATAATTTTATTCGTAAACCCATCGTGCTATTGGTGAAACGCTCAAATAAATAGAACTAAATAATTTATGTATAATATATCACAAATATAACTACCAAGTGGTACTTTTTTCAATTCAATAATTTAAATTTATTAATAATGTTGTTTTGAAACAATAAGTAGGCCATGTTTGTAACACGCTTTGCGGAGATGTAACAACATATTTCTAAACTCCAATCAACAATAGCCTTCAAGATGTTTGTTTTCAGAATAGAAGAGTTCATAACAACATTTCGAAAATACGGGCCTCACAAATTACTGCCGCAAGCGAGTTTGATGCAATTTGAGCTAAAGCACTCTTTAACACCACAGATTTTTTAAATAATATTCAATACTTAAACATTATAGTTATCTCAGGTTTTACCAAACACTCTTAGATTTGGTTATTGAATAATCTTTAGTTTTTTCACCTAACTGAGCGACCATGAACAGAGAAATAAATGAAAACCTACCACTATGTGCAACTTAAACGAAATTGATAATAATTAGGACACACGCGGCCCACTTCTTTCAATGTTCAGACAACTTTTTCTGTCACCTTTACACATGTTCACTATGGAGCATACCATTAAACTCGAAATGTGGTGTTAAACATATATCCGTTATTGTTTTCGAATGTATATATGATAGTTTTCAGTAGGTCCACTTTGTGCGAATCTAGGTGTAAAAATTTCTGGTGTTATTTTTAATTGTAATGTACAAAACTATGTAAATAATGGGGGAAAAAAATTAAATAACGCTTTTTGTCTCCGTAAAATGTATTTTTTTCACTTTTTTTTTTTAGTATGCCTTCGGGAGTCCTTACTAAGTAGTATTATTTGGCCGAACTTATATTAAATACGCTGTATTATGAAATAAAATTACGAGACTTCCACAGCAAGGTTTTCAAGGAGGAGAAAGTTTGTGACTAAGTCGGTCGACAGGTAACAGAGACTAAAGATAGAATTTATTTGAGCTGGCTACAGCCAACAGAGTTGTATGGAATTAACTTAACTTTTTTTTTGAAGAGGTTGCTCATGATAATCTCGCTTCTTAGATAAAGTAATCTAAGCGTACAGTTAAATTATATACGCTTTTCCGTGAGTTCCCGGATTCAAACCTGCTACATTAATGTGACACCTTCACGTTCACAGCCATGGGGGCCGAAAAACTGCATGTTCACTAATCATAATAATTAGTACATTTTAAATAAAAAATATTCATTGAAACGTATTTTCACAAGTAAATTATACTGACAGACACGAAATGGCTTATTTGCCACCTTTCATTAAAATCTCGTATGACAAATATCCATACGCTTCAGCACGTTATTAATGTGCAACAGCTATTCCATTATATTTGAATATCATGAAATATCCTGTTTAACTCACGTCGCAGATAATTATATTACAGACGGTGAGTGCTCCGCTGGTATATTTAAATATCGCAATTATTTTTATTCCGTGGAAATATTCATGTTTAGAACATAAAATGAAAGAGTTTGCTGAATAACTGCTGAAGAGTAAATAATGTATTTTTAAATCAATTATAAATGTAATTGAATATTAAGTGGAATTGGGGTTGAATGATGTGACGACGGCTTATCGTTTTAAGGTGGTGTTTATATAACAGTCACTATTCATAGCCTACCACGTGTTTGGTACCAAGGCATACTTTACAGATTTATACTAAAATGACGATCTATGTAACACTATTAAACAGACAAATGTGTTGTCTTTTACAGATAAAGAATATCACAAATTGATTAGCATCTCTAAGAAATCCCTTTAAAAATTACATCTTAAATTATTGTTAAGAAACTGTGAGGTATGCTATGAGCAACGCTTATAATTTACGCTGTGCTTATTGCAATTCCAATAAGACCTACGGCTTCGTGTATAACAATCTGAATGAACATTTCATCAAATCCCAAACCAAATATCGTGGATTGTCTAGAAAAAAACTTCATACTGCAGTGCAAAATTAAATAATTCCATTATCGCTTGAAAATTAAATACCTAAAATAGTTTGGATGTTTTTTTCAACACTTGAATATACTACTGTTTTTCTTGATCTATCGATGTTGCACGAGAATTATCGGAAGTACAGTATTTCAGAATTAGGATCATAACGCATTTATATCTTGGTAGTGAATTTAAATGATGTGTCTGTGTCATCGTGTGCTGTGTGAATACGCAAAGGTGGTGATGTAAACCAATAGACAGCAGTTGTGAATGCCACTATGAACAGATCGTATGAAATAGTTTGAAAATATGCATTAAGAAACGGAATGCCCATAGTAACACTTAAGAATTTTCAGAGATACGAGTGAAATAATAACTATTGTAGGGTTAAAGGAAAGTCGCATATACTGACACAATTTTCTTAATTAAAAATATTTATGTGATAAAAATTAATTTCTAGATGAAAACACGTGGCGCTATTTTTCAGTTCATAGTCTTCAGTAAACGAAATCAGCCGTGAATGAATTTTGCAGGAGAAATTAATTTTCCAAGCCCAGCAAGTGGTCCAACTTAGGGAAGTGGTTACTCACGGTGAGACGCTTTTTATAATTTTATTGCTGTGATAAATGCATTGCACATGTGTCATCATGTATAAAGTGATATTAATGAATGCACTATGCACAAGTTGTTTTCATTCTCGTGTTGACACTGCCACATTTCCCATTTAGAATGTTTTAATGAATATTACACCTCATTATTGATCTACTGTATCACATCTTCAGTACTTTCTCACACAAAGCGCTGAACCATCAACGTTTATTTTCAATTTCGTTTTCCTCTCTTTGCTACAGCTGATTAGAAGCACATTTTTCATTATGTATGTACATATATTTTGTTTTGTGTTTATCACTGACCATTATATTTTATGCACGTGGTTTTGTTAATTCAAGTGAAATTTCTGAATTTTCTTTCGTCATGTCGTATTATATACAAACAACGCTGGTTTGACTTATGGTCGGCTGATTTGTATTTTGATATAAATTTCAATAACAGTCTTATTTCCGCGATCGCGCCAGTTCGACGTATGTAGCAAGAACGGTTCAAAATAGTCAACTCCGCAAATTTTACAGTTTAGTTCGTTGAACATCATCTGTGGATACTTACTTCACACAATATACTGAGATAAAAGGTACATTTTCGCCATTATTAAACACATGGTTACACTTATGATTAAACCTGCAGAGAACCTCTCTCAGAGAGATGGATGAACTTCTTGGTATATAGTTCATGTGCTTGCAGGGCAGATGTCACTTCATTACACGAACTCGCCGGACATATTCTAGATACAGTTTAGGTATCAGTCCAGTGTATGCGAAATTTGGCAATAGTTTATTGAGACAGAATTTGTTTCATATGGTATTTTTGCTCAAAATATTGAGAACGCTCTTTATAGGTCTGTTAATAGGTGAACGGCAGACGTTTTCTTTGGTGGCAATCAAAATATTAACGATTCACTCGAATAAAGAAGTTTTTATCACACCTCCCGTGAATAAAAGGGCTGCATGTGTGTACTTATGAATAGTGAAGAATGCCATGTGCACAAATGTTTGTCTTGAACTACATACAGTATTTTGAAAGGCTGAAATGATATTTCTGTAACAGTTACCTGGAGTATCTTAACAAAGAACTGCACACGAGTATATCTGAACAAGCCAATGGAGAGTACTCGCCTCTGGTTCTGAAGTGAGCTTGTCGATGTGCAGCTGACTCGGGGAAAGTGACCTTTTGTGTACGTGGCGGTGTTCAAAAAGGAAGTATCCTGGAAGCTGGCCGATCTGAAACAAAGAAGTACATCTCTCACTGAGTATTTCGGCAGTGCCACTTCGGCCTATACGAATCTGACATTCTTTACAAGCTTGTATATCACTGTTAAATCATGTCTGGTAGACTTCCTACATTGCAATGGCAGTTTATACCCTGCACAGTGTATTGAAATAACACAAGGTATCAGGCTGCAAATAATAGGAATATCTAGTGTCGCTAAAGCACAACGTTTGAACACTATCCTATGCATTTTGAGTTTTTCCAGAGCAAATGTAGGAAGCCTACTGTGAATGTATGGGAAAAATATTTACTAAGCTTTCATTCTTACTATCTATCACGGTGCTCGTAAATAACAAATAATTCGTTACAGTTTATCAATCCTTTCTATGAATAAGGGCCACCTTGACGTTATTTTACGTTTCCTTGTTATTTTTTAAGCTGTTACAAATATGTTAGCAAGATGTTCAACTATAAAATATGCACAACTAGCATAAGTACTTTAAAAAATATGTATTTTCCTTATAAAAAACACTTTATGAGGACAGCTTCATTATAAGGGAGTAATTTGAATTTTTTTCCTCCAAACAAATAAAACTATTCTTCTTGTTTATACGGGATAGTTTTTTGTGCCAAAAATGATGCCTTTATAATATTTGATAACTTCCAAGGAGAAAAAGAACGTTATGGAACGAGCCTTTTCATTTATAAAAATGTAATTTCAAACTTTAAAAAAGTTATTCTGAAAGAAAACGTATATTTATCTATGCACGAAAATTATCAGCATTATCTTGGAAAAATCAAACAGCTTAACTTGCTACATAGCAGATAAGGAACGAGAGCAATGAGAAACAATAATTTATGTAATTAATTTTCAAGATAATTTACAAAATACTGTTTCGCGGAACACGTATGTTGTCAGAAATGCGATTCCAAATTTTAAATTTCCATCCGTATAATCGTTACAATTGGGTGCGGATTTTAAATTAACATACAACATGCGGAAAAAAAAAAAAAAAAAAAAAAAAAAACTATTTCTGAAGTAAATTTTAATATGTGGTTATTAAATTTCAGAAATTAATTAATAAAAGTGGAAGAGCTTAAATGCACTCCAAATTTTTTAAAATACTTTTACAAGAAGAATCCTTGGGAACCTAGTTGCCAAGAAAATCCTTTGTAAATCTACAAAGTTTTTCTTGTAGTATATGCAAAACATTTATTTGTAATATTACAAACGATAGCCTTGTATTACAACTGACATTATTGATATGAGAAGTGTACATAACATTACTTTTTTTCCTTCAAGAAAACTTAATGAATTAATAACAGAGAACCACTAAAAATAATATTTCAAAATATAATTTATGAAAAAAAAAATTACACTTTGCCAGCACGGGGACTAGAACCCACACCTCTTGTATTAGTCGGTACCCTTAACCACAATATCAACTTTAATTACGAGCTGAAAGCTTTCTTTTACTATAAATATAGCTACAAGTCCCCACACAATATTATTGAAGTTATCCAGTAAGAAGAATAGGTACATTTATTCAATTTTGTACGTTCAGTTGTTGAGTTAAAATATTTGGACGGCTCTTAGCAACGAGGTATTGAGAGCCGATTTAAGAGTTCCGTGTAGCTAGGAAACATGAACAATTGATGAATAATAAGGTCACTTTTTATTTAACTTGTTTAATTATGATTGAGTTGTATCAGGTGTTATAAGTTATTCAAATTTGCAATACATATCTTTATGCATGCAACTACACATTACTCATAGTTTTTTCATAAACAGCTGTATGAGTAGTATATGTGTATCTAGAGGACAACCCTATTTGTGCCCCAAACTCCTCGAATTTTACCCCAAAATCAAGTAATTTTACCCCAATATCAGGCAATTTCAATTTGTTATAATTGGAGTATTTCACTTTGAAATAGCCCCAAAAACACCCATAAAAACATCAAAAATACCTTTGAAAAACCACCAAAAACTCTTAAAAAAAGCACCCAAAAATGCCCAAAAAACTGCCATAAAAAAACAATTTTTCAAACCGGCTTTTTATCCACACGAATAGTGAACGCGAGATTTATACCCAAAAATCAATCAAATTTTCGCGTTTTCTAGAAATGTAAATTTTGAAAGCGAGTAATGTAAAACAAGTAAATTTATGCCAAAACAAGCAGATTTAAGCTTAAAATAAATTGAAATATTAAAGAGATTCAAATCAATGGAAATTTATACATTCTTAAGAGAACTCTACAGCATGGAAAACGTTTCCATATTTCATTTCTTTTAAACCATTATATGTGATGATAAAAACTCCTTCTCGTTTAATAGTTTCAAAGCATTTTGATCTATTATTTTCACATAGTACTCTGGTAATGAAATTTTAAATTTCCTATCTAGAATGAAATCAATTTTTTTGCCAAAATTAGATTCATAAATTTCAAAATCTGTAACAGTAAAGAATTACTTTTTTTCTAGATTTTGTAGTTCGATGAATTCAAACGAATTGTTCAACTTGTTGAGTATAGCCTCCATTTTTGTGTTATTTATAACGAAATAAATTATTGAAGAAAAAAATTCACTCTTAATAAATACATTTTCTTAATAAATAGAATGGAAACTATGCTGGAAATGGAAAATAATACCATATGTAAGCAATGTAAAAAGTGCGGTGAAGTATTAAACATTGAATATTTAGCTTCACATAAACACACAAAAGATAAGAATATTAACACATGTACCAATATGCTACCAATTATGCCAGAAATCTTTATGTTTTAAATAAAGAGATAGTACTATGTGAATGAGGAAAATATGTTTGTATTATATATCGCAAAGAACATAAAAAACTAACTCACACAGTACATCAATAGATATTCTTAATAATGAAATTCAAAATAATAATTATCCAACAAAAACATGCACAGTTTGTAATGAGAATAACTCTATAAAATTATTTTTATTAATAAAAACACTAAAGACAAATATTCGACAACATGCAAAAAATGTTGCAATGAGAAATATCATCACAGAAGAAGTTAAATATTTTAAAAAATTATTATCAATATAATTTAAACACTTTTCCAATTTCAATCCAGTATTTTCAGTATTTTTTACACTTCTTCATTTCTTTATTTTTATAATGTTTATAAATTTTCATTTCTTATATTAAATAAACAAATATGGCTATGTATTATTAAGTAGCAGATCTGCGCGAAAGGAGAGTGACCGAGTTGAGAATTATAGGTAGAGAATTAAAAATAGTAAATTTATATAAATTACGTAAAGCTGATATTATACGGATCATTCAAAAAAGAGAATATCAATTTAAAGATCCTATCGAGAATCTAAATGATTTAACAGTTGCGGAATTAAGAACTAAAGCTAAAACTTTGACATAAGAAATTATATATATATATATATATATAAAATCTAAGGAAAGATAGTTTAATTACAACTCTTATACCATTTATTAGAGATGAACAAACAAATAATAATTTTGCAAATTTACACTTTTCAAATGAAATATAAAATATAGAAAAGCTAAAAAAAATTTAAACGTTCCCATTTTCTAATCATATATTTGTGCCACCAAGAAATAAAACTAACAAAAATCTGCCATTTTTAATGCCCGAAATTAATCAATAAAATAGAGGATTAAGTCAAATTTTTCCTTTCAAACAAAACTATTTTAATGAACGACTAGAAAGAAGACAGCCATTTGAAATTCGTGAAATTAGTCGTAATTTTAATGAATCTCTCAACATTTGGTAAATAAAATACGGTATTCGTATAAATAATTTAAAAGGAACTACAATAAAAAAAATGAATGCTGCTCGAAATGCTGTTCACGCAGCAATGAAAGCAGTAAGAAAATTAATTGGTTACAATCAAGGTGATCAAATGAGAATATATGCAAATAATCAGAACTTTCACCACAGTATCTCGGCCACAAGAAATAACATATCAACGCCGAAAATTTATTAATAAAATTGAAAAAGTAATTGCATCGAGTGAAAATGTTGATATAAATTAAACTACTCTCGATATTGTTGTTCATAGAATTCCAAGAGGAAATAAAGGTAACAAATTGTCAATTCAACTAAAGATATAAAAGCAAAACAATGTTTTACTAAAATTAACAATGATGATAATTTATGTGGACCAAGAGCAATAATTACAGCTTTAGCATACGAAACCAATATCATTTTGAATAGAGAATTACAGAGTAATGAACAAATTTACATTAGAAAAGGAAGAAAACTACAAGGAGAATTAGCTCGTAAACTTTGTGTAAGAATGGGGAAAAGTTGTGAAATTGGCTTCAGTCTGGAATATATTACGGATTTTCTAAATGTTCAAATTAAAGTTTTTCCAGCTGCACATTTCAATTCAGTTATACAGTCTGGTTCAAAAAAAAAACTATTATTTTTTATTTACACAATGAACATTACGAAGTAATTAATAGTATGAAAGCATTTTTAGGTAGTATTTATTATTGCAAAAATTGTGACAAATCATAAAATAATAAAGATCAACACGAGTGTAATAAAATAATAAAAATATTTGCATTTTATGAGGAAAAACCACAGCACAAAACATACGATTGAATTAGAATATATTGTCAAAAATGCAATAGATAATGTTTTGGACAGGAATGTATCGAATCACAATGATGTGTGTAAGGCAGTCTATAAGTGTAAAATGTGTAAAAATATATGCTTGAGAAATGAAAAACACAACTGTGGTTATATCAAATGTTGTAATTGTAAGAAATTTGTGAAAACTGATGAACATAAATGTTATATGCAAGAGAGACCACAAAAAGGGGGTATTTGTATAAAATATTGTACTTGTAATGGGCGAAACAAGAAAAAATATATACGAGTTGTTCTTACACAGAAAAATACCACTATTTCGACTGTGAAGCCACACAAGATACTGGTTTTCATACACTAAACTTTATATCTGTTCAAGACTTTAATAGAAACAAAATACATTTTAGTACAAATGATGAGTTTTGCGAATGGGCGATATCTGAAGAAAATAAAGGATATGCACACAGTTAAAAATGCAACGATTAATATTTTATTTTACAATATTTTGTTATAAACCGTATAAAACCCCAAACAATATATCAAAGCTAAAAAATAGTGCAACTTAAAATATCGAGTCTACATTTCAAAATAATTGATAGTATAAACTTTATTCAAGGAAGTCTTGCAACATTTCCCCTAAACATTTGCTTTAAAACAGTTAAAAAAAAGAAATTTTCCACACTTTTTTTATTATACCAGAAAATCAAAATTATAATAGAAAAATACCAGCGGCAATATGTTCTGGAGTCAATACAATGAAGGTAGAACAACGAAAATACTTTTTTAAGTGGCATGCTGAAAAAACAAAAGAAAATTATATTTTTGATTTCAAAAAAGAACTTGCTGAATATTTGTGATTCTCATAATGATATTTTACGACGTGGATGTCTTAAATTCTGAGAATATTTCTAGAAATAGCAAATATAAACACATTTTGCTACAAAACAATGGCGAGCATTTGTATGGCTGTTTATAGATCGAAATTTCTTAAGTAAAATGCTATTGCAGTAGTTAAGATGATGACAAATAAATGTTTAGTAAAGAATCAATTTCCTGGTTAAATACATTTACAAATGTTCGACACGCGTTAAATGGTGGATAAGTTACTATTTGTGGAGCAAAAGTCTATTGTTATGATGAAAAAACTAAAACAATTTGTTTGTATCACGGCTGTTTTTGGTATGGTTGGCCTGATTGTTATTCACCAGACACAATAAATAATTTTAACAGTGAAAGTATGGATGATTTGCTTACTAAAACAAACAATTGAATGACAATTTTAAGACAAAATGGTTACAAAGCAAGGGAAATGTGAGCTTACAAATGGAAAAAAATCTATTTTTATACAAGTAATTTATAAGAAACTAAAAAATGTCATATAACCATTACAGCCTAGAGATGCATTTTTTGGAGGTAGAACCAATGCTTCAAAATTAAAAATTTCGGGAAAAAAATTAAGATATATAGCTATATGTAATTTATATCCAACAGTGATGTTTTTTATTATTACCCAGTTGGTCATCCTATTAAAATATTTAACCCTAAAAATTACAACGGAAATTGGTTTGGATTAATCAAATGTAAAGTTTTGCTACCACGAAATTTATACCGTCCAGTAATTCCAATTAAACAAGAAAGACTATTGTTTACTTTATGTTTAAAATCTGTTGTACGGAAAAAGGAGAATGTAAACATAGTGATGAATAAAGAGCAATAAACGATACATGGACTTCATTAGAACTAAATAAAGCTATTGAAAGGTTACAAATAACTTAAAACTCATGAAGTTTGGCATTTCAAACAAAACAGTAATAAAATGTTTAGAGACTACATTAAAACATTTATGAAAATAAAATTAGAAACTAGTCCATGGGAAGAAGATTGAAAATCAAAATACGAATATATTCATGCTATAAAAAAAAGTACAAATTATCTTTTTAAACACTGAAAAAACTGATCAAAATCCAGGGAAGTGTGCTGTTGCTAAAATTTGTTTAAATTCGCTTTGGGGGAAAAATTGGACACAGACAAAATTTGACACAGACTGAGTATATTACTGATCCAGCTCGTAGGTACGAATTGTTATTAGATGATAGAATAGAAGTTAATAATATTGTTTATATTAATGAATTAATAATTGAAGTATCATTTAAATACATCGATAATTATGTAGAAGATAGCACAGCAACAAATATATTTATAGCAACTTTTGCCACATCAAATGCACGATTACATTTATATGCAATGTTAGAAAAATTATGTGATAAAGTAGTACATTATGACAAGACAGTGTGGTTTACATTGATGATGGCAAATAACAGTTAAAACTGGCTGCATGCTTGTTGAATGGACATACGAATTTGGAAAAAAATCTTGTGGTATAAATTGGATAAGTACAGAGCCTAAAAGCAGTGGTTATGAAATTTTTTGGGAAAAAAAGTTACGAAATTAAAGGATTCACTCTAAATCACGAAAATGCTTTACAATTAAACATGAAATCAAATGGTGAATTGGTACAATAAAAACTAATAAAAATTTGAATAGAAAAAACAATATGATTACAAGAGATAAGAAAACAAAGAATTTGGTATCTATGGAAAAATAATTTGATTTTAACTATGAAAAACGCATGATTTTGAATGAAAAATATGATATCATTGATACATTACCATGGGGTTACTAAACAAATAATTTTATATTTCTATATTATATTTTAAACATCTTTAATCTCTAAAACAATGTTAATATCAGTACCATCAAAATCAATCAGTTTACCACTTTCATCCCTAATTTCTAGGACAATGTGATTAAAATGCTTATTATTGTTTCTATAAAAAAATTGGCTATGCAGGGTCGTACATAACATAGTCTCTGAAGCCAAACCTAGTTTTTGGTGGAAAACTAGCAATTATATCTGTTTCTAAATTATCAGATTCATCGCACTTTATGGACATTCCATATGCCAAATTACAATGAACATGCATTGTTTTAACTTAATTAAAATAAGGTAACTTAGTACCTACAACTATTTGTCTTTTTTCAATAGTAATATTTCTTTCAAAACCAATCATATCAGATAATCGATCATCAAGTTCAATATCAAACTTAGATTTAACCACAACTCTATATTTCACATTGTCTGATATCAGTTCAACGTTATTGGTTGAAAATGAGTCAATTGAATTTATAGTTTCCTTTAAAGATTCAATATCATATTGTCCTTTAGGAATAGTGATAACTTCATTTTTAACAATCACATCCCTTTTTTTTTCAATTGTCCTTATAGTATTGTTGTCTATATTAGGAGCTAATATTTCGCATGAAAACTAATCAAAGTAATAGATTTGTCTTGATGAATTATATCATAGTAAAGTTTCTTCTTTAGTACAGAACTGTTGTTTGTTAACTTAAATACTTTATTATCCATTTATTTAAAAAATTATGTTATTAAATTACAAAGCAGCAGCTAAAGCAACCTATGCTGCGCAAAGTTGATTGGGGTGTTGGTGTATTAATTTCCGAAGGATATGCTAATAAAAAAATAATGGCGAACTATTGCCTGATGATATTAAAGGTATGATAATTGGTCCTAGTAATTATGACAATACGAATTTAATGAACAATTTTATTTATAAGGCAGTTTGGTAAAAATTTCAATAAACTATATGTTTGCTCTGAAAGTTTAAATCACGCCAAATATATTCTGATACAAAATGATTTTGATGAGGAATTTAAAAAATTTAAAACTAAAAAAAATGGCATACTTTTTTAATAATACTGAGGAAATTGTCCCTTTAGAACAATGTGAAGACGAAACTAATTGTATTTGACGATGTTATTTTAGATGATCAAAATATAATTTGGAAGTACTTAACTAGAGGAAGGCACACAAATATTGATGTATTTTATTTGGCAGAGCCATATTCGAGAGTACCCAATTAATTGATGAGACAATACGAATTTTCTGTGTATATTTAGACAAGATAACATGAACCTGAGACATATTTATAATTTATTATTTTTAACTCATTTACATTTTGCAATCTCTCAAAGAAAATATTTTGCTCATAAATAAAGACTTATATAATTATTCTCGCTATCACTAATATAAATGTTGTGCTGCCAAAAAAAAAAAAGAGAATTAGACCTATAGTGTTTCATCTTTTGAAATAAATATGAATATCTAGAGAGTGATGCAAATTTTCTTTCGAAATTTGATACTAAAAAGTTCGAAAGTTCTTTAAGAATATTTCCAAAATATTTTAGCACTTCAACTGATGGTAAACTCGATGAAGAAATGCTTAATTTAATCAATAAGCCAAGATGCGGCATTAAGGATGAAATATTCTCTTATTTTTACATCATCTAACAAATGGAATAAAAATATTTTTAAATGGCATTTTGTGGTTGCAAATAATTCAGTTACAAAGTTAGCAAAAGAGGCTTTTACAATTTAGCAAAAGCATACAAATTTGAAATTTGCTTATGATAGAAATTCTCCGGATATACTTATTTCTTACAAACAAGCTCAATATAGATATCAGAAATTACATGGATTTGTCAGACTAAATTATTTCTATTTGGTAGTACACTAGCACATTCATTTTTTTCCAAATCAACAAAACAGTCTTGTTGAAATTCATATCAATAGGCAAGAATATTGGTATAATGATGGAAAAAACACTCCTGAAAATAAAGTTAATTTACCGACTGTTTTGATAGACGAAATCGGCCATGCATTAGGTCTTCAACATACAAATGATCAAAATGTGATCATATATCCGATTCTTAACAATGATTTGTTCGATTTGCAGCTAGACGACATCCAAAGCATTCAACACTTTTGTGGACCACCCCAACAAATTAATTTTAATGACAATGAACCAATTGATTTATGGAAAGACGGTCAAGCAAAAATATGTTTAATTATTGATGATAAATTGTATATTTTTAACAATAAAAACGTTTGGACAATTAGTTTGAATAACAACCAAACTATCAATAAACCATTTTTGATAGCAGATTGGTTCAAGTTTTTACTGAGCAATATCAATAATTTTTTTATATACCAAAGACCTTCAGATGAGTTAGTTATGTTTGTAGATGATGAAATTTAATTGGTTGATTATACAAGTTATCATCCTATTAACGGATATCTGAAAGGATTATCTTCATTTGGATTAAGAGATGAATATAAAATTAATGCGGTTTTTAATTCATATACAGGGAAAACTTTTATCTTCTATGAAAAGGAGCATTATGTTGAAATAGATGAGTGTAGTTCCCGGATAAAAGAGACTGGTCTAATTAGCAAGAAATTCCCGCATTTACCAAATATGATAAAGTCGGCTTTTAGATCTACAAACCATTTACTGTATTTCTTTAGCAACGAAATTATCATGGAATATAATGAATTTACAAAGAAACTGGCTAGAGTTGGTAAAAAATAGAATTTCCATGTTTGGTATAAAGTGTGAATCTTATAACGAAATCATAAATAAAATGAAATATATCGTTGATGACATATAAAAATTAACTTCTTAAGAAATATATAATTACAGAAAATATATAAACAGGTAGTGCTATATGGTAGCACCCTAACACATAATTAGCAATATATTGACAATTATTAAGAACTAGAGTGTAACTCGCAGTTAGGCTTGCATTCAGACAAATTTTATCAATGAATTTTGTCTATATTTTATAAATTTATACTCTTTAGTTTTTCATTTGCTTATTTAAAAAGAATACTAGTAAAAAGACTTACTACAAATCGCCGATTTCACTTGTGCATAATTTCGCATATAAAAATTGAGTTAATTCTAAACATAAATAACAACAAGCTTATTTACTCTGGTAAACGAGATAGTGTGATTATTGATGAGAATAATAATCCATGGTTTAAAGCCAAATCTATTGCTGAAATTTTAGAATATAAAGATTCTAATCAAGCAATCCATAAAAATATAGACAGGGAAGATAAAACTTGCTTGGAAACTTTTAACCCCATCTACAAGACGGGGTTAGTAGGAAACCAAAAACCTCCTATATTTATCAACGAACCTGGCCTTTATTCTTTAATTCTGTCTTCTAAAAACGAAGAAGCTAAACAATTTAAAAGATGGGTAACTAAAGAAGTTTTACCATCAATTCATAAATATGGTGAATATAAATTACATACAGTAATTAAATTTAAATACATATAATTAAATCAATTAGAGCATACACATACAATGGACGGAATTAAAGTTAATCATTTAAAATATATAAATAAAAGCTTGTGAATATGGTAATTATGTCATTAGAACTCAAATAAAACATGCTCAAAAGCAATTGTATAGAATTGAAGATAGACATCCAAATCGCAAAGAATTATTTAGATAAGATTATATTTCAAATTTTATAAATTTATACGAAATAATGAAGGAAACATTGAATGGCCACATTAAGTGTTTTCGAAAATATTTTTATATTGCTGGAAATAATTTAACTCAACACTTGTTTAATGATATTAATAAATTTATGTCGAAGAAACTCATTTTTATTTTTAAATATACAAAACATCTGTTTTATTAATCCAAGAGATATGCGAATTATCAAAACCCAACCATTCAACACAAATTTTATCGCCTTTAGTTTTTAAAATTTTTTCAACAAAATATTCATTTGGATAGGCGGTTTTCATAGTTTCGTATTTATAAAAACTACCTTTTATTTCTTCTACATCGGCATCTGTCAGCTTGTAAGATGGCTCATCATTATTGAAAACCTCAAGAATGGTAAATAATTTTGTTGTCCAATTAGCTGTATAACCCTTTTCATATATTCGTTTACTCTTACTCACGCTGACGATATCGCCAACTTTGTATTTCGGTTAAGTAATCATGTCTACAAAATTTGTTTGCATTCAATATTTCTCATTGGTCCTATTAACTTCTATTGGTTTCATACCAATAGTTCTATGTTTGGTATTATGGTATTCTTTCACTAAATCATCGAATATATTTATCCATTCGTAACTGCCGTTCAAAGCAAATTTCTTCTACATTTTGTTCCTTATTGTATGATTGTATCGTTCCACACAACTGGCTTTAAAGTTCACTGAATGTAGAATAATGATTGATAATATTATTTTGCATAAGTTATTTAAATATGTTATTGTTAAATTCTAAGCTACTATCGGCCTTCTTTTAACTTATATATAACATAAAGAATTTGCCACATTCTTGACTGTTTTATCATTGATTGGTGTAGCGAATGCATATAATGAGAAAACATCGATAATTGTCATAATATACTTGTATCAATTATTTATATGCGATATACTTTTAAATTTCCTGTATCCATTTCAACAAGATCAATTTGCCATAAATCCTCAATTCCATACGAAATTACTTTTCTTCTTGGAAATTTTTTTGTGTAGGTTTATACCGTTCATTGATTATGCCTTCTCTTACTTTGGGTAATTTTTTAAAATGTAAATTTATTATAATTGTATATTGAACGTTTGCTTTTCTGGACTAATTGTCCATTTTTAGTATTTTCATTTTTATGTTATTATTTTTGGTGACTTTATTGCAATTCAAACACCAAGTGTTCTCCATTTAATAGTAAAAAAAAAATGTATGTAGTTAATCTTTATATTTCACGAATACTCGTATTGTAGTCAACATTCCATCATCAATATCAATTTTTTTTTAAATTTTAAAACTTAAAAACTCGCCTCTGTTATCAAAAGGGTTACTGTAACCTATTTTTGTAGTTCCTTTAATAGCAGAGCATCAGAGGTAAACTATCAGTAATTATTTTATAAACATTACAATCCATCAAAAAATAAAAGAAATTTACATGATTGTCTGTGCGAAAAATATTATTTTTATTCCACTTTCCACATAAATAAAATATGTGAGATTTTTCTCCCTTAATTTTTTCTACTGATTGGTTTTAATTTTGTAATTTAAGATCTAATTCTCTATCAGTCTTCTTTGCTTTTTTCAACTTTTGTGTTAACAAGTGTATCACAATAATTCAAAACTGAGTTGTTTAAATTTTGCTATTATCAGCTATTACTTTATCGAAATATCTTTTATTGACAGCATCATTTCCATCTACAGGATCAGTCATATTATTAATTCTATGATTGTGAATAGAACCATAATCTTTCGTGTAAACAAAAACTTAACTAAGTTGGTCTTGTAAAGTGGTATAAATTACATATTTTGATCCTACATTTGTTTTTTAAATCAGAAACACTAGTATTGCATATTGATTCTACATCTTCTTTAAAGCATAGCCAGAAACAACAGTTTTATACTTTGAATCCTCTTCCTTTTTTAGTGCCTGCTTTGCATTATTTATTTGTTTTATATAATCAGAAATAGTGTTACTGAATTGTAAATGTATACCTTTTTTTGAAGCATAAACAGCTATTTGTTTATGAAAAAATATTTTATTAACTGCATCTTTTAAATCTAGGATCATATATATTAAAAATTCTATGCCGTAAGATAGAAACATAAGATTTTGTATAATCAAAGCAATTGCTTAATTTACTTTGCAAATCAGAAACAGCCGAATTGCATTGTGAATCTACATATGTTTTTAAAGCGTAATCAGAAGCAACCGTTTTGTATTTTAAATCATCTTTTTTTAAAGCATAAGCAGTAATGACAAAAATTTTATTTAAAGATTTGATTAATGGTTTCCCAATTATATCTGACACTTACTAACAAAGAAATTATATCGTTGAACTTAAATTCTCTCGAAAAAAGATGTAATACGATTAAACATAAATGTCCACAAATAACTGAATTAAAATTATTAATTCGATCATCATTGTAATAAACATTTCTGTTTATGAAGCAATTAGTTAAATTGGTAGGTATATTGCCTCCAAATGAATCAAAATGGTAAACATAATTATTTTCTTTAAAATAACAAACCCAATGTGTACCAGGATTTGTTACAATGTAAAAATTAACTACAACACATTCATTTTTGAGCATTTTATTTGGTAATTCATCAGTCATATCAACATTTTTGAAATTTTTTATATTTTGTATTTTTACATATTTATCAATATAGATATTAGATAGTGGATGTATATTCAAATATGTTTTGGTCTTCCCCTCCTTTTTACAACTAAACCACTTCCTGATTTATTTTCCATTGCTAAATTGTGTGTGTGTTGTTATTCTAAATTTTTTATTTATTTTTTCTAATTTGTTCAACAGAATTGTAAATCGCTGTAGCTCCTACAGCTAAAGCTCCAAGTGCACCAAAAATTGGAATTAAAAAAGGTAAAAAAAAAAAAACCACCATGGTGTAAACCAATTCAAGATTTTTCTTTGAGTACCGTTTTGAGTATTGGAAGTGCCAAAGTCAGTAAGAAATTTTTGCCTTCTTTTAATTTTTTTCTCAAGTTGATCTTTTGTTAAAAATTTATCTATTCTAAATATCTTAATTGATCAATGGGTATATCGAAAGTTGAGTTTTTAATCTTCATTTATAAGTAAAAATATATATATAATTAATAAAACATTTCAATTCCCCAAATTAATTTTCTTTTTGTAAATATAGCTGAGACAACAGTAGCAGAAGCAATTTTTTACCACTTGGTGTGTTTTTATCTAACATAATTTCTTTAGCTTCATTTTGTAAAATTTTATCAGCATTATGGTCTCTATAAACAATATCGTGATATTTACATGTTTCATATAGTTTATTTATACTTGTGTCACATCTTTCCAACCTTTGATTTAATTTTGTAAATGGGCCACAATAATTATAGCCTGGCAAATGCACATCGGGCAAATTTAAATTATTTAATGCCCAATTTATAATGCATTTGCTATAGGGGTTCAGAATTCCAAAATGAATGTGGAATTACATTTAAAACTCTTGTAAGATGAGGTATTCCTTTTGAATTATTAACAACAAAACCAGAAGATTTATTGTTCAACATATTCATTATGCTAACTTTTTCATTGTAATAATTGTTATTACCAGCATCTCTTCATCATCAATAATTAACAATCTATTGATTATATTACTAACATCATCCATCCAGAAATATTCTTTTGGTAAATTGTTTTTTCATACCTTTTCCAGATCTAGGAGTTTTGGAAAAAAAAAAAAATTTCTGGTGTGTTTTGTGCTGATTTTTTAATATATATTTTTCATAAATTGGGCTAGTTATGTTATTATACTTCCAACCAATACCTGAACTTGGATTATTCCTTTTCTTATTAGGAATATATTTTTGGAATACAGCTTTGGTTAATAAAACTATTTCTGTGTAATTTGTGAGGTCATTACCATTGTAATTACCTGCAAGTTCTTCATAGTCACTTATTGTTAACAATTTAGAAAGTCCTTTTGTTAATTATAGTATTCTTTACCTTTGACAAATGTGTATCACAATCTATCTCCACTTGTGTATCACCAATTTTAAAATTTTGTCCTTCTGCACACAAACAGTATTTTTTTTAATGTTATTAATATATCCAGTATTGTATTTCCCGAGTATAATAGTTGAGTCTTTCAATGACATTATACCCAAATTTGGAGACCTATCTTTAGCAAATAAGTCTCTTTCAAATGATGTTTCTTCTGGTGTTGTTGGACAGTCAAAAATTTTTGGTGCAACTGAAACTAATGTTATGAAATTTTTATTTTATTCACTTACTTGTTCTACTTTTTTTTATTGCCAATATTGCGTGGTTCGTCAATTAAGGGTATATCTTTCAATTTTTTTTTCATATTCCACTTCATGGTGTTTTTATATATTTTTTATCTTTCAATGAGTAACCTAACTCGAGAAATGTTCTTCGAATCACTCATTTATATATATAAATATTTTTTTTTTCTTCTAAATGAGTTATAAAAGTATTGAGAATTTCGAGAGATAAACTTTCCTCCCAGCTGATCAAACAAGGGGAATTTAAAAGTTTAAAATAATAGAACTGAATTTGATATTCCTATAGGAGAGGGCTTTTCTTTTCCAAATGACGATTATGGTTATGAGCAATATAAATTACAAAAGGTAGATAAGGTTGGAGATGCGGAAAATTATGTAAAAGAAGACAAATTGATGTTTGTTAACTATTTTCCTTTTCAGTTTTCTAGAGTATAAATTTCAAAACATGGAAATATTAGTGAAGCTGTTGATAATCCGAGTATAACATCAACAATGATGAATGGTTTATTAAGATTCCTAGGTGAACAAACTTATTTAGAATTTTCTGGTGCTGATAGTAAATAAGTTTCTATTAGCAGCATGACAATCTAAACACTTAGATATTTGAGAAAAGTTTTTAAAGTATTTTGTATGCAGACCTGCAATACTTAAAATTTGAGTTATAAAATGAGTGTTATTAAAATTACTGAAATTAAATAACATTTGCTTAAATATTATTTTGTCTACCTACATACTTTTAACATCCTGAGAATTACAGCCACCATAAAAGTATCAGGCTGTACATAATTTGTCGTCGTATCATACCACGAAGCTGAATTGTGTACTTTTAATGCAATAGTAGGCATTTTCTGTAGGTAAGAATGTATACTGTCTTTGAAAAAAAGGTGTGGGAGGGGGTGTGGTATTTTGGTATTTGTGCATTCCTGGGGGGCGGGGGCGAGGGGTCTTGGTATTTGATGTTTGTGGATACCATGCAAAATTTTTATGTTTTCAAGAACTTATTTCAGGTAAGTGTGACAAGATTAGTTGTCAATATATTTAGTGTATTCAAAAACTGTAAAATATATTTTATTCATTTTACAGTCATAATACAATTTCATTTTTGTGCATTCTGGTTACAAATGTCTTGCAAGGTAAACAAATTATCAATTTATAGACTTATTACAAGGGCTGTTAGTCATTTACATAAAATATTTATAAACTAAAAAAAAAATATGGGTTTGTTGCCAACCTGCAACTGTTTGAACAACCCTTCACAGCTTCTAAAAGCCATTTGGGAGGAGGTACATGCAGTTTGTTTGCAACAACAGGCTGTCATATTTTGTTTGTTTACAAATACTGGCAGTCACATGGTGTTTGTTTGCAAACAGTCACCTTCAATGACAGTTCAGCTGTGGTGGAAAGATACATAGCCACCCAGATGCCATTACACTACTTTCCTAGAACTGTCAAATTCGAAACCACTTATATGAAATGGACTATAAACACAATGAAATCCCACAGATTAAACTACCGCTTAAGGAAACTGTACAGCCAAACTTTAAAAATGCTATATTTGACAACTTTCACGACTTTTTTCCCACGGATTGACTTACGACAAAGTAAAAAAAAGGGGGCATATATAATCTTTTTTTTTCTGGCAAATAGTCGTATTTTCAGAATATTTATTTACCGAGATGCGCGTATTCTCGCACAACAAATATGAAGTAGAAAATGCTTCAGTCCCTCCTCATTAAAAGGAAATTTTACAAACCCTTATTAACTTCTAGATTTTCTAAATGTAACTTTGCCAACTAATTGCAAAAGAAATATTTGTAAAAATAGTTCCTGTTTTGCCATATTTATGTTTATGTTTAACTTGAAATTTCTTATTTATACTGGGATTCATTTTTACATCATACATTGATAATTTCAAGTACTATGTAATGATTACACATCTACATTAGGTATTCTTCAGATTAGCGGATTGTTGTTGTTCAAATTCAGGTGAATTGAATAGTGTATCCTCCAAACTTAACCTCCCACCACACGCGTCTGTTATAGTTAGTAAGGGCATATTTTTACCTGTATATTACACAGATATAAATTATATTCATTCTTTCTACATATACAATGTATCATTAGAGACCTAATTTCCTTCGACAATCAAAGATGGAAGGAAAGCGAAATTAGGATTGTACTTAAACAGCTGGTGGTCTAAAGCGCCAATGAGGATTAAGGCAGGCGAGGAAAGAGTAGTGAAGGATTGAAATTGTGGGTGAAATGAGAAATACATACATAAAATGCACTGTCCTACAGAAACGTCTACACGTAACTCAAATGTAAAAAATTCACAGTTGACCTCGCTAGGGATTGATTCAGGTTTGCTATAGTGGCAAGCGAAACTATTACATCACGACCTTAGGAGTAGGAGCTTATATGAAGGAACAACCAAAAACTGCAGGAATTTAAAAGAAGAAAACATCTTGGACTATAGGCTGTTCACTGTAAACTTAGCACTTCTGAAATCCCTGCTTAAGATCTACTTGTATGCATGTTGTGTATTCTTCCACCTTATGTTAAGGGCCTCGTCACTTTATTCATGTGTCGCTCGAGAAAAACTGTGAAATTATTAGAAAGGTAAATTTTTAAAAAAATCTGCTCGTTTTTACACTTCGATTGAATGAAAAGAACAGAATACAGACAAAATAATTTACGTTATCACAAGTGGTTACCTAAGACTTTTTTTCGTAGATAAGATATGGAACTGCTTTCCCTCCATCATTACCAACTCTTTAAAATATATGCAGGTAAGATCAGTGACTTTTTTATATGGTTGATTTCAAAAGTGCTCATTTTACCATGAATAGCCTATACACTAGTGTTATTCTGGGCTACAAGTGGAAACGGTGTACGAAGATTATTTATGAAAAATAATATGGAAACTCCAATGCGACTGGCAGCGTGATTGCGTTATTAAAGGAACTATGCGCTCCTGAAAAATAAACACCTCAATTGGCTTTTCTTCAAAATATTAGAAAATGTACGAGATGAAACAAGAAAAAAACCCTATTTTGTATTGAAAAATAAAATCTGTAGAATCTGATAGGCAATATCTTTTTTTCTTAGATAAAAAGGGGAGTTCTGTTTTAAGATAGAACATAATTTATAACACAGGCTCGAAATATTTTTATGTTGAATATGGATTCACAGAGGCAGGTAGAAAAATAAAACCTCTGTCACTCCTTGCCTACAATCTACTACTCCACCCAACAGAAACCAGCAAGCACAGTCCAGCAAACATTTAAAAAAATAATTTTACATATACACAGATTACAAGAGTTCCTGTTCAAGATACAACACGATGTATGAAGAGCAAGATAAACATAATAATTTAAATTAGTATATAAATAAAACAAAATTCAACTAAAGTTATGTAAAAATACCAATATATTTTCCCGTAAATTTACAAGAGTCTGACCTATGTGTTATTTACTCATTAGCTGGATTTCGTTTAGTGAGTTTTCACTTGTCTCTCATGTTATTCATGTAGTTAAAATTCTCTCTATCATGTAAATCTTATTTCTAAGGTCGAGACTCCTCTTACGTGTAAGACTCCCATAATTCCACTTATTATTCACATAGTCGTTTAAAATTTCCGATTCCATGCATGTAATTAATTCATACGTAAAACACTCTGAAATTCTCTAACATTTAATTGCATTCCGAAACAGATTGTTTAACACGTAAATTGCATATTTCAAAGTCGCCTATTTACGAGCAACATACACCCAACAAACATAAATATTTACACTTAGGCCACTCTTAGAAATCGTATAAATACTCTAAAATTTTCTCGTGTGATAAATATATTCGTAAAAATCGTCTATCCACCACCAACATCCATACAAACACCTCAAAATTAGAAAAATTATTTAAAAAAATTAGCTTTAACCCACTCTTGCACTCAACTCTACACCTATATAAGACATTGCAACCCATTACTCTGATCATCGCTTCCAGAACACCACACCGTCAACACCATACAGAGCTCCTGCTACCCCCCTCCCACACCCAAAAAGAAAGATAAAAAAAATTTAATAGGATTAAAAATGAACCCTTTCAATCAATTTAACCCTTCAATAAATTTGACCCTTTCGATTGCATTTAACCCTTCCAATTAACCCATTCGATTAATCCTTTGATTAACACTTTCATCAATTTAGCCCTTTGATATCAATAAAGGTGCATCTCCTTTAATCTAGAACCCGCCCGCCTCTACTACTATCTGCTTGTCCATTTGAAACTATTTGATAATTGAATTTATATATTTTTTATCTTCAAATTATTATTTTTTAGTTATACAACCTGTCTGACATTGCACTTTATATGCGAGGTATAATAACCGCACTATGTAGTAAGATTCGCGTACATAGCGGTAAAAAAATCCCATAAATTAATGGGAAAATTACCTTACAACGCATGCATCTGTTCAGCATTGTCTCAACAGCTAAGTGAGAGGACGGGGGGCATAAACAATTATTTAACACGCTAATATCCACCAAAATTGTCACAATGTCGTCGTGGTGTAATGGATATCGCATCGGTCTATCGTGACAAAGGACCAGGGTTCGCGCCCATACACCAGCAAAAGTAGAGGCTTTTAAGTGTTGAGGTTTCGGTTGCTACTCGTTAGAGTGTGGATGTAATAAAAAAATGAACATTACTATAAATCCGAGGTATTTTTAAATATAATTTTGTTATACAATGTAGTTAATATTCCCTTACTTGTATGTTATTTTCCCTTACTTTTTTGAGATTTTCCTCCACTTTTGTCAGGTAGCCTACTTTTTTCGTGCGATTAACTAATAGTATTTTACTTGTTATGTAAATTTACTCTACATTTAAGAGGTAATTTTCCCTTACGTGTACCGGTAATTAGCTTCCCTTACATGTAAGGGAATTTTACCTTAAATTTATTTGTACAGTGCAAGACTGCAAGTCAGTCCAGTGCTTTGCGCGTAGAGGCGATGAAAGAGTTGGTTCGCATGCCTCGGTCGTTCCTAGCTCGCCCACGCTCTTAGTCCTCAAACCTGCAAAATTCCTTCAACGAGGCGACCACCTTAAACCACCTCCTCGCGACGGAGCGTTCCCGAACCACTGACCGTGGAGAAGGCGGGGAGGGGAACACGCGGGACTCGACACAACAAACACCAGCTCCCGATTCCTCCATTTGTTTCCAGCGAGTCAGAGCGAATTCGAAAAGTTTGGCGCTGGCGGGGAGGAACTAAGGCAATTTGCCACGGGCCCGCATCGCGAGTCGACGCGGACTCGAATGGGGCGCCGAGGGGGCTGGGCCCACTGGATGGAAAGCGCATGGACACCGGAGGAGTTCCACCTTCTCTGGTTTCCATCCTGATGGCGGAAACTCTTTTCGTTGTGAGCTCCCGCAGTCCACGCGGAAAATACTTCGTGGTTAATCATATTACACAATCCAGTTCTCGTATTTGCCGTTTGAATCATGATGAAAGCTAAATGTATGTAATATATATATAATAGCCTATTGGCGATATCGTCACAGTTTTTGTTGGAACAAACCTTTGGAAAATCAGCCCATGTACGTGTTTGGTGGTTTCCTAATTACGTCATGCATAACATGAGTCTTATAATCGTGTTAATATCAGAATACCTTATTTTTCGTTAAAATTGAATTATGGGGCGAATATAAGCAAAAATTTATCATATTTATTTTATAATTAATTTGAACAAAACATAGATAAATTATGTATGGTGGTAATGATAGTACTTATACAAAATATTATTACACTGTATGCATACGAACGCGTTGTATATAATCCATTCACGGTTACTTAAGCCTTTTCTGAAGCCCTGCTGAAGGTCTACATCCGGGATATTTCTCCGCCTCGTGCAAACTAAGTTTAACTAAGTTTGAAAAATTACACAGAAGGACAACGCACCGCGCTTGTGCGCACTAAGTGTAACAGTATTTTGTATAAGAACTATTTATTACTAGGCATTACCAAAACACATGTTTTCTCCATGTTGTTTATTTGAATGATTAATAAATTAAGTATTATAATTTACAAATAAAACATGAATAACATTTCAAGTAAACAGGGAAAAAAAAGTAACTTTTATGAACACAAGTATAAAACGCTTGTGATATATGGCATATGTTGGAAATACCTAAAAACGTCATACATGGGGACATTTTTCTAAGGTTTGAATCATTTTTCAAAGGTTTGTTTCAAAAAGCCCGAAGAAACCGTGAATGGACTATATTCCCGTTGGTGTAGTTTTATAGACTTGGCTAAACTTAGTCTGGGATATCCTGGAAGTTGAACTTTAGCATGGCTTCAGAAAAGCTGGAAGTAACCGTGAATGAATTATACTTATCAGGTGCTTAGGGGACACATTCCTCACACACGGAGAACGAAAATTTATTAAAATGATATAGATCCCAAAAAAATATTTTCACCTCCTTGTTAACTGACAGTTATCGGCGCTTCTAATTACTTGCGTATTAAGAAATTTTTTTTTTTTTCCTAACTGAGACGACAAAGAAATGTTTCAGGAAACATGTTTATATGTCATTTTTAGAAGTCTTTTCCATGTGTGTATGCAGTCGTCAGATCACTCATTTTCAACGACGAATTACTGGGTTTGATTCGCAGCAGATGACCTCAGGACTTTAGCATGCGTGAAACTTAGTGAACGTTTCTGTTGTCCAATGGAAGTATTAGGGGCACTACAACTTCCTACACTAACGCATTTTGTGTGCTGCTGCTTTTGCCGCCTCACTTCTCTCTAATCAGTGCTAAAGGCATCAGCTGTTAGGTGCTCCACTCGTCTTTTTAAATTATGCTCAATATGTGGAATGTTTACTCGAAATTTGGCGTCGCCATTTCTTGCGATTATGTTACGTGATATATGTTTAACTGTAGGCAAAATTATTGTGTATTATGATTATGTATCTGAAAATTCTAGTAATATGCCTAAGTAATCCTGAAAACGGTTTTCTGTATTATTCTGTTGGAACCATGTCGTATAAAGAAACGATTCGTCGATTAGAACACATTAAATTATTGATTTTTTTTAAAGAAGGTACATTTTTTCTTTTAGGACTATTATTTACACTTATTCCACATAATGAAACGAACACGTTAAACGTGCAGTTATGTATTATAAGCTCTTATTTTAAGTAGCTACGGGCATATTTCCTATGAATCATGACATTGCCATAGCGAAAGATAAAACTAGGACTAAATTAACCCCCAAAGAGAAAAAAAACTGATCTATTGTGCTAAAAATTCCTATATATTAAATACAAAACACTTTGACTAGGCAAAGAAATCAATAAACACACAAAATATCTAGCTAAACCCTTGAAATGCAAGGGTGACAAACTGAAATTAACCAAAACAAAATTTAGCTAGTTATGGGGTCGTTTACTAAACAAAATAAAATTTTAAATTAAAGTTAGGGCCTACAGATTAAATTCTCATTATATTAAATTTTAGTTGCATATAAAATAATGGAAAAAATAAATAAACATACTGAATTGTAATATTATCATACGTATTAAAATTGTATTGTAGAGAGTGCGCACAAATTCGGTGCGTTGTCCCTTTTGTGCAATCTTTAGACTTATTTCAGCTTTCTTTGAATGAGATGGAGGATGAGCTTGAAAGTAGAACTATACCAGGTCTTCAGAAAAGTTGTAAATAAGGTCATGTGCCTGCCTGTATACCGAATAATCAACATTGTTCCCAACCTGCCCTTGCAGTTCCCCATCGCCAATAACGTCTATACGGGCTCTCGTAGGAGTAATGGTTTCTCATAACAAAATGATAAAATTGCACCCCTCTGCTCTACCCTCGTCTATATTATCATTCGTTCGCGCACGCCTGGTATTCATTATGGGAGGGTAGGAACTGTGAGTAAGGGTAGCATTATTAAACATGAACTCGGTGAGGTATGCACAAATTGACTGGCAGTTGAGACAAATTAGAAGAGAGTCACCAATATCCTCTACTGCAAGAACACCGGTTATGTTGGTGTCGTATTACAACCTTACCATCGACCTATTGGTTCATACCGCATAGGACCCTACCCTGAACTTTACAGCGTTCATCATTGGCCGGTCATCAACCAATGGAGAGCCTAGCTGATATTAACCCAATCAAATATCCTTTATCGCATAAAAGGATTTACAATCAATAATGTCCCTTTGAATGGTATTGAAAAATATAAATTCCATCGTTAGCAATATCATTGTTACAGAGCTGTCGTGTTCTTGTGAAGTCGTGTTAAACACTAACAGAACAAATACTGCACATCCATACGAGTTTTGTTCTGAACAACAAAGATATTTTCAAATTAGCTTTGCTCGAGCTACTCGAGAATAGTCTACAAAGTGTTAAATTTGCCTTCCCGCAAACTCCTCGCGAATGAGATGATACTGTCTATTGAAAACTTCGTAAATCGAGCTTGAACTGAGAATGTTTGGGAGTCTCTCTTTTGCGAGACGTTTGCGAGTCCGATAGATTTCTGAGCCCTGTGTACGAAGCTAAATATGCCAAGCATATTTCCAGATATCGGCAACTAGAAACAACATGCGCCGTTAGAAACATATGCTTCTAAAGTCGGCACTGACGAAATGAAACAGATGAATGTGCTTATAAAATACGCAACATCTCACAGTTGTCCTGTATATCCTACAAAGGCATCCTTCGTTCTGAGGTGGCGTGAGATTATAACGCTGGCACTTAAAAATTTTTAATGCGAACGAAAGCAAGTGGCAACAATAAACATGCATGAAAAATAAAATGCAAATAGAAAATTATTTACACTAAAATTTTGCTACTTTTCTGGAACATGTGTTTGGTGGTTGAGGGGTCGTGATCTCCCTCTAATGCATTTTCAAATCTTAGTTATCGAAGTAATTTTTTACAATTCTAACGCTATGAAAATGATGCGATTTTCTCAAAAATACTTTATTAGCAACACAAATATAACATATTAGAGATTTCCCAGATAGTTCTACTACGGAATTCGTGGAATTTGCCTGCATAAAAAGTATCAATAAACATTTTAAAAAAATGTATGATTCCAGTTCTGTAGCTAATTCCAAAGTTTTTTTTTAGTATATTTTGGTAACAATTTAAAAAATAATAAATACATGCTACGTGAAATAACGAGAAGACAGGCGAGAAAATAATTGCATATAATCCTCCGGTTATTAAGACTAGCTTTTTTTAATCCAGGATTAAATTTTACTGCATCTACCTTTTTGAGTGTCGCAAATAGAATGCCACTACTATAAAATTGTTGTGTCTGCTAGGGCATTGCACCTAAATTATTAAATGGTGGAATATGTGCCCCAATTTTTACACGTACGAGGAGAGATTATAAGGATACGAGTTGTTTAGGGGAGGTCAAGGCCTCTCGTAACATTGAGAGTGCTCGCAACTGTAAACTAGCAATCGCACAAAACTCCATTTATTTAAGAATCTAGTCTCCTGCCAAAACAAGATGGGTGTCGAATGTGGACCGCATCTCTATCGCAAAAGTGACTATGAATACCAGCCTTAGACTGCAACGGGGTTTCCTGTACACCTTTAACAAATTGCGTATTAATGGTGACACGCGGTTATAATCTGTTCGTAGTTGCTTGAGCACTTTCAAAATCAACATTTGAGAAAAAAAAATTATTTAGTTACTCCATATGTTTTAACATAACAACTTGCAATAATGCTCATGGTAAAGTTGGCAGAAAATTATGAAAAGTTTTTCCATATCTCGACGTCGTGTAACAGCGTAAGTTTGAAATTGTGGACGCTAGTACTTATTCCGATTAGTTCGTTTGTTTGATACACGTGGCCCTAATAATTAGAATACTACTAAGATCCTTACGTTCCTAACATTTCCTCATTTGCACTTCACCGATACATGGATAAAGCAATGCTAATTATATGTAGGGTAGAAGTAGTAGTGTAAAAGTAGAAGTGGTAGTGTAAAAACATTCTCAAAGGGGTACATCTTAAGCAGGCATTTCGAAAGTACCCAGCTAATCGTGAACATACACTACAGTCGTTGATAAACGTGTGTATGCTATTCGCGGTAAATTTAGCACTTTTAAAGACCCTCCGAGCTGGCATAGAAACAAACAATCTAAGTTATATTTTTTTTGTGGCCTCAGAAGTTAACTTTCGAGAGCTATGAAATATACACACCGTGTTTATTAGCCACTTGATAATTTTTATACTAACAGTTGGCGAGAAAGATACACAATCGCTCACTGTACAGTAAATAGCCTGAGGGCCCTCGCCCGCCCTGGTAGCTAGGCAGAAACGAAAACCAACTTCTTTGGACTCGCAGCTGATTGCACTTGAACTACCTGTTCGGGTGGTAGAGATGTGACTCGTTCGCGCCGGGAGAAAACTAATTCCCTGCTCCTCGGTGTTGAATGCGTAGTGAGTGAAGAGATTTGGACGGCTCTTAACATCCAGGTGAATGCATAGTATAGGCTGAAATACACCTAGTAAAAAAATTCTGTATTTTTATACAAATCCTTAGTTGCACCAACCAAACCTTACAATTTCCGGGTGACCAAATAACAACAAAATAATTTGGTTTCAGCAACAAAATATTTAAATATCCGTATACAAACAATTAACCAGGTGGCGTTAAGGTGATATTTCTCATTTTTTTGGAGCTTGGTTATCTGAGAGAGGTTTCGAAAAATGCCCTCTTAATGCAGTTGTTAGCTGTCAAATCATTATAGTTTTCAAAATATAACACTCAAACTCCGACACAAGAGTGTTATATGCAGGTTCAAAGGGTTGAATTAAGAGCCTAAGCGCGGCATACTGCATTCGTATTACAAGCTACGAAAGGAGCAAAAACTACTTTTCCTCTACAGTTTATGGTCTGAACTATTTACTAAATTAATGTTAGCAATTTCGCTCGAATGAAGAAAAATGTATTTACAAGTCTGACCACTATTTTCAACAAAATTCAGAGTGCCAATACTCGCTCATCTGTTTACCCATTGCACTCATACTGAATCAGTATGTTCTGCACACCATACAAATTGCGTTTAGTGCAATTTGGCTGGAAAAATATATCAGAAACAAAGCGTAGTATGCTGCTGAATCCTGGAAATTATGACTCTTGAGTGTTATATTTAGAAAACTATAATGATTTGACAACTAATAACTGCATTAAGGGGGGCACTTTTTGAAAGCTCTTTCAGATAACCAAATAAAAAGATGTGAAATATCACCTTAAACAAACATTGTTTTATTCAACAAAACCGTTATCTCAATTAATATATGCTCTACTGTCCTAAATATGTTCCAACTAACCCTATAACTGACTAGCATATGAGACCGCAATATAATACTGCTTCTGGTTTTCCAGCCATCTACAGCATGATCCTGAAACTCCTCGTAATCACAGAACATGCATGTTTCTGTTAGAGGTTTAACCCTCCTCCTACTGCCTGTCCAGCTCAGTCACTGGAATAGGCATTTCCTCCAGGACTTTTCCAGGTATGCAGGATCTTAACCTATAACACAATATAACCAGCTATAAGAGTGTTTCAGGCATAGCAAAAACGTCCTGTGCCTATAACTAACGCATCCGTAGAGCATTAGAATTTTATGTAGATGCACAAGAGTACAGCTTGTAAATATGGAGTTTTTTTTTTTCACTTTTAAGACCAGAATTTTCTTGGACAATGATGAAACGCTTAGGTTGTTATAATTTTTAGAAATTCACCCGTAAAAATGCGGGAAGTATCAATTAAAAAGTTGTCTAAATTAATTTCGTCGTAAATTTACGGGTGTATTATTTACAGCAATAGTACTCATCCTGAAAAAAAATATATAAAATTATCGTGCAACTTTACGAATTCTTTCATAAATTCCCGTAAATTCTTGTCACTTTTAAGAATAAAATAAACGTTATTTTATTTTTTCCTTTATGAGATGTGTTTGTTAAAATATTTTTGTTTTAGTTACAATATTGTCACGTTGAGCAAAAACCAACTGATGTGAAAACAAATTAAAATTGCTTTTTCGATAACGTTTTGAACACGAACATAGAAGTTACGATACAAGCGGCTTTGATTGTCGAGTTACTGTGTTCCCGCTCAGAGTTCCAACACGAAAATTTCAGTTATATGCTACAGACTGAAGACAAACATCGTTATTCTTCGGGCTGATTAGAAATTTGTGCTGCCTTTTGCGCGCAACTTGTGAAAACTATTTTTTTAACGTAGGTGTATAAGAAGCGTAAACGTTGTAATTGTCACAATAACGGTCATTTTCTGATTGTAGTTCTTACGAATATTTCGTGTTGCTTGGGCTACGTCGGTGCAGCTAGCTGTGGAAATTCCTTTTTTTTTCTGTTGACGGAGATTAGTAATGTGTTAGACTTTTACGGACACTGTTGCCGCATATTAAAAATACACTTCTGCAAAAGACTACGGAAATGTATGGAAATATATACATTCACGGCGTACAGTGCCACAATAAATACGTGAAAGATTTTTGGCAATAACTAATTCTGGGAATACTACACTTTCCAACAATCACTAAAAAAATGGCTATAGGTCACATGAAAAGTCTCATATTCGTTTTACAATGTGTCGAATTTTTTAAAAATAGATTATTCGTTGCTGGTCCAGCGTGCTACAACTAGGCTTCGAAACTTATAACGTTAAAAGATAATAATCAGTTAAAAATTTAACATTTTATAAAATGATAAAAAATACTAATAAATATTTAACCACAATATTGTTTTTCAGCTTTATATGGTAAAATAGTTCTGAAGCTTTTGGTTCTAAAAGCACAATGTGAAGTGAAAATTTTTCATCGATGCTAAAAAGCGACGTCTTGCGGTGAAACGAGGTGGATATGGAGCGGCACCGGAATGCAAGAGCGGGGGAAGCGGGAGGAGCCCGAGAAAACCCACCGGCTAACGAGAGAGTCCACCACGTATTCATCATTATTAAATCTGGTTGACCCCGCGGAGAATCCTACCCGGTTCTCCTTGGTGGGAGATGAGTATTCTGACTGCTACGCCACAGAGTTCCCCTGTAAAACCATTTATAAAAAAAACCATTTACGGTGTGCAATCTTATACTACAATAAATTTACATGCTTCGGTTTGCACATACATCAATATAAGTGGCTACTTCAACCATGGCCTGTTCTTTAAAGTAAACGCATACTTTGAGCCAATTCGCTGTTCGGGCCGCCAAAATGTGTGATCATTCTGCTAAGAGGAGTTACCGCATGCTAGCCTGTGGTCCACGCAGGTGGTTATCACCTATGCACACGTTCTGCAACAACACTCGTAGGAAGCGAAATAACACGCTACATCAACATAGGTTTTTTTCTCATGTGAACGATGCCATTCGGGGCTGTTGACACAGCCTGCCTTTTTTTTTATTTGTTACCGTGAATATAAAGCAGCACACCCGGTGTACGATTATTCTGTATGTGACATGAGACTTACAAATACATTAATTATTTTACAACCGACAGAAAATCAGAGATATCTGATGAAAAATAAACTTTAATAAGTTCCGTGTTATTGGCCAGCTGGAACGAATATCACGGTGAGTGTAGGAGAATTAATATGTGAGAATGATGAGAAGAAAATATTTTTAATGTAGTATGTCCCCATTAATTCCACAGGAATAACAGCTTAGAACAAAGTTGCAACTGGAGTTTTAAGGGATGGAATTTTAGTGTTCTTAAAGGGGCTAGGAGAAATAAATTTTTGTAACTTTAAATGTGTACCAAACCTATTTTCAGCCTATGTTGTAATTATGATGTAATTTGCTTCAAATGTTATCCCCACATTTGTGTATGATCACACGTCAGAATCACAAAGGTGCTGTTTTTCGATCACACAAAATTTCAAGTGAACTATTCACGAAAAATAAACAAGGGAATTTAATAACTATTTGTATTCAGAAATGATTTTACAAATATCCAAAGGCTGCGACAGAAAAACAATAACGAAAAGATTTTATTACATTTTCGTATTTAAAAATTACTATGTTTCTGCGGGTGGTTCTATTTATACCGTAAAGAAGTTCGTTGCAACTTTTCCAGTGCGAATTATTATACTTCTGAAACTTAGCTTCTCTGTTAGCATTTTTCAAAATAGCACAATTCGATTATTCAAGTTGGATTACGGATCAGCCAAGCCCTTTAACAACACTGTTTTTTTTTCCTCAAGTTAATTATACGTCACTGAAAATCAAATGGCACTTATAAAAATTATAAGTTTATTATTTTTGGTGTCTAGTCGTTTAGACTACTAATAATTTCTGTATTTCTAGGATATTTTGTATTTTTTGATAATGTATGATGTCCTAGTCCAGTAAAAGTGCATATAGTGCGAAAATATCTTCCAAACAGGTAGAAAAGCAAAACTATGATTTTTAATATTAAATTATCTGCCGAATGAATTTTAAATCGTTACTCAACAAATGTATTTGGATGCTACTCAAAATTATGTTTGGTGTGACCAGGATACCATAAAGTATTTTCTCGGATGTCATTATGTTGTTCGTTATTAATTCCACGTCATTTTTACGACGCACTACAAACGCATAAAAGCTATACCTTAAACGCTAACAGGCAAGCAAAATGTTACATTTCAAATCAATTTCTTCGTAGTAGACATATTCTTACTATCTCGACAAATATTTTAGTTGAAGTAAATGAGCTTTTTTTTGCTAAATTTACGAAATTTTATTTGCTACACTTTTTGTAGTTAAAGTTACATTCATAAGGTCTACTCTGGAAAATATAGCCTACATTTTATTTTTCTTTCGATATGTTGTTTGATTTAAATTTAGTAGGAGTGCTCCGCAACTAAAATGAAAAATATCATTAGAACCCACTAGAAAATTTTCGACACTTTAACATCATTCCAAGCCTACTGAGGATCCAGTCAATTTTACCACGGTTTCAAGGCTAAAGACTTTCTACAATTAAAATTAAAAATCTGGCCTCATTGGTATTTAATAAATTATAAGGACCTTTCAATAATTAAACTACTTCATTATAAAGATGAATTACTTTTTATATCAAATTACCGGTAACCAACATCACGAATTATTTACTTTTAACATGCGTTATTTCCAGTTGGGCGGGCCTCCAGTCACCTAATTTGCCTGTAGATTTATATTCAGAAATCTTCAGGCATAATTCCGTAGCGCACGCCACCAGTGATATTTTAACCATCGTGCATTTCAGTTAACACAATGCACGACCCCAACTCGTAGGGTTACGAGAAAAAATTAGTCTTGCAGCACACATTCAATTGTCTATTAGAATAGGGCATAACATTTTATAGGTTAGACGTAATTCAGTTAAATTATACGCTCAATGATTTTGCACAATTCTTGTATTACTTACACAGCCCCTTTTTATTACAGAAATATGTTGATTTTGAGACAAGTATAGGGTGCAAATCCTTTCTTGTTTTTGGGATGTTGATAATTCAAGCATTGTCTACTCAAGCTGTTATGATGTGAAGTCTGTCAGCTGTGACAAAGGATTTTCCAAATAAATACCCATCTGTTGAATCTAGCATGCGAGCTTTATTATTCCAAATGCCGCTAAAAGAGCTGCCATTAAAGTTGTCGGAGACATAAGTTTTAAGGCGTGGTTTAAATTTCTGAAACATTAATTTAATATAATTAATTTTTCAATCATTAAAGAGTACGAACTGGAAAACGGATCACACTTTTTTTTCTGGAGGTGCCGCGTGGTGCAATAGTCACACCAGTCCAGCTCCCACCAAAACTAACCTGGTTCGATTCCCAACAGGATCACCTAAATTTTCTAATGTGGGAAGCTCGCCGCAGCTCGGCGAGTGTTCTCGGGGTACTCCCGTTTGTCCCTCCCTTGCATTCAGATGCTGCTCAATCGTAACCTCTTTTCGTCCTCGCTCAAGACCTTACTGAGGAAAAAAAATTGCTATATTAACCATTTATTGGTCTTTCGAGAGACCTGAACAGACGAATATAATCAGCGAGGAAAGTATCTTACACGAGTAACTACATATTTATATCAACACACACAAATTATTTCAATGGCTCAGACAAACTTTTATTTTAAAGTGCAATTTATTATTTTTTATTTTGGTAGAAAATTCAACTTTTTCACAAATCTAACATTTACAATCATGTATTTGTTCACGAGATAGACCTGAGAAAATAATGTATTTATCCGACTATCGTGCTTCATAAATTAACAATGGCTGTAAATGCAGACTGTATTCGCTAAGCAGCGATGACTCTGTGACCAAAGTATTAATAAATTATTTTCGTAGCTCGAAATTCTCGGCTCGAATCCCAGGTGAATCATGGATGCGTGAGCAGTTTCTGTACGTACTATAGGTTCGGGGTAGTTTAACCACGATATTAGCCCCACGGTGTATTCCGAGGGCGAGAATGAGCAACTGTATTGTTATGAGAAAACCCAAGGGGAGGGACGGAATGGAATGTCGTAGCCGATGCGCTCGCAGTCATAAACAAGCGCCCTACCTACAGGGGCGCTTTTCGGACCATGGCTTTCTGCACTCGGGGGGGGTTCTGGATTGGGGTTTTGTGCAGTTGGGTAATGGAATGTGCTGAATACTGGCAGCGCAGCAGCAGAGGAGCAAGAGGGAGATGGCTGGAGGCGCCCTGCTGGGTCAACAAAAGGCTGTGTCGACGAGGGTTTTGAGCAGGGCGGGGGAGGGGGAGATTATGAACCAACAATGGGCTGGCTCATTAGGACGCGCTGATTGGGTGGAGTCGGCGCTGTCACCAACACTAGCTGCGCTCTGGGGAGGGCGTTTGCGGGCTTGCAAGAGACACGTGTGTGTGTGTGGGAGAGAGAGAAAGAGCGCGAGAGACAGAGGGACCGGTTCGTGATTCCACCCCATCCTCCTCCTTGATTCCAGAGACACAGGTCCAACCCTTGCAGTAATTTCCAAACCCACGACTGCCTCCCTCGAGGGGACGCGAAGCCGATATCGCGACAGCGCAAGGCGACCATTGTCCGATTCATTCCAATGTTCACCGCTGCTCCCATTCACACGTAATACACAGACCACGCCGGTGTGTAATGCACAAAACACAGACGACTCGAGTGGGTGATGCGCGAAGGCTAGTGAAGTACTTGGCATTGGTGGAAGAAGGTGATATGTCCCGCGAGAAACGCAGGAGTGAGAGAATATGTCATGATCCAGTGGCGAGGCTATGAACAGAAATCAAAAAATTAAACTTTAGAAAGCTTTGGGAGGCAGCTACTAATTCGGGTCGAGTTTATTTTTAACGAATTCGTGTCGTGTATGTTCGCACACTTCTTAGATGGCCACGCAGTACCGTGAATATAGGCTGTTCATGGAAAAATGAACACTTTTGAAAGCCCTGCTTAAGCTCTTAATGTATGCACATTGTGTATTCATCCGCCTTATGAAAAATTAACATTGCCATAGGCCACATCACTTTATTCATGTGTCGGTCAGGTGTAGAAAAGTAAATATGTTACAAATCTGGTTAGTTTTCACACAACAATGCATAAAAAAACGGTAAGCGAAAGGAATAATTTAAGTTATTATAAATAGTTTTATATTCAGCGTTGGGATATGTAACTGATTTCCATTCACCATTACCAACTTTTACTGGGCGCATGCCACTCAGTGCACCCGTTAAAATATATGCAGTCAGAGGTAGTGACTTTTTTCTAAGGTTGATTTCTAAAGTGCTCACTTTATCGTGAACAATCTTTACTTAAAATGCACGTTCAATGACGGTACCGTCGCGCCGTAAGAAAAGACACGATGTGCGTTATAGTATGTGGGGGTGTAGTCCGTGATTCGCAGGTGAGACGAACTTACTGCGACTTTTATCAACACGATGCGCCAACAAATGAGGCTGTTCTTGCATTCCGTCAACTATGTATGCGGCGTGTTCTCAAAACCGCTCGCCAAGCATAAAAAGAATTCCTTTTAAAAGGCGTAAAACATTTCTGAAAGAAAAAAAAGGTGCAGTATTTCAGCGCATTTCCATGCCCGAGTTTATAAGGGTGCTTCTAGAAATTCTACATGGCGAATGGTATTACCGCAACATGCAATGTGCGACTGAGTTGCATGCAACCAGCATCAAAAAACTGCGGAACAGCGTGTTAAAAAGTTGCGTGGAAAAAACTAATATAGGCTGTTCACGATATAATAAGCACTTTTAAAATCAACCTTGGAAAAATGTCACTGCCCCTGCCTGCATGTACTTTAACGGGCGCATTGTCTGACATGCGCCTAGTAAAGTTGGTAACGATAACGGGAAAGTAGTTCCATATCGTCCCGTCGAATAAAAATTGCTAGGTAACTATTTGTTGTAACTTAAACTGTTACTTTGGATCTCCTTTTTTTAATGCATCGAAGTGTAAAAGTAAGCAGATTTGTAAAATATTCACTTTTCTAATAATTACGCAGTTTTATTTTACCGACGCGTGAATAAAGTGACGAAGCCCATGGCAATGATAATTTTACCCAACGCGGAAGAATACACAACTTTCATACAAGTAGATCTTAAGCAGGGCTTTTAAAAGTGCTCATTTTACCGTGAACAGCCTTTAAACCGCTTTGCCAGTGTACTAACCCAGAGAAAGAGAACTTATTCCAGACGAGACAGAAAGGGTTCTTTCAATACAGCACTCACTGTAGAAATTCTCTTTCGAAACAGTCCAGCAATAGATAAAATAAGCCTTTTCGCTTTGTAGTATCTCAAATTACACCACGTGTATATCAGCACAGCTTGTACCGAGGTATGCCCCAATCTCTGCTACAATCTTCTACTAACAAAATTAGTGTCACAAACATGTTCCAGTGTTACACGCAAAAACACATGAAGCCATGCACGTCGGTTCCGTGGGCGATGAGCCACTTGATGCGTGTGCTAACGTCGCCCTTATCGCCTCTGCCTTCTGACCCTCAAACAGGTGAAAGTAGGCACAGGTACATGTCAATTAAAATTCGCAACGGGATAGGCATATTTACAACCGAAATATTGGAGTTCATTATCGGCATTATTATACTGCATTTTCCAGTGCAGTTACTTCTTTTCTTCAAAAATTGCTATGCCGTGAAAAATGATTTCAGTAATCTACAACAAATATAATGTTACAATTTTTCTCTCGAAATTCAGTGGGTTAAACCAAGTTCGATAAGGGGTGGAGGTGTTAATTAAGAAGAAGAATTAATTATGATTCCTAATTGTATTTGCAATAACTACAAACAGAATTCTCTCGATTCATCTCACAATAAATTGAGTCAAATTACTGTTAACATTAATGACTTCAATTAATACAATTTATAATTTACCTCAAAGAAAATAATGAAATTTAAAAAAAATCAGTCCCAATAGACAATGTATCAAAAATTATTCAATTATTTTATTAATTACATGTCCATATTTGACAGTTCCAATAATTACAATAAAATTCTTAGTCTATATGTCGATTCAGTCCCATCCCCACCTCAGTTTAATCCATGTCCCGCCAGTCCGCAATGTTCTAGAGTCCTCCGTGTGCCCTCACGCACAGGGCACAGTAGGCTTCACTCGCCGGGTTTCACGCGCTCTCGTCCATTCACACCCCATATACCTCGTCCGTAGTCGTATAACACCTCACTTCATGCCTGCACTCAGCTAGATAACCTTCGCCAAAGACTGGTGGGCCCTGGACCGCCGTGGTATTTATAGTTCTGTAGGACATAGCCCAGAATTTTCTCTATCTCGTGCGCTGCTCTTAGCGTCCTAATTCCCGGAATATTCTTGCGTCTCCTATAGGTGTCGGCTTCTTCGACGGGGGACGAGGAGGGGCTGTGACACCAGTTCGTCTCACTAGAATATTATTACGTCTCCTGTAACTGTATCGGCTTCTTCAGTGGGGCTGGAGGAAGGAATGTGACGCCAGCCAGTCTCGCCACTGTCAACCATTCATGGGTTTCCAGAAAAGAATGCGACGCAACAAGGAAGTGAGCGTGTTGCTCCGTGGGGAGGGGGGTCTAGGCGGGTCCCCCCCCCCCCCACACACACACAGGGCCGGACAGCAGCCCGGTGCCAGCTCCAGCGTGTTGCGATAATATGTGCAACGACTTCCAGACTCAAGCGTGATCAATGCTGGTTTTACAGCTGAAATCAATTTCATTACCACAAGCTAAATTATGCGTATTACTTTGAATGAATACTGTTTAGCATACATGGAGTAAAGCCATCTTCTGCTTGTCAAGAGGACATGGATTCGAATCCTATCTCTAACATGTATGCGTGCATGCTGTCTTTACGCATTACTTACCTTATTGATATAGGAATTTAAATAAACCCTACCCACTACCAGAGGTAAGTGTGCAAAATTAATGTTCATTATGTAAATTTATTTTTGGCAGCGGACAGAGCCCATTTATATTGCCATAGTGTACATACTATACGGTTGCTATTAAAATGTTGGTACACTGTAAGAAATTATTCGTAAAATTACCATATCGATGTATACGAACAGTGAGAAAGTGCGAATCGTAAACTATTTTCCCATGCATTCATGACAGCGTCAGTACATTCGTCTCCGAAACAGTCAAATATTCAGAGAAGTCCCCAACCCTGTGTAGTAACAACGTTCAAAATCCCTATATTTACAGTCTGACATGTGGTATTATTTACATACAATGTATAAGTTAAAAACTTTAATTACAGTTTAGGAAGTTTACCAGAAACATTTTTACAGTGTGAATTTGCTATATTGTGTTAAACATTACGGAAGTAGTATTAAAGGATAACAGAATTATGCAGCGGTGTTAGAAATGTAGTTTGTCTGGTCTATGTTTATTGGAAAACATTTTGCTGGTACAAAATATTACCGGACTGTTTCCTGCTATGCATTTACAAAAAAAAAATGTAAAATGTAATTACAATGACTTTTTAAAATAATTTCTTTGATTTTAATCTGCGGGAATAGAAACGTATTTAGTATCTGCACTCTAAATCGGAATCAGTTATTTATTACTGAATGTCAGTTGAAACTGCTCCATCTGGAATCTGTAGAAAAAATATCACTAATTCATCAGTTGAAAGAAATCTACTAATTCAAGCAGTAGAAAACTACCTATTTATAGTCGTTATTGGTAAATAAGCACAGAGCATTCCTATGTGATGTAAGTTAGGTGCGAATTATTTTGTCGCAGAACACAAATATTGTCTACACAAAAACGTTTTTGGAGGTGGTTGGGCTCGAACCTCCGCCCTTAAAACGAAGTGTGCTAAAGCTTTCATGATCAGCCATAATTGACTATAAATAAATGATTTTCTACTGTGTGTACTAGCGGATTTCATTTAACTGAAGAGATTAGTGGTTTTCTTTTTCTACTGATTCCGGATGGAGCAGTTCCAACTGACAATCAGTAAAATAATAACTGATTCCGATTTAGAGTGTGATGACCAAGTAGCTAAACGGTTTTTAATTATGATATAATGGCCTGGTTACGGTAAACCAACGAGCACTAAAACGTGAAAGCAGCTTTACGATCGGTTTTCCGGTTTATAAAGCTTTTACCGCCAGTCCCTGAAAACTGCATTTCTATACAGTATTAAATGATTTTTAAAAATGTGTCGAAAAATGTTAAAGTACTTTTGTTTAGGGGAGGGGACGAACGGAAAATAAAAATAATGTTGCAGAACACCTAATTATTATTCGTATTATTTATTTATTTATTTGAAGTCAAATAAATGACTAGTAGCCTAAGCCTCAAATGCTTGAAGTATCTCCTGCAAAAAAGAGTTGGTACACATGACAACGAAAGAAATTGTCGAAGAAAAAAAAGAGGATATAATATGTTGAAGATGACTTTCAGCCTGATGACTTCTCTTTCGTCTTCGTTCCCCAGTAAAAATGTATCGAGTGACTTGGGACTAGAAAAGTTTGCTTTCTGAGAAAACACGTTATCCATAATCTGGTAGCTTCAGTAACAGCAGCTACGATTAGTTTTCCCAATATTACAGTTAAGTGTTCTGGCCACCAAAAAAAAAAAATGCATTATTTTATATTTGTAGGTAACGTTTTTAAACTTTTAAACATTAAGTATACGAGTACTATTTCCTAGCGTGGAAAAAAAATCTTGACTGCGTATTATTACACAGTAGGCTGTCAAAATCGCAATTGTAATGGTTTTTTTTTTTTTTTTTTTTTTAACATTCAAATAATAAAATCGACTCACTTGCAGAAATTAGATAATTCATATTTAAATAAGATAATGCGAATTTTTTCAACCAATCTTTAAAATCACGGTATTAAATGTCTTCGCAATTAAAAAAATTGTTTAAATCAAGAAAATGTTTGCATTTTTTATTTGTAACAGTCTATAATTTTTTTTTGTAATATAAGTTTGCCTAAGCAGACCTCAAAATGAGTTAATACGTAGCCTTATAGTTTCCTTCGTTATATTTTCTGTAATCGATTTTGTTTATATTATCTCTACGTCCCGAAAACACCAAATTGTGATTCTCAAATGACATGATGCAAAAATATGCGACCTAATGTTTTCATGTACTTTTAAGTATGTTTCGCACAACTATAAAGGAATGAAAATTGTGGTCACCGGCTCTCTTAAGCCATTCGGCGTAGGAAAGACCTTGCTTAGTGGCATTTATATGAGATATTTCAGTGTTCCTTCCCAGAGCAGCGAAGTTACTCGAAGCGGCAGTAGTTTTTCCGAGGAGGCTCAAGAGTGCAGGTCCTAGCAACTGTTCGCCTTCCACCGGCAAATGCGAACGAGCAACCCATAATGTTAGCGAACAATAGAACGGAGAGTGAGAAGTAGACCTGCAGCACTATTTGAATGAAGAGCATGTGTTACAAATAAATTTCCTACGCAGGCTGCTCGATCGGAGCATGACATTACTAAGGATGGGAAAATTTCGCGAGTTCAATGACCTGTAGGCTAGACTTAGCAGTCCTCTGCATACTGGAGCCTCAGCTGTGTGTTCACTGGCTGTTGCCCCACACCTGGCAGTTATGGGATTCGCGAGATGTTTCCTTGCAAGTCTGCTATTGGCTCAGAGGCGTGCAGGGCGGGTATAAATAAACTGTGATCCAACTGTGAAGGTAACTTCACTATATATATGTGTTTGACGTCTATCTTGTCCCGAAATTAACTCGCGAAATTTTCCTATCCCTAGTTATTACACTAGTATATCTTTTGAATAGTTTGTATTCAAAGAAAGGAGAAGTTTCGGATTGTGGAGAATATTTTAAGGTAACTATTTAAAGGTGAATTCGCGCAGAATACAAATGTATTAACCGTGTATATAGTTCTGCGTTTTTTTCTTTGCACGTGAATATGTCAAGTGTGACTGATACACGAATTCTTCTTTACTGATTACTTTCGTTATCAGTGGCATGCATGTTTTCGTAAGGAGATTGTATTAATGTATAGCCACTATGTTGGCCTGTGCACTTATTTCAAAGAATAAATCACAAGGCTATAACGCTAAGTCGATTATTACGCAAAGTATATAAGAGTTGGCTGGACCCACACTTTTTTTTTTTTTAAGTTTTCCTTTGCAGTTTCCTTGAGAGGCAAGAGAAAAGTACAATTATACTGTCGTAGTGTAATCTGTGGTCTTTCACCGCGTGTAATAAAACCGCTTTGCTACTGATCTAATTTGCACAGCACAGCGTTACGACGGAAACACTGCACGTCTTGCGCGTAGGAGCGACGAGGCGCTAGACGTGTGTGTTAGTGTCGCCCGTATCGCTCCCTCGCTTCTTGACTTTGGCCGCGGGGTTCCCCAGGGGGAGGGGGGGTGTCCGTCCCGCTCCTAAGTAGGTGCTGTTAAAGTTCTGAGGGCGAGCTCTATTTTGAAAGTGAAGTGACTTATGCGGAACAAACGTACGCATGGACGCCTGTGCCTGTTATTGCTCTCCGCTTGACGGCGTTCGCTGACAGAACACGTTACAAGGCAATCACTCACCGGGACTGATGACGCGCCATTCAACCTGAATAATCGCGCTGCCAAGCGGCGGAACAGCGAACCACTCGCTCGCGACACGTCCGCGACTCGGCAAGCTTCGGAACAACACGGGCAGCCGTTCGAGAAAGAGAGGAAGAGAGAGAGAGAGAGAGAGAGAGAGAGATGCCGGTCATTTGTATCCCATGATTAATTATTTGCTCACTTCCCTGACATTTTAAGCCCAGGCCTCCACTAACTGCTGCCGATGAGAGTTTTTTTCCACCTAATTTACGCCCCCGATCGGAATAAATTAGCGGGGTGAAATTTGTCGCTAACCGTGTGTGACAATACACCATTTCTGCGTTTCTTGATCGTCATATTCCATGAAAATTAACTGGCGCAACATCACGTTACTTCAGCTGCAAGCTATAAAAAATGATTACTATAATTTCAACACATTTCCGCTCTAAGGATAAATAAGCGTTTTCGAACCTCGAACTAGTAACCACTTAAAATTTTGTTCTTTAGCTGCTACTGACAGCGGAATAAAATGTGATATAAAAAATGTCCCGTTTGGCGGAATTTACAGTAATTTACTGAACTGGAACGTCTGTAGTTTTCGGTCACTGAAATTATAGCAAGACCCGTTAGATAAAACCCTGTGCAGACCCAAGTATCATAGTGTGGTTCTTAGGCATATCGGAGAGTGTCAGAGTACATTGGGTGCAGTTGAGTTACGTCATAATGGCCCTGCTAAAATGAGACTGTGTGACTACCCTAGGCGTCTTGATGCCAGCAACTGTATTGTGGTTTCAGTTGCCGCGTACTATAATGGTTGTCGGTAGGTAGCCGTTTAGTTGTTCCATTAGCCCACTATAGGTGGCAGAGTGATCACTACTGTTTGTTTGCATACTCCTTGTTTTGACGTTTCTCTGTGCGCGCTTTGTGATTGAGAACCATATTTTGTTGATATAATTTAATAATGTATTTGTTGTGTTCTTACCAGAATATTATCATCTTGGGTTTAGTTTATACATAAGTATTAGTAGGTATAATATTTTGTTTAGTTGTACCGCTACTGTCTCTTAAGTAGTCTACGAATCCCGTAAACCCCAAAGCAAAACAAAAACATTAACTATGTTTTGGCGTCTAATGAACCATGCCTAATGGATTATTCTGTACTTTAAGTGTACAAAATTATTTTGGAAGCGAATCACTGCAAACGAATAATCATTACACTTATTTTTAAATAAATTTATGTTATTCCATCTAAAATATTCACAATTTTTATTTTTTGTTACCATGCCTCTCCCAGATTTCTAGGATTGATATTATTTATGGGTTCCTTAATGTATTACCAAACACGATTAGAAAATAACATTAGCGTTGTATATTTCGTTTACGTATTTACGCACTCACTTTATTGATTGTTTAACTTCTACTTGTTAAACATTTTACGAATTATTTCCGATTAATTATCAGACGTTGATTTCTTGATGTATCTTTCACATCACATGTGTAAACGATTTCGGCCGTACATGCCTTGTTAACGAATAGCCACTCGTGTTTTCTTAGTCTAATATATGCCGACACATGACAAACAAAACGTTATTTATTAAAGACGCTTATTATATTACTTCAAACGATAACTTGGAAGAGTAAAACTGGCCGTGACTTATCTGACGTCATGGCCAAACAAGCCAATCAGGTATCAGATTGGCAACGAAACGGCACCTACTGGCCGAATACTACCTCATTGTAGCAGGGCGCTGATATTTTAGAAAAAAAAACCGTGACCACAAGACATTATGTATCATAATCCTTGCAGCAAGTCTTAAAAGAGACACCGGAAAAAAAAAAAAGTTTTTTGAGTCAACTTGTTTTCGAAGACGACATAACGTATCGTTCTTTTTGTAGTTGGATAATGCATTTGCAACTCTGCTTGGCACATTGCAGACCAATCATCAAGGTTTAGAGTTAGTTTGCCAGAATTCTCATTGGCTCTGGAAACTGGGAAAGTAACTACATATAAATACGACAACCAATAATGAAGAACATTTTCTAACATGTGCACAGTATATTGAAACTTAGGAAAAAGTTAACTTTATATGCGATAAACAATCTCCACTAGGTAAAGGTTATATCCACTACGTCAAATATTAAGTGTTGGTTGTGCATTCATTAAATATAAAGGTATACTTGGAATAAGCCATCGTATGCAGTTATCCGGTTGAAGCTTGCGAGATCCAGTTCAAGAAATCATTTACAATTTCGTAGTTAACTTCAAGAAGTAAAACGAAATGCACAAACTTACATGCTAGCTTTCTTGAATCAAATGTATTCCGAATGGAATTTATAATGTAGGTAATTTTGTTTTATGGATGAATAGTAAAGAGCGTAAATGTAAAAATCACCCAGAGTATAACTTCCCCAATTTCTTACTGGCGTGATCAGTTTTTTTTTTTCGTGTGTTCTATTAACACGAACGACTTACAAATAACTGTGGAAATTAGCAATAAACATGTAGGCACTGCACATAGGTTGCTTCCGTCCAATTTTTGTTGCCGTGTAAACGCGGACACTCTTCCATCTCAACGTTTGTGTACCTTTCGGGATGAACATGCAGAGTCTCGTTTCATAACTTCTCGCTCTGTACCAGCACGATTTCAGTGGTTCCAAAAGGAGAAGTTTTACACTCTGAAATCGAAACTGCTCCAATCACCGAATTTGTCTGCGCCTCTATTGAAACTTTTCTACTCGACTCAGTCACATTCCACTGATAGTTTTACTTACCGGTATATACAGTGATTTCTACTGATTCGTAGTCAATTACACTGGCCTAGTAGCAAAACCGAAGTGCATTTTACTGTATCGCCAGTTTATAACTGCTCATCAACTGAAGATCGAGTAAGATAAGTTTACTGATTGAAATAAATCATTCAGATTTAGAATGTACTAGTTTTCATTTGGATGGGACAGATCAGGCGTCATATTCAACCTTTTAGTGCATAGTGTTTCATATACGATACATCTGGAGTGTTCTATTTTTGTTCGTACGTATATTCATAAAATGGCAACTATTTAAAACCTATAGTAGACATGCAAAAAATCTTATGTACGCAAAGAAAAACCTCATTTCCGCACCGGTCGAGTAGCGCAGTGGTTAGCGCTATAGACTCGCGATTAAAATGTCGCGAGTTCGAATCCCACCGCATACGCTTTGAATTAAAAACAATTAAATTGTACATGCTGCGTGTTGCTCGATCACCCTTCGTAGTTGGAGATAAAATACGACGATGATCGATCGGAAAGGAGAACCGATGGATTAATAAGCCATCAAATACGCGTATGATGGACGAAATCGTTTGTGTTTTCGTGCCATGCATATCGTCGAAAATCGTGTGATAGCTTGTAGTGATACCTTGCAAGCACATTAAAGGTAGAGTATATGGGATGACTACCGAGAGGGTTAGGTTCCGCTTTAGCGTCTCTGGCTCACATGCAGGAGGTTACTTGTTGGATGCTTACTTACTTACTCCGTAGGTTATATATGACATCTCCCAATTTTTGTTTCTCAACAGTCGAGTAAATTACCAGCCCAGTTCCTTATAGTATGACTTGAGATCATGACTCGCATCCCTGTTAAAAATAATAAAAGGTGAGAATAATTAAAATCTTTTATTAAAATTATCACTTTTTCTTCTCCCCCCCCCCACCCCCCCCCCCCCCCGCACAACTCACCCTCTTAATTTCTCAAAATGCAGTCGACGAGCGGATAACCAAATAAATTCTATCTCCGAGCTACGCAAAACTATACATGAAATGTAAAGGAAGTTTAAAACCTCCTTCCTCAAACAATAACCGATTACTATAAAGCGGTTTCTGTGATTTAAATCAATTAAATTCCATTCGACGATAAATGCGATAGCAATATACCACGATTGGCAAACAAGTTTAATTAACTGGGACTGGAGTCTGTAACCATGGTTTTCGAATCGAAGTAGATGAAAAGGATGTTCAATTCAATGCATCAGTAAGATTGAAATGATTTCATTCAAAGAAATTTCCTGATTTGCATTCAAATAGACTTAGATTTTTGGAAAAATTTGAGGTTCGATTTTGATAATTTACGTACAACTATCTGGTTACCGATCAAGCTGCGACATCACTTATGTAACGGGAAACTCTGATAGCGAATATAATGGAACACTGAATTATTTAATGTCTGAATCTCTATTCGTCGGTATTAACAAAAATCACTTTGAATTTTTAACAGGCTCAGAACTAAAAAAAAAAAAACAAATCGAAATAGTTAAAACTGCTTCAAATCGAAATATTTCGCTGCAAATCTGTCGATAATGCTCCACTGGAATCAATAAAACTCTTGGCATTGTTTTATTTGCGTGTATTCGCTGATTTATCACTGGTTTCTGCATAGTTACTAATGAATTACGCTGACCTGACACTGACAACTCAGTGATTTTCCACTGATGCGTCAGGAGAAAACAGGTCGTTAACTAACGTTTCCGTGAAAATAATACCACTGATTGAAATCACTGATTCAGAATTAGAGTGTAAGCGATAAGCTACTCTCATGTTAACTGATCTTTTTGTAGGCTGTTCACGGTTAAATGAGCACTTTTGAAAGCCCCGTCTATGATCTACTTGTAATCACGTTGTTCATTTTTCCGCCGTATGTAAAATAAACATTGTCATGTGCCTCATCACTTTATTCATGCGTCGGTCAAACGAAACCGTGAAATAATTAAGTAAGTAAATACTTAACAAATCTGCTCATTTTTAAACTTGCATTAAAAAATTAAGAAAGCGAAAGAAATAGTTTTCTATTATCACAAATGATTACCTAACACATTTTATTCGACGTTAAGATATGGAACTACTTTCCATCCATAGTTACAAATTTTATTGGGCGAATGTCACTCAGCGTGGCCATTAAAATATATGCATACAGTGACATTTTTCAAAGGTTCTTTTCTAAAGTGCTAACTTTATCGTGAACGGACTATATAAATACGTAAACACGCACGCCGTAAATGTACCTTGAATCCGAATCCGCGAGCGTCAGCAGCTGGGCATAGATTTATTATCTTCACATCTGTGCGGAATTCACGCGCATGTAAATAGTTCTGAAGTGCGATCCGCCACTCGTCGTTCTGGTCGGATTGACCGCATCGCTTCGATCGCACTGGGGCACTCGATCAGTCGCGATCGTCTCTCCAGCAGCCAACTGGACTGACCGTCAGCTTCAAAGCGCGGTACACTTCACTGCACTCGGGGCACGCTTCTGTGGACTGACATAATTTATACTGGGGAATATGTACGGTTCATAACTACACACAGCTAATACACCTTACAAACGACTCGATTATTTCATTTGAACATCCCTACATGCCGTTAAACAATTTTGCATATTGTCATCAATTGACTGCTATTTAGATGTTTTAAAAATGTTTTATTAAATTAAATTATTTCATGCTAACTTACTTTATAAATTTTTGAATATGGCGCCATCAGGATTGAGAATTTTAAAAAAATATATAGGCCTATATTCAATAATTAACAGCAATTCCAGAGAGGCACAAATGCATTATACCTTGTTAAAAGATAAGCAGCATCTACGTCTAGTTCTTGTCAATATTTTTAGCTAATTTCATTTCATTTTCACCTTCGTGATGACAGCTGCGCGAAGACAGTCGAAAAGTCACCAATATTTTTAGCTGTGTCAGGTTTATAAAATAAAATTTAATTAGGCAGAACTCCTATATGGAAAAGAAAAGTAGTGATAATATTGCTTTATCGACTTAGTGTTTTTTGACTCTCTTGCAGTGAAGCTCCTTATATGTCAGCAGAAATCGTCGTTATAAACTTCAGACCAATTAATTAATACTTTTTTTTTACATTTTAGCTTAATTGTGGAATTACAGAAAGTACAACTTTTTGATAATTAGCAGAAACCAAAAAATAAATAAATAAAAGAAACACTTTAAAAGTGAAAAAATTTATGACGGCCTATATTACTTCAAAGAAGGCCATTGCGATGATTTTAGTAGTAATTTTACGTAATGAAGTACTGAACTGCACTTTGGGTAATTTAACACGCCTTTAAATGCAAGACAGTTCCTTTAAGTTTCTTTCAGCCAATGCATTTTCAACGCCTACGCGCATATATGCGTGTATTGGCTGTTAGCTAAGGAATGCGATATATATTTCCTCATTATTCTTCGCTCAAAGAAGAAATGAAATATGATGTGAAAATCGTCTATCCCAGGTTGGCGGAATTATTATTATTATTATTATTTTTCAAAATACCCATACTACGCTTGTTGTGGGTTATACAGAAATATAGGCTAATACCGAAATTCTGGCGCAATCATTGTAATATGATTCGTTTTGGAAAATTACGTCGATAACATAACACGACTTATGGCAACGTGATTATTAAGTGCTGGATACGCCAGTGAAAATTGAGAATTAATTTTTTTTTGCAAAAATTTAGGATTTATGTGAGATGAAACAACAAATTCGTTAGTGTTACTAGCCCAATTTGGTATTTACGATGTGTGAATATTTGGCAGTTGATGACATCGCCTGTCGTTAGGAAATTTAGGGGTGCTATAGACAGGAAAAATTAGCGAGTTCTATGACCTGTAGGCTAGACTGAACGTCCTGTGTACTATCACGCAGATGAAAAATTCTCATTTATTGCTTGCTGTCACAGCGTAAAGCGATGTTTTTTACCTGCATTTTGTCGGCTGCTTCTTTCTGATTCAAGGTTATTCGCGAGATGTTAAATAACACGCGGACCTATCGCAATAATATCCTGAACAAAAAAATTTTTGGATTCTAGCACGACTCTAGAATCCAAAAATTTGTTAGAATGAAACCGCGAATTCTTCTTCAGATCTCTAGTTACTAACCATCAAACGTGTGTTTGCCCATGCATTTTGAATCAAAATTTGACTACGCAATAAAAATCGACAAGGGAACTCAAAACATTGCCTTGGTGTGAAACCCTCAGGTGGACGATTCCCGAGAAAACATTATGTTATGAAGTTGTAAGTTGCCAGCCAGGTATGCAACCTGTCTACCAGGCCAGTCCTTTCAACCGCAATTTCCATAATGAGGGGTGCTGTTAGTATCATTTCAAAGTTCACAGATGGCACATATCAAATCATGCCAAGACTATTCACAAATTTGCTTCATCTGACGTAATTTCTGACATTTTACAAATAAATTATTTTAATCTCTTATTTCTAAGGGTGACTATTTTCCCCAATAATCACGTTCGGTAATAAGTTTAATCACGTTTCCTACCTCATCCTCTGTAACAAATTATTTCGTTTGGTTGGTGGCACCTTAATTTCTGGATAAACCTGTATACTGATGTTTTTCGCCAGAGTGCGATAATTCCGGGCTAAAAAATGAATGGCCTGTTATTTGACGACAAACAACGTTTCCTGACCTATCGTAATATTAGAACACCAGAAAGCCAGTTACTTCTTCAAACACTGCTAACGCGTTCACTTAAACACTACAGCACGAAACGGAGTCAGCATGGCCTCAATGTTAGTTTTTTTTTCTTACAATTTATTCTAAAGTGAAGCAAAAGTTGCAAGGGAAACAGAAGTGACTCCGATGCACAAGCCGAAAAATATACAACAGAATTTAATAAAGCAGCTTTATTTACTTTTATCCATATCTGAAAAATTGAAAAAGGATGTTTCTGATTTGTGTCTCAAATATCGTCTGTTAAAGGAAAAGAAACTCAAATAGTTGGGAAGGAAAACAATTTTCGAATACAATAACTCGATTTTTTTCTTTTACAGGAAACAAGAATTTTTGTCGTAATCGACATAAAATAAATGATTCAAAATTTTGGAATACGTATTTTAAAACGAGGAAGTGCACTGAGAGATAGGTTTCTTTGAAACAAACAAAGTTTCTTAATGCAAGTAGATTAATTGTTTTAATAGGGACAATGAAATATTTTGTTGTAACCAAATTATTTTGTTGTTGTTTTTATTATTTACTTGGCTCAAGGAAATATTTGGTTGGTGTAGCTAAAATTTGGTTTGGCTCAACGTACAGTAAACAGTTTCAGTTAACTAAAAAACGTCGTAAGCCCGAGCGTGATTAGAACCTATACTACATGCGATAGAGCACTACACCTATAGGCTAATCACCGTAAAGTGTGCACTTTTGAAAGACCTCTCATTTTTAATAATACCCAAAAAATATATTTTATTTTATATTATTATATTTTATATTACTTACATGACAATATATATTTTAAAATGTGGTAAAAGGATAAAAAATGGCTAAAAGGAAAAAGTAACTAGGGTCTCAAAAGTGCTCACTTCACTTTGAACAGCCTATAAATTGACTACAGTGAAGTCTTGAATGCTTTTAAGTATATAAAATTTAAATTCTGGACAACGCCCGAAATTATATATTTCAAGATTTATACATTTACTTTTTAGTTTCCTGTTTAACTTGTTTCAGTAGGATTTTTACACCATCGTAATTTTCAATAAATGCACTAACAAAAAAAAAATAAATAAAAAAATAACAACTCTAGCAATAATTTCGAACCAAGGAAATCAAATGAGGCCAAAAAAAATGCTCTGTATATTTGTGTCCATATATATATATATATATATATATATATATATATATATATATATATATATATGCACACAATAAACAAATTCATATATATATATATATGAATTTGTTTATTAGCCTAATTTCTTTTGACCCAACACATATGTATTTTGTTAGGTGAACAAAATTAGTTTTTTTTTAATCTGAAGTTTGATTTACTCAACAAAATATTTTGTTAGGTCAACCAAATATCATTTTGGGCCTTTTCAAACAGATATTTTGTTAGTTTTTCTTTCAGTGTGGCAGAGCGTGAGACGTCCCAAATTTCTTTCAAAAACTGGCACATTTTCACTTACTTTCACCCCTTTCCAACACTTACATCCTTCCGTGACTAGGAGTCACGTCAACAATCACATTTCTTCTATACAACCTCGCCCAATATGACGATATGCCTATCTTCATCATCATCCATTCTCTCTTAAGTAATTTCTTTCACACTTTTATTGAAACAAACGTAGATGGGTAAAAAATAATAACGTAACCAATTTTTAGTATAAAATTTTACGACTTTCGATTTTACCACTAGCCCGAAATCATCAAATAGGGGGTAGGTGGAAACAAATATTAAATATTTAGAAAAAAAATCTTAAAAAATTGGCAACATAGATATTATCTGTATACGACGACAACGCAAAGCTACATTAACCTCGGCTATGAAAGCCAAAACTCTATGTTCACATACGCCTATACCACTTTTCGGAACTCCAGATTTCAAGGGGCCGCGGTGGCTGAGCGGATAGACTGCCAGACTGCTCACCTCCCACCAATGCGAACTGGGTTCAATTCCTGGCTAGATCACTTCCGGATTTTTGCAAGTGGGAATAGTGTCGGACGATGCAACTGGTCGGCGGGTTTTCTCGGGTATTTCCCGTTTCTCACACCTTTGCAGTCAGGCGCTGCTCCATTCTCACCTAACTACACCCTCATCGGCTCTCAAGACCTCGTTGTTAAGAGCTACGCAAATCTCTCCATTCCACGCCATATCTCAGAAGTGAGCGGACTCAACATCATTTGTGACTTAATGTATTCCAACACTGAAAGAAAGTATAGGCTGTTCACGGTAAAATGACCACTTTTGAAAGCCCTGCATAAGATCTATTTGTATACACATTGGGTATTCTTCCGCCTTATGTAAAAATAACATCCCTAATGGCCTCATGCGTCGATCAAATAAAACTGTGAAATTATTGATTAAGTAAATATTTTACAAATTTGCTCATTTTTACACTTCGATGCATTAAGAAAACAGAAAGTGAAAAAATAATAATTTTAAGTTTTAACAAATGGTTACCTAACACTGTTTATTCGACGTTTAGATATGGAAGTACTTCCCATCCATCGTTACCAACCTTGTTGGGCGAATGTCACTCAAAGCGCCCATTAAAATATATGCACGCATGGGCAGTGACATTTTTCTAAGGTTCATTTCTAAAGTGCTCACTTTATCGTGAACAGCCTTTAATATTTTTAGTTCCTGTTTCCGCGTATTCTTACGATGTCGTAGGTGGGCCTTAGTTCGACGGCCTGCCCGAACACGCCATCGCACACGAGCAGAATTTAGGACAGCCAGTTGCCGCAAACGAGACTCGCATTGCCAAACCTCGGTAAGCAGGGATCCCCTACCAGCCAGGGAATCAGCCCATGTTGCGTTATGCGACGCCAATACGAGGGCAATGTAGAGTGGCGGAAGGCGTCTTTCTCCGTGTGATGCCGGCCGAGATGGACGTCCCTCCCAAGAAGTCTGCTGTGCCTTCCGCCGTAAACCGCCATATTTCAACTGCCTTCGGGTACTTCTCAAGGTGGGACGAACACAGTATAATAACGTGGCTCACAATAAGGTAGATAATGTAGTTACTATAACAATGCTCCCCCCCCCCACCTTATAGTATTTGATATAATGTCAGGATGTTCAATTATATAACCATATAGTAACATATAGCTCTTTATATTCATTTACTGCGCATTTCTCTACCACCATGAGATACCCCCTAAGTTATTAGCTTCTTGTGAGGAGTTAGAAGCTATTAACATCACGATATGATGAGAACCACTGGTGTTAATAGACGGCGTCATCATGCCCATGGTGACGAAATGGCGTCTCCAGGTATGTAGATTTTCAAATGGAAAACCCTGACGAGAGCAACAACGTCCGTTACATTCGAAATTCCCACAAAGAACGAAGGCTGCCTTGCGGCGAGGTCAAGAACCTATGTAAACGCCGCCAAGGCACAATCACTTCCGGTTCCGGTACAACGAGGGATAAAACAAAACGAGAACGCTAATCTCAAAAATTAACTAACACAAAAAATATTTAAAATTAAAAAAATTCTAAAAACTATTTAAATTAAACCACTCAATTAACTTTTAAAAATTATTGTTATAATATGTTAGAGATTAAAATATCTAACTGTGCCTTTCTAGTAAAAAAAAAGTATTGTCAGTATTTTATGGCCAATAGCTTTGGTTATGGCCCTATTATAATTCTTGTTTCTTGTGTTGGTATTTATAATTAAATAATTTATAATTATTTTTATACCTTAATATTAATTTTCATCATGTTATAGTTTAATTATGTTGGGTTTTAATTATTATTTTTTAATTGAAGCAATTTGTTACATGACTGGTTTGTCTACGTAGAATACATATGCTCGCCTTTGTTGTAGCTCGGTGGTGTTGCGGTCTGCCGCTAGGGGCGTGTGTGTTGCGGCAACCTGGTTGACTTTTCTCCTGGCCCGCGAGGAGTGGAAAGTGGCCTCTGAATGAAAATATATTTACAGTATGTGCGTGTCTAGTGGTTTTGGCAGATCGCTTGAGTAGTTATAGTGCTAGCGCTTTCGAATTTCATCTTTGTGGGTGAACCCACATGGATACCGATGGGCCGAATTTGTCGTCTCTCAAGCGGAAACATCTGACATATGTTGTATTCTAATGTGTGGACTCGAATAAGTTTTGGTTTTTTACCACTAAAGTATTGGGTTTTAATGTACATTTTAGCCTGCAAGTTGTCTGCGGGGTGCTTAGAATGAGCGCACCATGGAGATTTGGTGTGTGGATGTAAATATGTGTATTTTTCCTAGAAGATTGGCAAGAAACGGGGAGCATAAACAAGTTTATTCCATACTGCGGAAATGCGACTGAAGCTTTAAATCAAATTTCGAATATTTACCTTCTGGGATTTTGAAAGAGATTTTTTTTTTTTTTTTAACTAAAAATCGTAAAAGATTTGCATTGTTAAAGAAATTAAGTAGTTTGTCTAAATTACACTCTACGAAATTATTCGCAAATTTACTATATGATTGTATACGTAGAGTGAGAAGGCGTAAATGGTAAAGTTATTTCCAATAAATTCGTGCTAGAGTTCTTTCATTTGCTCAGGAAGCAGTCAAATGCGTAGGAAACCTCCAAACTTTGTTAAGTAGCGACGCTAAACATCCCATATTTGTGGCCAGTTGTGTGGTATTATTTCCATACGGTATGTGGGTTAGAAACTTCCAATTCAGTTTAGGAACTTTACCAGGAATTTTTGTTAGAGAGTACAGATATAGGTAAATATATTTTATGTGAATATGATTAAGATGAGAGAGCTTGTTCAGGTATATGACTGTCATCCCTCGGGATTCTATTTGATAGAGATTTACTAACGCACGTATTGCTAGACGATAATTTATTAATAATTTTCTCGGGGTTGTTAATTCCGTTTTTAGAACGTTTTGCAGCTATATTATTAAATATATGAGCATTTAAAAACTATTGTGTTAATATTTTGCGCCCGTCTTTACTATGATGGTAGTACGGCATATTTTATTTATCAATATTAATCCTAGATACCAAGAGTATGGCACCTGTTCATGGTAACAGCTCTATGGAATAAATATTTTTGGTGGATTCTGAAATCATCTCATTAATGACGGTAGTTGTTACCACTAAAATTATATTACAGATAGCCAAACGAATTGTCGAGTGAGCTGTCTGTTGTAACCTGAAATAATATATCGTTTAGACAGTGTAGTGTTGCAGAGATAGATTGGTATGACGATTATATTTTAATAATATTGTGGATATTGTGTGTTAAAGTAGTCTGGCCTGGCTTGGCCAATGTTTCATTGCATATAATCATGACCTATAAAATGTATGGGTGTTTTACGCTCATATTTATTATATTCCTAAGTCGATATTATTGATTAAGAAAAAGTAAATACCATAAAATATATATTCGATGACCCATAAAATATCTGGTAGACAGAAAGAAGATCTAGTATATTCAATTTTCAAAAAAGGAGATCGCACAAAATGTGAAAATTATAGAGGCATAATCCTATTGAATGTCCCATACAAAATATATAGGAAAATATTGGTGAGACGACTTGATAATAATATCATAATCTTTAATAAGAGAAGAACATGGGTTTAGTAAAGGTAGGTCGTATGTGGTCTGTGTGTTTATCCTGGAACAAATTATTTAAAAAAGACAGGAATTTAACCTACAAAATCATATTTTGTTCATAGATAGAACTAAAGCTTTTGATATGGTGCGGTGAAAGATACTCTATGGGATATAATGAAAGGAAAGTGCTATCCCCAGTATTTAGTAAGGCATCTAGAAACCTTGAAGAGACCACAATTTGCGTTACTAAAAGAGCTATGGAAAAGGAAATTATAAATACCAAGGAGTAAAATAAGCGTGTCCATTGCCACCATGCATATTTAACATTTATATCAATGTTGCCATTACGCAATCGCAAAATCAATTTTAAAATCATTTTAAAATATGAAATTTTAATTCTGAGAGACAATTCTTTTTGCGGACGACCAAGTCACTCTCTTAGATTCTAAAGATGGACTAAAAAAAAGCAATAGACGAATTACAAAAAAGCACACAATAATTTTATTTAACAATATCAACCACTAAATCTACGGAAATGGCTTTAACATGTAAATACCCAGTAGAACTAACATCGAATTAAGTGGATGTTAACTGAACAAGTTAGATCGGAAAAGGGATATTAACGTCCCCCAATGTTATGCCTTAAGGCTTATCAGGGAACGGCTTACAAACTAACTCATTACCTAACTTAAACTAACATTCATGCCTTACTTGGAATTCGACCCCAGAACCTCCTGCACTCCAGACCAGCGGCGCACAGACCGACTGCCCCACTGGAGGTCGTCAATTGAACAAGTTAACAGTTTTAATTATTTAGCATGTTCAATTTCGTATGGCGAGGATAGGCAAATTTTAGTATATATGTGGAATTATTTGTAGAACACTTAAAAATAAAACTAGGATAGAAACCATGTTAAAAGTTTATAAAGTATTAGCAGTCTTACTTCTTACGTATGGTGGTCAGAACTGGGCACTTAATGCAACAAAGAAAAGGCAGATAGAGTCTGTAGAGATGATTCCTAGGAAGAATATAGAGATGTAGCCTAAAATACTATATCCGTAATGTTTATATAAGGGAACCAGTGAAACTGTTCAATTTACGAGAAAAAATATATTTCTTAAAGCAAAAATGGAACATATAGACAGGATGAACGAACAAAATAAGTAAGACTATATGCACTAATGGAAAGACTCCCTGTTTGAAGACCAAGATTACGGCCGGAAAGCAGTATATGAAGCGTAGCAGACGTTTAAGTCTATCTTTGTAGAAGAAGAACAGTTCCGTTTAATATTGCTTGTCGAAAATACATGCGTATTACTTTCAAAGTCAAACATATAAAGATGATACACACGTAGAATATTTACTCTAAATTCTATCCTGGCATTTCGTGGTCTGGCGATAAATCGGATAAATCGCCAAATTCAGAAATTAGATAACGTTGGTGCGGTGTACCACCTGAAAGGTTGTTTTTAATTTTTAGTTGCTAATCAACTTACAATTATGATAACTTCCAGAGCGATCTAGGAATCAGTTAGGCATCTATCGTTGATACTCTGACACACATTGCGCTGATCCGCCATAAACGTCGCGTCATTCCAGAGTTCATCCCACGACTTTCTAGAATATTTTACCGATATTCCGCGACTCCGTTGTTTGCACTGCTAACGTGCTAACCACAAACATACTAACCATACATCGCTATCTGTTTATCCGACCACCCGCCAGCATTTCCATCCATCTGCAAAATGTGTTTGGTAAACACTGCATTAGCAGGCTACCACATGACGCACCAGGACAAACATTGCGCCCCCATTTTTGTCACCATTATTTATCCGTCGACGGATGTGTTCGCCAGAATGACACATGATGACCGTTCGGAATTTCCAAAACGGGAACCATGCGATTGTTCTATAACACAAGGTAGTATAAAACATTTTTATGTATCTGAATATAATTCAAATATAGGCATATTCCTTCTCGAAATACACAACTTTAGGAGAATTATTTTTGCTATAAAACTAGGAATATGTTTTTGATAATGTTGCATTGCACTGTTTCCTGTACTTTTTCCTACATAGATTCTAATATGCTTACTTATTGTCCTCACTAACATTTTGTACTGGTAATACGAGTTAATTCTGTAATGAATAAAGACAAATCTTAAGTCCGCCAAAATTAATTTCATATGATAATCAACGGTTTTCAGTTATTTTAGATTCCCATATAATTTTGGAAAAAGGATCTGAAGGTTACATAATTACTGCGTAAGTAGGCACAGCATAAGTTGCTTCAATAAAATTTGAGAAGTGACATATCAGTGTATTCCAGGCTGATAAAAATAAAGAAGGACCAATATCAGGATGACGAGACGGGGAATCGAGACTGGAACCCCTCGAATGCAAGTTCGTTAGGTTATTACTACTCCAGCTCGCTCCGTAACGTCATTTTGTGAAACATGCAAGATGTTCAGCAATACTTTACGTCTGGTATCTTGTTTTCTTACAGAAAATACGCTAGGGATAAATAATGTTGAAGACGTAATCAAACGATAGAGTCTCTTTTGTTTATAAAAGAAAGCGGAAAAATATCGCGTAGAGAACGGAGTTACACTCCCGGTTATCGGGAAAAAATATTAGCTCCCATTGAGTACAGTGGGATGGAGTGGAGAGAAGAATTTTTGGCGGCTCTTAACCCATTCACACCTCGTGTACAAAACTGTGTACATTACGTAGATGTAAGTATTTTTTGGGCTATGCTGCACACTGCAAAGTTCAATAACCAATGATCTTACTTTGGGTAAATGATTCGCAAATCGTCTTACTGGTCTAGATCATAATTGGTTCATATAACTGCAGCCAAACATATAACCTACAGCTGATTGGCTGTGGCAAAGAAACAAATGTAGTGTCGACTTAAGTACAGCACGCTTCGTAAGATTTTTTGTTTGCAACGCCTGAAACCGTAAATTAAAGTGGTTCTGAAAGGGTTAGCTTCGAGATCTTGATAGACGATGAGGGTGAAGCGAGGTAAGAATGGGGCAGCTCCGGAATACAAGCGTGGAGGAAACGGGAGATCCCGAGAAAACCCGCCGACCAGAGACATCGTCCGGCACGATTTTCACGTGCGAAAATCAGGGAACGACCCCGTCGGAAATCCGGTTCGCCTTGGTGGGAGGCGAACTCTATACCCGCAGCACAACCGGCCCCCTTCCGGATGATCAAAAATTAACGTTCCGCTGAATGTACTTGTTACCAAGGTTTAGAAGTATTAAACATTTTCTCTAATTTTAAAACCAGATACACTGAAAGTATCGCAAGAGCAGTAAATAATTTGAACTACGGGGCATAACTAGAGACAGGTGTTTTTCGCGAAAATATTTATGGCCATGCTAGACTTAAATATCATACGTCCACAACCATTACCTTCTTTGGTTATTGACCACGTGTCTACGTGAGAAGACATGTTCCTATTTGACTGGGCCAATCAGAATAAAGTAGCCCGATAATGAATGTGCATAATTCACGGACAGACACTAGAAATACGCGATATTTAAAATCATCCAACCAAGAAAGTGCATATGAACTAAAGCGTTCTCACGAAAAATAGTAGTCCCTAGGAATTACATGCGAGTTTTGTGCAGAACTGCCCCATGTGTCCCGAAATCCTATCGCAAACCTGGAAACATGGCGTGGCGTCATCTGTCAATCAGTGCCGAGAGACAGGCTAACCGGAAGCCAATTGGACCATTAGGAAACTGTACACATCACAGTGGAGCCAATCCGACTTTAGGCCAGTCCCCACAGAAACCCGCTGCCAATCAGCGACTGAGTGAAGTATATTCCCCGTTTTTTCACACCTTTGAATCGAACCTTTGAATATCACCCAATGTATGACGTGCTTGCTTGGTTTCCCCCCCCCCCCCTAAATGTGTCGTGTATCGCAGGCGTTCTATTCTTCTGTTAACATTTAAGTATCTTACTTTTTTAAAAATTAAATCTAATGTTCAGCTAGCACATTTTATCTACACATCATAAAATTTCATTTCAGTTTTTGGGAAAATTTAATTTTTAAATTCACGACATATTTTGTACTGCCACAATGGAACTGCAAGAACATAGTCGTTAGAAGTTCTCGCGTTTCAGCATTAACTTCATCGCTGTTGCCACTCAGAAGTTATGAACTATTCTAGAATATTTCCCATGATCCAGCCCGTCTTCCAATATTCTTCTTCGATCCTACACTGTAAAAAATTGTCTGGTAAACATCCCAAACTGTAATTGAAGTTTTTAACCTATACACTGTATGGTAATAATAACACAACGTCAAGCTACAGATGTAGGAATGTTTAGCGTCGCAACTATTAAAAGTTGGGAACTTCCCTACGCGGATTTGACTGTTTCCTGAGCAAATGGAGAAACGCTACAATGAACGTATAGGGGAATACATTACCACTACTCCTTTCTCACCAATCGTATACACTGGTATGGCAAATTTCCGAATAATTTCTTAGGGTGTAACTACCTGCTAATTATCTTCCCAGTCGGTAATTGTAACTGAACGCAAACCACTGATAATTTGCAGCAATACCGTAGTCACAATTTTCGTCAAGTATTGTTATCAGGGGGATTTGGCCGACTTGAGCGCAATATAGAACGTATACCTCATTTGCGTAAACGTAGTAAGCCCATACCTTGCGTAAGGCTCTTGACTATTTGCACCAAGCTTTTATATACTAAATAAAAATTGATACAAACATATTAATTGTAGTAAAGTTTATTACGGCTGTTCGACCACATCTTACAAGTTCTACAAATTGTGTAACTACTATAATTATTTTTCTCTTTTAGTGTATTTATAAATAAAAGTTTAGTTTTAAAAGTTTTTTACAGTTATTTCATTTTTCACTTTTTAGTTTGACCAATTTTTATCTGCAGTACATGATTCCTAATGTCTTGGATACTGCTTAAGTTACTTAAAAGCTTGTAACTTCCGCCTCCATCAGATTAACTCAGTGGTACCTTCAAATTGTATTGTCATCGGAACTACACGTGTGCATAATTTCACCTCGATTGGATATCGATAAATGGTTTAAAATCGACTTGCAAGATTTGAACTAAACACACCCATCCACATTCATATAATTGGAGTCTAAAAAAAACCACAGCAAAAAAACACCAAATTATAGTGGCGATTTTCATTTCGGCACACTATTAACCGTTAAGAAGTTCCCTCGTGAGGAGATGATCCTGGCTGCAGCACCAGGTCGCTGTCGCCATACTATTGCATTTTCATCGGGTTACTATATGTACACCAAGTTTCAGCTCGATTGAATAACTAGAAGTGGGTCAAATTCACTTGCAAGATTTCACCCGAACGTACAAACAAACAAGGCAAGCTAAATAAAAGCTTGTAATAAAACAGAAACTCAATTTTCGAAGAACGCAGCCATCAAAGCTCGGGTTACACGCCATCTTGACTCTGTGGCTGGACAGACAGTGGCGACAAGAAGCTCGTGAAGAACACAAGAGTAGAAACAAAAGCCAAACGAAAAGCTCAGATTTACGACGCTAGATTTCGCAGGCCGTCCAGAAGAGGCTTAAAAGTGCAGTGCACGGAGGTGGGCGAACAGAGCACGTGAACAAGAGAGCATTATTTAATATGAAATCACGAGCCAAGCGGCAGGGAAACGCCGAGATGATTTTTAAGAACCTGCAGTTGCACGGATGTGAGTGGGAGCGCCAGCTTCAGACGGCGACTGAAACAACTCGCAGCGCAGCATTTCATATCCGGTTGTTAGAGAAACAATCTCTCCTGAAACACGGGTTCTTCAGGTGAGACGGTAATAAGAACGCAACTTTCAAACTACAGCTCAAAAATGAATTGAAATCAAAGTTACGGGAAAATATGCAAACTGTCAAATATAGAGGGCCAATGATTAAATAAACTGAAATACGTAAATAACACATTATATATGCTTTGATAAACAAACAAAATATTTACCATGAAGATTTGTATTAAAATACCGGACAATTAGACATTAAATAAATTCTTGATGCTCCAAAGGATGATAAAAGAATCAATTATCACATCAAATAAATCCCAAAAGTAATAAAACAGTTAAATATTACTCGCAATCGCTTTTACTGAAGTAAATACTGAAATGAGGTTTCAAAAACTGTTTAAAAATAGTTCACTAGCAGTGACGCAACAGTAAAATAGTCGTGACGTATTTTAAAACCACTCAATAGTTGTGCGGCCACGGTAATGCAGTGGTTAGACTACTCGCCTCCCACTTAGGTGAACCGGGTTCGATTCCCGGCGGGGTCGCTCCCGGATTTTCGCATGTGGGACTCGCGCTGGATGATGCCGCTGTTCGCTGGGTTTCATCGGGGATCTCCAAATCCCCCCACTCTTGCATTCCGGCGCTGCTCAATACTCACATCACTTCACCCTCATTGGCTCTTAAATCCTCAGAGCTCCACTTACACAATTTCAATTTGGGAATTAATAATTGAACTATGAGTAAATTTGTGTGGGTATATGCATGTTGGGATAATTTTTTACACTTTCTTTTTCCATGTTCTTGACGTAAGGCTGCCTCTAGTATCTTCAAATCCCAACTATGTGAAATAATTTACTCGGTGCCGTATGCTACATTAAAACTGTTGCTACAGTCATAAATTTCTACAAATGCATTTATTGAAAGAAAACATTGCAACTCAGTTGGTAGAACACTGAAATATACAATAGAGTTCATCTGATCTTTTAAAAAAGAAAAGAAGAATACAGAAGCGTACCACCACGATTCATATTCCTTTTATAACGTTTTAAAAGAACTTTATAAATTAATAACTAATTAAGTAGGGAAATTTTCGTACTTATATATTATTAATTCCTCACGTAAGGAAACTAAAATACCTACATTAGTATTCGAAATAACACCGTAAAAAATTTGCAAGCTTAAAAAAATATATTTAAAAAATTTAATTACTTAACTTATAATTTCTATTATCGCGCTGAACGACACTACAAATCATTAGGGGGTTTTATTTAATGGACGAATCCACATTCAATTACAGTAGTGTAACAATATTTTAACACACGCCTCTCACTTGCTCTGTGTTTGAAACTTATGCTTTGAGCTTACAAAGAAAATACGAGGTCGTCAATATCACCAATCCTGAAAGTTGCGACATTATACAACAGCTTCATCATGAAGCAGCGGGAAGAATGTGGCAGACGAGACGTGAATATTTTAAGCACGAAAGAAGTTTAACTCTGTCCGTTCTATACACTCAGTATGACGACTTTTCCAGAGTCATAAATAGTACATCTGAAGGATGACATGTATGTACTATATACATTGAGCAAAGAATATAAACGAAATTCATTACACTTTGTCTGTAGAGTTTATGCCCTTCTGTTTTGTTACTTTGAGGAAAATCTCTCATAAAACTTTTATAACCACATTTTATATTGGAATATTTCGTGTATATCGTTGCAGATGCTGTGAAATAGTGATATTTTTTTAACACACAAAAAGAGACTACAAACTTAAGGGTATTGCTCCTGTATTTTAGTTTCGAGGATGGCTAACAAAATTAAAAAGTTGATAGTGTAGTTATCGAAATATTTGATACATAACATGTGAAAGTAATAGTAACAAGCGTACATGGTAAGATTTACTTTAAAAAGTGGTAGAAGGGATTTAAAAAATGGCTGTATATAGGGCCTCAAAAGTGCTCAATTTACCATGAACAGCATACATTAGCATCTCAGATCCTTAAAAAGTAACTCTGTAGTCATTCAATCCGAAGCGACTGATAGAAGGAAACAAATCAGTTATGTGGTAAATATTATTTTTTCCCGTCTACAACATAACGCGGGGTACACTCAAGGACACAGAAGGTCAAATATTGTAACTATTTTGTAAGATCCGTGATGCACTCGCCAAAAAGACAATTTGCGACTTTCAGATGACCCAGAGACACGATAATAAAAAGGTTTTGTCGAATAAAACAAAGTATGTTTTGTGCAAACAGATTAATTGCTTCTACAGGACCAATTAAATATTTTTTTTTTTTGCTGTAAACTAATTATTTTATTATTCAATTATTTTGCCCCAAACTTGTAAGGTTTTTTGTGCAACTTAAGATTTGTATCGCTCTGCGCACATCAAACAGTTTAAATGTTCATTAAAAAATTAAAACTAGACATGGTTTCGAAAACGGAACTTCTATGTCCGAATAATATGCCTTAATTAACACCTATTAAGTGCTAACGAAACGCAGATAGAAAAAATTAATGTTTTACTATAGGACGTATTTGTAAATAATGGTTTTCAATTTGTACAGCTCTACTGCTTTGTTTGGTGTTAAAATTATTTCATTGGAATTGTTTACACCATAATGAAGCATCAATAAAAGTACAAACTAACACCGTTACTACCCTAATTGTCACAAAAATTATTTAAAAAAAATCTCTATAGCCGTATTTTCGAAACAAAAGCAATCAAATGTCCGAATTACACTGCAGCCAACAAAATAAATGTCAGTGCTGGAGCAAGCTGACTTTGTTGCCGCAACAAATTATGTGATAATAGACATAAAATTGTTCCAGGCAACAAAATGTTTATTCTCTTCAAACGGATATGTTTGAACGTGCTTAAGGAATAGTTGTGTTTGCTAAATACATATAAATGATGTTGTAAAAACCAAATTAATCATTTCAACAAATTATTATTACATTATTTATTTGTTTCAAAGGAACGGATGCAAAAGGTTGTAGCAATAGCAGAATAGTTGAGTGAACAACATTTTGTTAGTTTTAACAAATTCATTTCAAGCAAATTTATTTGGTATTTGCAACAAATTTTTTTTTTCTGTGCACCTGTTCGTGACGGCTTAAGCTGCTGTCGCCACAAGTGCCAATTTCCCTTCTATTTCCGCCTTAACCTTCTTCCGAACCACGTGATTTCTTGTCGTGGGACGTCGTATTTGCTTAGCAATTGCGAATCGATTGACCCACATCGCGTGATGATTGAGTGAGCACTATCAGCGGGTGACGTTCATGCGGTGCCACGTGATTGTGCAAACATCTGTTAGGTTATCGCAACATACTATAGAATTTTATAGTGAATAAATCGCAAGTTTTTTTTCTTACTAAGCAACCGTTTGGTCAACTCCGTATTTCGTGGGTTGTCGAGTAAATTTGCGAATTCCTGTTTGTATACGGTACATATAATGGGTCTCTGGGTGTTTCCAATATATTTATAAAGTGATATGAGTGACTTCTTGCCTCATGTTAAAAAGTCGCCTTCGGAATTGCTCCGTTCGGTTCTCAGAATGTCCGAAGTTTTGAGGAAAACATCGAGCATTACAAAAAAAAAAAAATGAGAACAAAGTGTTATAGTGTCTTGAAGTAAAATATTTACAGCTTTGCTTAGCTGCACGTTCAGGTGGCAAGTTATTAAACTAGAGCTAAGAAAATCTAACCATTGTTCATAAACTGTATATTTCTATATAAATGGTCGTAACTCCAAATTAGATTTTTTTTTTATATATTAGGGGCGTTATTTAAAGAATTTCTATTAGTTTAATATTAAAATGAGGATGTGACAGAATTTCTGCCAGATAAAATGAAACAATTATTTGGAGTATTCTATTTGTGCAACTTAAACACAAGGATTCATCACTCTGAGAAATATTCTAAAACGAGCGAAACAAATTCTGTAACTCTTCGGTAATCCCTTTGGGCATTTTGCGCAATTTTTTAAAATAAAAAATTGCTAAACACTTATTATCAAACTTTGTGAAGTCGGTTAGTTGGCAAAGGTTCGAAACCATCTTAGTTTACGGATGTCTTTCTTACGAACTATTAAAAAAAACGAAAGGAAGATTTTTTCTAACTACGAATGTAAGACAACCCTAAAAACAGTTATTTTGTGTTTATTGCAGTGTTTTGTGAAAAATTAAATTAATATCTATTGTTTACATTTTGATAAATATTACATAGCTTCCTGCTTGTGAAATGTAGCTCAATTATTTACATCAATATTTGTCAAACGTGTATCTAGGTTTAAATTAACGTTCAGTACTTCAAAGTATGTAAAAATTTCCGTGAGCGGGTGCAAAATATTAAAATTTTTCTTAAAAATGCAATCACCGTATGGAGTTCAGAATTACCCAAAATACGTTCTGAAAATAAGTATTTTTCATTGTTAGCACAAAAAGTCGCTCAACTCTTGATATGAGCAACATTGACTGAATTGCTGGAACCGGTATCGACTTTATAATTCGTCTCCAAGTAAATCTTTGCATGCGGGGATCAGGAATTTCTTAATGCTGGCAACGAGCCAAGTGTGGAAGAAATGTGAAAGTAGGCTATTGTGATAGTATTTTTAGGACTTCATTTTTGTTTTAACTGCAAAGGTTTTCTAACAGTGATGAAAACGCGTCTCTTCTACAAAATAACATTTCTCCCTTTCCTCATGTCTAGCCAACTTCATTGACCTCAAAAAGCTGCCTGCGTTTAAATACAAACGTTGCAGCGAAATACACGCGAGGAAATATTTTAGCTACCTTTTCTTAGACGACAGGCAAAAACATTTTTTCCTGCCTCTGCTCAGAATTCTTTGCTTTGGAGAAAATGGCGAACTTCGCCTCGAGACCACCTGGTCCCATTTTGCGTTACTCTGGTCTCGTGGGAGTTTCCGACAAAAAATAAAGCCTCTAGAGAATGCTTCCTAATAGCTTGGAAAATGTCACGCCTCGATGTGATTCTGCAGGCATTCTGGGAGCATTAAATCCCCCCCTCCCTTTTTCAACGGTTTCCCTTCATCGCTCTTTGTCAACAGTTTGCATGGAACCTAGGCGTGTCCCCAGGCACAAACGCCAAGGGACTAACACAAACGCCAGCCCCACTTCCCTTCATCAGACATGCGACGTTCAATTATTCGCGCGTCCCTGTCGGATCCCCAGGAGTTTTATTGCAACCTGGTATTGCCCGGTGATGTTGTTCCGAGGGGGGGGGGGAGGCAATTACAACAGCCGCTCACTAATGCTACGGATATGGCTCTGGAGCGCAGTGGCGTAATCAGGGGAGATGTCTTGATATACCAGTCTCCTCCCATTCCAAAAAATATAATTAAGGGGAATATTATAAAAATAAGGTTTTAATATACCTTACAGCTTATATAATTTTTTAAGTATAAGTAATGTGTGTCCACCAGCCTTCCCCTCCTCCGTCACGCCTCAATCTCTGAACATGAACGCGAAGCTGTTTATAACATTTTGTGGCTCCATTTTTGTATAAGTCTGTTAGTTGTAAATTATGTTTTGAGCTAATAATTTTTTATATTATTGCCTTATTTTTCCCACGAAAATTTTAATGCGTAATCCTCCTCGAAGTAAAATCCTGGTTACTCTAATGTCGGGGGGTGGGGGGTGTACACCTACGCCCCTTTTTAACCTTACAGCACCCCTTTTGAACGGCTCGTTGGAGCTTCAATAAATCAAGACAAATTTTAAACATTGACGAATGAGAAAGTGAAAGGCTGGATACCCATCGTTTGAAAAAGTTTCCATATTCCTTTTGGTGCCGCAGCGACGCAGTGGCTCGAGCACTCGCCTGCCATTAAAACGAACTGGGTTCGTTTCCCGGTGGGCTCAAACCCTGGTTTTCAGACGTGGGAATCGTGCCGGGTGATGCAGCTGGTGGGCGGGTTATCTCGGGGATGTCCCGTTTTCCCCGCCCTTGCACACTGGTGCTGCTTCTTACTCGCCTCGCTTTACACTACATCAACTATCTAGACCCCGCTTCACCCTCCAACGGCTATCTAGACCTCGCTTCACCCTCCATCGGCTATCTAGACCTCGCTTCACCCTCCATCGGCTATCTAGACCTCACTTCACCCTCCATCGGCTATCTAGACCTCGCTTCACCCTCCATCGGCTATCTAGACCTCGCTTCACCCTCCATCGGCTATCTAGACCTCGCTTCACCCTCCATCGGCTATCTAGACCTCGCTTCACCCGCCATCGGCTATCTAGACCTCGCTTCACCCGCCATCGGCTATCTAGACCTCGCTTCACCCGCCATCGGCTATCTAGACCTCGCTTCACCCGCCATCGGCTATCTAGACCTCGCTTCACCCGCCATCGGCTATCTAGACCTCGATTCACCCTCCATCGGCTATCTAGACCTCGCTTCACTCTCTATCGGCTATCTAGATCTCGCTTTACCCTCCATCGTCTCTCTAGACCTCGATGCTAAGAGACGCTATACTCCACTCACCAATTCTCTTCTGAGTCTTCAATCAATTTTTCGCCCACATTTGCCGTGGAAGCACAGTGCCTCCGCTGTACCAGATGATTTGAGATTCAACTCGAAATACAAGCATGCTGCTCCCACCTTCAAAGGAAGAAGAAAACACACTGTTTCGGCCGGAGCGGATAACTAAGTCTTCTATAATTCATTCAAGGTTTGTTCAGCCTTTTCTGAAGCCATGCTAATGATCTACTTGCAGGATATTCCTCCGCCTCGTGCAAACTATGCTTAACAAGTCTGGAGATATACACTAGAGGGACAACGCAGCAAATTCGTGCGCACTCTGTTGTAATTCTATTTTGTTTCAAAACTGTTTCTCACTAGACATTACCAACATACCTATTTTCTCCCTATTTTTATTCAAATTATTTATCAATCAAGCATAATTTATTTATGGAGAAGATATTAATAACATATCAATTTTACACGAAAAATGTAGCTGTTATGAACATAAGTATAAAACGCTTGTAATACAGGGCGTATTTAGAAAATTACTTATAACGATATACATGGGGAGATTTTTCAAAGGTTTGATTCTAAAGGCCGAAGAAACCGTGAATGGACTATAGTATACGTTTGCAAGGAGACCCACTAAATGGTGAGGTTCCTCACCAGAGAACATTTTACCTTGTCCTCAGACGGGCACACTTCTATAGGCTGTTCACAGTAAAGTGGGCACTTTTGAAAGCCCTCTCGTTTGGAATAATAGTCAATAAATATAACGTATTTTATATTAGCTTTAGAAGTTAACTTCAGAGTGCAGTGGAATATTCAGACTGTGTTTATTACTTACATGGCAATATTTATTCAAAAAGTTGGTAACAGGGTAAAAAATGGCTGAATGAATAATGTAGCTAGTGCCTTAAAATTCCTCACTTTGCCGTAAACAGCCTATAGCTGCACGAAAAGCGTATTTAATTGTCGGTTGAAGCAGTGGAAGAGTATCCGTTTATGTATGGCGTATACAATCTGCTGGATGTAGATTATTAAACAAAGAGCAGAATTTGAGTAATGCGGAGAACTTAAGTGTTCAGTCAGGTGGCACTTTACCCGACTTAGCAGAACAAAGTAGCCATTTGGTAAACAAATGTATAAAACTAAACAACAACAAATTATTTCAATACTGTACTTTAATAATATACGACTAGTTGTTTGGACAATAACCATATTGAATGGATGTCGATTTTCTGTTTTGTTTTACTTAAAGTACACTATTAAATATTATTTTGCCTTAAAGTGGCCTCTGCCGTGTTCTGCCATACACTTTTTTTCATTTCAGTAATAAAAGTTTAAGGGAAATGAAACACTTTACCAGTTTATCGATAGATAAGGTCATTTTACCCAAGTATAAGTGATTATGTCATTTGACTAAATGATATCAAATGGAAAATTCCCGTTTCCTCTACTCCTTCCTCTGTGGCTTTTAAAAACCCATACCACGCTGTAGTAAATTAATGTCAACTTTTTTAAAACTTGAAATTTCTAAAAACTCCGTGATATAAATATTGTTATATGTTTAGTTCACACTAAAGATAACTGTTCTTTATGTCTACTTAAATATTGTTTCATCATGTTTGTTTCACAAGGAATGTATTTTACTTTAGGAAATTTTAGACTACTTGAGATGGCAAATCATGCGACTTAATTACGTATGAGTGCGCAGGATTAGGTAATTGGAAAGGGAAAGAATGGGGGAAAAAAGGGGGGGGGGGGATGCAATCATCTAGTTGAAGATCCACTTCTGCGACATTGAAAATACAAAGTAAGAATATACATCAAGGGTCGGAAATAAAACGCCCAAACTACGCTACGGCAGGTCGTCGAAAATGTATAGGACATACTATACATAAACATAATATAAAATAATTAAAGGGGATATGAGCCTGTGGTTACTTGGTTTGGAAACGCATTTTCGCCAAATGCCCTTTACAAAGCCTACAAAGTCCGTAGCAGAAAAGTGACTTATGCTCTCCATGTTGCAGAGACACAATATGCGTAATACTGGCCGTCTCCAGTCCGTGGGCTGTGTTCATTTTGAGGAAGCTGTACATTAACATATCGACGACGCGACTTGCCATTCTCTAGTACACGCTTCATAGTGCGCCAAATGGGCGTGTCCCATTCCACTATGTGGGACGTACTGCTGGTAAATTACCACCATCCGTACCGCTGGCAAAAAATACAACGCATTCAGCGAAAATATGAATTCAAAACCCAATTTTCGCGTTACACGCAAACATTATACCCCGACTCGGATCTGCAGTCAGTCGAAAATCTACCCGCTGATGTTGGAGGCCGGCGTATTACTCATGCAACCTCCAAGGACCTTGTAATACGCTTGTTAATTTTTTAAAATATTTTTGACATAGGCAACTTCAAAAGCTACTTAAATTTTTGAATATTTTAATGTCATTTAAATCAAGATTTTAAAGCAAATGTTTACACTTCATGCAGAAACGAATTTCTAGTCCTCTAAATAATCTAAACTGTAAGTTACAGGCGTACAATTGGTGTAATCTCAGCATACAGTACTAACCAAGATAAAATATTTTGTATGTGTGTGATTATATATATAATATTTAAAAGTTGCATACATTAATGATAATGAACAGAAGAAATTCATGTTCATGCAATCACAAATCACAAAAATTCGAATAAATTAATTATTGAAAGTTACACGGAAATATAATATAACTATAAATTATAATGGTATAATATTTCCAACCATTTAAAACTTTTACTAGCTGACAAATCAAATTTTTTGTAACCCAAGGAAAATAGGATTTTGTAAACAATAAAGCTTACGTTAAAAATTCTGTTTAATTAATGAGAATATAAATGAGCTCTAAAAGTGTATTAAAAACCTCTCCCAAAAAAATGAAAACCAACCGGATTGATATCTGTTTGTTATAAAAAGTTAATCGTTCTTGTTTTAATAATTCAATTAATGACGATGATGAGTTGACCGCCCGAAGGTTGATGAAAGCCGGTGCTTTGGCGCAGTGATGGTAAATATGCCGCAATATTTGTAATGTGCCATGTTGTAGCAATTTCTCTCCAACCTATTTTGTTCTTATTTGCTTATGTTAGCAAATGCTATCCTTTTTGGCAAAACCCCGTCTTCTTTCCTTAATTATTATGGAAATAAAAATCTTTTTTGGCAAATTTTTCCTTTGTGATATATTTTTTTGTCGTTTTAAAGATTAATGTAACCTTAATGTGAAAGCTTGTTTGAAACTTTCAATTTTAAATGCAATAAGCAGTATCAGAATAATTTAATTATCCTATTTTCAGTGTGTTTGTAGCTCTGAAAGTTACTAACCTTTTTAGGCTCTCTCTACGTAAACTGTGTTTTCGTTTCACATTTGTCACGCCTGATGGCAGAGCTACAGTTCTTTTTTGTTTAATATCTTGAGGTTATTTTACGTTATATGTTTATAATATTTTTGAAGTAATTAATATTGTAATCTAAAGTTAAAAACAATATACCCTATGTTTAGACTATTGGTAACTTTGGTAATCGCGACATGGTGATTAGAGATGTATCGATTGGCCATGTCGTGTGTATCGGAAAGAGGCAATTTTTTTGTTTGTAAAAGAAATGTGTCGACTCGACCTTCTTCACAAACCCATTTCAAGATGTGACAACGCATTTATTTTGTTGCTTGCTAATAAGAAATTCGGATGCTGTATTGTTCCTGCCCTCCGATAATTGTTTGTTTAATGTGGGCACTAAACTTCTTTACCTAATTTGTGTTAAATCTTAAGGCGGTCCAAGTTTTTTCCGGACATCTACTTGTAGCTCATTATGATGTAAAGTACACCTTCCTGGTTTGTACCATGACCTAGCTGTGTAATGAGACCATGAGATGATATTTTTTTTTTTTTTGCCTGTGCGCCGGAGTCCGGACCAGCGCCTGGCAAATAGTAGCTAAGATTTCATTTTACCTTTCTGCATGAACACTTGACAGAGCAAACCGTCATGGCTGCTCGTTTTCTCGTCTTTGGGATTTCGACCTAACCAGAAAAGCTTGGGAAAGCAAATAAAAACAATTTTTAAGTGATAAAATCCTTTTTTTAATAACAAAAGTTTCAGCAAATTCTTCTCGATTATAACAAGTATAAATATTTATGGGTGCACCCACATAACTTTAAATGCATAGGTACTCGTACCACACATGTCGTTATGTTTTGGTGGTTTTTGTTTTGCCTCCTTATTGGGTCTTTGTGGGTGCTTCGGTGTCTACATCTGAACGTAAAAGAAAATAGAAAAAAAAAAAAATATATGTACCCTTTTATTTCTGAGTTTAGAAGCTTTTTCTTAATAATTAAACTATTAAATGAAGTTAAAGTTAATTACCATGGTAACATCTTGTGAAATTGCACAATGCTTAATATTTGATGACACGGTTCCTCTTTTGCGTTGTGCTTCCTCTTTTGCTTTGTGCATACAAGTGCTTAAAGCCTGCTTTTTAATCTTTCTTTAGCATAGAGGATCCTGTTTGTGGCGCATTTCGTTCTTAGTTATCCTCTGGGGTACCACGATGTTCGGATTGGGAGCCGTTTGGTTTGCAATACCTTTTCCGTGGATTTCTCTACCTCTTGGTTCCTGTCGAACACCAAGGGATGGCTCAACAAAGGGGTAGCAGAGCGGTGTTTTTCTGCTCATGTGATCCTTTAAGCTATTTTTGAATACTTCGCCTCATGGCGGCTGCTCCCGATGGTGTATGCTAGTTATGCATTGTTTGATTTAAATATTTTAGCGAATGTGTTATTGTTTTTTCCTTTGTTTTAACTATGCCGAGTACAAAAATACCGCAGTGTCTTCTCAAGTACGCATTGTCATATGAGCTTAAATTGAATAGTGTCCATCCTACAGAATTTACAGTTGATTGTTTTTACCCTTGATGCTTTTTCGCCATCCGAAAACCAAAATCCGAATTTTGGCCTACCCAACACAGTTAGCTATCCAACTTGTTGCACAATCAGTTCTCAACTCACTACTCCTGCACCTGGTATTTCTGCTACTATTATTTCAAAGCGCATATGTTTGGCCCCACTTATAATTCTGTTTTTGTACCTAAAGTGAACATAACTCCTGCTGTTTACTCAAATATGTAGCGGGCAGCCTCACCTGGTATTGGAAAGATTCCTCACCCTCTTGAGTGTATTCTAGGATATTTACCTATCACTGACTGGCTAGATGTACCCAAATTTTCCAAATTTTTTAAAATGTTTGTTTGTTTACACCAAAGTAATATTGTAACTGAACCTCAGTCGCTGGAAGTTATTTTCTCTTTTACTCAGGGATCCCCAAGTGAATGTACCCAACAGGTCATTGTCCAAGATTTTGTCATTTTATGCGTATCATCAAGGCATTTTGCACTTTTATTTTATCCCCACAAGGCTTTTGAAAGAGTTGCATTTGAAACATTTAAATTGCTTGCAAGGTCATTCTGAACCACTGTTAGTCTACATCAGTAGCATTAAGGAAGCTGCTGTAGTGCTTAGGTGGTCCCTTTCGGAGCAAAAAATTATTGATAATATTTTGGAGGGACTTGAACCTCAAGAGCACATATGTCTCGCATTTGATGAAATGCCAACCAAGTTTGCAGGGTTAGATATTGTGTGAATTCAATCACAAATCATCCGTTATGTTGACCGGAGGCGTGGAAAGTCTGATATAATATTTAAAACGAACATGATAAATCAGGTGCTTCTTCAGTAGATAGTAAATCCCGTGGAACTAAGGCAAATGATAATGCTTTTAAGGACCAGGGTAAAGATTCTAACGATCAGAGAAAACATAGTAAATATGTAAAATCGAATGATGCTGGTAAACAATAACCTGCCACTCAGTCATGTAAACAACCCATGTGTTTCTTGTTTCAGAAAGTAGGACACATTCTAGCCAACTGTTGTCCACTAAAAAATGTGGACAGCGAGGATGACAAATGAGCGACCATCCTCGTTTTATACTGTAAAGACAATGAGTTTTCAGACAATGCTTATTTTACATTTAAAGAAGACACTTGTAATCTATTTCAATGATTTTTTTGACAATCAGAGGTTCACATTGAGCATAAGGATTCTAATCCTTTCAGTACGTGTCGTGTACATACTCCCAATTCAAATAGCGAGTAACCCTTGAGTCGAATTGAATTTAGGTTCATTGAGTATTAGCACACTAGTTGATTCAGGTTCCGCATGCATTATAATGCCAGAAAAACTTTTAAAAAATCTGCAATAATTAAATTGAATAAAATCTGTGTCGGTGTAATAAGTGACAATATCTTCACACAATAAGGACGCGAGTGTGAACAGCGAGAAGCATAAAAGACTGTACACTACAACTGTGTTGTATGTAGGTAACTGCATGTTCGAGGACATGAACTGGAGTCACAAGAGACTTACTTGTAGCAAACTTGGTTTAGAGGTACTGATATAGATTTTTTAGGGTTCAGGAAAAGACTCTGATGGACCTATTAAAGATGTAGGTACTGGAGCTAAAGAAGCAGGTAACTCTGGCAATGATCTTCTAGGTACCACAGCCGAAAAGTTCGATGGCTCCATTGAAGATATCATAGGTGCCACAGTCATAAAAGTCGATGGTACTGTACCATCTGTATATTATCGTGCAGCACTGGTGGCGGTATATGCTTGTAGTGATGTAGGTGTCGCAATCGAAGACGTAAATGGCATTCGTAAAACAGGAAGCATTTCACTCGAAGAAGAAATCAGTGGCGAGAAACCATTGGTGTGTAATATCCACTCCACTTTAATGTAACTGGCCATGGTTACCTAGTGTAGAAGCTGGCCGAAACGATCCACCTTTCACATCAGCTGTTGTGAAACTAAGCCTCTCAGCTGACCCCTAATACTTCCTACCATATATATATGTATGCAAGCCCGACGACATCTAGTTGACATTGAACCAATCATATTACACCAATAAGTCATTGTGCGGACATCGACTAGCCAATCACCGAGTTTCCACGTGATTACAGCTGGCCAATCGCATACAGGCGTTCAGACATAACACGCAGGAGTCAGTATGCATGAATCAGTTTTTCTGTGAATATTTCCATCAATCTCGCAATATTTCCTTGAGTATTTCGTAATCTTTCCAATCAATCAGCTCTGCAATGAGCTCCACATCACTCCACAATGGTTCTATAATTGCTCAAAATTCTCCAAAATCATAGGCTATTAAGGGGTCATTCGTGGAGCAAAGGGGTTGTCTAGGGTTCATTTGCGGAGCAGGCGTGTTCATTTAGTGGTCATTATTGGTCATTTCAGGAGCAGGAGGGGTCATTTAGGGACCGTGCGGAACAGAAGGGTTCATTTAGGGATCAGTCTTGTGAGAGGTCGGTCTGCCAGTAGTCAGGGGTCTGCTTTAAGTGTGAAAATGAGTTCAGGTTGAGCGAAGAACTTATCTGGAATAAACTGTTGCAGATATAACTGCACGGTAAAGTGATTAAAGAACTAGATAAAAATGTCTGGCTAGAGTCGGGTGGAGGGTTTATGGGTTAAGTCTACGTTGATGGCAGCTCAGCTATGGTTAGTAAATGGCGAGGTAAGTGTAGCGACGAGACTATTGGTGGCATATGTCATAGGTGCAAGTGGGGGTTATGTGTGTTATGTAAAGTCAATGATTAGCTTTGTGGGTCGGAAGATTGTTAGGATATATAGCCAATTAAATATAGAAGTGGTGGTTCAGTCGGGTGCTGATTATCGTACTATGGAGTGGCAACGATCTGCTTTCTTTACGAGAGTAGAACCCTCAGTGTTACACACATCCAACTTGGTTTGTTGTAACAGGTTGTATGTAATTTATTCCACGATACTTTTCTACATTTATAAATGTTTTCCACTATTTGGTCACCGTTTCTTGAGTTGAAGATCAATGGGCCCAAGGTTACAGCCGCCAACATTTAACATTAGTGCTGGAATCAGTCACATAATATGTTCGATGATTTTTTAAAATTTATCCCAGTTTTTAACATTTTTTCTTCTTTTTTTGTGTCTAGGATAATTGGGGTCAGTCAAGGACGTCAACAACCAACATAAAGGTCAGGGGTAATCAATGTAAGATTTTCTTTAATTTTTATAATTTCGTTTTGTGCTATTTTTTTTCTCACTATTTTATGATTGAAAGTTGGACGGTTAGGGGTTTATGGTTAGGGCGAGGAGGTTTAGAAGGGATGGTGTAACATATGTTACTCGATTTTTCGAATTTTCGGGATATTATAATAATTGCTAAGGAATGGAGTGCTGAGGGGGCGAGGTGACGATAGTGCGATGAACAAGGGTAGGGTGGTTTAACATTATATGTTCTTCGATTTTCAGATTTTTTTTGTTATTATTGTCGATATTTAACAATTGATAGGGGGTGGGGTTGGAGAAGGGTTAACGTTAATTGTGGTGGGATGAGTGTGAAGTTAACGTTGAATGTTCTTTAAGTTTTATAATCGAAATTTTGGTTTTTTTTGCGATCATTCTCATGTGTTTACGATTTGCCGGATTTATGTGAGGGGGGGAGGGGTCACACACACCCCACCAGCCTATGGCGGGTGTGTGTGAGGATCACGTTCTGTTCCTCGATTTTTGAGATTTTTTAATTTTCTTTATTTTATGATAATTATCTATTGATGAGGTGGGAGAGTGGGGTAAGGTGAGGGTGGTGGACTAGCAAGGTGTAGGGTTGTATACTGTTATATGTTCTTAAATTTTGTAGATTACATTTTAATTTTTTGCAATTTTTTGTTTATTTTTCATTTGAGGGTCAATGGATTCAAGTTACGCCCGCCAATATTCAACATGGGTGCCAGAGCCAGTCATGTGATATGTTCGAGGTTTTTTTTTATATTTTGTTACATTTTTTTAAACCTTTTTATCTTGATTTCTGAGTTTAAGATTATTGGGGTAAAGGTAACCAGAATCCAACATGGGTGTCGGAGTCAGTTATGTAATATGTTCCTAAACTTTTATTACGTTATTTAGTTTTAGGATGTTTTTCTCGATTTTGGTTTTCAAGGTTATTAGGGTCAATTTATGGTCAACAGCCATCGTGGTGTTCGGAAGTCATCAATGTAATATTTCCGTTGATAGTTTAATTAATTTTATTGTTTTATTTCTGTTTCTTTATTATTGGAAGTTAGTTAGGTTTATCGATTTATCGTTAGGTTTATTGATCTTTATGGTGAGGTTGTTGAGCAGGTAAGGTGGGGGGAGTAACATAATATGTTCCTCGAATTTTGGAATTAGAGGCGAGTGTGGTGGGTTGAGTGTGAGGTTAACGTTATATGTTTCTCAATTTTTATATATTTTTTATTTTATAAGAGTATCTAGTTGGCGAGGGGTGGGGAGTGAGTGAATTGGGGGTTGAGTGGTCAGCAACAAATGGGTGTCTAATGTTCTATATGTTACTCGAATTTTAAGAATTTTTAGATTTTTCGCTATTTTTATAATAATTTCTAGGGGGTGGGAATGGTAATTGGTTGAGGTTATCTTGGCTAGGGGCGAGGTCCTGAGGCCATGTCCGCTGATCCGTAGCAAGCCCACAAATTCTCCAATGGCTCGAAAATTGCCTTTCGTGGGTCTTGTTTTTGCAATTTGGAGTTATGGATCTTTTTTTGAGGAAAAATCAGGATATTTTGATGGGAAAGGGGAAATTTTGAGGGGAAAACGGAAAATTCGTGACTTTATCTAAGATGGCGGACGGCTTCTTGCTCCTGATTCATGATGCATGGCTCAGAAAGAACATTCGTATACTACCGGCATGCTATATCTCTGTATTGCGTTTAGTTTGTCCCCCCTTCTTCCCCGGACTAGCTTCACTAGATTCGTCTTTGGTAACGACCTCATCTGCTAGCATAGACCGCATAGATTGCGCTCCTTGTTTCCGGTAGTAGGTACATTTGCTCGCAATGTTCTGTGATGGTTCTTCAAGATTTTGACAGCCTGTTTTTTTTGCGTGTTTCAGTGTTTCGGTATAATATTTCTAAACTTGCATGCATTCGCAGCGTGCTTGGCAGTAAATACAACGTAATTTAAAGCCGCCATCAAGTAATTGAATTTTAACTGATACCCGCGCATGTTTTTAATATATGATTAAATATTTTCTTAGACGAAAATTCCTGTCCTTTCGCGACCTACACTAGTCCCATTAATGCTGGCCTGTTGGCGGTTAATTGAACAGATCTAAAAATTCTGCTTGGGATCTAATTCCTGCTCATTTTGTACTCATCCACCAATGTAAAATTAAAATTTCTACCCTTAATTCATGCGTCGATAAACTGTTAACTGAAATAATTAAGAACGTAAACATATGCCGATTCCCAATCTCACGTTCCCAAGACAGATCCCGAATAAAAATAACTTATTGTCCATACAGTTAAATATATAACGCCATATTTTAAACCAATTATTCGCTGCCAACATTACCGGGAACACTGACGGCAAATATCCGGTAAAACTTTTGCAGTTTGGGGTAGGAAATTTTTTTCTCAGAAGTTTATTTCAAAAGTTTTCACCTGACCGCGAACCCGCTACGAAGTGAGTTGGTACTTTCTTTCTTGAACAAGCTTGCTCCATGCTGGTAAGGATAGGACCATGGTGTTTTTTTTTTTTTTCTGAACTTAGTACCTTGCGCGAATGAATATTTCAGAGCGAACTTCAGATTTTCTGTGGCCTTATTTCCAGTTGCGTGGCATCATAAATCGCCAGAACGCCTGGCGTTTACTACGAAGTTGCAAATATACTTTTTTTTTTAAGACGCAGGCCGTGTATAGGCCATTCACGTTAAAATGAGCACTTTCGAAAGCCCTGCTTACGATCTGCGTGTATGCACGTTGTGTATTCTTCCGCTGTATGTAAAATTAACATTGCCATGGGCCTCGTCACTTTATACATGCGTCGATCAAGTAAAACTGGGAATGTTTTAGAAATTCAATTTTTACACTTCGATGGATTAATTAAAACAGAAAGCCATTAAAATAATTTAAGTAATTAGAAATGGTTACCTAACACGTTTTATTCGACGTTAATCTATTTGACACTTTCTATCTATCGTTATCAACTTTACTGAGAGCATGTCACTTATTACACCCGTTAAAATAAATGCAGGAAAAGGGCAGTGAGTTTTTTCTAACTTTGATTTAAAAAGGTCTCACTTTATCGTGAAAAACCTTAATAAGCCTTTACCTTATGTGTAGGGACACCCGGATTTCGCGAAAATATTTTCGCACATGCTATATTTCATACCCTACAGCCGTACCAACAGTTTTCCTTCCCTTACTGGCGGCTTGTCCATGTGAGAGGCCATTTTCCTACTCGGCTGGCCAATCAGAATTAGGTACCTTCAATGCTGCACGCCAGTCATTCGCGAGCACGCACCTAAGCCGCATGACACGGAAATCATCCAATCACGAAAGTGGATCTGAGCTAAAGTGCTGTGAAGTAGAACTGATCGTAAAATATTTTCGTGAAATTCGGGTGTCGTTGCTTGTGTATGTGCGGAGCAGAATGCCTGCGACCAGAGTGCCCCGTTCTCTGTTCTTTCCCGCCCGTCTCGATCCCAGCGCTGGCGTACCGTCCGTCGTGTTTGCTGCGTGCGTTTGCGGAGAGCGGAGTCGGTGACAAGGCTGAACTTTCTTCGCGCTGGGGTCGCGGTGCAGGGGTGGTCAGACCACCCGTCTCCAATCAAGGAGCTTCCTGGAAAGGGTCACCCGGATTTTCTCGCGTGAGAAACGTGGTGTGGAAGTCATCGTTCGCCGTTCGCCCGCTCCTGACCATGCTGCCACCAATGCTCCATCATAAACTCACTTTTCCGTCAACGGCTCTTCAGATGTCGCTGTTAAGAGCCTAGAAAAACATTCCCAACTAAACCAAATTTTCTGCGCGCTGTTCAGATGCGCAGGACGCCAGCGTACAGAGATATAACAATCCAAGTGTCATCTCTCCTTCCGTGATAAAGGCTGTTCACGATAAAGTGAGCACTTTAGAGATGAACCTTAGAAAAATGTCACTGCCCCTGCATGCATATATTTTAATGGGCGCACTGAGTGACATTCGCCCAGTAAAGATGGCAACGAAGGATTGAATGAAGTTCAAGATCTTAACGTCGAATAAAAAGTGTTAAGTAACCATTTGTGATAACTTAAGTTATTTCATTCGCTTTATGTGTTTTTTTTAAATCCATCAAAGTAAAAAATGACCAGATTTGTGAAGTATTTACTTCGCTAATAATTGCACAGTTTCATTTGACCGACGCATGAATAAAATTATGAGGCCCATGGCAAATTTGATTTTACATAAGGTGGAGGAATACGCAACGTGTACACAACAAGATCTTAATGCAGGGCTTTCAAAAGTGCTCATTTTACTGTGAACAGCCTATGGAGTTATTTCTCTCTCGCAAAGCGAGGCTGTTGAATGGGGAGTAATGGAGTTTCAGTTCGAGAAAGACGCGTTTCGCGACCTTTGCGTCTATCCATTCGTCGGATTACTAAGATCGTTATTTTGCGCTAAGGTTTTTCAACGCAGTGGTAATGTGTAGAGATCCCTCTACTGCATCAAAATATCACACGTATTTGACTTATTACATCTGCCGACACATCAGTGGGAAATTCCCACTGTAAGTTCCCCTTATGAAACTTTAAGAATGGGAAATTTCTACCCCATGTGGAAACTTTCCAAAATATGATCAATTTTGCAGTGTATCACCGTTTTAACGTCCTTTTATAAACTAACTGCTTTTTGAAACACTTGCAAAATGTATTGCCACATTTTATACTTCTGTGGGGGCCCTCGTTCTGTCCCCTTTTAACTGACAGCAGGTAAATATGAAATAGTATTTCATTGTCAGGTACTCTAAACCTGGTAAAAATTAATTTTTATAAAACACGCGTTCATTCTTTAGTTTCGTACTACGCTCTCCAAATGTCAAAGCGCATCCTGATTTACCACCAAAGGAGATAAAACTGTCATCTTTATGCATGCCACAGTTCACACTATGACTTGTATTGTTTACATTCCCATCACATCATATATTAAAAACATGCGCGGGTATCAGTTAAAACTCAATTACTTGATGGCGGCTATAAATTACGTTGTATTTACTGCCAAGCACGCTGCGAATGCATGCAAGTTTAGAAATATTACACTCAAGCACGAAAAAAAAAAAAAGGCTGTCAAAATCTTGAAGAACCATCACAGAACATTGCGAGCAAATGTACCTACTACCGGAAACAAGGAGCGCAATCTATGCGGTCTATGCTAGCAGATGAGGTCGTTACCAAAGACGAATCTAGTGAAGCTAGGCCGGGGAAGAAGGGGGGACAAACTAAACGCAATACAGAGATATAGCATGCCGGTAGTATACGAATGTTCTTTCTGAGCCATGCATCATGAATCAGGAGCAAGAAGCCGTCCGCCATCTTAGATAAAGTCACGAATTTTCCGTTTTCCCCTCAAAATTTCCCCTTTTCCATCAAAATATCCTGATTTTTCCTCAAAAAAAGATCCATAACTCCAAATTGCAAAAACATGACCCACGAAAGGCAATTTTCGAGCCATTGGAGAATTTGGAGGGCTCGCTAAGGATCAACGAACATGGCCTCCTGACTTCGCCCCTAGCCAAGATCATCTCAACCCCTTCCCATCCCCTAGAAATTATTATAAAAATAGCGAAAAATATAAAATTCTTAAAATTCGAGTAACATGTATAACATTAGACACCGTTTTGTTGCTCACCCCTCCACCCCAAATTCCCTCACTCACTCCCCACCCCTCGCCAACTAGATACTCTTATAAAATATATAAAATATATAAAAATCGAGAATCATATAACGTTAACCTCACACTAACCCCACCACACACGCCTCATGCCCTCTCCTCCCCCCTCACAATTATTATAAAACCAAGAAAACTCGAAAAATAATCCGCAAATTCGAGGAACATATGATGTTACTCCCCTCACCTTACCTGCTCAACAACCTCACCATAACCATTAATCACTACCCCTACCTAACCAACTTCCAATAATAAAGAAGCAGAGAAAAAACAATAAATTTTATTTAAAATATCAACGGCATTATTACATTGATGACTTCCGAACACCACGATGGCTGTTGACCATACATTGACCCTAATAACCTTGAAAACTAAAATCGCGAAAAATATTCTAAAACTAAATAATCTAATAAAAGTTTAGGAACATACCACATGACTGGCTCTGGCACCCATGTTGAATGTTGGCGGGCGTAGCTTGATTCCATTGGCCCTCAAATGAAAAAATAAAGAAAAAATAGCAAAAAATTGAAATATAATCTACAAAATTTAAGAACGTATAACAGTATACAACCCTACACCTTGCTCGTCCACCACCCTCACCTTACCCCACTCTCCCACCTCATCAATAGATAATCATCATAAAATAAAGAAAATTAAAAAATCTCAAAAATCGAGGAACAGAATATGATCCTCACACACACCCCGCCATAGGCTGGCGGGGTGTGTGTTCCCCCCCCCCCTCACATAAATCCGGCAAATCATAAACATATGAGAATGATAGCAAAAAAAAACCAAAAATTTGATTCTAAAACTTAAAGAACATTCAACGTTAACTTCACACTCATCCCACCACAATTACCTTAACCCTTCTCCAACCCCACCCCCTATCAATTGTTAAATATCGACAATAATAACAAAAAAAATCTGAAAATCGAAGAACATATAATGTTAAACCACCCTACCCTTGTTCATCGCACTACCGTCACCTCACCCCCTCAGCACTCCATTCCTTAGCAATTATTATAATATCCCGAAAATTCGAAAAATCGAGTAACATATGTTACACCATCCCTTCTAAACCTCCTCGCCCTAACCATAAACCCCTAACCGCCCAACTTTCAATCATAAAATAGTGAGAAAAAAAATAGCACAAAACGAAATTATAAAAATTAAAGATAATCTTACATTGATTACCCCTGACCTTTATGTTGGTTGTTGACGTCCTTGACTGACCCCAATTATCATAGACACAAAAAAAGAAGAAAAAATGTTAAAAGCTGGAATAAATTTTTTAAAATCATCGAACATATTATGTGACTGATTCCAGCACTAATGTTAAATGTTGGCGGCTGTAACCTTGGGCCCATTGATCTTCAACTCAAGACACGGTGACCAAATAGTGGAGAAACTTTATAAATGTAGAAAATTATCGTGGAAAAAATTACATACAACCTGTTACAACAAACCAATTGGAATTGTGTAACACTTAGCGTTCTACTCTCGTAAAGATAACAGATCGTTGCCACTCCCTAGTACGATAATCAGCACCCGACTGAACCACCACTTCTATATTTAATTGGCTATATATCCTAACAATCTTCCGACCCACAAAGCGAATCATTGACTTTACATAACACACATAACCCCCACTTGCACCTATGACATATGCCACCAATAGTCTCGTCGCTACACTTACCTCGCCGTTTACTAACCAAAGCTCAGCTGCCATCAACATAGACTTAACCCATAAACCCTCCACGCGACTCTAGCCTCTCCTCCTTCCCCAATACCTCTTCATAGTTCGTCCCCTCACCATCCACTCACTCTACCACGCCTCACAAGTCTCTCATCCCGTCATTAGCATTAACAGTCTTGTGATAATCACCTGACGAATCAGTACCCACCGATGCAGCAAGAGGTAGTGATGGCAACACTTGGTGGCTCTCAAAAGACGAATTCTTGCAGTTCCTGATGTGGTTTTCCAATATATCACCTCTCGAAAACTGTAAATACCCATTGGCTAAATGCTTCATCGTGCGAAAGCTCGAACATACTGTTCTTTTGTGTCACCGAGTATGATTTTTCCACAGTAGGAGCACTGATTTCCATATAATTTTCCAGCAGTAGGAAAAGATACATTCATATAGGTAAGTTCTACATTAGACTTCGTACAACCATTACTAACTCATTTCATCAGTGATATTTGAGCATTTTTATTCCTCCATTCAACTAGACATTTTTATCTAGTTCTTTAACCTCATTACCATGCAGTTATATCATCAACAGTTTATTCCAGATAAGTTCTTCGCTCAACTTGAACTCATTTTCACACTTAAAGCAGACAACTGACTACTGGTAGACCGACCCTTCACAAGACTGATCCCTATATCAAGGGTAAAAACAATCAACGGTAAATTCTGTAGGCTGTACGGCATGCAATATAAGCTCATAGGACAATGCGTTCTTGAGAAGACACTGCGGTATTTTTGTACTCGGCATAGTTTAAACAAAGCATAAAACAATAACACATACAATTAAATAATTACCATGGTGCTGAAGACCGGAACCAACAGGTAGAGAAATCCACGGCAAGGGTATTGCAACCCAAACGGCACCCAATCCTAACATCGTGGTACCCCAGATGAGAACTAGGAACGAAATGCGCCACAAGCAGGATCATCATCTGCTAAAGAAAGATCAAAACGCAGGGCCGAGCCTTACCAAGTCCTGTTACCTTTTAATCCATCATGGGAAAACCTTAGTGATATAAAAGCAGGCTTTAAGCACATGTATGCACAACACAAAAGAGGAACAGTGTCCTCAAATACTAAGCATTGTGCAAGTTCACAACATGTAACTGTGGTATTTAACTTTACCTTCATTCAATAGTTAGAAGCTTTTTCTAAATAATCAAAGCTCAGAAATAAAAAGTTACGTATATAAATTTTTTTCTATTTTCTTTTATGTTCGGATGTAGACACCGAAGCACCCACAAATCCCCAATAAGGAGGCAAAACAAAAACCACCAAAACATAACGACGTGAGTGGTACGAGTACCTATGCATTTAAAGTTATGTATGTGCACCCATAAATATTTATACTTGTTATAATTGAGAAGAATTTGCTGAAACTTTTGTTATTAAAAAAAGGATTTTATCACATGAAAATTGTTTTCATTTGCTTTTCCAAGCTTTTCTGGTTAGGTCGAAATCCCAAAGGAGACGAGAAAACGAGCAGCCATGACGGTTTGCTCTGTCAAGTGTTCATGCAGAAAGATAAAATGAAATCTTAGCTACTATTTGCCAGGCGCTGGTCCGGACTCCGCCGCACAGGCAAAAAAAAAAAAAAAAAAAAAAAAAATCATCTCATGGTCTCATTACACAGCTAGGTCATGGTACAAACCAGGAAGGTGTACTTTACATCATGATGAGCTACAAGTAGATGTCCGGAAAAAACTTGGACCGCCTTAAGATTTAACACAAATTAGGTAAAGACGTTTAGTGCCCACATTAAACAAACAATTATCGGAGGGCAGGAACAATACAGCATCCGAATTTCTTATTAGCAAGCAACAAAATAAATGCGTTGTCACATCTTGAAATGGGTTTGTGAAGAAGGTCGAGTCGACACATTTCTTTTACAAACAAAAAAATTGCCTCTTTCCGATACACGACATGGCCAATCGATACATCTCTAATCACCATGTCGCGAGTACCAAAGTTAGCAATAGTCTAAACATAGGGTATATTGTTTTTAACTTTAGATTACAATATTAATTACTTCAAAAATATTATAAACATATAACGTAAAATAACATCAAGATATTAAACAAAAAAGAACTGCAGCTCTGCCATCAGGCGTGACAAATGTGAAATGAAAACACAGTTTACGTAGAGATAGCCTAAAAAGGTTAGTAACTTTCAGAGCTACAAACACACTGAAAATAGGATAAGTAAATTATTTTGATACTAATTATTGCATTTAAAATTGAGAGTTTCAAACAAGCTTTCACATTAAGGTTACATTAATCTTTAAAATGACAAAAAAATATATTACAAAGGAAAAGTTTGCCAAGAAATATTTTTATTTCCATAATAATTAAGGAAAGAAGACGGGGTTTTGCCAAAAAGGATAGCATTTGCTAACATAAGCAAATAAGAACAAAATAGGTTGGAGAGAAATTGCTACAACATGGCACATTACAAATATTGCGGCATATTTACCATCACTGCGCCAAAGCACCGGCTTTCATCAACCTTCGGGCGGTCAACTCATCATTGTAATTAATTGAATTATTAAAACAAGAACGATTAACTTTTTATAACAAACAGATATCAATCCGGTTGGTTTTCATTTTTTTGGGAGAGGTTTTTAATACACTTTTAGAGCTCATTTATATTCTCATTAATTAAACAGAATTTTTAACGTAAGCTTTATTGTTCACAAAATAATATTTTCCTTGGGTTAGAAAAAATTTGATTTGTCAGCTAGTAAAAGTTTTAAATGGTTGGAAATATTATACCATTATAATTTATAGTTATATTATATTTCCGTGTAACTTACATTAATTAATTTATTCGAATTTTTGTGATTTGTGATTGCATGAACATGAATTTCTTCTGTTCATTATCATTAATGTATGCAACTTTTAAATATTATATATATATAATCACACACCCATACAAAATATTTTATCTTGGTTAGTACTGTCTGCTGCGATTACACCGATTGTACGCCTGTAACTTACAGTTTAGACTATTTAGAGGACTAGAAATTCGTTTCTGCATGAAGTGTAAACATTTGCTTTAAAATCTTGATTTAAATGACATTAAAATATTCAAAAATTTAAGTAGCTTTTGAAGTTGCCTATGTCAAAAATATTTTAAAAAATTAACAAGCGTATTACAAGGTCCTTGGAGGTTGCATGAGTAATACGCCGGCCTCCAACCTCAGCGGGTAGATTTTCGAATGACTGCAGATCCGAGTCGGGGTATATTGTTTGCGTGTAACGCGAAAATTGGGTTTTGAATTCATATTTTCGCTGAATGCGTTGTACTTTTTGCCAGCGGTACGGATGGTGGTAATTTACCAGCAGTATGTCCCACACAGTGGAATGGGACACGCCCATTTGGCGCACTATGAAGCGTGTACTAGAGAATGGCAAGTCGCGTCGTCGATATGTTAATGTACAGCTTCCTCAAAATGAACACTGCTCACGGACTGGAGACGGCCAGTAATACGCATATTGTGTCTCTGCAACATGGAGAGCATAAGTCACTTTTCTGCTACGGACTTTGTAGGCTTTGTAAAGGGCATTTGGCGAAAATACGTTTCCAAACCAAGTAACAACAGGCTCATATCCCCTTTAATTATTTTATATTATGTTTATGTATAGTATGTCATACATTTTCGACGACCTGCCGTAGCGTAGTTTGGGCGTTTGATTTCCGACCATGATGTATATTCTTACTTTGTATTTTCAATGTCGCAGAAGTGGATCTTCACCTAGAGGATTGCATCCCCTCCTTTTTTCCCCCCATTCTTTCTCTTTCCAATTACCTAATCCTGCGCACTCATACGTAATTAAGTAGCATGATTTGCCATCTCAAGTAGTCTAAAATTTCCTAAAATAAAATACATTCCCTTGTGAAACAAACATGATGAAACAATATTTAAGTAGACATAAAGAACAGTTATCTTTAGTGTGAACTAAACATATAACAATATTTATATCACGGAGTTTTTAGAAATTTCAAGTTTTAAAAAAGTTGACAATAATTTACTACAGCGTGGTATGGGTTTTTAAATGCCACAGAGGAAGGAGTAGAGGAAACGGCGATTTTCCATTTGATATCATTTAGTCAAATAACAATCACTTATACATGGGTAAAATGACCTTATCTATCGATAAACTGGTAAAGTGTTTCATTTCCCTTAAACTTTTATTACTGAAATGAAAAAAAGAGTATGGCAGAACACGGCAGAGGCCACTTTAAGGCAAAATAATATTTAATAGTGTACTTTAAGTAAAACAAAACAGAAAATCGACATCCATTCAATATGGTTATTGTCCAAACAACTAGTCGTATATTATTAAAGTACAGTATTGAAATAATTTGTTGTTGTTTAGTTTTATACATTTGTTTACCAAATGGCTACTTTGTTCTGCTAAGTCGGGTAAAGTGCCACCTGACTGAACACTTAAGTTCTTCGCATTACTCAAATTCTGCTCTTTGTTGAATAATCTACATCCAGCAGATTGTATACGCCATACATAAACGGATGCTCTTCCACTGCTTCAACCGACAATTAAATACGCTCTTTCGTGCAGCTATAGGCTGTTTACGGCAAAGTGAGGAATTTTAAGGCACTAGCTACATTATTCATTCAGCCAATTTTTGTTCATGTTACCTACTTTTTAAATAAATATTGCCATGTAAGTAATACACAGTCTGAATATTCTACTGCACTCTGAAGTTAACTTCTAAGGCTAATATAAAATACGTTATATTTATTGACTATTATTCCAAACGAGAGGGCTTTCAAAAGTGCTCACTTTACTGTGAACAGCCTATAGTAGTGTGCCCGTCTGAGGACAAGGTAAAATGTTCTCTGGTGAGGAACCTCACCATTCAGTGGGTCTCCTTGCAAACGTATACTATAGTCCATTCACGGTTTCTTCGGCCTTTAGAATCAAACCTTTGAAAAGTCTCCCCATTACAAGCGTTTTATACTTATGTTCATAACAGCTACATTTTTCGTGTTAAATTGATATGTTATTAATATCTTCTCCATAAATAAATTATGCTTGATTGATAAATAATTTGAATAAAAATATGGAGAAAATAGGTATGTTGGTAATGTCTAGTGAGAAACAGTTTTGAAACAAAATAGAATTACAACAGAGTGCGCACGAATTTGCTGCGTTGTCCCTCTAGTGTATATCTCCAGACTTGTTAAGCATAGTTTGCACAAGGCGGAGGAATATCCTGCAAGTAGATCATTAGCATGGCTTCAGGAAAGGCTGAAAAAACCATGAATGAATTATAGAAGACTTAATTATCCGCTCCGGCCGACACAGAGGGTTTTCTTCTTCCTTTGAAGGTGGGAGCAGCATGCTTGTATTTCGAGTTGAGCCTCAAACCATCTGGTACAGCGGAGGCACTGTGCTTCCACGGCAAATGTGGGCGAAAAATTGATTGAAGACTCAGCAGAGAATTTGTGAGGAGTTGGGCGGCTCTTAGTATCGAGGTCTAGCGAGACTATGGAGGGTGAAGCGGGGTCTAGATAGCCGATAGAGGTTGAAGCGGGGTCTAGATAGCCGATGGAGGGTGAAGCGAGGTCTAGTTAGGTGATGGAGTGTAAAGCGAGGCGAGTAAGAAGAAGTACCAGTGTGCAAGAGCGAGGGAAATCCGGGACATCCGCGAGAAAACATGCCGCCCAGCTGCATCACCCGGCACGATTCCCTCGTCGGAAAACCAGGGTGTGATCCCACCGGAAACGAACCCAGTTCGCCTTAGTGGCAGGCGAGTGCTCGAGCCACTGGGTCGCTGCGGCCCCAAAAGGAATATGGAAACTCTTTTAAATGATTGGTTTCCAGCCTTTTACTTTCTCATTCGTGTAACGTTAAAATTTTGGTCTTGATTTATTGAAGCTCCGGCGGGCGAGCCGGAGAAAAGGGGTGCTGTAAGGTTAAAAAGGGGCGGAGGTGTACACCCCCCCCCCCAACAGAAGAGTACCCAGGAATTTACTTCGAGGAGGATTAGGAATTTAAAATTTTGTGGGAAATATAAGGCTATAATATTAAGAATTATTAGCTCTGGACATTTTTCACAACCAACAGAATAATAAAAAGATAGACCCACAAAATGTTATAAACAGCTTCGCCTTCATGTTCAGTGATTGATGTGTGTGAGGGATGGGGAGGCGGTAGGGAACACATTACTTACACTTAAAAAATTATAAAAGCTCTAAGCTATTTTAAAGTCTTAATTTTATAATATATATTTTTTTTTTGAGGGCGTGGAGGCTGGTATGGCAAGACATCTAACCCTAAAAAATTATAAAAGCTCTAAGCTATTTTAAAGTCTTAATTTTATAATATATATATTTGTTTATTTATTTTTTGAGGGCGTGGAGGCTGGTATGTCAAGACATCTCCCCTGATTACGCCACTGCGCTCCAGAGCCATAGCCGTAGCATTAGTGAGCGGCTGTTGTAATTGCCTCCCCCCCCCCCTCGGAACAACATCACCGGGCAATACCAGGTTGCAATAAAACTCCTGGGGATCCGACAGGGACGCGCGAATAATTGAACGTCGCATGTCTGATGAAGGGAAGTGGGGCTGGCGTTTGTGTTAGTCCCTTGGCGTTTGTGCTTGGGGACACGCCTAGGTTAAATGCAAACTGTTGACAAAGAGCGATGAAGGGAAACCGTTGAAAAAGGGAGGGGGGGATTTAATGCTCCCAGAATGCCTGCAGAATCACATCGAGGCGTGACATTTTCCAAGCTATTAGGAAGCATTCTCTAGAGGCTTTATTTTTTGTCGGAAACTCTCACGAGACCAGAGTAACGCAAAATGGGACCAGACGGTCTCGAGGCGAAGTTCGCCATTTTCTCCAAAGCAAAGAATTGTGAGCAGAGGCAGGAAAAAATGTTTTTGCCTGTCGTCTAAGAAAAGGTAGCTAAAATATTTCCTCGCGTGTATTTCGATGTACGTTTGTATTTAAACGCAGGCAGCTTTTTGAGGTCAATGAAGTTGGCTAGACATGAGGAAAGGGAGAAATGTTATTTTGTAGAAGAGGCGTGTTTTCATCACTGTTGGAAAACCTTTGCAGTTAAAACAAAAATGAAGTCCTATAAATACTATCACAATAGCCTACTTTCACATTTCTTCCATACTTGGCTCGTTGCCAGCATTAAGAAATTCCTGATCCCCGCATGCAAAGATTTACTTGGAGACGAATTATAAAGTCGATACCGGTTCCAGCAATTCAGTCAATGTTGCTCATATCAAGAGTTGAGCGACTTTTTGTGCTAACAATGAAAAATACTTATTTTCAGAACGTATTTTGGGTAATTCTGAACTCCATACGGTGATTGCATTTTTAAGAAAAATGTTAATATTATGCACCTGCTCACGGAAATTTTTACATACTTTGAAGTACTGAACGTTAATTTAAACCTAGATACACGTTTGACAAATATTGATGTAAATAATTGAGCTACATTTCACAAGCAGGAAGCTATGTAATATTTATCAAAATGTAAACAATAGACATTAATTTAATTTTTCACAAAACACTTCAATCAACACTAAATAACTGTTTTTAGGGTTGTCTTACATTCGTAGTTAGAAAAAACATCTTCCTTTCGTTTTTTTTTATAGTTCGTAAGAAAGACATCCGTAAACTAAGATGGTTTCGAACCTTTGCCAACTAACCGACTTCACAAAGTTCGATAATAAGTGTTAAGCAATTTTTTATTTTTAAAAATTGCGCAATATGCCCAAAGGGGTTACCGAAGAGTTACAGAATTTGTTTCGCTTGTTTTAGAATATTTCTCAGAGTGATGAATCCTTGTGTTCAAGTTGCACAAATAGTATACTCCAAATAATTGTTTCATTTTATCTGGCAGAAATTCTGTCACATCCTCATATTATTACTAAACTAATAGAAATTCTTTAAATAACGCCCCTAATATATAAAAAAAATCTAATGTGGAGTAACGACCATTTATATAGAAATATACAGTTTATGAACAATGGCTAGATTTTCTTAGCTCTAGTTTAATAACTTTCCACCTGAACGTGCAGCTAAGCAAAGCTGTAAATATTTTACTTCAAGACACTATAACACTGTGTTCTCTTTTTTTTTTTTGTAATGCTCGATGTTTTCCTCAAAACTTCGGACATTCTGAGAACCGAACGGAGCAATTCCGAAGGCGACTTTTTAACATGAGGCAAGAAGTCACTCATAATATCACTTTATAAATATATTGGAAACACCCAGAGACAAATTATATGTACCGTATACAAACAGGAATTCGCAAATGTACTCGAAAACCCACGAAATACGGAGTTGACCAAACGGTTGCCTAGTAAGAAAAAAAGTTGCTTTTTATTCACTATAAAATTCTATAGTATGTTGCGATAACCTAACAGATGTTTGCACAATCACGTGACGTCGCATGAACGTCATCAGCTGATAGTGCTCACTGAATCATCACGCGATGTGGGTCAATCGATTCGCAATTGCTAAGCAAATACGACGTCCCACGACAAGAAATCACGTGGTTCGGAAGAAGGTTAAGGCGGAAATAGAAGGGAAATTGGCACTTGTGGCGACAGCAGCTTAAGCCGTCACGAACAGGTGCACAGAAAAAAAAATTTGTTGCAAATACCAAATAAATTTGCTTGAAATGAATTTGTTAAAACTAACAAAATGTTGTTCACTCAACTATTATGCTTTTTCTACAACCTTTTGCATCCGTTCCTTTGAAACAAATAAATAATGTAATATTAATTTGTTGAATAATTTGGTTTTTACAACATCTTTTATATGTATTTAGCAAACACAACTATTCCTTAAGCACGTTCAAACAGATCCGTTTGAAGAGAATAAACATTTTGTTGCCTGGAACAATTTTATGTCTATTATCACATAATTTGTTGCGGCAACAAAGTCAGCTTGCTCCAGCACTGACATTTATTTTGTTGGCTGCAGTGTAATTCGGACATTTGATTGCTTTTGTTTCGAAAATACGGCTATAGAGATTTTTTTTAAATAATTTTTGTGACAATTAGGGTAGTAACGGTGTTAGTTTGTACTTTTATTGATGCTTCATTATGGTGTAAACAATTCCAATGAAATAATTTTAACACCAAACAAAGCAGTAGAGCTGTACAAATTGAAAACCATTATTTACAAATACGTCCTATAGTAAAACATTAATTTTTTCTATCTGCGTTTCGTTAGCACTTAATAGGTGTTAATTAAGGCATATTATTCGGACATAGAAGTTCCGTTTTCGAAACCATGTCTAGTTTTAATTTTTTAATGAACATTTAAACTGTTTGATGTGCGCAGAGCGATACAAATCTTAAGTTGCACAAAAAACCTTACAAGTTTGGGGCAAAATAATTGAATAATAAAATAATTAGTTTACAGCAAAAAAAAAATATTTAATTGGTCCTGTAGAAGCAATTAATCTGTTTGCACAAAACATACTTTGTTTTATTCGACAAAACCTTTTTATTATCGTGTCTCTGGGTCATCTGAAAGTCGCAAATTGTCTTTTTGGCGAGTGCATCACGGATCTTACAAAATAGTTACAATATTTGACCTTCTGTGTCCTTGAGTGTACCCCGCGTTATGTTGTAGACGGGAAAAAATAATATTTACCACATAACTGATTTGTTTCCTTCTATCAGTCGCTTCGGATTGAATGACTACAGAGTTACTTTTCAAGGATCTGAGATGCTAATGTATGCTGTTCATGGTAAATTGAGCACTTTTGAGGCCCTATATACAGCCATTTTTTAAATCCCTTCGACCACTTTTTGAAGTAAATATTACCATGTACGTAATAAACACAATGTACGTATTACATCGGACTTGAAAGTTAACGTTTAATGCTACAATAAAATATATTTATTGATATATTATTCCAAATGAGAGAGCTTTAAATGTGCTCACTTTATCGTGAATAGAGTTTACATACATTTTCCAATTCTCAAACCCTTAGTTGTTTTATTGCTCCTTTCTTGAAAGTAGCAACAGGACGGATGCCCAAAGCGAACTTGCCTCTGCAAGAAGTTATTTGTTTTACTTTTCTGACAACGTATTTCAAATTTTAATATGGTGATTAAGGGGCTCAGTGAAATTAGCCCGAGTTTCCAACATGGATTTCGCTACAGTAAAGAGAAGACATGCCGCACGTACCAATCTACAAAAGCACACATTTTTGTTTGATATACGTATTTTTAAGTATTCTATGGCGTTATGATCAAATTAATGCGATCGATTTCTCACTAATATAATTTCTGACGCAGCATCTGAGTGAAAAGCATCAAAAAATAGTTTTAGTAATTTTTTTTTTTTTGGAAAATGTGAAATACATTTTTATTTTGCAATAATTTTCTTTTTCAATAACAATCTTCACTTATTCACACGAAAGCCAAATAAATTAATATTGGCTGTAAATAAGTAATTTTACCTTCAGTTAAGTGCACTCCATTTCCAAATAAATCTCATGCCCCTTTGCAGGGAAAAAAACCCAATGGTTTGATTAAAAACAAGGCACGCCATTTAAAATGCACAATTAAAATGCAAAGTAGGCACGGAACAATAAACAATAGTAACAACTCAATATAACAATACTTTCTTCCTTAAATGGGCAAATTAACACCTATAAGCCAAGAAAGAGAAAAGTGTTGCGTTCGCACAGTTTATAATTTTTTTATTTATTTCTTGTTTATGCAAAGTCATTTATAAAGTATAATAGAATGCATATGCTTTCATTCCATACTTTAGTAAATTTTTTAATTGGGCGTATATCATTTGCCTAAAAATTTCACTAAGTAATAATTACAGCCCATTAAAAATTTAGCATAATGTTACAAACTTTTTCTCATATTGCATATTATGCTATGTTGCTTTTACGTTCTATGAAACTGCAAGGTAGTTTATACGAAAGTAAACATTAAAGCAAAATGGAGTGTGCAGTACATTTTCAGTGAAAATTGTCGAGTCTAAAACAATTTCAGAAAGTTACTTGTTTGAAGCATTAAAATGATTAAAACCGTGGACGTTACGGAGTTGCATTTTTTACATGCCTTGAAACTATACAGAATATACTAATATGTTTCAAAGACTTTAAATAAATGTTGTGACTTGATAAAATGTGCATAGTTAGCTAACATTCCCCTTGCTGTCGCATTAAATTATTCATATCATTGAAAAAGCCGAAATAATATATTTTGAAAAAAGAAACAGAACTTACGGTTTAAAGTAAACTTCGATTCAAGCGAATGTCGATTCGGTGCTCAAACTACGCGACACTGAGAGTTTGACTCGTCCATCAGAACTATTACAGGTTGACCTGTGACACAGGGACGTGCACAGATCACGTCCAGCAAAATAAAAGGTACAGAGTGTCTCGAAAATATCCCGTTTCTAAGCGAAAGTAATTGACACGTGGCAAGGCAGCCCTAGGAATCCTCCTCGCCCCTGCAGTGCCAAATCTTCTCCACACGTAGACATAGCATAAAACAAAGTCACCCGGCCACTTGTGTGTGTATTCGGCTAAGGTTTCTAAACTACTTGATGGATTTTGATGCAGTCCCAGCCATTATTTAGATAATTTCTCATGGAAGGATTACGCATATAAAATATCAACATTTAATCTAAGGATAGTAGAGAAATGTCTACGTTTTATAATCAAGTCGGAAAAATCCCCTTTTCGGGCGCTTGCATGGCTACGCTGACTAAACCATAAGAGATACACCAAATTAACATACTACGGTAATTGTAGATCTCAAAAAAGCGCAAAAAAAGTACGTGACAGCATATGTTTATCTTTTAAGTATGACGCACAGTAACCATTCTTGTCTTTTAAAATTTGTTTAAAAATAGGGGTTCACTTACGAAGACTTTGTGAACAACACAGTATTAATCCTATGTTAGTTACCTTAAGCATTTAGTGTGTGTACTTGTTGTAAACCTAAAGAACGCCACATTTGTAAATTGCACCCAAGCGAGGCCGGGACGGGTCGCGAGTCTCGGGTATTGCTCGATAACGGATGTTTCGTACGTGCTTGCTGTCCGTTGGCTTTTTCTATAAGCGTGCCCGCTCGCTGGTTGGCTGCGAGAGAGGCTTGGGAAGTTACTGCGTGCTGCGAAAGATCCGCTGTTGCTTGGCCGATGCGCCGCCGTGTTGCTCGCCGTTCAACAAGTCTTGCTGGCGCGTAAAGCTGGAATTCGCGGTATAATCCGTTCACGGTTACTTCGCACTTTTCCGAAGCCCTGCTGAAGTTCTGATTCCAGGATATCCCTCCGCCTCGTGCAAACCAGGCTTAACTAGGTCTGCAAAAATTCACCCCATAGGTAGGGACACCCGAAATTCGCGGAAAGATTTCCCGACCAGATGTATTTCACAACACTTTAGCTCAGATCACCTTTCTCGATTGGCTAATCAACGTGTTATGCGTCTTTGATGTGTGCTTGTAAATCACAGACGTACAGGATTGGAGTTACCTAATTTTGAATGGCCCATCAAGTAAGAACGCATCTTTTCATAAAAACTCGTGGCCAATAAGCATATGAAAACTGCTGGTACGCCGGTAGGCTATTGAAATGTAGAATGTGCATAAATCTTTTCACGAGATTCGGGTGTCCCTAACCATAGGACAACGCGCCGAATTAGTGCGCACTCAGTTGTAATATTATTTTGCATGGGAACTATTTCTTACTATGCGCTACAAACCCACGTGTTTTCAGCTTTCTTTTTAACGTTTATTATAAATGAAATATTATAAATTATAAAGAAAATATAGTAAAACTACTATTTTAATGATAAAATAGGAGACTTTTATGTCAACAGAGGTATAAAACGCTTGTAATAAATAACGTGTTCAGGAAATAACTAACACGTCATAAATGGTGTAATTTTTCTAAGGTTTGAATCAAAGAGTGTGAAGAAACCGTGAATATACCATAGAAGGGACTGTGGAGAGATTTGGGTGGCTCTTAACATCGAGGTAAAGCGAGGTGAGTACGGAGCAGCGCCGGAATGCAAAAGCGGGGGAAAACCGGAGATCCCCGAGAAAACCCGCTGAGCGTGATAATCGCTGAGCTACCGTGGCCCCCGGTAAAAGGGACTGTTTCACTTATGTATTTTTAAGTATTCAGTGGCTTGGAGAATATTTAAAGATAACTTTCAGCACCGACCAGGACTTGGTTTTTGTTTAAGTGGGCTTGTTTAACTGTCCCTCTTCGATGCCTCTTAGGTATAAACTGTCCACAGTAAAATGAGCACTTTTGAAAGCCCTGCTTAGGATTTACCTGTATGCACGTTGTGTCATCTTCCGCCTTGTGTAAAATTAACATCACAATGGGCCTTAGCCCTTTATTTATGCGTCGGTCAAATGAAACTATAAATTTATTAGGAAAGTAAATATTTAAAAAAAATCTGCTCATTTTTACACTCTTGTGCATTAAAAAGGCAGAAAGGGAAAGAAATAATTTCAGTTATCACAAATTGTTACCTACACTTTTTATTCGAGGTTAAGATATGAAACTACTTTCCATCCTTGGTTACTAACTTTAACCGGACGCAGATCACTCGGTGCGCCCATTAAAAGATGTGCAGGTAGGGGGCAGTGATTTTTTTCTAAGGTTGATTTCAAATTACTTTATCGTAAACAGGCTTTAACAAGCAGCAGCCTACATTCTAAAATAGCTTACATCAAGAAGAGGCACACGCATCCATGGCTATCCGGAATTCCAACCTAGATCCTACGTGATACGACGGTGACGCATCAGTGACCTTTCAGTGTCACCAAAGATATTGTTTCTTGCTCGCTGCTTCGCATCACTTGTGAGAACGGCAATGTGCAGAGGTCACACATGTGACCCAAGAGCGGGCAGCGAACACGAAGATGCAGCACACAAAAGCTTGCCGTCACGCGTGGCTCCGCGGCTTGCGCTTCCTGACTTTCTAGCTGCCCTATTTTCTCTCAGCGTGACTCGGGGTGCGTCGAACTTTCCAGGTCGAGACCAGCGATAGTATATAAGAGCGGTGGGGCTCCCGAGCCGCGAGTTATTGAGCGTATGAGCGGCTGGATTTTTGGCGATAGACGAGCGAAGCGAGCGGCGAGAGACACGACTAGCGGGAGTAAAATCTGCTACTGCGAGGATCGGCGCAGCGGATAGTGTGCGACTGGCAGGCTTGACTATAGAACTGTGCGCGTTACTGAAAGTGTGTTAATGATGAGCATGAGATAATTGACCATTACCAAACAGAGATATGAAGAAGGACGTTAAGTAGGGTTAAAATTTACATTAAACATTACTCTCACTGAGAAATAAAAAGTGTAATAGTGAAGATATATAGTTTAGTGCCGTAAATTGTAGCTGTGTGAATAAATTAAAAATTAAATATGGTTCTGTTATTTTTATCAAGACCTCCATCCCTCACGAACTCAGATACGCCCGTCAGACATATTGTAACAATAATTTAAGGGAGAGCATGAACATGCACGCTGCTTGTTCTAACATCACGTCTTGCAAATCAAGTGTCCATCTGGAGCTCGGCGTTGAAGTTCCAAGGAAGGAGTTTATTCAACACTTTTCCTTTCTTTCCAGAAGGGCGAGCACAGCGGGGATTACTCCCCACGCAGCGGCCTCGACGTAACAAGTGGCTGTCGGCGCGGAGCGAGAATCTGACGGCCTCCTTTGTCGCGGGCGGAATTGCGATGACATGGGAAAAGGCAACTTTTACCCGCCTCCTACTGCTGATCCCGACAGCGAGACCACAGCGGAAGGTTTCCCACAAACCTTGCCAACATTTTGACAAGAGAATTCCACTAGGCTGCGAGTGAGTGGGGAGATTTTGGCGGGTCTTAACATCGAGGGTCCTGACAGCCGATCGGGGTGAACCGAAGTGAATATGGAGCAGCGCTGAAAATGCAAGGGGGGGCAGGAGATCCCTGAGAAAACCAGCCGACAAGCGGCATCGTCCGGCACGATTTCCACGTGCGAAAATCCGGTAGCAACCCTGCCGAGAATCGAATACGGTTCACGTTGGTGGGAGGTGAGCATTCTAGCCGCTGGGACACCGCGGCCCCTTAGACCACATTTGAAAATCTTCCAGAAATCACTGCATTTCTATAAAACATTTAATAGTATTTTGAATAACAACAGTTCCATTTATAAAAAAAATCATCTTAAAATAAAAATCTAACATATTTTTAAAACAGATATTTACGACACTTGAATGAGCATATTATTTATATAGACTAATACTTAGGATGTTCACGGTAAAATGAGCACTTTTGAGGCGCTAGTTTTTTCTTTTAGCCATTTTTTATCATATAACTACCCTTTAAAATAAATGTTGTCGTGTAAGTGATAAACACAGTGTGTATATTACATCGCACTCGGACGTTACGTCAAAGACTAAAATTAAATATATGTAGTGAATATTCATGAATATAAATAGGTTAGAAATAACTAAGTAATCAGTTCACAATGTCATATTTTAATATCATTTTGGAGTATCGAGGTCACATCCTGAAAATAATCTACAACACTCCACCGACAATTGTAAATTGCACGCTAGATTAATCACTGGCCACTAGATAATAATTTTGCCCAATACGTAGAAATTTAAATCCACCAAATCTGGCGGAAGAACCACTGAGTTGGCAACACTGGACTTCATACCAACCGTACGCAGTAAAAGAAGGTTGTCGGGCGTGAGAGAGCTTTACGTCCCGTCACGTACCAGAGCCAGAGCGATGACGTCAGCGCCTCGCTGCCCTTTTCCCTTTGTCTCTCTTTCGCTCGTGCGTAACAGGACTCCTTCGTCTGTCTTCCGCCTCAGACCATTCTCTTATATTTTTTTATACGACTTCACTTTCCCGCCCCTTCCACATCACCCTTTTTTTTTTAACTCCCGATTTTCCTTTCTCTCTCCCCCTTAAATTCCCTTTGCTCTTCTTCGTGCGAGAGCAAGGATACTCCTGGAACGTCGATGCGAGTTCAAATTACACAACGTTGCCGTGATATAATATTCGCGTTTTAATTCCTGCAGAAAAGTTCGCGTACTTTATTACCCTTAGCGTGTTTTACCATTCCACTTTTTTTTCTACAAGCACAAACAAAAGAGCTTAAACATTTTTCAGTTGAAGTTATTCTGAAGTTAATACTAATCTGGAAGAAATTAGAAAATTTTTCTCTCACCCCGCAAAATGTTTTGGGAAAACAAATTATTTCCTACGTGCATTCGCAGAAGACGTATTTTGACCAAGTTTATTTTTTTCTGGGAGGGTGGCGAATACGATAAATTAGTCAATCTGAAGACGTGCATTGGCCTAACTGTTGGTATTTGATTGGAAATGTTGGCTGTGTGTTGGGCGGGAGCACATCAATTAATACACTATTGGCCTAACGTAATATGCCAACGAGAATTAGCTACCACGAAAATGTTATGAAATTATTTAGCAGCCATTAGACAATGTATTTTTCTGTCGGGCCAACATTTCACAACCAACATCTCATGTAAAATTGTGTAACAAACATTCTGATTGTAAACAATGTCTATCTTTAATGTTATAAACTACGAATGTTTCTAAAGACCGGAGACCCTTTTCATTTTTTGTTGGTTCTATGTTGTATCAATGGTGGGAACACAAAAGTAGCTAATTGGTACATAATGTTAAATTGGGCCCCCATCGTGTGACCAACAGTAAACAAACTTTTGAAAATACTGTATTTCTAATTAACCTTAATTTTCGCAACGAATGAAGTAACTGCATGTCATGTATTTTGTGAAATACGAACGTTTTTTTAGTTATGAGACCTTTTATTAAAAATATACAATTTTAGTTTGACGTTCTCTCAGTGTAGGGAACACAACGGTTGGTAATTTGCACTTAAGTTGGGCGAACGAACATAATGCGAACAATATAATTCCTATATTGCTAATGAAATATAACAACTATTTCATACGTTTTTTTTTAATATGTGTGTTTTTAATACGCAAATCATATATTATTTAAATTTTACTTTATTGGTTATGTGCTGGTTGTACTCGTCAGAAAATATACTGAGACATTTGATAAGCATAATTTCGTTGAGCAAACACTGTAAACTATCATAAAGGCACTCATACGTACAATTGTTTTAAATGTACAAGAATATTAATATTTGCAGCATATGAAATCTTTTCAGATGTAATTTATTCCCTTTGAATTCTGTTTTGTTGTTTGTGTGTAGAAACAATGTTTTGAACATAACCGTTGGTGATCGGTAGTTTTTTTGTTACGATTGGTCAACCATGCATTACAAATCGTTTGTCAACATAGGACACTATTAGTATGTTATGCATAATAAAGTCAACAGTGCTCGTGATCTCATACATTGCACTCTTTGACTGAACTTGGACTTAAAAATAAATATTCCCTATACTGAAGGCATGTATTGCGAAACCATTATTACATTAGTTATGTCACGTGGGATAATAGATACAGACAAAAAGCAGTAAAGTGTAACGTATTTATACAGCATAGAATAAAAACAACACATTTCATATCATTTATGTTCACTATTACCTATTACTTCACTTCTTGTATAGAGTTAAACTGGTGTACAGGTAGTATAAATGTGCGTGGGTTAGCACCCACCTTTCGCAGAGGTGACTTTCGAGATATTAATTATAATGAAAGATTAGTCAATTTGAACGTAAGAAACAAACGATTAACCACGGACATGGTATGCATTAGGCCTAGTGATACCCGGGTACCGGTGTAACCGCTCACACAGAGCTTATTACCCGTGTACCAGAGTTCCTTGCGATGTAAACTTTTGTTTAGCCAACATTGTGTAAGCAACTTCTTGCCAACACAGAAAATTGCCATATTTATTTTTAAATAAGACTATAACTTCTCATCATTGATTAAAATCAATGTCTAACACACAAGCCATGTCATATATAAAATTGACTTCTCTGGTTGTGGGTTTGTTACTTGTCGAAAACATACCGACGGTGTTTGATATGTACTGTATACCTTTGTTGGGCCAACATCCTACAACCAACTTAAATTAACTAATAGAAAGTCATAGTTTCGAATGGAAAAAACGTAGCAGTTTTCACAACGCACAAGGAATACCAAATATAATTTTTCTTTAAAGTGTGTTTTGTTCCTTGTGTGCTGAAGCAATTGTGGGCATAACAGTCGGAGATTGGTAGTGCCAGTGTTCATTCACGAAAAATCCGGAGCACACCGTGGATTTCAGTTCTATATAGACTACACACCACACAGCTGTTGTCCTACCTCCAGTGGCCGCTGTTGTCGTTCCTGCGTTTGACCGAGCCACTCAGGATCCCGTAAATCCGACATTGAACCTTCGCGATTAGTGCACGCATAGCTAACACGGACCAGAAATGTTTCAGGCAATCAAGGAAGCCATGCAGTTCTACAGCGCTTTAGCTGTATCTTGTCCCGAAATATGTTCGCGAAATATCACTTACACTTGTGATTGGTCATGTTTGCTGCGTTGGGACAACAGTAAGTTGCAGACATCATGCCACCATAGAGCTTTATTATTTTTTTTCCTAAATAAAAACATACACGATTCATTTGCTTAGTAGTTCAACGTTTTTTTTAGCATGGAGATTCTTTTAGAATGACCTGCCTGTGGTTGATTGAGTAGTAGTTATTAGTTGTAAAATATATTCTTGTAACACGAGGTTAAAACTTTAGTTTCATAGTATCAAAATCTGACTTAAATACATAAAACATATATAACCCAATATATCGGACAGTAACTTCTTGATACGTGTTTGTTTATTCGCCTCTAATAAGTAGTTCCAGTAGTGTAGTGGATAACACCTCGGACTGATAATATTAAAGGCACGAGTTCGAATTCAACGTCTGCTACGGAAATGTTATGGTCCTAATGTAAACTAAAAAGTGGTACGATCAATTGAAATTTTTATTTTTGGTTAATGGGTAAAATTTTATTTAAAACACTGGTAGCGAACGTTGATAGAAAGTAGTTTATTGGTTGGCATTATGTATGCAAAAACACATTTTGCTAACGTACTATCAACGTCAAAACATGTTATAGTAACATGTCGATAAATGAGCGCGTGCACGCAGTTCTGAAAGAGAAAACACATTACTCTTAACATTGTGCACAAAACCATCAACATTTGCTGGACCAACATTGTATTTCAGTTGGCAACCAATACAAAAGTCATTTTGGGCCAACGTAATCCCGAGAGACATTTCAGCGTTGGACCAATCTAATAGGTTATGCCAACGTTGTCACAACCAGATTTTGCTACTGCGATTTAAGAAGCTTTACATGCTCAGTTATATAACAATCATGATTAGTTCTAACTTTTCTGAAGCCCTGCTAAAATTATACTTCAAGGATATTACTCCGCCTCATGCGAATGTAGCTTAGTCGAGTCTAGGAAATTGCACCAAAGAAACAACGCACCTCATAGGTGCGCACTCAGTATAAAGGATGTTCACGATAAAGTGAGCACTTTCGAAATCAACTTTAGAAAAAGTCACCGTCCCTGCCCTGTATATATTTTCACGGGAGCACTGGGCGACATGCGCCCTGTAAAGTTGGTAATGATGGATGGAAACTAGTTCCATATGTCTACGTCGAATAAAAAGTGTTAGGTAACTATTGGCGATAACTTATATTATTTATTACATCCTGTTTTTTCAATGCATCTAAGAAAAAAATATAAATATATTTGTACGATATAAATTTTTTTAATAATATCGCAGTTTCACTTGACCGACTCATGAATAAAGAGACCAGGCAAATGACAATGTTAATTTTATATAAGGTGTAAGAATACACAGCGTGCTTACAAGTAGATCTTAAGCAGGGCTTTCTAAAGTGCTCATTTTACCATGAACAGCCTATAGTAAGATTTAGCATAAGAACTAATTATTATTAGGAGCTACCAATACACCTATTTTGTTAATATCTTTATTCATATTAATAATAAATGAAATATTGTAATTTGTAGGTAAAATAGATAAAATTGCAATTTATCCAATAATACGGCAGTTTTGTGTCGACACAAGTACAAAACGTTTGTGATATATGGAATATTTAGGAAAGAGTGATTTTTGAAAGGTTTATTTCAAAAAGTCTGAAGAAACCTACTCTTTTCACTTTAATAAAAGCACCGAACCACTACTTAGATAATTATTTTATATAACATTTATTGAACTGATATGTAGATAATCATAATGTTTTACAGCATTTTCAGATTGCGTAACAGTTGCAAGTACCGCGCTGGAAAACGCAGTTTCTACGTCATCGCCAATTGTAAGTCACTGCCACTTGTAAGTTATGACAATTATTTATACCACTCCTCCATTGACACGCTACCACGCCACCCGCCCCCCAACTCAATTCGCAAAGTTTATAGAGAAATACGTCTTTTTATAAATTAATTTAGTGCCGCTTATACAACGTAACCATTTCATCATTGTTACAGCGTAATTGCATGCGTGCCAGCTTATAAGGAGAGCTTGCGTTCTCGTGATTCCACAGTAATTGTGAACCGAAATGCGCTCCACCTTAGTGACAAATGCGAAGTCCCGAGGCCTTTCTGCGCGTGATTATAACTTATCGCACGCCCTAAAACGGCGAGCTCTGAAGCTTAATGGGTAAAAACAGTTTGTGCGCACCGCGCCAAAGCGCGAGTTGTAAATCAGGCGATTATTTTGTATTTAGCGCAGGACCGCGTGTGCGGCTTTTATTTGCTTCGCGCGGGTTAAAGAGAAATATATATAAATACGAGGGTTAGCTAAAGAGTGTAATTACCAGTAACTGAACTCCTAACTCTGCCCCCTAAAACAAGTAACACGAGGGTGCTTAGAGGGTAAATGTGCAGGCAAACAAATACAGATTTAACTGCTGTGAGTAATGATTATCTGCGTTACTTAAAAAAAAAATTATCAAGAAACACCGAAGTTCAGCGAAACGGAATTTATGAACAACATATTTCCTTCGAATAGCGGTTAAAACATGTATGTACAATATTAAACCGAGTTTTTACAAATAATTTGATGTTCCTAGCCAGCTTATATTTCATTGTTGACTAGCAACCCCTTTCGTATTTTAGCTTTCATGCAAACTTCTCAAGTGACTAATTTTTTTCGTTGTCTGTTACGTCCATCATAAGCCACTTTCGATTTTTGCTGGGAAATGTTTGATTACCTTCTTGGATTCTGAATATTTTGTTATTTAATATTTCTCTCATTGACATGCCACATGATCCACGATCCAATCGCGAATGTTCCGAGCACTAGTTAGTGGGAATTTGAGCGGCGAGATCTCTTGGGCGTGACTCATTCCTGCACGCTGGGATATTGGGTAAATTGTTATGGACTTTGTGATTTCGGTCCTGCTTCAGGTTACAGGTTAGCAAGTTACTAAGAGTGAATTTTCATTAGTGCCTACTAATTCAGAAGATTTTGTAAGTCTTGGTGAACTAGGGAGCCTTAGGTAGTACACCAATGTAAAGTTATAGTTGATAAGGTCATATGTACACAGATGAATGAAAGGTGATAAAGGCAACATTAGAAAAAAGTCACTGTCTCCGAATGCTTATATTTTAACGGGTGCACTGAGTGACATGCACCCAGTAAAGTTGGTAACGATGAATGGAAAGTAGTTCCATTTCTTAAAGTCGAATAATAAGTGTTAGGTAACCATTTGTGTTAACTTAAATTATTTCTTTCGCTTTCTGTTTTTTTTATGCATCGAAGTGTAAAAATGAGCAGATTTGTGGAACATTTACTTTTTTCTAATAATTTCACAGTTTCACTTGACCTGCGCATGAATAAAGCGACGAGGCCCATAGCAATGCTAATTTTACATAAGGCTGAATAATACACAACATGCAAACAAGTATATCTTAAGCAGGGCTTTCAAAAGTGCTCATTTTACCGTGAACAGCCTATATATATGAACCGAAAACAACGAGTCTCGGTCATACGTAATTTGAAGACTATTCCTTTGTCGATAAGTACATACAAGGGGGGGGGGGGGGGGAGGTTGAGCCGAGAAATTTTCATCGTCTCTGAGGCCGGGGAGAGTGAAACGAGGTGGATATGCAGCAGCGGGAGAATACTAGTGAAGGGGGAAACGGAGATTATCCCGAGCAAACCCATTGGCCTTCCGTAACGTCCGCCACGTTTCTCACACCGGTACACCTTTGGTGGGATGCGAGTAGCAAGACTGCTACACATCTGCCTCCTCGAGCGTGGAAACTTGATTTCCCCTCTTAGTCATCTACACGGAATTTACACGGAATTCCACCTTGGAGTACTCCAAGATGCAACATTGTAGTAGTACACTATAGTCTGTACACGGTTTCTTCGGACTTTCTGAATCAAACCTTTGAAAAATTCCCCCCCCCCCCCCCCCCCCCGCCCCTCCATGTATGACGTGTTTTGTTTTTCCTAAATACGTCCTGTAAATTTATGTTCATAAAAGTTACTTTTTGTTTCTGTTAAATTGGATGTTATTTATATTTTATCTTCAAATTAAAATGCTTAATTTATAAATAATCTGAACAAAAAATCAGGTAGCGCCTAGTGAGAAATAGTCCGTATACAAACTACTGTTACACTGAGTGCCCACGAATGTGATTCGTTGTCCCCCTGGCATAATTCTCCAGGATTAGTTAGTTAAGCGTAGTTTGCACGAGCGGAGGAATATCCTGGAAGAATAATTTTATTAGGGCTTCAGAAAAGGCCGAAGTAACCGCGAAGAGACTATAGAGTACTTCCCTATGGCTACATCGCGATACGATATCGGTTGCCCGCTGGCTGTACACTATTTCATTATGACTTTTTTTTATGCTATGGACCACGTGGTGAAAGGCAAAATTCTGGAAAGTGGCACGTACGTGTTCTAAATGATGCAACGAACAAGCTAGAAGTTGGTTCCTTTATTATCCGTAAAACCCAGTATGTATATCCTGACTTAATAACTACAAGCCTTCTTATACTTTCTGAAATTAGGTGTGAAAAAAATGCCTGCCTCTTTTAAGGACGAACATCTTATTTTCCCACTCGGATTTTTGGAAAAACGCCAGTTCGCTATGAAAATGTATAATCTATTCACGGTAAATTTTGCACTTTTAAAACAAACCTCTGAAAAAAAAAATCACAATTACTGACCATCACCACATAAATGATACGCTTTACTAACACGCAGGTTTTTGATTAAGCTGGTAGAGAGTTAATGAAGACAGCCCATGACACTTCACTTTGTATTTAAAGTGTTTTGTGTAGATTGAAGTTATTGAAGTTATTATTGCTTGTTTTATACACATTAGAATATGAATTTTCATATTAATAATACGTTTACATATTTAACTGTTAAAGGGAATTTTTGGTTGGTGAATGAGTGAAATGAGACTGTCCATGGCTATGATAATTTTACATATAGCGAAAGGATACAAAATGAGAATAAAACTAAATCGTAAGCAAGATTCTCGAAGTGCTCGATTAACTGTGAACAGTCTGTAAGTACTTTGCGGTTCGTATTAGTATAGGAAGAAGACAACACGGTAACTTCCAGATGTTGCCCACGATCGTGGTCCTGCAGCGCGACTTTCGCTGGCTACGAACATGGAGCAGGTTGACTGCCACTGGACGGGAGCACGGTGTACCTAATATCATTGAACATATATAACGCTGCAGAAGTGACGAATACATACAAGCAATTTCCCCCGCGTGTTTAGACACAGTGCTTCGCTTGCGGCGGCATCGCACGGGCCCTCAGCCCCTGAAATATTTTTGTCGTAGAAGAGGGGCCGCGGTGGTATAGTGGTCAGACTACTCGCCTTCAACCTAGGCGAGCTGGGTTTGATTCCAGGTGGGGACGCTCTCGGATTTTTCGCACGTGGGAATCGTGCCGGACGATGGCGCTGTTCGGTGGGTTTTCTCGGGGATCTCCCGTTTCCCCCCACCCTTTTCATTCAGATGCGCTGTTCCATGCTCACCCTCATCGGCTCTCAAGACCTAGATCTTACGAGTCACCCAAATCTCTCTCACTCCACTTTGTCGCTGGATATTTAAGCAGACGGGCGTGAGATTGCACGACGAGTTACTTCGACGTGTGCGTACCCAATCGCAGCCTGGCTCCGCGACGCTCTGGAAAAGGGCCTCTATTGGCTGGTTCTGCCGGCTGGAGAGCAAGTAAACTGTTGGCCGATTGGTGAACGTGTCGTTCAGACATCTTGCTGGCGTGAGCGGTCGTAGTTAGCGGTATAAGCAGCTGCTTTCGCCTCTGTACAGTTGCGTGCTCTGTATCTTTGCGAAACATGTTGCGTAGGCTAAAGATGTTATACACTAATTTTCGTCTTCTGTGTATGTTCCCAACACTTGCTCAAGAATTACCTTCAGAAACGTCATGTCCACGTGTTTCGAAACTTATATGCAGTTGGTTCTACATTCGGTTTCAAAAATAATATAATTTAGTTGTTTAAAACAGTTGAAATTATACACTTACAGTTAAAATACATGATTTTGGCCAGGGAGCTGCTGAAACCTTATTCAAACACGGAAATAGCGTAAACAAATATGTCGCGTGGTCAGAGAGTGCGAGAGAGCGCCAGCGAGTACACAACTTCGCGCTCTCTTCGACGAATTGAAACGACCAAAGAGCGTTCTCTCTGACGTCATAATGACGTCGTCGTGAGAGCGAAAGCACGAGATAGCGCTCTCTGGGCCAAATAATAATACAATTTTGGGTAGCTATAGTGAAAAAAAAAATAATTCTGGTAAACTTCCTAAACCGTAATGGAAGTTCTTAACTTGCAGACTGTATGGAAATAAAGCCACACATCAAGCTGCAGATATAGTAATGTTTAGCGTAGCTACTATACAAAGTTGGGAACTTCCCTACACATTTGACTTTCCTGACCAAATGTAAGAACGCTACAATAAATGCAAAGGGGGGAAAAATTACAATTCCCGCTTTCTCACTAATGCCCGGTTGCACCAATATCTTCCCCGATCCGAGATCGAATGATCCTAGTTCCGGAACAGGTTCTAGTTTCATCTTGGTTCCAATGTAAAAGTGTTGCACGAACGAAATTTCATGATTTGGGACCTCCGATTCGTCGATCTTGGTTCCAAAGTGAGATATCGGGATTAAGTAGGAGACAAATTTTGCTATTGGTTCGTAATATATGACGTCATGGAAGTAGGCGTATTTTTCATTATAGATAGAACTAGATGTGCGATGTTTTTATCAGTTTTGAATTAATTATTGCTGTGCGAATTTTACTGAATAATATTCAAATGTATAAAATGTTCTTATAATTTCCCAAGAAAACAATCAAACGTAGTTCTATCTGTTGGCGTATTTTCAAACTACATTTGTCGACGATGGCTGCTGATCTCTGATTTGGAACCTCCAATTTCGGCGATTCGAAATGAACTTCGACACAGAAAACTGTTGCATTCGAGATGATCTTAGATGCGATCTCGGATCGAGTTTCGAAACCACCGGGCATAAGTCTCTTGAGAGTCCATGAGGGTGATTGAGGTATGGAGCTGCGCCGGAATCAAAGGGGGGGGAAACGAGAGATTCCCGAGAAAAACCAACGGCATCGTCCGGCACGATTCCCACATGCGAAAATCCGGTGACCCGGCCTGGGATTGAACCCGGATCGCCTTGGTCGGAGGCGAGCAGACTAACCGCTCAGCCACCGCGGCGCCTCAGTCAAAGGAAGTTTAACAGCATGTGCTAACTTTACTTAAAGCGACATGATGCTGGCAGTTACGTAGGAATAAATCTGTTCAATGTTGGCACACTGAAATGATAACTGCATAACTGGCGTACGCACATTACGAAATATTCCATTTACAGTAGGTTTAATCCTATTAAGGTGGATTCACTCCTTCATATATCAGGTCAAACAGACACTGCAGATAGCATCAATAGCCATCAGAAAGTAGCTCGCCGTTTGTGCGTAACATCCACGTTGTCTGTGAACCGATCTCAACTTTGTCTGCACGAACAACGCCGATATCACACACTTTTCGGTGCACGGTGTCTAAATGCGAACAAAATGGCTGCCATAGAAGATGTTTAGAAGCCAAGGCTTATACATTATGTAAAGGAAAGGCGATCTCTGGCAGGCTACATGCAACGGGAACACATGCATGAAGATAGATAATAACGAAATTGTAGATATTCTCAATTTCTTTACAATGCAAACTAATTGTATAGAGAACAAAAGTTCGATTTTCTGGCAGCAAACGGCCAAACAAAACTCAGTTTGGAGCTATGTACAGATAACGCAGATTTGCTGGAAATGTGTGAATTCCACCGTACCAACGAAAAGGAGTGAGTTAGTTGGCTTGTCGTACAAAGGCAATATGAACTAATTGATGCTATCCTACAACTATATTGTGTCCAATCGAGGAAACATAGCCCCAAAAAAAAAAGACAAAATTATTATATATGCACTCGTTTTAGTGTAGGCTATCTTTAACTGCATTCAACGCTCACATAGAGTCAACCGCTCTTAACATTTTCCGTATATTTACGGAAAATTTTACGGAAATGAGCAGAGGCATACGGAAACGCAATGCGTAATGCTTAAAAAACGGAGTTAAGTCCGTTAATAGAAAATACGTAATGTCTCCGTATTGCCTATAACTTCGGCTTTCGGGGGCGAACAATGCCGAGTCTACACGAAGCTTCCTTCGGCAGTTAGGTTACGCACGTCACAAAGACCAATTCTTTCGAACATTTGAAGGTTACATCAGGAGGTATAACATTTGGCAACACTTAAAATGCAGCCGACCTCCCGTGGCGCAGTCGGTTGGTGCGCCACCGATCTGGGGTGCGGAAGGCCCTGGCTTAGAATCCCGGGCAAGACATGGGTGTTAATTTAAGTTAGGTCATAAGTTAGTCTGTAAGCCGTCCCCTTCCAAGCCTTCAAGTATAAAACAGAGGGGCGTCAAAAAGCCCTTTACAATCACTTACAATGCACTAACTTTAATAGAAAGTGAAAATGTGCGAGTGTATAGGCTGTTCGCGGTAGGTAAAATGAGCACTTTTGAAAGCTCTACTTAAAATCTACTTGTATGCAGGTTAAGTATTCTTCCACCTTATGTAAAATTAACATTTCCACGGGCCTCATCTCTATTCATGAGTCGGTCAAGTAAAACTGCGACATTTTTTAGGAAAGTAAATATTATACAAATCGGCTAGTTTTCAAACTTCGATGCATTACAATACAGGAATCGAAAGAAATAATTTAAGTTATCACAAATGGTTACCTAACACTTTTTATTCGACGTTAAGATATGGAACAATTTTCCATCCATCGTTACCAACTTTAATGGGCAAATGTCGCTCAGTGCGCCCATAAAAATATATGCGCTCAGGGGCAGTGACTTTTTCTAAGGTCCATTTAAAAATTGCTCACTTTGTCGTGAACAGCCTGTATCAGAAATACCATAGATATACTACGGAAATAATCTAAGAGTTAGTTCAAGGGCAGAGTGGCCGACTTGTAGTCGGAGGGTCGGGAGTTCGCGCCCCGGTTTCGCTGCAGCAGATTTTCAGTTCGCATGCCGCGCGCATGTGAACGTGTGAATCTGTCATCAAGTCGGTCTAACTTGAGCTCGTCACACGTCACAAACACGCACTGTCACAACGTCACACAGGCTATGTCTAACGGCGAATGTATCGGTCAATATGTCAATAGAGTCAACTAAAAAAAAAAAGTTAGAGTCGTCGCCTTTTAACATTTTGACTCGGGTTCAAAACTTTCTCACGTATAAAATAGTTACACTTTTTTTAAATATATTTTTTGTACGCAGTAGAACACCCACATAATGAAAATTAAAGACTGTTTCATTCTCTCTTTCTCTTTCTCCCGCTCTCTTTTTAACCGGGAGAACAGAAATCTCAATAGGAAATTAACGGAGAGAATCCGTGAAGTCACTAAAAGTATTGTAACATTTACAGAAGATCCCTTTTTTTTTTTTTTTTTTTTTTTTTTTTTTTAATCTAATGCGTCCGTAATTTTATGGAGAGTATGCGGACACCTCTGGTAATATTTTTACCAGCACTTTTCCGTAAAATGAAGGAAATTTTTTTTCCCACAGTGCAGGTTTCAGGTGCCACGAAGGAAAACGCAATGCCCTCCACTTCGAGTCATGTGATTGGGAGTCCCGATGGATTACGAAATTAAATGGGATTCACAGTCGGCCAATCAAATGATGAGGTGCCACGTCTCGTTAGTTTATACGACGCGCCTCAAGCAACGTAGCAATCAATTCGAATCGATATAGTCTATTTATGGTAAAATTAGCACTTTTGAGAGCCCTTCTTCAGATCTACTTGCATGCACGTTGTATATTCTTCCGCCTTATGTAAGACTAACATTGCCGTGGGCCTCATGACTTTATTCATGGGCCGGTCAACAAACTGTGAAATTGTTAGAAAAATAATTTTTTAAAAATTCTGCTCGTATTTACACCTCGATCCTATAAAAAATATCACAAGCGAAAGAAATGATTTTATTCGACGTTAGGATACGGAACACTACTTGCCATCAATCGTTACCAACTTTACTCCGCGCATGTCACTAGGGGAGTCCGTTAAAATATATGCAGGTAGGATCAGTGACTTGTTTCTAAGGTTGATTTCAGAAGTCCTCACTTTATCGTGAACAGTCTTTAGAAGAGATTATGCTGTACACGCACGCGGTGTTGTGCAGAAACTTTGCCAGTTGAAATTTTTCAAACTTTCTTTAAATCGCAGATATTTCCATAGTCGCCAGTGTTTACTGGACCATAGGAGAGACAAAGTGACCGGAGCGTAGGGTAGGTGGAACAGAAGTCGGGAACGTTTACTGAATAAAAAGTCAGATTCTCAGCTTCTCGGGGAGCGACGATATCCAACTACTGTTTTGTGACGTTACGTAAGACGTGGAGTCTGTAGTTGGAGGATTGACAAGAAACTCCGAAAAATTATTTGTTGTTGCAGTTGAATGCTTTTGGACGCTGGCAAACAAATGTTGATCTCTTAACTAGGAAAATCCTTGATGTGTTGCGTGCATGAGTACCATTCCACGGGACATTCCTAATTACACTTTCAAGTATATAATTGAAAATTTCAGGTGCTGTACCTAACTTAGATTTGAGTAGAAATAATAGTAAGTAAATTATTACGAATGGATGGTACATTGAAATGCACAAAAGACATTAATAAATGTTCTTCACGCATTTGAACACCAAAATGATAATATGCATATTAAACTATATTACAGGACGCTTTATACTGTGTGTGTGTGTGTGTGTGTGTGTATATATATATATATATATATATATATATACACACACACACATACACACTGGGCTGCAGCGTGAATTCTATACATATTTTTACGGAAGTACTAAACATTTTTTTACCATTTGTACCCACAAGAAAATAAATCACACTTTAGACCCATCCGTTATATAAGTTTTAAGACATTTCGCATATTACCAACGTTATTTAAAGCTCTTCAACATGCATACGCTAGGTTTTTAAGCTCGCAAATTAAAAATAATATATACATACTCACACATATGCATGATACACGCATTTATGCTACTAGTACGTTAGTGGAGTTGTGGAGATTGTTTTTTAATTGAAGGATTTTGCATATCCTACCAACAAGCAAAGCTGATGAACACTGTTCAGCACGTTTCTGTTGAGACCATTCTTAGCTGACCCAATTCCTCGAGAACATTTTCTTATATATATATATATATATAAGAAAATGTTCGAGGAATTGGGTCAGCTATAGCAAGTGTCTCAGAATGGCATTACGCAAGGTATTAAGCAAGGTGAAAAGATAAAATGCTCAGAATTGGGTAAATATTCTGCAAATTATTTCAAGTGAAAGCAAACAGGCCATTAATAAAAACTGAACTTTTATACTAGTTAGAAATATACATCGCGACCTGTTCAACATGTAAGTGCAGTTAGTACGCCAGTGGGTATAGCATCAGACTTTTAAGACAGCGCTTCGGGTTAGAATCTCCGTTTAGTCATCGATGGATTTTAATTTTTACGAAATCCCACATTATGTCTCAAAATAACACTATTATAACGAAATTGGCGAATATTGTTATAGTAACACCATGTTAAGACTACGTAAGTCTTCGATCAAATGAATTTAACATTATTTTATCTTCAATATAAAATTTCAATGTATATAAATAATAGTATTTCACTCACATATATGCTTTTTGGTTAATGTTAACAAATATGCTGAAATATTTTATTTTGTTCCTCCGACTGTAACTGTAACCATATAGAAACTTACGATTAGTGTGGTTATAAACTAAGTTTGTTTTCTTTCCAATAGTTATTTTTCTGTATGAATGCTTCCAGTAAACGTTCGTTACTTTAGATTCCTTGGTTTTTATTAATACTAATTTTTTTTTTCGGCGAAAACATTACACTAGTCGAAAAAATGCCTCGTTAATAAGATTATTTGAAACAGAAATACCAATTAACACGTTCCATTTTGTGCGTTACAAATAGTATAAACTTATTAGCCATCGCTCTTGATTCTCGTGCACTGACGTGCCCTGAACTTCGGAATTAAATTGCGCTTTTTTTATTTCTCTTTGGAGGAGGGGGGGGGGGCTACGGTAGATTGATTACTCCCCAATACGGGCCGACTATAATAAAATTGTCGGACCCCACACTGTAATATATCTGTGGCAGGATGATCACAAGACGAAGCCGGCGCCATTACGTAAGGGTTCCACAGCCCCAACAAAACTTGATTTAGTTGATTTGGTACGTAATCCGTTTAAACATCCCTGCCGAACACTGCGTAGTAGAAATCGATACCAAAAAAAAACTTGCCGCAAGAAACCGACGTTCGAAGTTTTTTAGCACCAGCAAAAGTCAGGAACTTCCGGATTTTTATTACAATTTAATTGAAAAAAAATAATTATATCATCTGCACGTACATTATTTAAATAATGAAGCATCAGCAATAGCACAGGGTAGTGTAAATAATTAAACAATAATAAAAAAGTAGGGTAGTTTTTAAGAACGCATACGTAACGTTATCACTTCGGAGGCTAATAAAATTTTATTAGGTTTTAATAACCGCTCTAAAGAAAATTTACCTACAGACAGGTGATTTTCAATGTTCTGAGAAAATCGTCTTCTGTGTGTATGCGTGTGTGTGAGTTGGTGTGTTTTTAAAGATAATCAAGTAATTTTGTGTGTGTTCTTTTTTTAATGTCCCAATAAACGGATATATCCTATTATATAATAGGACGATCTCTGTATGTATCCGTCTTTAATACTTCTAAGTCCCTTGAAACTCAACAAAAGTTGTTAAAATTTTGCAGAGCGAATCGTCAGGGTCAAATACAGGTCAAGTTCGAATTTCAGCATGACCAGATAACACAATCGTGAATTTTGACCCTAAAGCTAATTTTTTAATTACTTTTTTCCTATGAAAGTTTTGTATTAATGCAGAGAGATTATTGCATATAGATATGAAGGTAATGGAATATCATTTTTGTTTACTTTAAACGTCTCGCTTCAATTTTGAGTTATTCCAAGTGGGGCCACAGTGGCTCAGTGGATAGAGCGATTCTAAGTGGGGCCACAGTGGCGAAGTGGATAGAGAAATATAAGATGGGGCCGCAGTGGCCCAGTCGATAGAGAAATATCAAATGGGGACCGCAATCGCTTCAATGTTGAGTTAATTTCACATAATTTCATTATCTACATATATCTATGCAATATGTCTTTTTTTTTCAATCTTTGTATGATAATTAAAATTTGTAATACGGTAACTATTCTAGGCACGTGACAATACTAAAGAAAGGGCCACGGGCTGCGCCATAAGTATAAGTGTGTTGAAGTACCAAGTGTGCACTGAACTCGCTAGTAATAGCTTTAGTGGTCCGAATTGTAGAATTCAGTACTATCAAGAAGTAATATTTATAGGCCAACGTCATAATTCAAGAAATATTCGACAAACCTCCATCAAACCTCGTGAAAAATTCTTTGTTTTGAGTTTTTTTCTAAGCACACGCAATTTTCTACTGTTACAGCCTTTCAACCTCATCGAAATAGTATCTGTATATCTGTAGAGGAAAGTAGGTTTGCTAGTTACATCGGTATCTTTGTGTTAATACTGGACGTGGAATAAGCTTGCATATTTAGTGTTGCAGAAATATTCTCAGTTTTGTACTTTTACTATAAATTGCATATTTCTCGAGAAACATTCAGGTTGTAAGAATAAAAGTCCATAATTATAATTAACAACAAAATATTATTGCGTTTTCGAAATTTTGGATTAAACTGTCGAAGCTTCTCTTGCAGAATTCGACATACTAATATGCAGAAAAATACTTTTAAAGACAGACTATGGAACGATAACTTGTTCAGTGTAAAAACGAGATTATTGAATTTGAAATTAAGTAACCGTTATTTACTCAGAATTAAAGATCTATGGATTTTTTCTTAAAACGCATAAGAAACATACCGTTATTTTATAGTAAGCTATTGAGCTGCAGACAACAATTTGTTTCAAAACAGTCACATGAAATTTTGTTTAAAAAGTTGCCTAGTGCACAAAAAGAAGTCTAATGTTGCAGAAACAAAATTAATTACTATTGAGGCATTTCTTTAATCGTTAATGTTGCAGTACCATTATTAATATTTTAACAAAGTTACCTAATAATAACAATTTACCAAGACTTATATTCCTGTAATGCAAACATACTGTTGAAGTGTCAATGGTAACAAAGCCTAATATAGCCGAAACCAAAAGTTCTATTACGTTAAAATTAACAGGAAGAACAAAATATTTTATGTTACTGCAACATTAAAGTAATGCCCAACCAACACAAGGCTACACTGGCGTGGCGTTAAATGGCGGATGGAAGTGAACACCGATAACGACGTAAAATGAAACCACTGTAATTGAATCTGGAAGCAGTATACATGTGCCAATTAAATATATATTTATATAACACGAAGTATGTCAGCATTACTAAAAGGAACTAACCGAAATTTATACACTTAAAGGTAGCACAGTTGGTAGGTTGTCGGGTTGTGTCAAGTGGGGATCGTTAAGCACTTACGGCGTGGGTTCGATACCCCTCCATGATTGCTTTGTTTTCTGTTGTTAATATTTATGTTTGTAACGAAATAATGGCACTTAATTTTATTTACATCGGAAGGTTTTTTTTTAAGTAAAAAATACATGAAAAATTTTAACACAAATGTTATTATCAATGCAACATATAATTAACTTTACCGCAAAGTCAACACAACCTTAATGTTTTCAGTGCAGTAAGGAGGTAATGTTGCTACCAAAACAAAAGTACTTAATGTTACACTAACACCAATAGCTTAATATTATATAACGCTAACAGCAACATTTGTTACTGATGGCTCACAGACAAAAAACAAATTATGTTGTAGTAACATTAATATCGTTGCCACAAAATTAGACGTAGGAAAAGAACGTGGTTACACAAATAAAAACTAAATTGCTAATGTAAATAGATTGCAGCAGCCACATTTAAACAAGTTTAATTAAATGGTTGCCGAAGTGAATATGCTCGCATGGCTACATTTATATAACTGATTGCAAACAGAAGAAATGACAACCTCAAAATTGCGCTTCTGTAATTATTTACAATCGCTTCCATTATCGCTTTCGCGACTTGCGAATGTCGGGCTTTTTTTAATATTAATGCAACTGACATTTCTTTGACTATAACAGTGAAACAATATGTCGTTATTTGACGTGGCTAGTCATTTATTTTAACTAATGCCAAAATTACCCTCAATTTCAGCCATTTTAATAAAACTGATTACTTAATTCCTAACGGATACCATTAGAGAACAACAGTTATTCTGATGAAATACTTGCAAAACCAGTTAGCCGTGAACAAGATACTATTGCGATCGGGACAATTTTAAGTTAATATGACTATGTACAAATAGGAATAATATTTTAAGTGAAATAGTTATATTTCCGGCGTAACCGTGTCCTAAAACTATAAGTAATGCAATTATAATGGACGCAGTAAAAATAAATAGAATTTTCTTCGATGGCGTTTTATAATGCATGATGTTAATTAACAACACTCTATTCTCTGTTAGCTGCGCGAGTTTTTGAAGAGAGTCAGTCCTTTATCAGTTAGGCAAAGGAAGAATCTAAATAATACGTGCCGTTGATAACGAGAACTGAAGAAATAAGTGAGGAAGGATCTGAATAAAGATACGATGTACATTTGCTTGGCGTAGTCATCGATTACGACTAAAGAAATTTGCAACAACCTAACAAATCCAATCCCCTTCTCAGTACATTCTCGGAGAGTTCACGAAGAGAAATTTCTGCTTGCTGAATCGATGGAAGAGGCTGAAAAAAAATAAGTATTCAGGAACTCTGAGACGTTAGAACGTACTCGCCTGAGTCCGGCTCCCGATTGTTCATATTTAAATATAGTCTGTTCACAGTAAACTCGGCACTTTTGAAAGCCCTGCTTAAGATCTTCTTATATACACGTTATGTATTATTCCGCGTTACATAAAATTAACACTGTCATGGGCCTCAATTTCATTCATGCATCGGCCAAGTGAAAGTGTATAATAAATAATTAGAAAGTAAATATCTTACAAATATTTTAATTTTTACACTTAACATTCATTAACAAACAGAAAGCGAAAGAAATAATTTAATTCGTCACGTATGGTTACCTAACCTTTACAAATAGACTTTGAGACATGGAACTACATTTCCTCCATCGTTACTAACTTTACTGGGCCAAAGTCACGCTGTGCGCCCGTTGAAATATAAGCGTACAGGTAGGAGTGACATTTTTTTACGGTTGACTTCAAAAGTCCTCACTTTATCGTGAACAGCCTGTACGTGTCTTGACCTAGCATGTACTGACTTAACATATCTCTCGACAGACACTCCCGTTACTATGCTAAAATTCCTTGCCTATAAAACGTGCGTCCTTATTAATTTGTACAATTTTCCCTAGCCGGTAGTGCACGCTGTTCCAGCACTAATTGGGTCTATCCGTGGAATCGAACGAATCACAGAATTGACTAGGAAAATTCTCCCGATTTTACTGACTATAGTTGTGCTCACTGCTCCCACTTAAGTAAACTACGTTCAGCAGTGATCTACAGTAGATGGACTGCAAATTACACACACATACTTAAACAATAGTAAAATTAAGATGATAAAAGCTTCCTGGAATAAATAGTGTGTGTGTTTATATATATATATATATATATATATATATATATATATGTGTGTGTATATATAGTAAAACACTTTTCTGTGCTGTATTCCACAAGTGTTAATGTTGAAGATTTTCAGTTTATATATAAAAAATTTGCAATTTTCATTGTATCTAAATTAAAGCGTGTATTCTGAGGGGTCCTCGACAGTTAAAATAATTTTGCTTTTTTCTTTCAATTTAGAAACAGTTATTTTTCTTTTTGTTTTTAATTATTGTTGAAATTAGACTGAAGTTATATTAAAGTTTAGAAATACTACTTGTCTTGGCAGTAGGTTTTTCTAGCAGTCTGTGCACACCGATAATTTTCTTTAATAGAGTCCTTAACTCCCTCCATTTCACCGAGTTGTCCGACATTGCGTACTTCATTTAAGTACTATATGAAAATTCATTTTCTTTAAAAAAAATTTAACATAGGTGGAGAGAAATTTTTTTTTTCATAATTAAATATGTTGAAATGATGATATAGTGACATACATAATAGGAAACCAAAGTTCCATTCTACATGTAAAGGCTGTTCACGATAAAGTGAGCACTTTTGAAATCAATCTTAGAAGAAAGTAATTGTTCTTACCTGCATATATTTTAACGGGTGCGCTGAGTGACACGCGCTGAGTAAAGTTGGTAACGATGGACGGAAAGTAGTTTATCTTAACGCCGAATAAAAAGTGTTAGGTAACCATTTGTGATAACTTTAATTATTTGTTAAGCTTTCTGCGTTTTATTTTTTAACATCTAAGGGCCAAAATGAGCAGATTTATAGAATATTTATTTTTCTAATAATTTCACAGTTTCACTTGACCGACGCTTGAATAAAGTCACCAGACCCGTTGCAATGTTAATTTTACATTAGGCGAATGAACACACACAGTGAATACAAGTAGATCTTAATCAGGGCTTTCGAAAGTGCTAATTTTATCGCGAACAACCTATAATCGCTCGTAATAAAGGTGTTGACTGTCAGGAGCGAGATGCCTCTTCTCGATTCTCGACTCTTGAGGGTGCTTAGGATTCCGTCAAGCTGCACGGGCAAGTCGACGAAGGCTCAACCCCCTTTCCTCTTACACGGACACTTGAAGGCGGCTGTAATCCCGCATAAGAACTCCTGGGCACAGACAGGTGTTGTGATGTCGCTCCTACATCACGGCCTGCATGTCGGCGCCTCCCCACCCCCCCCCCCCCTTTCTCTCTCTCTCTCTCTCTCTCTCTCTGAAGGAGTACTTTCCTGCGAGATCTCCTCCCAGCAGGTGTCCCTGCATCTCGGTAGTCCTCCGCCACGGGACTGCCGCTTCCGCAGATACTTTGTGGCCGGTTTGCAAAATTGTTTCCACATACGAAATCTACTGACGTTACGCACCTTTGAAACACAATTCCGCTGTCATGTTTAGTAAAATTTCGACAGTTTTGAATACCAGTCTTTTAAAGACTTTTTTATATAATTTCATTTATATTTGAAGAGCGAATAGGTAATCACAATGATTACCTTTATGAATGCATACTCATAAACATACCAATATGTACTGTATATACGTGTAACACAGTGTTAGTCTAATGGTACAACCGAACTTTGCGGGGAAATTCCCCACATACAACAAGCATAGTTGTCGAAACATTATATTTTAAACTAGATTTCTGTCTGCGAATTTTCCAGCTGTTAAAGTGAGTTTCACTCTTAGACTGCTGTGGGTAGCTAATCAAACCATTTTATATCTATATACCACAGTATCATATGACAATTTTTGCTGCGTATTTTTGTATGCACATGGCGTAACTTATTGACAGTCGATAACCAGAAGCCATCTAGCAACGGAGCACGTTATGTACTTTCTACTGCAATCTAAGATGAGCTCGTTTACACTGGGGCAGGCTATCTAGCTGCCTATATAAGAAGCAGTCCTCACTTGTCTATTCCTGCCCCTTTTAGCGACTGTCTCCGGAACTCACTTATAGTAATAGGGTAACAGACCTTGTGAAATGGAGGGGGAAGGGGAGGTGGCAGAATGCATTCTAAAATTCAAAGGGTACTCGGAAGGAATGAGTTATTTCCCGAGGACATCTAGTGAAAACTGTGGACTGGATTGCCTTTTTTTTTTCTTTCAAGTATTCACTTGGAGCATGGTGCAATCCAGAATTCTGAGGTTCCGCAGTAACGTTAATGAAGCCCTTAACTTAAGGAGTGGATTGTGTGAGGATAGGGCAGGAGTGTAGATGCCGTTTAGGATCTCCACAAGGTAATGGAATGCATAGTCAAATTTTACAACTGTGTCCCCAGATTTGTACTGCATTTCTATACATTCGAATAACTATCATAAACTATGCCAAATATTTATCATATTGTTAACATCTCTCAGTCCTCTTAACATCTTATGACAATATATATATTTTTTTTACTGTTTAAAACTTTATATAATTTATAGCATTAACGTTAATGGAATTAGTTAAAGTTACGTAAAATATTTTTTTCGTAAACAAAAAGATATGGTTTGTTGGAAAACCATACAGAATAAACTCGCCATTCTTATAACACGTGACTTCTTACAGTTCTCTAGATGATTCACAAGTTTTTCGTTCTGACAGTTCTGTTTGCAATTAACCAAGTAGATATTGCAACACTGTGTGTGGTTACTACGCAACTGGTATATATCGCAATTCACTATCTATCTCAAATGACAAGGAAATTATTAACGGCGGAATAAAATCTGATCTATACACGTATATAGAATCTCATAAGAATTCAAATGCATTGCGTTTTGTATTTCATTGACCGTGCAATATACGAAAATGAGTTATTCAATATTCAAATTGTTCCGTTAAAAAAAAAAAAAGGTGTATCTGTAAGGATATTCTTTGTTTTTCACACGAAGACGGGTTTCCTTTGTATTTATGACTTTAAATTTCATAAGTTTTTGTAATATATGCTGGTTCGAAGGTACATGCATGCATAGAAATTATGTAATGTAGATAACGTATAATCGAAAAATCATTTTACTCCTTTTCACCTTTTATGGGCCGAATTCCGAAAAACTTTTTATTAGTGGGTGCCTGCACCCTTAGCCAGTCAGAAAAACTCACTTTAAACAGAGTATCTATATTAACATATAACTACGGTATGTATAAGTATGTAGACATTTACGTATATAAATATATAAACGTAAGATATACAGAAGATTTGTTCATACATAATATACAAGTGCGAATATATATACAAATTATATATAGGCCTATCAGGAGCATTGCTGACCTACGAAATTAGTAATTATTTTATCGAATACAGTAGCAAAACCAGTACTGTTACGCAATTGGATAATAGCATGTATTACAGTAATAGTTCTGGAGACGGCATGGAGTTGTGTCCCTAGTTTGCAAACCAACATCTGCTAGCGAAAATACCAGCTTCTTCTTCTTCTTCACGATTAACTGAATATATTTTTAATAAACGTTTAGGAAAATGTCCCTCCCGGTACAAAGAAAGATTTGCACGTGCAAATTAAGTTTTTTTCTGTACGGCAGTACGAATATGTACAATTGATCACGTAACATTTTCTTAGGTAGATTTCGTTGAGCCAGCATAGGTATTTAGTCATATATATATATATATATATATATATATATATATATATATATATATATATATATATATATATATATATATATATTTGGATTCACAAAATAAATCATTGTGTGTTTTAAATCTTTTTCAGCCAATTAAAAATTTTGTACGAGCAACTATATATGTGTTAGGAGTACAAACAAATAATTGGTTCGCTTTACCAAACCTTAACACCACTGTAGAAGCGTATTGCATTTATAAGTAAATATTGCATTTAGTATTGTAGGAAATTAACCAGGAAAAGCAATTAGGCTACATGATTTAACATATTTTATTGATGGCGTGATTTTTAGCATGTTGACTACTGAAAAGGTTTCATTTGTATGATACATATTGGAGTAGTAATTGGCGGAAACTGAAATACTTATTTTCAGAACTATTTCACGGCAGTCTTGGACTGGCGCAAACATAATTATCGTAAGAATCACAACAGCGTTACACTTTACGTAGTAGGGACTAAAGAAGCATTGTAAGAAGAAAAAGAAACTATCAAATTTTTATTTACGGTTTATGATATCGTCGGCAGAGGGGTGTTTAGAGACGACACTAATAATTGTTCGGACCATCAGAAGTGTGAAAGGAACGAGTCGCGACCAAGGTTAAGAAATTCGCTTCAAATGACTTCGGGGAAACCATAAAAACCCAGATCAGAATGGCCAGATAAAGAACCGAAGCCGAACTATGCAGAATGTGAATCCATGGTTTTACAGTGCCACCTCGCTCTGTAAGAAGAAACTAAGAAAGGCGAACGAACTACTCTCCAGCGGGCACACCGAGGTGTCAAAAATGGGGGTGAGCGAGTTGTGTTCGACTCTCTACCGGAGCACGTCATTCTCAAATTCTCCTTCGAATAACGTTAGTATAGGCTGCTCACGATAAAATTAGCACTTTTTAAACACCTGCTAAAGATCAACTTGTATGGACGTTTGTGTATTCTTACGCCTTATGTAAAATTAACATTGCCGTCGGCCTTATCACTTAATGCGTCAGACAAGTGTAAATGTGAAATTATTAGAAAATTAAATATTTTACACATATGCTCATTTTTTACACTGTATAAAAACAGCAGAGAGTGAAATAAATAATTTAAGTTATTACAAATGGTTACCTAACACTTTATTCGACGTTAAGATGCGTAACGAGTTCCCATCCATCGTTTACCAACTGTACTAGGCGCATGCCACTCGGTGCTCCCGTTAAAATTTATGCAGGTACGGGCAGTGACTTTTTTTCTAAGGTTGATTTCCAAAGTGCTCACGTTATCGCGAACCGCCTTTAGTCGGTAGTTAGAACGGTAGCATGATGAGCCGGAGGTGGCAGAGGTTTCAAGTGAGAGTGACGAAGCGTTTCAGAATCCCCTTTCTGGTTCTAGTCTATTCACACTTTCTGCACATTTTTTGAATAAAACATTAGCAAAATCACCCCATATACAACGATTTGAGTTATTTCTTAAGTATGCCATGTATAACAGGTGTTTTTACATCTCTGTTAACATACAAAACATCTTATTTTCCGTTAAATTAAATTTTTACCAATATTTTATTCATACGATTATATTTAATTTTTAATAAATATGAATAAAAACAGTGAGAAAGCATGTGTGTTGGTAGCGTCTAGTAAGGAATAGATAATGTGCAAAATATTATTACAACTGAGTGCGCACGTAATCGGTGCATCGTCCTTTGGGGTCATTTTACAGACTTATTTAAGCTTAGCTTACACGAAGCGGAGGAATATCATAGAAGTAGAATAGAAGCAGGGCTTCAGAAAAGTGTGAAGTGACCGTGAATGGACTATACAGCTATTTCATGTTTATTTCTGGAATCCGGGCACGTGGTGAGGAATACGACTTTCAATGTCAGCATGCGGGCGCGTAAGGTAGTTGTAATTATGCATCATGCACAAAACATTTATTTACATCAATCGTCATAACGTAGGCCTACCTCTGTAATATTTGGAACATTATTTGCTACTAATAACAGTATGTAATTAATAACAATTTTTTTTTTTTTCAGTTTGTCCAGAATGCGTACATTACAGCAAATGTTTAATAAGTTAGACATGAATGCCAACAAAAATCGGAAGATTTTGTTTATTATTTTCTTTATACATATATATGTGTGTGTGTATGCGTGTTATTTGAGTATAGAAGTAATAGACATAGAAAAAGTGTTGGAACATCCCGGCAACTGCTGTGATGGAGCCGGCAAGACTTAACTCGGTAGCCTGCCTGAACCAAGGAGGATGTATACACATCCTCCTTGGCCTGAACGCGCCTTCACACATAGGATTGCAACCGGGCCCTGAACGCGCCTTCACACATAGGATTGCAACCGGGCCGCCAGGGGGCAGCAGGCTACAGTGATGGGGGAAACTGTTACCCAAACCCCTTGCTATGTGAAACAGCAAACATCCTCCCTCCGCCAGACTGAGAATCAGGGCACGATTGTGCACGTGTCCCGCCGACGGTATGGGGCACCGGCGAGACCTCGCGTAGTGTGTCCTCGCCGTGATGCCAGCTTGAGAAGATGCTCCTTAAGATAACCCGGCGAAAGACGGGCTGGCTGCCATACTTCCGCATAGCGAAATCAGCCTTCGGCTTCAAGATAACGCGGAGACTTGTAGAACTGTGAATTTTTACGAAGTGTGACTCTCTTGTAACATGAGTAAGTTATAATACTTGATAGAAGTTCGCCGGATTAATCCTCTGGATTTATTATATACGTTTATGTGAAATATCTAACTACAGTATACACAGGAAAAACACCGACGAACTCTACCTGCATATTCCTTATGAAAAAATATAAGCGACATGAATGGTCTATAATGATTCGTAAGGGTGGTACGCTGATACGCGCCTTTGGGAGCTAGAACACAGATTTATTAAAAATATTACAGAAAGTATTTAAAACGTAGCGATGCCACATAGGATAATAAAGCTGCAAACTATGTGTTGAAATTGTTGGACACTTTGAACAAATGTTTTAAGAAATAATACGTTATGTTTAGTGCTAGATGCAGCAATGAAATGGCTTCAACCTTTATGCATAATTCCTCGCAAGCGGCGAGGTTAAGTATGGAAGCACAAGACGATTTTTAAGTTAATTTTCTGACTGTGCCACGTCCTAAGCCAAGGGCGTAGCAAGGCCGGATTTGCATAAAGACATAGCAGGACCAGCAGAGAACCAAATTGCAAAAGTCAAGCATATGAACGATTTATCTCTACAATGTAAGGGTGACTTGACTAGTGAAAACGACTTATAACAGAAACAAGGAAGTGTGGTAGTTATCTTTTTATTTTTTGTTATCTTTCTTTTCATTTGCTGTCAATATTCCACGAGGAAAAGCTAACATGATCTTCCCTACCCCTAAATTTCAAATTAATAAAAAATACACATAAAACACCAAGTTACAATAAAAAAAGTAAAACGCAAATATTTCTCAGGTACGTAAATTTGCTGTTACCCAACTAGTACTTTGATTTTTCACACTAAAATATGCGTAGTGTTTATGCAAATAACTGGCCATTTTGTAATACAGAAGGCCGTCACAAGATACACGGGGCAAGTTACCCCAAAATTACAATCGTCACAAAATGGCGAATTAAATTCTGTCGTACCAACATTTACTCTGAACTTTAGAAAATTATATTTGTTCCTACACAATGAAAACCAAGATGGTAACACATATTACTTTACTTGTCATGAATCAATATTATGTGAATATTGTAACCCCAAATTTTATACAATATTTTTCCCATTTACATCATCTGCTCGCGATCCCAAGTGGATAGGAGTAACTGCTGAACAATTTCCAACCTTAACTCCCGTGAGCAAATACTATTTTCAAAGAGTTTCTAAAACTTCGTAAAGTTTTTCATTAGTTAACAAATGTTGAATACCACAAAGGCACGAGCATCGACTACAATAGCCATACCAGGCATGACTTGGTTACAAAAGTTTAAGACCAACTTTCATAATTATGGTCTGGGTTACAAATGTTTACGACCAAAAATTCCTGCATTAATGACTTGGTCACGGACTTTTATAAGGGTTTGCAAACTGGTTACAGAAGGTAGCATTACCCATTATAAAATCTCAGATGGGAGACCAACATTCCGCGATCATTTATCTTGTCTTAAAATTTCTGCCATCATGGCCCTCGCCTAACGTCCACATGACGTGAAAGTCCTACAGTTTGGAGAGCCTACATTTATGTAACAAATCCAGAATACTACTTATCTTTTAGAAGTATGCCCCCTCGAGATCGCCGACTGACCCCGAACGAAGCATGTACAGGGATTAAATACACAGTTCGGCCACATGACGCCACTAATCACAGCAATGATACGTTATTTGCCTCAGAAAATAACTTGATTCCAAGAATTAAGTGGTATTTTTAATATTTCTTATAGGGGTCGTGGAATTCCCGACCAATGGTGGTTGACGTTGCCAAATAAGGTGAACCGACGCAGCGGTCACCTGTTCCCCTTAGGGGGTCTACATAATTGAAAAATAAACAACCTATAACATTAAACTACGCCACCACACTTCCGGTGTCTTGACCAGGTTGCAGGAATTTGCTTAAACAAACGTCACAGTTTTGTACTGCGCACGCACAGGAGGCGAGGAGTCAGCACTGCCTGCCGCCGATGGTGCTGCCATCAGGTGGCGAACAGTCGAAACGCCCTACCGCTTCACAAGTGTATGCCATGGCTGCGAGTTTCTGCACGTGAAAAGATAGCACATACATTGACACACATTTTCCGTTACCCCAGGTTTTCCAGTGCCTTTTTAAGGTAACGTGGATATGCCGGGTACATTGTAAGTTAGTTATTCAATAGATTTAAGCCATTTTTTGAGTTTTTAACACGAAAACCAGCGTGTTTAAATGATCGTACCTGTCGGGCATTGCACCATAAAAAATGTCAGGTAACCAAAACACAGTAATTATTCGAATGGGTGATTATGGCGACGAGGTCCAGCCCGCTATTTAAATAGTTTATTATTAGTGTTAATTAATGATAATCCGAGGGCGATTGGCGACGTGGTCCAGCCCGTCATAATATTAATGTGTGTTCATAATCTTTCTTTGGAAAAACAATTAGGCTTCGGCATCACAGACATTTGGGCATTTTTTCATTACGACATAATTTTTTTCGCAGTGGCTGGGTTTTTTTTTTTTTTGTAATTGCAAATGTAATTTTAGGTACATATTGTCTTGGATGTAACTGTTCCATTTCAAATACTTTTTGTAGTATTTACAATAAACTTGTGTTTCAGCTCCGCCTACGTGGTTGTGTACTACACTGGCGAAGGATAGTAGATTATTATATCGTATATGTTATTCATTAATGTTTTTTTATGCATATAAAGTGCTCACGAAGTTTGTCAGTGTTTTTTCGTACTCATCGTATACATGTAACTTGGATCTCTTTCATTCCAAAATACATCCTATAGAGCAGAGTCAAGGATACGTCTTCGTACGGTGTCCCAATCACGCTAAAGTTACCGAGTCTGAGTTGCTCATGTTTCGGAACGACAGTTTATCGCACGCTGTTACGTCTTACGCCTTTAGTATAGGCTGTTCACGGTAAAGTGAGCTCTTTTTAGGCCCTAGTTTCTTTTTCCTTTCAAAATTTATTATACTTTAACCACCTTAAAAAAGAATATTGCCACGAAAGTAATAAACACAGGGTGTATAATCCACCGCACTCGGAAGTTAACTTATAATGCTAAAACAAAATATACTTATAGATTGTTATTCCAAATGAGAGGTTTTCAAAAGTTCTCACTTTATCGTGAATAGCCTATAGCCTCATACATTTACAGGAAGAGTAATATCAGATTTCAAGTAATACGTAAAATATTTTTTACTCTAGGCTTCCAAATATATTTCCACCTACAACTGAAAATATTCCAGGACACTTGCATCATAAATGTGCTACAGACACAATACCTCAAAACATTCTTGGCAATTCGTACAAACCAGCTGTTATCACAAACAGATATAAACGAATATTTGAAAACTTCCAGTTTCACTCTTAGAATATTTTGCTTGGTAAGATGTTCGTAATCAATACACACAATACGTTTCGCGGGCCACAGCTGTTCACGTCAGTTAAGTTTGTTGGGCCACTTGTAGCGTTGTTTTGGGAAGTTGCTGTGGGCCACTCGAGTCGAGCTCGTAAGCCGTAAAAAGCCCCTCGGGACGGAGTTTTCCCATGGAAGCGGCCTAGATCATCAATCGGTGTAAGCTGTTGATTAGTTGCGTTCTTCTGAAAGCAACCTTTGAATGATGCCACTGCCTCTACCTTCATACATTTTAACAGACGCACAGACTGGCATGTACCGAGAAAAGTTGGTAACAGTGGAGGGGAATTAGTTCCTTTTTTGACGTCGAATTAAAAATTTTAGATTAACATCTGTGAATACTGAAAGGATTTATTTGGCTTTCTGTTTTTTTTTTTTTTTTTAAGATCCATGTAAAAGTAAGACTTGGCTAATTTGTAAAATACTTACTTTCCTACTAATTTCACAGTCGGACTTGAATGATGCATGAATATTGTGAGCAGGCCTTTGGCAATATAAAAAAGCCTATTACATATTGTGGAAGAACACACAACGCACATACAAGTAGATCTTAAGCAGGGCTTCGAAGAGTGCTCAGCATGCCGTTAACAGTGTGCTATACATACATCATTTGCAACAAAAGTCATGGGCCATGCAGTCCCATTTCAGAGTTACAGGGATAAAATGCAATAAAACCACAATTTGTAATCACTGAATGTCCTTAATGCAACTGACTACATTCGTGTTTAATGTCTCACGCGAACTGTTCAAAATGTGCACCATTTGACCACAAGCAGGCTGCAACATGCTGTAGCCTACCATGGCGTGTTGCCACCGCGAACCTGCAAGTTCATTTCCGAGTTGATTAGTGGCGTCGATTATCGCCTGTAGCCATTGGAATTGTGGGTATGATCGCCGTCTGCTGTAAACACTGCATTTCAGGTAGCCCCAGAAAAAAAGTCGAACGGGGAGAGGTCTGGAGAGCATGTTGGCCATGGGACTGAGCCACCTCTTCCAGTCCTCATGCGCGGATACTCAGCTGCTGCACCACGTCTATTTACGCTACAGTAACCGTAAACAAACACCATGTTTTCGAACTCTGCACGTGTAAACTTTCCTGGCATTGTTGCACAACCACTCACTTCGACACACTAACAAAGACTGGCCACGCCAGCCACAATCTGTTTCATATAACTTCAGTAAATTTTGACAGTTCTCGAAAAGAAGTGCGACAACCATGTATCCCTCCGCCACAGGTGTTCTGTCGGTGAAGAAAACGATCTTTGTAAACGAACCACGAATCTAATGGCAAGCATTGAAAGACTGACAACTTCTGTCCAGTACTTAGCTTCTATAGCTGGTTACAATTCCCAACTGTATTATTTTTGTTATGATCACATAATATACTATTTAGGGTTCTGTTTTATTTTATTGGCGGGGTGGGGAGCTATAGTTTACGTCTTTAGTGAGACGTGATTTTTCTGTGGTTCTTCTTATGAGAGAGTGGCGATTGGAACTTGCATTGTTTTGATGATGCAGTGGAAAATTTTGTTCGTACGGAAAAAGCATTCAATTTACTATAACTCAAAAGTTTTAACTTCATCGAAATAACTAAATACGATAAATGTGTCGCTGTTCATACCGATGCGAGAAATGCTCAACAGATAAAAATCATTGCTTTTTTTGTATAATAATCTACACTAAAAGGGCGCTTATTTACGCCACGTACATTGAAAACCTCCCGCAAGAACAAAACGCAATAAATACGCCACTGTTAATACCGATGTGCGAAATGCACATTGTAAACATGTTAAGCAAATTTAACTTCTACGTAAAAATCGTTAGAGATCCAATCAAATAAAAGTCCAAATACATTAAAAATATTCTAACAACAATTTAAGAAAACATTATTTACAAAACAAACAAACTTACTGTTCACTTCGTAATTAATAAAAACGTGCCGAACTTTGGATGATTAATTCACTAAAATCACTTGTCGGCGAAATAATTTATTTGTCGACTCATGCAATCAACAAAACACTAACTATTTCTTGAAACCAACAAATTCAAACTTCACAACGTAAATAATTTTTCGCTCGCGCTTCGCGATGGTCACAGAAAATGGTGGACGGAAGCACAGAACAAACTATTTTACAAAGCGACAGACACGTGTCAATAATTCATTTCACTGAGGAGACTGTTCTTGAAAGGCACCTACGACGAACTACACTTTACGAAATACGTAAATACAAAGATAATTAGCTGCATATATAATATTCCGACATCACCAGCAAGGAATTCTCGCATATAGATCAATTATGACGGAAAAGAGCACAATGACAACAGCTTTTCACCAGGTGGGTGGAAGCCATAGATAACAGACTCAATGGAGATTGGTGGAGACCTTTCACATAACCGTGATGTTCACATGCGCAACTTTTATATTTCTAAATATTTTTAAAGCCCTTGCTCTATAACTCAGACAAATTGTGTATTAGTCTATGAGCGCGATTTTAACCATAAATGTTGTAATTATCATTAATTTTTCCACGTTAAGAATTTTAATTCCGGGTACTATTTTCTTTTACAATCATCGCAAAGAGTGCCAACATAGTAACAAGCATCCTGCAACAACCATCAGCTGACAAAGTACTTTGAAAATGGGGCGTTTACTGTTTACATGCTGTGTAGGTTGGTCAACAACGTCTGTCAAATTTTATTGAAGTTTATGAAACAGAATTTGCAGTGTCTGCTTACGGTCAGATTGGGCAAATTTTGAACTTGTCTGATACGCACAACATGAATCAAGTCAACTGCACTAAAATTATTTAATGATGTCAATATGTTTTTGTATTGTATTTACGTCCCTGTAACTCTGAAATGGGGTTGCACAGCCTACTTGTGTATATATCATTTTTTGTTGCCAGTGATCCGTATAACACGTTGCCGAACTAAGTCGGTTATCATTTGAGTCACGGATCATTCCGTATATAAATTTAAAAGCAATTTGCAGCACAACCTGTTCCGCTTCTAATGCCCGGTTGCGCCATCGTGGTTCGAAACTTGATCCGAGATCGGATCTAAGATCGACACAGAAAACTGTTCCCCCATTCGAGTTCAGAGCTGGACTAGAGATCGAGATGAAGTTCATTTCGACCTGCTGAAATTGACGGTTCGAAATCTTGATCCGAGATCAGCAGCCACCGTCGACAAATTAGTCTGAAAATATGCCAACGGATAGAACTACGTCCGATTGTTTTCTCGAGAAAATTAAAACAAGATTATATGCACTTGAATAGTATTCAGTATAATTCGTAAAACAATAATTCACATTTAGTTATATCTACATTGAAAAATACGCCTACTTCCATGACGTCATATATTTGGAACCAATAGCCAAAATTTGTCTCCTGCTTCTTCTCAATCTCTCACTTTGGAACCAAGATCGACGAATCGGAGATCCGGAATCATGATATTTCGTTGGTGCAGCATTTTTACATTGGAACCAAGATCAAACTGGATCCCGTTTAGGAGCTAGGATCATTCGATCTCGGATCGGGGAGGATGTTGGTGCAACGGGCATAAGAGGCTGCTCGAGGCACTTGCTGAAGGACGCCGACGTGACAGCACGAAGAGATATATTTCTCCCCTTGCCGCAGCCAGGGCTCGCGAATCTGCAGCCAGCAGCTCCGTCCCGCGGCGGCGGCGCTATCGACTGGAAACCGCGCACTCTCCCCTTCGCTGTGCGCGCGGAAATTCGCGACACGCGTGGGAAGAACTGAAAAGAAATAGGAGTGGGGGGGGGGGGAGGAGCTGTTGCCTTCTTTTACTCGAACGAAAACCGTAAAGTTTAGATTACAAAGTTGTACAGAATGCAGCCACGGGGGGCGGCGGCTGAAAGGACGAGTTCGGAGAACGAGGCGTCTGCCCGCCCAGGATTTAAGTGGCAGTCCGTTCCAAATTTCGTACCCGCAAAAACAAATTTCCGCAACTTTGTGTTTCTTTCTGATCGCTTCATTTGCAAACGCATGCCTAAAAGCAATCATAAGGAAATATTTCAATGATTATGATTAGAAAATTCAGAAGTGCTAATAATGTAGGTGTATGTAAAATCATCCAATATCGTAAAGTTTTAATAATTAAAAATGATATTTTTCTGAAAACAATTCTGAGTTGAATAAAACTATAATTTTATTTTACTCTGGTTATTTATTCCGCTAAAGATAAAAATAGCACAATTTTTAGGAAAATGTGTTAAGTTTCATTAATGAAACTAAAGCCGTGTCCGAAATGGCAAATTTGGGGAATAAGGGTTTAGGAATTTAGAGTGGTTTTGAACAGCTTGTAATAGCGCTACATGTGACAAAGTTGGAAACTACAGGCTTGTGGGATTTCGACGTTATTTTGTTTGTGACACTTTCAATTAATAACTTACTCCCAAGCATTTTTCACGTCTTGTAAATAACTGATCATATTTATTTCTAGCCAACATCAATCTTATCATTTCTTCTTCGCTCCCTGCAATTAACATTCCTTTAAAAATAACTGATCACGTTTTTATATACAAAATACGAAATTTTATTTTAAAACGACTTCATGTATATCCCTAATTCGCCATTTTTCACGTGCATGTATTTTGCAGCGTTTCAAGAACAGTAAATACCGACGTTTCCGCCAAACGCGGGAAATAAAACGTAAATAAACAACAGCAGACGATTTTACCGACCTATTTGGAGATTTAGTTTACTACTTCATCTCAGTAAATTTCAACCCTAAATCCCAAAATATATAGGGCCTGAACTTGGTCACGTGGTCGATTTAGTAACCTAAATAATCGTCTCGTAGCAGTTTCAGGCACGGCTTAAGTGTGAATGACATATTATGATTAAGTATGTTTCCGGTCGTATATAAATTGGTGGGCCCTTCTTACTTGTTACTCATGCCATGGGTTCAAGTTTCTCCCCATGATTAGGCATGTGTTCAAGTGTACCGTTTATATGCACATGGCATATAAGACATACCGGTTTAATAGTGTTTCAGCAGTTAAGTTCCTAAGTATACAGGACGGTCAGGGACTACAATAAGCAATAAAATCACTGTTAGTCATTACACTACAAGTTACCGAACAACGGCGTCATAATGGCTACCAAGGAAGGTTACCGGTGGTTTTAAAAAACCTAAATTACAAGTTTATCTTGTTATGTTGCGTTCGAACTCACGAATTGTAAATATAAAACGAATATTAGTTACCATACCAATTAGGAATCATGCGTGTGGTTGAGTGCTTAAAAGTATGTCAGAACAGGCGCCGCTGATGGCCAGAAGCTAAAAAAGCCACTTTTTATACAAGCCAAAAAGATATTGAAGAGAACATTTTCCTCTCTAGTCGAAACGAAATACTACGGTAGAATATTTTTAAATCACAAATTCATCCATGATTTAAAACTTAAATTAAAATTCTGGTTTTCCGAACTGGCATTTCGTGCCACTTATCAGTCTGGTACAAATATTTTTTTTTTTTGTCACGGGCCAAAAACTAAAAAGATGTATCTAGGACTGATATGTTTGAAATCTTGAGCGATTACATACACCATCAATGCAATCAAGCTACTATGAACCAATACAAATGTTTTAAACATAAAACTATTTTGAACAATACTTAGTGCCGTACACAACCTCACGTTAATAAAGAAACTTGTAATGGTCAGATGTTAACACAGCGCACAGATACTTCAAAACACAAAATGGCCTCACGTATTTTCATGCCGCCAGAATAACACACTCTGCATAAATTTTGCGTGAAAGCTCGAGGCAAAGTGATAAGCCAAAGATACTGGCATGTGTTGACTGTAAAGTTCAAAGCTGCAGATATTAAGTCCACGTAAAACTGATTAAGAATGGAATGCGATTTAATTTCGGAATGTTTTTTTTTTTTTTATCACTCCTCCGCCAACTAAGCACTAATTTCCAGTTAGTTAAAATTTTATGAATAATGTTTACACATTAAAGCAAAGTAATTTATTTCTCTTACCATTGTTATAAGGTAGAAAGATAAACTGACACATCAGGGCTACGCTCAATGCACCATACTCGCTGCCCTAGACAATGCTGTAACATTTTGCGCTAGCAGTAAATGAGACTTTATAAAAATAGTTCAATTAACAACGTCCTAGTTATATTTTATAGGCCATGGGTAAATTTTTTTATCCGAAGTACCAATTATTTTACAACATTACATACTCGGACGCCGATTACTGTATTACGCAAGTCCTGCCAAGTATGTTTTACTTTTATGCAGTTGATATTTGACTACACCCGGTTCGTGGGTTGTTGATTACCCATACGTGGCCTCAGTGAGATTTTTTTCTCTTCGGAATATCTTCGCTCGCAGTTTGCCTGTTAGGTTATATCGAAGGGCAGATAATGTGTTGGGAGGCCCACCGCGGGAGAGACGGCAGTAAGTCTCTATCTTCCAAAGAAAGACAAATAAGTAATAAAAAATATTACTTCAATTCTGTAAATGCATCCAACTGATTTCGCCGACGTATTTCCTAGTTCTGGAAAATTACCACCATGCTCAAACCCGTGTTTGCATTCCATAATGAATCTCTTTTTTATGTGGAATCTCCAGTACCACTCACTCCAGGTAAATGTGCGTAAAATCACTGTATCCATACTCCAGATTAGCTCTGGCGCGAATACCTGGACGACGTGGGAGCTTGGCAGGAATGTTACACCTGCCCCAGTGGTGTAAACGTCAGTATTTCCACTTTGGCACCATTCATGCTGCTGCTTTATCCCCACCGTAGTACCTGGTCACACGTGTAATAAAATCCTAGCCCTGCTTCCGCCTCAGGCTGGGCTTACGTGGACGAAGCAAGTGGAGTGTGGCGCCAGACGACATTTGGCAGTACACGCTAAATTCGAATGAGTGGAAAACAACTGATTCGCAGTGAAATCCAACTGCTCAAATCAGTGAAATTGGCTCCGCTTAAAATCAGTAGAAAATCACCTATTGTTTCAGTGAAAAACTTTCACTAATTAAATTAGTGGCGTGAAGCAATTTCACAGATGAATGAGTAACGGGCAACTGCAGTGGCAAATTAGTGTTTTTATTGAATTTAGCCAAATAATTAAGTGAAATAAACATATTTACTACAGTTGACTATTTATATTGCTCAATTCATCGTAATAATAAACTAAAAAAACTTTCGGAGTTGGCCAAGATTGAACTCGCACACCCTTCCCACTTTGCTTTTAGACAATTACCTTACCAACTGAGCAATGAAGTCAAGTTGAAAAATGAGAGGAATATATATGTGGAAATTTCGCAGATTTGAATTCTATGTCCTTACGTATCTTTTTTCATCTAATTGGTAGCGTTAGGACTGTTAAAACGAATAACATACATGAGTGCACTCTCTTACCACTTTATATGCAGTTTAAACCTTCAAACAGAAATCTGTGATGATTACATAAAAACGAAATGAAAGCGGTAAAAGCGGAATGAAAGGTTGAATGTTCATACTACCTCTCAAAATGTTGTTTTTAAAGACGGAACACATTTTAGAAAGTATTTTGTATTTGTGTTATAGTTTATTCTTTGTTATTTCACGTGATACACGTTGTTTAACGGCCATTTTTAAACGTTGTTCGACGGCCATTTTTACACGCAGTTTAACTAGTCGAAAAACAAAGCACTTAAAAACGGCGAAAAAAAAAAATGACTGGCGTAACGCTCAAACGTCGTTTCCAGCCATCTTAAAACGAGCGTGAAATGCAATGAAGGGTGGTGAAATGAATTCGCGTCCCCAAATTTACCCGACCGCCGTGGCGTAGGGTTGGACGACGTACTCCAGAATTACTGAGAACGGGTGTAATCCGAAGCATATAACAAGAGCTACGTCATTCCGTCCATTCGTGACATTTAATAAAAACAATTACGCCGCCTTCCTGAAATAGCAGAGAATCAACCTCAACAGAACAGTCGTCAGGAGGCGGCGCAATTACTAGAAATATTTAGATCGTGTTTTGTAAAAATTATAACTGCCTTGTAAACCATTTTTTGATGATATATAGTAAAATATTTTACCATTGAAAAATATCTATACGAACAAAAAACTCAGAGAAACATGCCCATAACTAACTACAAAAGACGTAAGTTAGAAAAACGTTTTTCTTGTGTTCCCTTTTGCAATTTACATTAAAATATGTCTACACATTAAAAACTTAAACTTGTGCAAAAGCGGTGACGTTCCCCCAGAATTCTCACCAGGTTCTCCTGCTATCACCTCGCAAAAATGTGTGTGTGTGTGTATATGTGTGTGTGTGTGTGTGTATTATATATATATATATATATATATATATATATATATATATATATATATATATATATATATATATATACACACACACATATACATACGTCCCGTATATATCCCGTATATAATTCCCGTATAAAAGAGTAAAAGTCCCAACTCTGATGCAATTATTTCTTAAAATCTGACTTGGTAGGAAGGTCTTAACTTGTATTTTAAAGCAATAACTTTAGAAATGAAACCAATAACTTATGTAGCAGTAGTGAGACAATTGCAAACACACACCTGCCTTACCCATTTGAAGCCAGAAAAACTTACGATAAGCTAGCGTGCAATACACTCCATTGCGGAGATCGGATTCGGAGCATCAACCTCGGATTTAATCAGTCTAATGTTTCGAATGATAGGGTTTACTAAGCTTAAATATTTACAGAACCTTTATTTTGAAAATAAGTGACTGAGCCACATAAAACATGTAAGTTTACATGGCCTACCGTAGCGCGATTCTTGTGCGAGGAATTTGATGGAAATCTGTTGTTTGGTCCTCGAGATGACAAAAACCAATTATTTTCTAATGTGATGCTAACGTACTAATTGAAAAGAAGAGAGAGGCTCAATATACGATACTTCTAATGTATGCTGTCTATATACAAATTTCGGTTGAATTTGGTTAAATTGTTCAATACATGTCAACAAGAGCACATGGCACTCTTGTAATTTTCAAAGCTTTGTTTGCATGCGGCAAACTGGAAGGAAAACTTTCAGTAGGGCTTCAGGAAAGTTGGAAATAACCGTGAATAGGGTATAGGCATGTCGACGATGCCCGTCCGGCTCGCGCACGTAGCAGTGATGGTAACTTGAAGTTCGTCGGGTCGGGTAGGGAGGTTTTTTGTCCTGATAACCCTCACGTCACATGGCGGCTAGTTTTCTGCCGCTGAACCGAATGCACGTTCTCCTGGATAAATAACGCTCGTTCGCCGATTATTTAAAACATTATTAATCTATCCCATACCTACATGTATATTATACACTATCGTAAGATGTGACGCCTAAACTTATTAGTAATGTTAACGACAAAAGTAGTTAAAATATATAATATTTAAATTTTTGTTCACAGTCATTGATCAGTTTTTGATATTAACACTTCAAGGTAAGATATGTCGTTATTTTCTAACGATGGCAAAGTTTTAAAAAAATTCAACAACCTTTGAAATTAATTAACAAATAATTTGAAAGACTCGGTCAGAATTCACTTACTCAATATGTAGACGGTTGTGAGTAGAAGCGCTCATTGGCGAAACTACAGCTACTTTCCGTTTAATTGTGACCAAGGGAAAAACAGCTGCCTTGGAACCACTGACAACCAATAATTATTTAGTGACTGGAACTCGCTTGACTGGCAGTGATTTCCACCCGATTTTCAGTGAGTTATATTGTTACGAGTGATTGGTTCCCTCTGCGCTTTATTCGGTAGCTATTCGGCGGCAGCCTGTCAACAAAAACAACTGCTCCAACCTTCGAGTTGACCTTGAATGACATCTCTGCACGGCATCTCTTATTCACTTAGGGCAAGAATCTGAACAACGGCCGTCAACCCTTAGTGGAAAAGATTGAATCTAAATCCATAATAAATAGGACTAATTCAGTGCTGGAAACAAAAGTAGTAGGGTTTATCCCTAGGGAATCACCTTCAATTGGATACGTCCATCTAACGCAGTCCCTGACGTTTAAAGCTTTCCTGTTCCAATATCCATTAACGAGGACGTGATGTACAGAAAGCGAATTCGTGTGATATGCCTTAAGAAGTGTTAAAAAAAAAACCCATTGAACTAATTAATTTGTGGGCGAAACAATTTGCTTAGCCGTATTTCCACAAACAGCATTGGCAATGCTAGAAAATGTACCAGGAATAAGTTGTTTCTAACATACATAATCATTTAAACGTATGACTTCCTGGTGTTTCGCTCACATTAATTTAATGTCCTGCCAAATAATCTACTTTTTATAATGCTTAAAACATGTCATTATTTCCAACGATTAAACGCTAAAACCTATTGCACATAACATTTATCATACTCTGTCACGCTGCATTATTACTATTATGATTGTACTTGTATTTTGACGTGCCTTGTTCGGCACTTGCAGTTGATTTCCTCGGTTATTTTCGTTGATTAAACTTTTTATTCCTATACTAAAAATTAAAAAAATTATCATTAAAAAATTCTTGTCTCGCCCTAACAAGCTAACGCTGCGTGGCTACATCTTGAAAGTTATATTAAAACTCTAAATAATATCGTTACTTTCCTAACCATACGTGCTATGAGTTCTGTCTGAGTACGTTGGGCAACAAAGATCAATTAATTAGTTAACAAATTTACAAAAAATAAATATTCTTTAGTCATATAGACGTCGCGTGCAATGTTATTCAATGAACTAACTTGAAGATATCTTAATTTTGCAAGACAGCTTTCCACGATTATAATTTTACTATTTTGGAGAGAACTAAATTATAAAAAAGGAAATCACGTGTGTAAATGGGAGAATTTATTTACAAACAACAGAGTAGATGCCATGAAATTTCTAATTACTACACAGAGAAAATGTTATGCGTTTGTAAAATTACAGATAGTTAGGAGAATTTCTCCTTAATTTTACCGCGACTGTATCTATATTTATGTGGAATCCTTAAAAACAAAAAAGTACCTAACATCATTTCTAACAAAGCTTATAAAATATATTTTAGCTCGACTTGCAAAGGTTATGCAGTGCTTTGTTTACTTACGTCGTGTTTGAAAAACAGTTAATTTTTAATTTTGACATGTAGAAGCTGTGGAATCTTATTTCTATTTAGTCTATAATTATAATAGTCCTAATTTGCGCCTTGAGCAGCGTTTGGTTAAAACATAAAATATTTATATTTTTCTCTGTAATCAAAATGCTTGACGTGAATGCGTAAGCACAGAGCGACGAGGAGCACCACAAATTTAATTCGCAATATTTACTTCTGTAATAATTTCGAATTTCCACTTGACTGATGCATAAATAAAGTGATGCCCATGGGAACGTTTATTTTGCATAAGGCGGAAGAAGACACAATTTACATACAAGTAGATCTTAAGCAGGGCTTTCAAAAGTGCTAATTTTACCACGAACAGTCTATAGCAGTAAAGTTTGTAACGAAGTAGGGGGGTGGGGGGTAGGGGAGAAGAAAGTAGTTCCGTGTTCTTAACATTAAATTAAAAGTGTTAGTGAATCAAAAGTGCATTCTGAAATCATTTCCTTCGCTTTCTATGTTTTTGCATGCACATATCTGTAAGAGTAAAGACGTATGTAAAATATTTACTTTTATAATAAATTCACGTTTCACTGGACCGACGCATGAATAAAGTGGCCGTGCCCATAGTAACGTTAATTTTTAATATGGCGGAGGAATACACAACATGCACACAAGTAGATCCTAAGCAGGGTTTTCGAAAGTGCTCGGTTTACTGTGAACGCAGCATTTAACGCGTAAGATGCGCGTCTCCCATCGCGGTCAAATTAAGGCGTTGGACGAGCTAGAAGTGTCGGATTCAGGGCGTTAGGCAGGGGTGCACAAGCTGCGAGGAAGTAAATTGCAGCAAGAAACTAAGTTCTATCAATTTATAAACAGCTGGAGGAGCAGATTAGCTGTAGGTTTCCCCGAATCTCGGGAACCATCGTAGAACCACGCGGTTCATTGAACAATATTCGCAGCACCTCGTACGAGATGCTTCCCAACTTATGCTTCGAGAGTGTAAATAATTAAATTCTGTATTAAATACGCAGTGGGTTCATTTTCAACACAAAAGCGATTCCAGTTTTTAAGTTACTCTAGCAATTATTCAAAGAGGTCTATTTTCATTTTAAGTAAACAGTGTTCTAAACGAAAAAAAAAAAAACTGAGTTAAATTAAATGTTGTTTCGGTATGGATCATATTGTCCACCTTCAAATGCAGGCCTTTAAAATAAATGAATGTATTACAAATTTGCGGTAGATCAAATAATTTAGTTCATTTGAAACGCGATGATAACGTAAGTTCTGTATCTTTATTTAAAGTTAATGTTCAAAATAGGATCGACTAACAATAATTCCATCTGTGTTTTATATATATATATATATATAACGCTAGCATTTTCAATTGTTGTTCAAAACAATTTTAAAAATTTTTCGAGAGTGTAGCACTATTTCTCACTGTCTGCTTCAGTGTTTGATTTTGACGCTAGTCGTTAATCTTAAAGAGAGTTGTTTAGTTTTTGTCTTTTTTATATTTCAACCGAGAATTGTTTCAGCCAGCCCGCAGCCACAGGCAGCTGCGCACGTCGCTATGGATTAAGTGTCACTTACCGTGGTAGACCCCGAGTGAAAAATGCAGACTTTATCATGAACACAATGGTTCGAAAATACGCTATGTTCCACTAACAGCAGTGCGTCCCGTATAAATCTCAGTATACCCACTGCCCACTGTCGTGAAAGCCACAATTAACGATGTTAATTTTTCGGCGTGCACGAACGTATACTCGGTGTTAAGTGTTGGAGGTATACGCATTTGGCGTTGTTATATGATGGTAAATTATACTTTAAGCACGTGTACACATGCACTATATCCACTTAAAGGCTGTTCACATTAAAATTGAGCACTATTAAATCAACGTTAGAAATAAGTCACTGCCCCCTTTCCCCCTTCCACTCGGCTATTTTAACGTGCGCACTGAGTGACGTGCGCCGTGTGAAGTTCGTAACGATGGATTGAAAGTAGTTGCATATCTTAACATCGAATAAAAAGTGTTAGGTGAACATTTGTAATAATTTAATAATTTCTTTCACTTACTGCTTTTATAATGCATCGAAATGTAAACATTACTATATTTTTTACATATTCACTTTTCCAATGATTCCACAGATTCACCTGACCGACGCATGAACTAAGTGATGAGGCACATGGCAAAGTTGATTTTACGTAAAGCGGAAGAATACACAGCGTACATATAATTAGATCTTAAGCACGGCTTTCAAAAGTGCTCATTTTATCGTGAACAACCTAGAGAAACAAGTACACCCAAAAAGTGTTTTGCACTACCTGTAATTGGTAACACATGAACTATGTTCACTGGGACCATAAGCGTCGTATTCTGTATACAGGCAGTGTGTACTTTCATCACAAAATTTCAGCTGGGCAGTGATGAAAATGTTAAAATCTCAAATCCTTGTGGTGCAAAACTTTTTTGAGGTGTGAATTTAAATAGACACGCCCTGGGTAGCTCTGCGCCAATGAGTAGAATTTCTATACCAGTGTGAGCGAATCACGTAGTGTAAAACAAGAGAGCGGCCAGTGAGAAAATGCTGCCCGCTCCAGGAGATATAGGACTGAAGTAAATTTTGATGCAAGTATCAGAAAGCTCGAAACACTTGAAACGTAGACACGCTTGAGCGTATACTCCATTCACGGTTACTCCGAGCTTTTCTGAAGCCCTGCTAAAGCTATACTTCCAGGATATTCTTCCGCCTCATACAGACAAAGTTTATAAAATTACACCAGAGGGCCAACACACCACATTCGTGGGCACACAGTTCAATTATATTTCGCATAAGAACTATTTCTTACTAGACGTTACCAACACACTTATATCTCCTCTGTCTTTGCTCATATACAAGTAAATTTAGCCAAAAATAAGGTACTTCAATTTTTACACATGTATAAAACACTTGTAATACACCATACATTTAGGAAACACCCAAACACGCCATACATGGGGAGTTTTTTTTAGAAGGTGTGATTCAGAAACTGCAAAGAAACCATGAATAGACTATAACCACTGTCGAGCCACATCGTAGGCCGCGTTCAGTCTATCTACTGCCAGAACGTGAGAATGTTGACGAGAGTTCCTCGATTTACCGAGACTGCTGACGAGTCATTGACGAGTGGTGTTTTGGAGCTTGGGTTTGAGGCTACAATTCCTGCTGAAACGACTAATGCGCGCGGAACTTTGGTTAGCTCTACTCAGGTTGAGAACAAAACGCCGCTAGGTGCGCAGTGTTCTAAAGAGGCCACTGTTAATTCAAGTTGTAAGCTACGTGAATATAAACAAGAAGATACTGACATAACAAATAAGCCCACTTTCCCCCAACTCTGATGCAATTATTCCTTAAAATCTGACTTGGTAGGAAGGTCTTAACTTGTATTTTAAAGCAATAACTTTAGAAATGAAACCAAGAACTTATGTAGCAGTAGTGAGACAATTGCAAACACACACATGCCTTACCCATTTGAAGCCAGAAAAACTCTTACGATAAGCTAGCGTGCAATACACTCCATTGCGGAGATCGGATTCGGAGCATCAACCTCGGATTTAATCAGTCTAATGTTTCGAATGATAGGGTTTACTAAGCTTAAATATTTACAGAACCTTTATTTTGAAAATAAGTGACTGAGCCACATAAAACATGTAAGTTTACATGGCCTACCGTAGCGCGCTACTTGTGTGAGGAATTTGATGGAAATCTGTTGTTTGGTGCTTGAGATGACAAAAACCAATTATTTTCTAATGTGATGCTAACCCACTAATTGAAAAGAAGAGAGAGAGAGGCTCAATACACGATGCTTCTAATGTATGCTGTCTATATACAAATTTCGGTTGAATTTGGTTAAATTGTTCAATACATGTCAAACTTAGCTAAATTATTTATGAAACTGCCCTTTTGAACATCGTTGCCTGACCCATTTAAGTAATGAAAGTTTACATGGACTTCTGCAGAATTTATGGTGTGCACAATTATGTAGAAATTTATTTAAAATGTTCCAGTTTAACACTCGGTGGGAATTGGTTGATTGGTCCTCGAGACATGGCATAAAACCTCCATAATTTTCATGTGGCGATCTACATAATTGGAGGACAAAAAGTAAAAAAGCAATATAGTGGCAATTTCAATAATTGAACACTGCCAATACATAAAATTAAGTTAAAATAGATTACATAGTCTCGTATATATCGCCTACAAAACTAAAATGATTTTATAGTTGCCATTCTTAAAAATAAGTGTGTCCTACTTTAAAATACCTTTATTATTGTGGTCTACCACCGTAAAACATCTTAGCCAAATTTTGTGAGAATTGGTTAATTGATTCCCGAGATACGAGATAAAATAACAATTTTTATTGGTAGGGCTATCTTACAAAATGGTAGAGAAATGAGGTTCTTCGTAGACAAATTTGATGGTTGTAATAGGCACTGCCAGCATACAAAGTTAAGTTATAATTTGTTCCATTAATAAAATATATTGTGCTAAAATATTTATATAACCACCGTTTTGAAAATATGTGCCTGGCCTATTTTAAATCATTTAACTTTACACCACCTTCTGCAGTACTATTTGTTTGCCAAATTTGTAGGGAATATCTAAATTGTTTTCTGAGATGTGACAAAAAAAATGTATTTAATAGCATGGTGCTATCATACAAAATGGCAGACAAAAAATTCTCCGTGTATATACAGTTGATAGTTTTAATGTTTACTCTCAGCATATAAAGTTCTGATAGAATCGATTACATAGTTTCTACGATATAGCATTCTAAGTTAAAATGTCTATATGGCCACCATTTTGAAAATAAGTGTGACGCTTAAAGCATACCACTTAAAATCACCTGTATCAGTAGTACTTGTCTACCAAATTTAGTAGGAATCGGTTAATTATTTACAGAATTATGACATATTATTTATTGGTATAACGTTAGCTTACAAAATGGCTCACAAAAGATGCTCTATACACATATATTTAAAAGTTGTAATACCTGCTAACAGCATACAAAGTTTAGTTGAAATTCTAAACTAAAATAACTATATGGCCGCCATTTTGAAAATAAGTGTCTAGCTTACTTAAAACATATGATTAATTTAACCTGACTCAATACTATTTTTTTCTTTCCGATATATGACAAAAAATTCATTTTATTCGTATGGCGTTATCTTCCAAAGTGGCGGATAAAATCGAAGAATATTAACAAAAATGATTTTTTTTGCCAATTATCGATATTTACATTTTATGTAAAAAAAATATGTCCCATTATAAATATTCAATTTATAAAAAACCCTCCCCTTTATATATATTTTAATAAAAATACTTGCATTTAAGAATAAAATAAATAAAAAATTATATATGACAGTTTACATACTTTGCTGGAATGTAAATGTCGCAGTTCGGTAGATACAGGTCGATAGCATGCGGCATAATCGAGAAATAATTCCACCTATATGTTGAAAATATAATCAAATGGAGGACGCCGACAGCGCCCCATATACTTAAAAAAAGGTAAAAAAAATAAGGCTGCCGCCTAGTGGGCGAATTGATACATTAGCGCCACCCAGGTGATGAAAACATATGAAATCCAATAGGGCATTTGAACAAATGTGACAAACACTGAAACAAATGACAAACGAAAAAATAAACAATATGTCGGACGTTGGCTGTGACGCCTAACAAGATTCCGGACTGCACCGACCAACATGGTTGTCAGTTGCACCTACCAAGATGATGATCAAACGAAGATTAGAGAGACAGCCTACCAAGATGGCGGTCGTGTCCCCTACCAAGATGGTAGAATTAGTGTGGGTAGAGGGCGACCTCCGAAAATTAAAGTTTTTTAAAATAATTTTTAAATAATTATTTTATAACTTTTTTAGATTGTTTTTTGTTTGTAATTTTTTGGTTATGGGTCCTGCTCTTCTGGCTCGGAGTCACGAGTCCACCTCACCTGACCTGGGTAAAGCGAGAATTTTTTTTTTTAAGGAAAAAAAGGGAAATTTTTAAGGAAAAGGGAAATTTTTAGGAAAAAGGAACATTTTTAAGGAAAAAGGGAAATTTTAGGGGAAATTTAGTTGATTTTGAGGAGGGAAAATGACATTTTAGGGAAAACAGGGAAATTCAAAGATGGCGGACCTGGCGCCTAGCTCCTACTCCGGAATCCGTGGCCCTGACTTCTTCAATCATAATACTTCGGTTTTTAAATTTCCTTCTACACATTAAAAATACATAAATTATATATAAAAATTCAAGTTTCAGAGTAAATTATGCGAATGAAAAAGCCTAGGACTATAAAAAATACTATATCAAGTATATTTAACTTTTCCTCGCGAACTGTTTCCGTAATACTACCGCTGTTTCCTCCGTGAGGCTCGCGACTCTTCAAAAATTTACTGCTCCCAGTATTTCTCGTTTCGCACGTAAAGCTGGAAGGGCCCGCCCATCCGCCCTTGCTACGCGCAGAACGTAGCTTAGGTGTCTCGGGCTCGCCTGAATCATTCAAAGCTAAAGCCCTTGCCGCTCCAAAATCGCACGGCGCGCTCGCAGAGAGCTCACTCAGCCTGCTGAGCTATTGTTCTTTCACAACGCATTTCTATAGGTTCGCATTGTTCCTCTCCTGGACAAAGCAACCATCCGCTCGGCTGGACGAAAGAAAGGGCAATTGCGTATTAAATACAGAATATTCTCTCTTTTGTTTATTTAATGTTAAAGTTGTAATTCTTTGCCTTATTTGTTCGGAGTGAAAGCTGCATATCCACTGTCAAAAATGTTTGTTGAATTGAAAAACGTTCAAGTGTTGGTATTAGTAAACCATAGTTATTTTCCAGGACTTACAAAGTTCCACAACGAAAAACTTCTTAATAAAAAAAACAATATATAACAACAGTAAGGTATAAAATGACCTAAGATCGTTACCAACAGTGTCGTTTAAATTCTACGCACATCACAAAAATTAATTACCTAATTAATATTTGTATCTGTAACGCAAAAACTATTTTATATAGAAATTCTTTAAAATTATTTTCCCCTGCATTTAATTATTACTGCTCTATGTTAGAAAGTAATGAGAGTATATTTTGTAATCTTTAACTTAAATGTATACATCTGTTCCAAGTAGAAAAGTATGATGTATGTCTTCTTTTTCAGGACAACTATCAATTCAAGTTTAAGTAAATATAGCAATTAATACATGTTCACTCCGGCACATTTACGTATCACCGAAAAAAAAAAAAAAAAAAGGAGAAATTAAAAAAACAACTGCATTAAAATCTTTCTGTTTCTCAACAGAAAGAGTGGTTAATTTACTTCATTTTCAAAAAGACGTAGACAATATTTCTGTTAAAGAGTTATAAAATACTAACTCATAGTAACTATTTTTTACATCGCACGTTTATATTTTGCGCATAACTTTTACTTTAAAGATACACTAATATTAACGACGAGACAGAGTTAATTTATTTAGTTCCGTAAAATAAAATAAAAAGTATCCTTTTCCGAAAAAATGTAGTACTTATATGCAGGTCAGCCCACTCCAAGCCGAACCCAAGTATACGTTAGTAACTTTAGCAATAATAAAAATATTGTAATTCCAAGAGACTTATGTTGCGCTGTGCCAAATGTAATGACATCTGCGACCAAACAACAATGAACTCGATGATCCATATTAACGGCGTTCCAATGAAACACGATTGTGAAATGCGCGTAGGACGGGTTAGGCCGGTGTCATACTATGCGTTTTTACCTCTGCGGCTAAAGCGCTACGGTTTGACGGGACGGGCATAACACGTTGATGTAAATTCGCTGTGCCCATCCCGTCAAACCGCATCCCGTTTAGCCGCAGCGGCACAAACGCATAGTATGGCGCCGGCCTTATTCCGTTTTGGATTGTGACATGACGTGTGTGCCGACCACTGCTTTTCCTCGTGGCCGTCAGAGTCAGACAGTCAACTGTGGTGCGGATTTCGGTAGGCATATTTTTTTTTGGCTCGTGGCCGACAGGAGTCAGCCAGTCTACTGCGGTGAAGATATCTGTAGAGAGCTGTTGTTTTGCCTCATAACTGCCAGGGTGTTGCCAGTCAGTCCACTGTGGGGCTGGTATCAGTAGCAGCTAAGTAGACGTCTGTCATGAAAAAACAGGATTGAGCAGGAGAAAAATGCTTTACTTAGACAAGAAATCTAAGGACGAGAAAATAAATATGTGTATGCGACACTGGCACAACTGGCATAGTCTAATTCGTACACTAGCTAACCAAGCTGAGGTTATCTGATCCAACAAAAGATCTCTCGTGGATGTTCACAATCAAATAAAAAAAGAACTCGGGGCTAATGGCTAACCAACTAACATCACAAAGCAGCAGCTAAAACATATCAGACCACTCAATCCCAAAGAGACCGAAAAACCAAGCGGAACCCAAGCTATTCCTTATGTTTGGGGACTTTCTGGGGAAAAAAAAAAAAAAAAAAAATTCGCCTGGTAAACAAATATGAAATACAAACGGCATTCCGGTCAAAATTTACTATTAAAAGTATAGTTATCATGGTGAAACCAGCAACAGACAAACTACAAAACCCCAACTGTGTATATCAGAATCAGATCCCCTGTGAATGTGACTATATGTTCATAGATGAAACCGGCAGAGCTCTTACGACACGAATTAAGAAACACAAAAACTATTGGAAAAAAGGTGAAACTCAGAAATCCAGGCTTGATGAACATGTTTGGGAAAACTGCCATACAATTCTTTGGGAAAATTCAACTCCACTTTGACAGGAAGCCGACAAAATCTCTGATTTATTCGGTTAAGTTAATTAGGAGCATAGAAACTTGGGCTTCCACATTCCGAAACTTTCTACATTTCGGTGTTATATTTTGAAAACTATAATAATTTTGTCTACAAATATTTACATTTATGCGGTCCCTATAGAAATCTTTTTCAAATATTTAAATAACAATAAGCTTAAAATATGGCCTTATGAACAGCATCCGCCGTGATTACAATTCCTCTCTCGATCCTCTGAAAGGCATCGACCACAGTTTCTCCTGCCTGTGGAGCAAGTGTCCTCTGTTGCCGGCTCGAGATGATCTCATCACACCCTCCAGGGCGGGGCGATGCTCGCCTCCATACGTCATTTACGTGTTCCGCGTCCCGGCAATTTCGCACGACCCTGCTGATATTCAACACGCATTTATTGCCATCAAATTGCATTTTCCACACAAAATGTTACGAATCCCTTTAAACCATCCTGATTGCGCTTATATATTGAATTATTCTGATAACTTTTCCTGCGATCTAATTTGTAAAACCCCGTTCTCCGTGGCAGATGGCCGAGAGAAAAAGAGCATAGGGCGAAAGCCTCCCTTGCTGCCTGGACCACATGTGTTGGAAGTGGTCAGCCGCTCCCTTCAGAGTTACACGTTGTTCTATACGCGGCTGAATCTTACAAATAATGCCCTTAACAGAATGAGAAAAAATAATGGAATATTATGGCAGGTGGCGAGATAATGGCAAAAAAAAAAAATGATACCGAACAATAAGCACTTAAAATGAAAATTACCCATTTAGTTGCGTGTCACATATTAAATATACTTATGACAATGTAGGGTCATCACATACTTCTAAATAATGTACATGAATAAGAAACAAACCAAGTTTATTAGAAATTTTTAAATGCAAATATTTTAATCTGCTTTCAAAATATTTTAATTACATTAAGATAACTAGATTAACAAGTTACTGTTGACTACAGTTGCGCAAGAATTAATTACAAATTACCAAATAGTCTTTATAGTACCTTTTCTTTGATTTTTCACTAAGAGTAAATATATATTGTTTTATGTATTAAATAAATAATCTACGGCCTTTCTTAATATCCTATACCAATCTTTGGATGGTTTCTTATTAAATGTCAATTCCTTTGAATATTTTTTTCTGTCTCTTGGCAAATCCAATAGAAAATATATATAGTTACGGATGGCTGTCTAGAAACAAGCAAGTACCGCTTAAAACAAATGTAATATGTAGCTTTTGTGATCATGACAATCATACTTTGCGAATGTGTCAATGTATTTTTGTCCATTTTTTTAATCTTGGCAAATTTAAATAGTTTGAAGGATGTTCACGATGTATTCAGTAAATATATGTCAATTTAATCTTACCAAAATGAGAGGATTATCTTTTTTTACCTAAACTTGTAACTTGGTAATATTTTTTTTTGTGTTCGTACGGCTTTTGAAATCAAACAAATTTCTACTGAGTACGAGTTTAGGTTATGTATTATTTCTGTGCTAACAGTGAAGTGCCATATTGTTAGAAGTAAATAAATTCCACGTTACCTAGTGAAACCTCCCTCAGTGATACATTTTCTCATTACTCCAGCTCTTAGTTTCACAGTAACAGCGACTGGGAAATATTAGAAATTCGTGTAATGCTTCGAAAATGTATTCTTCCGTCTTTTTCTACTTGAAGTAAACATTAATTCGAGCGAGTCGTGGTAACAGTTTGGAGTCCGCTGGGAACGTCGGTGATTAATGTGCGGCACGCGTAAAAAATAAAGGATTTGAGGAGTCGTGAATTTTTGCAGTTTTACTTGCGGAGAGTTTCGCCACAGAAGCGGGGGTGCTTGTGTAGTGGCAGAATTGTTGTTTCTGAAATAATGTGGGCCACGATTTATTTCCTCTTTGTATTTTACATCATTTAAACTCTCGACCATTATTCTTTCCTTTCATTTTTTATTTTTTTGCCAAGTGTAGCAGATGTAGTAAAGTTGATTTGCTTTCAGTGGTATGGCCTTCTCTTTGTCACACTCTTCTTTTTCTCATCTACGCTCTGCGAAAATTCATTATGTATGGTTTATGTGACCGCACCTGAGCAGATAACTAAATTACTTCCTAATTACAGAAATAAAATGATTTGATTGATTGTCAAGAGAATGGTAACCCCAAGCAGTGTACGTAATTGCAGTAATTGTGTCGTGCAACGTGCAAAAGTAACGGTTTATGTCGTGTACATATAAACATAATGGAGAAAGAATGTATAACTTATATCGAGAGCAATCTTTAGTAACGTAAACTACGAATTTTAACATAAAATAGTGTGTCATGGGTAATGTGCATCTGTTGGTTTTACTGGATTTATTAAGCCTCTTTTCTAACGTTCGAAAGCCAGTTGTGTAAGGGTCACACGTAAAATTGTATAATATTACAGCACAAACTTGACAGGAGTGTCCAGGATTCCAAAGAGAAACATTTGTGTTCCGAAGTTAACTTCAGTGAGCTTGCCCACTCACCTCAGCAACCTGTCAGCCCAACACATCAAATTATAACTCATTTATTAGCGGTCTGTAAATGTGAATCGAGACTTTTAATCGGAATCATTATAGCCACTTTAAAAAAACTATTTATTTGCATATCATGATTGGCGAATCAATAAAAATACTCAGTAACCAAACACTTGGCGCAGTTGAATTCTCAGCAAAAACTAATTACTAGCAAACCTTAGGTCACTTAAGTAATGCTCTGGCTCTCATTGTTTTCAGTCGCTCAATTACCCAGATTTGGTTTTCCAACGATCCGGATTAAAACAGTGCACTTCAAAACCGAGTCACTTACATCAGTCGAATAAACTGGGAACTAAGGCACCACAGTAATGAGATTCATAGTGATTAAGCATAAATCGCAATTAAATTAAAACGCAGTGATATTTAGCAACCGTTAGGTTTATTAGGCCGCCACTGTTTTTCAGCGCGGATCATTTTCTAATCTTTCCACTAATCTAGACTCATTTTGAATTCTCAGTTTTAGAATGTAAAATCACATGTTTCTAAACCTATCCACAATATTCTCCTCCAAAGCGTCAATCGTGCGGTAACTTGGTATCTTACACAGTAATATTTTTCTTTGCCGCAGCCTTAGCGATGGAAAATACACGTGGTTTGGGTGGCTACAGATTCTGTGAAGTAACAAGATAGGCGAAACCACTCTGGTCTGTGGACTGCCTTGTAGAATTTCGTGGTCTGTGACAATTTGCACCTTTATAACGGGATATTTCGCGTGTTAAACGGCCTGTAGGCAAGACTCCACGGTCCTATGTATTTTTGAGTCTCAGCTGCTTGTTCATTGGTAGAGACCTGCAAAATTCGCGTTTATTTGGCATTAGGCTAAACTTCACAGTGCTGTATATACTCAAGCTGGCGTCGGTTCTCCATTGGCTCCTACATAGATGTGAAGAATCTCCTTTTTTTTTAGCTGGACTGCACGTGATTCGACCACACAATTGTGAAGTGTTCATTTACTGGCGCAGAGTTACCCAGGGCGTGTCAGATAAGGTATGGTTCAATGACGAACTTATTGAAAATGTACATGTGTTTGAAGTTGAACGTGTCCCCAAATAATAACGCGATTTTTTTTAGGGCTCTATTCATTGGTTGTTGTCCTAGTGAGTAGCCATTTTTACCTCAGACCAGGTGACACGGGACTCAGTGCTTGTTTCCTTGCAGATCGCGTATTGGCTCAGAATTCATCTGTGCGTGTCTAATAAACTGCGATCCAATGGAAAACATAACAGAAAGGTACAAATGTTTCAAGTCTAGCTTGCCCCAAAATGAATTCGTGAAATTTTCCAATCTCTACCCATGTCACGTCCACAGTGTTTAGTTCCCGACTTACTCTGCGAGTATTCGCTTCTCTGCATTTTCATCCACCATTTTTCTAAAGCAAATGTGGCCGACTATTCTAATATATGGGGGCTCAAGACCGCCGGTACATAGTTCGTGAATTTCTTCGAAGATTTTTCGGAAGCTTAAATAAAATCGGGAGTGTGCAGATTTGGACCAATACAACCACACTGCTACTATAAATCACGTTATGTACGTGATCTAGTTCCAGCCGAAAGAACAAGTAGATTCCAATGTTTTCATTTCGCCTTGCTTAGAGACTAAAATGCTCACGATGTCCTAGGGTTCAAATTTTCCTTTAGATGTGTCAGTTAGGAATAGGCCTATTCCAAATATTGCAGTAACTAGGTAATTCAAGGATCTTTCAGAATGTGGGTTCAGCCGAGTGTTGAGCAGAGAACACGTAGTTCTAATTTTTCATAGATAGGCTATTCGTGCATTGTTCTCCTTTATCGTTGTTTTTCAAGGAAAGAAGTTCAGTAACTCGGTAAGTGCGGACAATAAACACTCCTCCCCGTTGACCACTGTAAAAAATTTTTCTGGTAAACTTCCTGAACTGTAATGGAGGTTTTTAAGCCGTACATTGTATGGAAATAATACCACACATCAAGCTGCAGATACGGGAATGTTTGACGTCGCTTCTATACAAAATTGGGGACTTCCCTGTGCATTTGACTGTTTACTGAGCTAATGTAGTAACGTTACGATGAATGTATAGGGGAAGAAATTACTACTCACGCTTTCTCACTAAGAGTCTACACTTGTATCGCAAATTTCCCAATAATTTCTTAGACTGTAGACCTCTCTTTTAACTTGTAATAAAGCTATTGCTGCTGTCTCCTCGGGTCAAGAATGTCTCAATGAAAACTATAGTTGTCACTCAACTATCTGATACTAATCCATGTCGTCAGTCGTGATCTGACAGATTCCTTAATGTGGTTCCAGTTCTGTACGTGACATACATACAAGTGGTGATTTCACGTTTTGAAATAAGTAGCATGTAAATATTTAGTGATGGAACGGGCGGTACTGACATGGTGGGGAAGTTAGCCTACTGAAAGATAGCAGAGGCTCGTGAAGGGAGTAAAGCTAACTGCCCAAGGAGAAGTAGTCTTTTAAAGAAAAAAGTTTATACAAAAAACAGATTAAATACTGAATGACAGACAGATATTTTTGTAGTTATTTACTCATTCTATCGTATTCTATTTCATTCTATATTATTTCTCCCGCTTGTTTCTTATAGACAAATGTATGAAAAATCTCTAAACGATTACTTATCTACAGTAACACACTGCATTAAGAGATATAGCGTAAATATATTATGCTCAAATTTTACTGTCCATGATAATTATCTTGTTTAATTAGACCTAGAAATTTACGTTTAATCTTTTGTTAAACATATGTACACATCTGGTAATTTTTTAAGTTAATCGATCGCCTAGGTGCAATTACTTTTCGTTTCATGATATTAATACTTAGGTGGTTTGATAGTGAAAATATGGAGTCGCATCGTTTTTATTTGTTATTAGGTTAAATAACTCTTATATTAACACATTTTACTTCATAAATAAAGGGCCGTGGTGGCTGAGCGAATAGTCTGCTCGCCTCCCACCACGGCGAACCGGGTCCAATTCCAGGCCGGGTCACTCCCGGATTCTCCCAAGTGGGAATCGTGCCGGACGATGTCGCTGGTCGGCGGGTTTTCTCGGAGATCTCCCCTTTACCCCGCCCTGTCATTCTGGCGGTACTCCATCCAATCCATCCCGCGGAAGGCAATAGTAAACCACCGCAGTGTCATCCCCGCCTAATTGTCTTGGTCGTCCCCATTCCCGCGTTGTATCCTTGGTTCCGACCAACTTTCGGGTTGCTAACCTACACACGCATCCACACATGTCTTAAATGATTTTCTTTCACTTCCAAAATTTAAAATGAAACATTATTATCGGTGCACATTACTAAGAATGTATATGGTCAGGTGGCTGACAGGCGTAGTCAAATATATCTAAAACAAACTATTTTAATTCACTTTCTATTCAGTAGTTCGCAAAATTAAATATAAACCACGCGAACAGATTTATAATATGGCATATAGAAAATATTTTATATTGTACTTACTTTCAATTATAAATTAGCCTATTTTATTTATAAGAAATATCACACAAAAAGCAAAATTCTGTTTCAGTAACCATATCTGCGCGGAGCCAAATGAAACATCACGATTGTATTCTGAGCTACAAGAGTATGTTGCGCAGTGTAACTTTACTTAGATACGCAAGACGTAAACATTTGTCTTTTTTACCATAACAGTGTTGTTCTTTGAATAACAGCTAGCAATCTCTTACAAATTTTAGTTTCAATAAAAATCTAATGGTTTAGTAGTGTTTGCCAAGCTCAAAAAAGCGAAATTAAAAATTATTTTCATAATTTCTTGAAAAAAGACAAAATAGTGACACTCGAGGAATTCTGGAAACAAACCCTGTAGTATCGTCTATTGTAAACAGGATTTTAAACAGTTTATTGAACATTTACACTGCTTTTATAAGTTCTAACATTTAATTATAATGTATTGTCTTATTACCCCGTTTCATGGAAATGGCAATTGAAATTGTCAGGTGTTATTCCTTGATGCTGTGCGTATGGGTAACGAACAGACGCGTTTGCAATCCTTTCCGGGGTTGTTAAGAGGCCATCTAATATTAAGTTAGATCAAGGAACTTATACAAATTTTTATTTCGCATTCAAAATTAAATTCAAATTTGTTTAGTCTGCGATCAGACTGCCATGCCTGAGCCTCTGCTATAGCGATGTTGTACACATTTTAGGAATGTTAGTGAGTGAGTGAAGTGATTTTGGGCAGCTCTTAACATGAATGTCTTCAGAGCTGATGAGAATGAAGCGAGGTGAGTATGGAACAGCGCAAGAATGTACGGGAGGGGGAAACGGGAGGTCCCCGAGAAAACCCGCCTACCAGCGGCATCGGCCGACACGATTCCCACGTGCGAAAATCCGGGGGCAACCCCGTCTCCCCCCTCCGAAATCGAACCAGGTTCGCCTTCGTGGGAGGCGAATTGTCTAACCACTAACCCACCGCGGCACCCTACATTACGAAGTTGTGGAATTGTCGAGAAGACCAATTCAAAAGCAAGAGAACAAAAGCAATTACATAATATTCAATAGATTTTGAAGATAAACGTATAGCGTGTCTTATGGCATGTCCGCCAACCATTGTTCTCCTCGAAATAGCGTTCTTTTATAATAAAAAAAATGTTATCCGTCCATTCATATACTATTAAAAAAAACTTTTGAACAGTTTCAAAGAATGAAATTATATTTGCTAAACATTTTATCTTCGGTGTACGGCATACTCTGTGACATTATTCAAGTAAATGTTTTTCCCTGTACGATAAAAAAAACTTATACGAAACCCTTACTGTCAAGTTCATTAAAAGTTTACATCTTGGCAAATGTCATGGGTTATGGGCATCAATATTTTTAATAAGATACGTTTAGAAAGAACTATATTTGCTTAAGTAATTTAGCAAAATGCAAATAATATTTACATACAGACTCGTTCTTCCTCCGGGGAAAAAAAATAGAGAAATAGGAAGGGCCTATAACAAATTCGAAAAATTTTACTGCAACATAGGCATAAAATAATTTTTGTGTGTAGACGCTATTACTTTTGATACACTTTTCATACAAGGGAAAAAGATTTGTGTTACCCCATGTACAGTACACTGTGGCGTGCCCATTTGCGCTAGTCAGCTGCTGACAGCATTATACACTTTCTCACTGATACTAAACCGCTGACCGCCCAAGTGAACATTCAGCTGAGGCAAGGGATGAAAAGCACTTGGTGCAAGTTCCTTTAAACATAGGGGATAACAAAAAAAAAAAAAAAAAAACCCCACTCTGCTACTCATCAAACACATCTGGCGAAACTCCAGAAACGTCACATTCCAACGAAGTATCACTTAGATCATGTCATTCCCAATTTAAACAGAGGTTGTATGGCGACGAATCTTAGATGCGTTTTCTTGTTTTGCCGTGGCAAAAAAAAAAAAAAAAAAAAAAAAAACAAAAAAAAAAAAAAAAAAAAAAGCCACTCGCAGCTTAGTTAATTGCAAGGTCAAATCTCGAACAGCTTTTCATTTTTACCAGTTCATATAAAAGTCAAAGAAGTGCTCTAGGAGTGAGCCATATATTGTTCGTCGTAACTCACTTTTACGCTGACCGTAGGAAACTTTGGGCAGAGCTAGTTTATGTGGTAAATTTGTTTTCATGTGCATTTAGAATAGCAAAATGTGAATTAAATCATCGTGAATGATTACAAAATGCCGATTTTATTTCTGGCACTAGGATACGAAAAATTATATTATCTTAGGACACTATCACTGAAAAAAAAATTGACGTAAAATTCCCTACATATAAGGTAAACAAAATACCTCTACATGCAAGGTAAAATTACCTCTTAGATGTAGAGTAAACTTACATAACAAGTAGAGTGCTATTTCCTAATCGTACGGGAAAAGTACCTGATAAAAATTGGGGGGGGGGGGGGAATCCCATACTAGTAAGGGAAAATTACCTGTATTGTATAATAAAGTTTTACTTAAAGCAACCCCGGATTATTAGTATTGTTAATTTTTTTTATTCCCTAAATCCTCTGACGAATACTGACCGTAACCTCAACACTAAAATCTACGGCACTTGGCTGGTGGGTGGGCACTAACCATGGTCATCTATCACGATAGGCCGATGCGCTATCCATTAAACCACGACGACAGCGTGACAGCGTCAGGGAATATTAGCGTATAAAATGTTGTTTCTTCTGCCCGTCACTCCATTTAGCTGTTGAGAACGCTGAAGAGATGCACGCATCGCAAGGTAGTTTTCCCTCCCACGTATGGGATTTTCCACTACCATGTACGTGAATTTTACCCTTGAGTGCGGTAATTTTACCTTACCTGTAAGAATAACTGTTTCCCCCACAAGTCTGCGAATATTACATTACACTTTTCAGTTAATTTTCCCATTATTTTCACAGTGATCCTCTTGGAGCCGTTTTCTGTTTATAAAGAACTAGCGACCCGCCCCGGCTTCGCACGGGTGCAATTAAGATAAAAAAAACTGCTTAACCCGGCGTTAATTAGGTTGGGTAAACTCTCCTAAAGCATTAAAAAAAGCACATTATAATTAAATAATTAATTAAATTATTTATAATTTAAAGTTTTTTTGCTATTTTTATTTGATATTTTTTTACTTTTTTTATAATTTTTCATATTAATATACATTATATTACAATGCAATTTATCTGAGATAGAAGTATTAAATATGTTATTGGCTAAGACATATCCTGTAGACAATGTTTGACGTCCTGTTATTGTTTGGTAGCAAAATGTACTGTTTCTTGGGACTTCCAACTCGTGATAAACCAACATATAGTTGGCCATGGGAAAAACACTCTTTTCGTAGGTCGATTCCAACCAAAGAGAAAGTTTGACCCTGGGACTTATTAATAGTAATCGCGAACGATGTTTTTACGGGAAATTGCAACCGTTTGAAAGATATTGGCAAATCCGTGAGAATCATGGGAATCCTCGGGATGTTTGCCAGCTGGCCGGCTGCGGGACCGGCGAGGATGGTCGCGACACTCAAATGTTCTTTCAAGTCTTTAATGAGCAATCGTGTGCCATTACACATGTTAGGAGGGCTTATATTCCTTAAAAGCATGATAGGAGTACCGACTTTTAATGATAGTACGTGAGGTGGCAAGCCATAAGGATTAAGCGAGTTTAGAAAATCTTGAGGAAAGTGGACGACATCGTCAACATTGGTGACTGTGTCAATCGACTTATAGGTTTTGACTTGGCCGGGAACTCTTTGTATAATGAGATTGTTGATTTCATTGACAGTGTCGTTCCTAGGCGATAACGAGGCCTAGGCGTTCCTAGGCCTCGTTCCTGGAGCACAACCAGTGAAAGTCTCTTTCTAGTAAATTTTCGAGGCCCGGATATACTGCTTCTATAAGATGCTGCAGACTGTGGACTATCTGACCTAATGTCTCATTTAAAATGATTTCAGCAGAATTAGTGCCCAAATTTAGAGAAGGAAAAACTCCTCCAAGTCTGAGCAATTGTTGTGGGAAATCTTTATGCGTGTCTCCACCAAGATAGGCTCTCATATTCGTTCGCAAATTTAGGTGTTGAATAGAACTCCATAAGGGAGATGATTTAAGACATGCTTTGATGATATCTGCACGCGTCCCTTTTGTAACTACAGGGAGTGTCTGCCGAAAATCCCCAGCAAACACAAAAGTAACTCCACCCATAATGGCAGTAGAGCTTCTAAGGTTGGCGCCGTACGCAGCACACAGCACGTTTTATTTTCCGAATCTGTCCGTCCTGCAAAGCCGTAGAACATTATTTTGTTTTATCATCAATATTTTTTGCAGCGCACGCAATGTAAGGAATTTTATAGGTAATTAATTTACACTTTGGGTTACATTATTGGAGTTTTAGTAGGGATCCCTATTGATTTTTAAAATAAAATATAGCCTATGACACTCGGTGATTACGTATCATTCTACTGGTGAAAGAATTTTTAAAATCGGATGAGTAGGTTCGAAGATTACCTCCTACATCCAAACACACAAAGTTACAAACACTACCTCTTTATAATATTAGTATAGATTCAAAAATATGAAACGTTAAGACTGATATAAGCACGCTCGTGAAATAGTCCATCGCTAGGCGCTAAACGAACATTGATTGGTTTTGAATATTTTAATCGCATAAAACCACGGAACGTAAATTGCCGACACTAGTTTGATACAACGATAAAGGTAAATGTGCATTCTGCATCCCCAACTAAACGACATTTTTCCAACAAATCTGTTCATCCTTGTATACGTGTGTAAATTTATTGAGCAATTTTCGCGCTCAAAAATAAAGATGAATTTAAGAAATTAAAATTTGTTAATGAAAGTGTGGCGTTTCTCAAATGCTACTGGTAGATGGATCCCATAGATTTACAAATAAGGGAGGAATATTTAAAGTTTTATTTCCCTCTTCGTGCCACTGACCGTGATCCCATTACACTGAGACAAAGATTTGTTCCAACAAAAAAAAAAAAAACTTGTTTTTATAGTGATAAAAATATATTTAGGCTAGTTGCACCGACAAAATATTTTATTGAGCAACCAATACTTGAAAGGCAACAAGATTATTTTGTTCATCTGACAAAATCCACGTTTGAATAAACAAAACCTCTTTGTATTACTTTCGGTCGAAAATACTGCTCCAGAGATTGTTTGTAATTTTTGTGGCAATCAGGATAGTGACAGTGTCTGTTAGTACATTTATTGATTCTTGTTTATTGTATAAAAATCACAATAAAACAAGTTCAATAGGGAACTACTAAAATGCATAGCTGTAAAACTTGAAATATTTATTCACTTACGTTGTCCGGTATTTGAACAGTATTTATTTAAAAGCATTCCTGTTTCATCAGCTGAGGTTGTTAGGGCGTAACGGTCGGGCGCAAACTATGTAGGTTCAAATCACAGTCAGGAATACTATTTTTTTATGTTAACCGAATCTTTTTAATCTACGCACGTAGAGTCAAATCAGAAGAGAAACTTCACTTGACTAGATTCTTGGGTTCCTAGACACCACGCCCTTATTGCTTTTAACGCCAAATTGGTATAATGGTTGAGAGCGAAATGAGGACTGGCCCGAATTGGAGCAACCAGTTGGAATTTTGTTTCTATCTCACCGTAATCGGAATGCTCCATTGTTCGTAACATCTATGTGCATTAGTATGCCACGTAAAACAGGACACAATAAATACAGTATAAGAATAACATTAATTATATCTCAGTCAATGATCAGAGAACTTATGCACTCCAATTTGCAGGGTCTTACATTTGTAGGCCTATGCTTTTAACACTTATAAAGTAATATACAACTCAGATCCAGCGTTGGTGACAATGAGCAAACCGTAGTACGTCCGAAAATAGTCAACATTTTATAAACAGCTGCTATCCTAGATGAAGCATTATAAGCGTCGAGAATAGAAGACCTATTCAGCAAATAGGATTTCTATTTTGTTTTGAGATCTATCGCCCCCGCCTCGATTACTTTCCAATTCTACACACAGTTTATGACATAACACCCAAAATGACTAGAGTGGAGAAATTTGGACGTTTCTTAACATCGAGGTCTTGAGAACCAACGAAAGTGAAGTGAGGTGAGTATGGAGCAACGTCGGAACGCAAGAGCGAGGTAAACGCGAGATCACTGTGAAAACCTGCAGACCAGCGGAATCGTCAGGCACGATTCCCACTTGCCGGGAATCTAACCAGGTTCGCCTAGGTGGGAGGCAAGTAGTCTGACCGCTGTACCACCGCTGCCCCACAATGACTGGATTTTGAGAATAATATTTATAGCCAATTTTACTAACTAGACCCATGTATATATCCCAATCAAAGTGGAAAATTATAAGTGTTAGCTACTGAAACTATTCTTTTTTTTGTTTTGTTTTCATACCTATGCGAATAAGAGAATAATTCTAGAATATTAAGTTTTATGAATCGATAGTAAGGAGAACTTTAATTTAATTTAATTTATCAGGCAAAGTCACTGCGTCTGTATCGAGGGGGAGGGGAAAATTTTGCCTGGTGAAAATATTTGATTATCTGTGCAGCCTGCTCGAATATAAGCCGCAACTTTCCTGGGTGGGAATTTGATCTCTAACCTCACGAAAAAAGACGCTATATAACCATAGTCATAACTGGCATTATATATTTTTTTTAGTAAAAAATTGCACAGCTTCCCTTTACCGAAGTACCTATATACTAATTTCTAAGTCTATAATTGACTGTTTTTTACATTTTGCGGAATGATACATGGGCTAGAAAACGAAACCATATAGTTCCTTTAAATGTGTTATATATTTTTTAACCAATTATATTTACTGGATAGGTCAGCAAAATTGATTATATGACTGTAATAAAACTCAGTGCCTTTCTCCTCGCATAGCAATATTGTGCCTTTCCGAATAACTTGGCAGCAAAACTGAGTCACTCGCGCGAACGTGTCGTTTAATTTCAGTCACAACTTTGCGACTTAAATTAATTATGACCCCGTAAGTGTCCAACACCATAGACAGGCAATTTCCATCTGAATTTCTCACAACTGACGTGCTACTTTCATCCCTGACTTGTTCCGCCTTATCAGGTTTTATTTTGGTAGAATGGCATATCTCGCGGCTTGAATTTACAACCCAATATGGCGATTGGGTGACCGGAATAACAGAGCATGAACGGCGCCACGACGCAAATCCCCCATCACCTTGCCAACGAATGCCCACAACACTACTACTTGTGTGTGTGTGCGCGCGCGTGCGTGTGGTGGAGGAGAGGAAGGGAAGACATATAACAGAGTATTCCATTTGCTCGCCTCCTTGTTATTTATTACAGTTCAGCACTCTCACTCTTTTCGGAACTCGTCCATTCCGCAGGTCGGCCGGCAACATCAGTTGTGTGTCTCGATTGTAGCAGTCGGATCTACCACTACCCGACCCCTCTCACCACTCCCGTCCTATCCATTCTGAACCTGACAAAATACTGAGGGGAAAGCCTTAGTTCGAGTTGTCATTCACTACGAAAAATGCAACTTATATCACGATATATGTGGGATAGAAATGTCGTCATTTTCGAAATATTATTTTAAAAACTCATTAACTACAGTAATGGGGGCTTGCAAACATTACCAATAAGTAATACTCATGAACATGTCACCGGAACCTACATTACTTTAGAATTTTTCTGGTATATTTTCAGTGTTTTGACAGTTGATTTAGAGCAGGTAAACACGTCGCTAGAGCTAACAACGAAATGCTGACGAAGCTGAGTGAGATGAAGTTCGTATGCCTATAAACATTTACCGATTATGTGGTTTTTCTCAGAGAATTTTACCAATCACACGAAATGAATTATATGCCGTGAATAAGTTTTTGCACAGTCTCCAAAGGGCAGAAAGAAACGGTGACGTGAAATTATTTGGAAATAGCTTTTCCCGCGGCTTTGCGCGCGTGTTTATAGGGATAAATGATTAATTTCTGTGACACTAAGCCTCGTCGCGTTACATTATTGCGGTGCATCTAAATTTCGCATAAGGATGATCGGAACGCCTAATTTTAATTCGAGCTTATGTGAGGGCACACCTGACAACTGGAGAGAATTCAGGAACTCTACAAGATATGTATTGCTCTGTTCTATGTCCATGACTGTGTCTACTGACAAATACTCCGTTATTTCTCCGTGTACATCATTCAAAATATCATAATTAATTTTGCTAACGATGTAATGTAGCCAATGTCATTTCTTAACCCACCAACTAACTCTGTGCAAAAAATACGACCGTTTGATTCTCTGTTGTGACGTTGTAATGTAAATCCATCTGTGTACTTTTTCAAATTACAATAAAATTTTTCTTGAAAGAATGAGATATTTTCCCGGTATAAAAAGTAGCCTATGTGACTCTCCGGCCCTCCAACTATCTCTGTGCAAAAAATCACTTTTATCAGTGGTTCCGTTTTGACGTGAAAGGGCAAACAAACACATTTTCCCATTTATAATAGTATATAAGTGAGTATGTTACAATATAACAGTGTGACACTTATTTAAGCCATAGATTCGATTCAAAATAATTGCAGTTTTGTACACAAAGAAAACTGATTTTTATCTTTTTGTATTAGCATTTTGCTTTAATATACACGACAGCGAGTTGCATCCTGTTTAAATCACTGCTTCTTTAATCTTGATGCTGCGTATATAGCGTCGGGTAAAACATTTCTATTGTTTAAATAACAAATTTCACATTACTTTGATATATTTTCTAATGAAGTTGCACTAAAAGTAATTCTATATGGTATAACCATTCCGTATTAACGTACAATTTCTCGAAATTTCAGTACCTGTCCTACTTCTGCAAAACGCAACAAATGGGAATGGTAAAATTAAGATGTATCCTTAGGAAGCACCAAATAATTGTTCAAGATTGGCAATAAAATCAGCAAACAAATCCGTATTTTCAAAAAAATATTGTAAAATGAGAAATCCTTTAATTAACAAGTCAACGCATTAGATATATATCATTTTAATACGCTTCCCAACATACACGAAAAGTACGGGCCAGTAAAAGCTAGCCGACAAACTCCGGCCAGCCGATAAGGGCCAGCTGTCTTATGCCGGAAGCGGCTCGATGGAAATATGGACTGGCGGCTGTTGGCCGACAGTATCGGGCCTGCGACGGCTGGATGTCATTACGATATCGGGCCTGTGGCGGCTGGATGTCCAGAAATAAGCAGTAAACCCATGAAAAAAAAACCTGAACTTTTCGATTAACAAAACTTTAGTAATTGCTATTTCCTCTCTACAAATATTCATTTCATCCTCAACACATTATACGATATGAAAATCTTTTCCTTGCCGAGTGCTGGGATTCGAACCTAAGACCCTTGAGCTGACAGTCCAACATGCTAATCAATACACCACGGAGTTCGTTGCTGATATACTCCAGTAATTTAAAATATATAATTACGAAACTTATTATAAAGGAATTCCATTGCAATATAACAAATAATTTAAAAACACTGATTATTTAAAAACAATTTCTTCAGAGACTTACAAACAAAATAGTTTCTGTTAGTTTTTAATATATGTCGGATGGTTGTACAAATGAAAAAAAAAATTCCAAGCAAACAAATGCCATGGGCTACCACAAGACACATTTATAATCACGAAAAATCATGCTAATGTTTAACACACGGTCTCGAATTATACATGATGTCATTAAGAGCTAGTTAACATCTTGCCTATTCAAAACACTTTCAAATGTTTGTCGGCTAAAAGACATTATATTATATATATATATCTTTATTGTGATAGAGAGCCTTGTCTCGAAAACATTACCGGGCCGGAATAAATAAGACAATGGCCAGCTTACCGAAAAGATAAAAATGCTGTATGGGAATCGGCCAAGAAACATTTTTAAGATTCTTGCAACATGTTTCCTCTGCGATATCAAGCCGACATATTTTCAGTGATATCCATCTGTTATCCTAAAAAATACAGCGGGCCGTTGTCAGATGGCTATCTTCTGGCATTGAAACGACAGTTGCCGACAATATAGGTATCGGGCCGACAATTTGCCGACAGGTTGGGTTTGCTGGGTTATTTTATACCACAGCATACATATAATTTCTGAATATTTGTGTTAAGTTTCGAATGGTTTTACATCATGCCATGAAACAACAATAATTCGCGCAACTATTCGTACTATCTAAACCACTAAACGAACAAGGGGAATGATGAATGGTTACATCATGTATGGCACAATAATAAATCAATTTGAACGAGAAATGCCACTACGCACAGGCGAAACATAACTTCACTTGTAGAACCTAAAATTGAAATTGTGGACAGGCAAACGCAGATAAGTCATTCGGTACAGCACTAGATACGGGAAGCCAGAAGATTATGAAACCCTCGAGCTAGTATATATTTTCTGTAAACCTCTATTTTTGTTTAACACAATATATTTGCCTATACGTCAGAAAATACGTTTACGATGCGTCAGAAAATTTATTTATAAAATTATATTGATAATTTATACACTAATTTCTGTAAATTAAAAATGTCGATGTGAAGCTATGAAGGAAAAAAGGTGACTTCGAATTTACAACTCATTACTTTGTTGATTTTTGAATCAGTTTTTAACTCGAGCTCAACTATTAGACGAAAATACTGTACTACCAAAAAGAAAAAAAATCCTTTCTTATAAGCCAGGGAAACAAATCCACTTTGAGATAACAGAATACATGGTCAAAATTGTTACTAAGAAAGTAAAGCTAAGTCCGGCCAAATTAACTGGAAGGACAAATTCGAATATTTAGGCGAAATTATTGAACAAAATGTTCCAGAAAAAGAGGTCATTAAATGAAAGTTTATAAGCGATTTTAAACTGGATAACCCAACTAGTTACGTGTACAATAAGATCTCAGTATCCATAAATACTAAACTAAGGCAATACTCAGAAGTAATTCATCCAAAATCACTCTATGAAGCGGAATATTTGACTTTGAATAAGAAAATGGAGGAATTAGTAATCATAGAAAGAAAAATACTAAGAACGACACTGTAACCAGTTAAATGAGGGAAACAATAGAGGCGACGCCATAGCAAGGAACTCTATACACACATTAAGAAAAACACAGACATCATTCTATGTCTGGGTCCAAGGGAAGAATTCCTTTCATAGGACATTTTCGAAGAATGGACTCAAATAGACGCACAGGAGAATTTTTCACCTTCTTACAAAAGTCGAAATTAATACAGGGATAAAATAAACTGAAAAATATATGGAGGAAATCCAAATTGCCCAATAAGAGATTAAAAGACGCCCTCTTTTTAGGGACAAGTTACAAAAATGTACAGGTTTACAATAAAAACACAAGAAAGAGAGAAGGTTGTTTAGAATGGGGCGAGAAGAAAGAAACATCCAGATAGGATGAAGGCTATGTGAGACAAGGAAGAAAGAAAGCAGGTTACAGTTGAAATTAATGTAGCCTACAGGGGATTATAAAAATATTAAATACAGCAAATATGTGATATTAATGAATTTCAAACCCGGTAAAAGAAGTTCTATTTTCATAGGGGCCGTTATAGTTACAAATATGAGGTACACTGTTTCGTAAGAGGCCCCAATATAAAGTTTATGTTATTAACTGCGACGTGTAAAATAAACACTGATACTTGAATTTCTGACCATATGCAAAATAGATCCAGTGCTTGATACGTTTGTAGTTTACAAATAAAATCAAATATTAATTTCAAGTTGTATTAAATTTATTGTTAACTCGTGGGGTACAAAGTTTTCACTGAAATAGTTAGAGAACTTACACGTTAGTGAAAGCTACTCGAGCTCGATACACTACTACAACCAAGTAATTTGCATACTGGGCAAACACCTGGGCGGGCTACTCTTCTGAAAGAAAGTAATAATAGTCAAAGTTTCATTCACTATATTTTATAGATTGTTCATAAATAGAAACCGAGTAGGAATATATTTTTAAAAATTAATTTAGTCTCATGAAATATGAGACTTATTCGTAAATGTCACTAAGCAGGTTTATTTTACAAAATAACTTCAGTTTCGGTATCCGATTGTTTTTAAATATGTTTGTTTGCGAATAATACATATTACGAATATAAAATAGCAATAGAATACGATAATCCGTAAAGTGTGTAAGATTTATTTAAAAAAACGCGCGTTGAAATATTAGAATCAGAATGTTTCTTCTAACGCGATTTACTGGAAATACGCCAAACACGATTGGAAACATAAACGAAGAAATGTGTTGTGGATACACTGATTTATGCCCATTCTTCGAACACTTAAAACAAAGAGAAATAATATTTTACAATATTATCAAATGCTCATAAACTTAACTACATTTTCGTACCTCTTGCAGTTACACAGTGAGTTTTTTTTCTAAAATATTTATTTTTTCACTGCTTAGATCAAAATGGGACTGCACTGTGTCAACAGCAGAAAACAATACAGTGTTATTGGAAATAAATGCGCATCATAACACTCGAACTATATTCATTTGGAAGGAACTGTTTTCGAAGACATAAAGTATTTCATATCATAAAACTGAAAATTGGAAATTTATAGGGAATTCAAACACATTCGCGACATACACATTTTATCGTTTCGTGTGAAATGCAATGCAGTTTCTTTCACATGAGGAAACTGAACTGAACCGAAGGAATAGAATGTGCAAGCAGCAATATTGAGAGGAAGAGATACTTATAGATAATAAATTTTTTGAATTGTAAGTTACACAAATGCATACCGCATGTTATTGCCGATATCTTCCTTTACGACAGTTGTATTGTTTTTTTTTTTCATTTGTTCGAAAGTGGCTTCATATAAGAGCAAGTATATTTGTATAACTTTATCATCCCTAAGTTACCCTTCCCCACCAAAGCAATTTGGGGACGCCTATCTCCCGAAGTATTCCAGAAGCGAAGTATTCGGAAAAGCGATCGTGAAACTTTTACTGCAGCGGGCAGTAAGGGTTCAGCATGACGCCAAGCAGGGGCGATACCTCTGAACTATACAAAGGGTCGCCGATCGCGAAAAAAAAAACCCCATTTCCTCCAATAGGTCAGCGATGTAGTTTTTCTAAATATCATGGCTAGTTTCTCATTGGCAAGCACAATATATAATACATGGCGTAAAATATTTTATTACTTCAAATGAAATACAGCTGTTTCAACCACACACACTGTGTTCTATACTGCGCGCAGATATCTGCGAGAAAAGGGTTTTGCTGAATGAAACATAATTTTTTTGGTGCGACCAAATTAATTCTTTCTATAGGGGCAGCGAAGTGTTTTGTTGTTGAAACAAAAATTATTTTTTTGTTCTTATTTGGTTCCCCCAAACAATGTTTTGGTTGATGGAACTAAAGATTTGTTTGTATGTTTGTACATTAAGCAGTTTCAGTAAATATTAAAGAATATTTGGAAACCTGACGGACATTAGACCCTAGATCATCTGCGCCCGACAGCTACGCTTTAGTAACCTCAGCTGAAATGGCAATTGATGCAATCGTGATGTATTTTTAACCCGTACAGTCACAGCGTCCACGATCGTGGACAAATTGTTCTATTACCCTTTCCTACTGCAAAAAGCTCTGGGGAATGGACTAGGGACGTAGCTATAATTTACTCTTGAGATCATCTCAGCTGGGTTCGTGGTCCTGACTCACAACACACTTGACAGTGAGGGGCCACGGTGGCACGCTCGCCTCCCATCAAGGCGAACCAGGTTCAATCCCCGGCCGGGTCACAGGATTTTCGGAAGTGGGAATCGTGCCGAACGACGCTGTTGGTCGGCAGGTTTTCTCGGGGATCTCCCGTTTCTCCCGACCCTTCATCCTGGCGCCACTCCATATTCACTTCAATCACCACCACCGGCTCTGAAGACCTCGATGTTAAGAGCCACCCAAATCTCTACACTTCACTTGGCAGTGACTGTATTAATGAGGAATACTCTCATATAAATAACTCTCATCTGGTTATATAAAATGCTATTTATTTTGGGACTATTGCAATAAATCGTTACCAACGCTCAATAGTAAATGCTCCTCAGTTAAAGCTACTACCGAAGCAATCTAACAATCCCTTCGATATCCGCAGCTATCAAAATCGGACTCACCACTGGAATATTATATAGACGGGACATTAAAGCCTTCGCCGTGGGGAAGGCCTCTCAGGATCTCCTCGTGGTGGATCTTCTCCTCTCACGTTGTCTCTCATCACGGGAGCTCGAAGTCGGTCAGCGGCGGCAGCACCCTGCGCAGTCAGCGGACCCGGAGTGTGGTGAAGGATAAAGATGGCCGACACTCTGGCGTACGTAGCAAGGTGTCAGTGCACATTGCCTCGAGAGTCTTCCTTGTTGCTAGTCGGATTTGTGGAGTTCTCTACAACTTCTTGACATGATTGGTTAATGTCAATATCAGCGAGCACGCGGCAACTTGTCATTGGTTGTAAGACATTCGCTCAGCTTAAGTACGGCTCTACATGATGTTCACGGTAAATTGAGCACTTTTTGAAAGCCCTGCTTAAGATATACTTGTAGGCACTTTGTGTAGTCTTACGCTTTATGTAAAATTACCCTTGGCATGGGCCTCATCACTTTATTCATTCATCGGTCCAGTGAAATCGTGAAATTATTAGGAGTGTAAATGTTTTTCTAATCTGCTCATTTTTACACTTTGATGCATTAAAAAAAAAAAACAAAGTTAAAGAAATAATTTAAGTCATCACGAATGGTTACCTAACAATCTTTATTCGACGTAGTTATACGGAACTACTTTCTCTCCATCGTAAACAACCTTTACCAAAATATATTACGTGCTTGCAACACTATTTTCAGAAATTAATGTGTCACCGAACGGATTGATACATACATGTACAATACTGAACAAAGTACGCATACAAATATTTTTACGTTTTATAGCTTTACCATTTAATTTCCTGTTAATATTATATTACGGCGTTTATACCGTTACTGAGTATAGATAAATTTGTTAGCAAACACTGTTACTGTCCTAATTGTCGCAAACAAACTCTTGAGCTGTATTCAAATATATGCCGTTGATTTAATTCACATTAATTATAAATAAAATATTGAAATTTGTTGATAGACTGTAATTAAAGATAAATTTAATAAAATAAAAGTCATTTTTATGATAATACAAGTATAAAACGCTAGTTAAAAATGACATTTAGAAATCAACTAAACACTCCATACATGGGATGATTTGTAAAGGTTTGTTTCGAAATGTGTGAAGAAACCGCAAATAGACTATAGGAATTCGGCGCTGTGGCCTCACATTACTTCGCTTCTTCTTCAAATATCTCTACAGCAGAAGAGACAGTTTTCGGCAGCAGGGCTGTTTGTTACCATCGTCTAAGCTTGCAGACACTATATTATAGCATGCAGTGTACCATCAACGTATGGAAGACATATATTATTTGAAACGGTATGCTTTCATATCATAAGTAACTGGAAGAAATGTACGAATAAAAAGTAAAAAGCAAATTTAGCTTTATTTCTCCGTATCAGTTTCTGCAACCACGCAACATACTGGGGTAAACCAACTGCACACAAGAGAGGTGTTACATATCAAAGAATTACAGATTAAAATTTAAGGGCTCTAAATGTTTATACATGTAACGGACACAATCGAAATTAAAACGTCAGGTAAGTATTATACAACATTTTTATAACAGTAGTCTAGAAAATAAATATTGTTTAGTCTAATATTATTGCGACAATTTTAAGGAGTGTGAAGGACGAAAAACATAAATTAATATAAATCTAAATAACATAAAACAGTTGTAATATATAAAGATATGCGAATCACCGCTAAAGACGATTTAAATTTAATAAGTAAGGCTGAGTTTGCCTATAAATGAAGTACAATAAATAAGTAAATTCGTGTGGGGGGTGAACACATCCCTGGACGTGACATGGGATGAGACCCTAGGATGGAGCGGCGCTGGAATGTAAGGGCGGGGGAAGCTGGAGTACCCCGAGAAAACCCGCAGGCAAGCGGCATCGTCCAGCAAGATTCCGGCGTGCGGGGGTCTGGCAGCGGGCCCGCCGGGGACCGGGGATCGAGCCCGGATCTCCTTGATGCGAGACGAGCGCGCTGTCCACTGCGCCAAGCTGCCCACACTGAGAGAAGTGGAACTTTAGTTTAGAAAACCTGCCCTCGGTGCAGCCTGCTCGAACATAAACTACAACCTCCCGCGTGCGAATAAGACACGTTATCCCACGAGCAAACACGCTGTGTCATTACAATCACATTTAGCATTAAATTATAATTTTTTTCGCCAACAATTGCACAGTCAATTTACTGACATGTGTACTAATGGTCGATATTGAATTATAAATAGTTCAAAGGGTTTAACGAATAGAGATGAAATCAAACACTTTACATACGGGGAATAAAAAACACACTCAGTTTTTTTTCCGGGCGGTAGAGAACAAGTGATGTTGCTCGACGAACTTAATGATGACTTCGCTAGTTTCAGCCACGCCGATTCTACCCCGCCCTTAAACCAGCGTAGCGAATTTTATTGGTTGACGTAACAATTTTATGTCCAGTGAAGTAAATGCAAGTCTCTGGAAATGTGTGCAGCCAAAAACCAATAGATCTAGCGAGTTTCGTATGGAGAGCCCGAGTAGTTTCCCTGGCAGTAAAACTGAACCGCCGCCATAGTTTCGCTTCAAGTACAACAAACCGGGTTAAAAGAACCTGGCCTAAATCCACGTTGATGTAGGCATCTGTGTCGAGCGAGCGAGTGAGGGAACCCCCCCGTTTGAGTTCTCGGACCAGTAGCCATGCCCTAATCCTCCCGGGATTAGAGGCCTCAAAATAAACGGTGGAGAGCGCGAAGCTGCGCCGACCTTATTGGTAGGTGGTCGTAGAAGCCGTTCGCCCGCGGGAAGGGGCGAGAGCAACTGTTTATAAATACCGTAACTCGGAATTAGTTCGCGCGGTCACAGCCCGGCCAGCGTTGTGAAGGGTGTTCGGTGCCCGACCAAGGGGGAGAAGATCAGACTTCATGGTGCCCCAGAGCACTCTATGCAAATCGCGCAACAGCAAGGAGAGCTCCGTGGAGAAAGCAGCTACTGCCCCTCTCGTCTCCTTGCCCGGACGGGGTGGGGCGAGATAATTCCTTTTAATTAATACCCTTGCCCTCCAGAGTGTTGTTACTGTAAACAGCTCCTGGCCACTCGCGCCATGAATAATAAACGCAAGCGGTGGTCGGTGGAAGGAAGAGCTGAATGGAAGGGGGTTGGCGAGCGTGAGGGACGCCTGCAGCCGTTTAAAACTGCGCGTGGCATAGTCCGTCGCGGCGCCCCCTGGCCTGGGGTAGGCGAAGCTTATCGCCTCGCGGGACGCGAGAGACCGGGTTTACGATCCAAGGCGCCCCTGAAAAATTGGACGGCTCGCCCGCCGGGCATCCGCCCCTCCTTTATCAACCCCCTTCTGCTTCGCCTGCGTTGATTACGGGCACGTCTCCCCCCCCCCCCCCCATTTTTTCCAAACCGCCATCTCTTATCTCATAGCGCATCCCCCTCCACGCTCCCGGCGGGGTGATATAACTGCCTGCTTCGCGAGTCGACGTAAAACACTTTTCCAGGCGCGCGTTCCGTTGCTAGTCCTACGAAGGAGGCTGCACGACGCATCGACACCGAACGGGTCAAGTAAACAGAAGCGGAACGACGATGAGACGCCATTTACTGATCCTTTCTTGGTGGCTATAGGCTGTTCATGGTAAAGTGAGCACTTTTTAAGGCCCTCCTAACAGGCATTAACACTAATAAATATATGTTACAGCAGCCTCTTGCATTAAATTATTGTGGAGGTAGAATGTATATACTGCGTTTATTGGCCACGTTGCAATTTTTATATTAAAAAGCAGCAGAAAGATGGAAATTGGAAGAAATGAAGAAAAATTTAGAAGGGCCTTAAAAAGTGCTCACTTTACCGCGAACAGCCCATAATTGGTTGGCAGTTTGGAAAGCTATAACAAATTACAAAGAGAAAAAAAAATATTCGCGCAGCTCTGAGGGAGGGAAGGTAGGGGAGGTAGTGTACGGGAGGGTTCTCCCGAGCGTCTGCCCTTGGAGGGAGGGAGACCACGTGACACTGACACCAAACTGGTAACATCACTCTCTAGTACCGCGTTATTAATTACTGCCTTTCTTGAATCAATTTTCTTTCGCAGTTAATATGCACACGAGGAGCAGCTCTCTGCCGCAGTCGCTGCTGCATTGCGACGGTAATGGACTCTCACGGCTCGTCCATTGCTTTCTGGTCTTCGGCGCATTATTCTCTCATTTAGATTTCACTGTACCTGGAGCGGTTTTCCACAGGAGTGGCAAAGGCGACATTGCCGTGTGCTTCGAGTATGCCATCGCCGCTACGTGCAAAGCTCTGATCTGGCATGATGTGTTCTCGTCGACCTACGTGACCAGCAACCCATCATTTCATTAATAGGAAAGTCTGTAGGAAAGTTGAATGCATTATTTTAGCTTAGTAGGAATTCGCCCAGAAGATTTGAAGCTATAGTATGGAAATGTTTTTGGCTATGCCGAAGAGCTGAAAAAAAAAGTGTTGAAAAATTGTATTTTGTTTAAGTGTGAAGTTCTATTTACTTTCTTGTGCAAACAGATTGTTCACGCGTTAAATAGCTTGTTTCAAGCATTGATATTAAAAGCACACTGCAGCCCAGTTTGCGGGCAAGATAGACGGGTGCGTTAACAACGAGGTCTCGAGAGCAACGGCGGTGAAGCGAGGGGGATATGGAGCAGCGCAGGAACGCAACGGCACGGGAAAAGGGATATGCCCGAGAAAACACGCTGACTAGCGGAATCGTCTGGCGCGACTCCCACATGCGGAAATTCCGGGAGCGAACCCGCGCGGGAATCGATACCGTTTCGTCTTGATGAGACATGGGCACTTTTTTTCTCAACTACCTTATTCCAATTGTTATGTGAAGTTAAGGCCGATGGTAGGGCGGGATTTTATTGCGTCTCAGGGCTAATACGTTACGCCTACAAGGAAAAAAAATCATGCACTCAGACGTGCATCGCGGCAAAGAGGGATTGGGCAGCCATGGCCTGCACTTTGGAGCCATGGCTACCTCCCTAAGTGTACTTAGAGCTAGTCTTAACTATGGAGAGCGAGGGAAAAACCGTCAAGAGAAACGTAAAAAAATTAATGCGACAGAGAAGTAAAAATTCGAATGTATTTCATGCATTAAATTAAATAGAATGCTACAGGAGATAGTGTTTGGGAACATGTTCTTAGTTAGTAGAGTAGAAAAAACTAGAAGAGAGGGGGCGGGGAGACATCGCCGCTAACTGTCTGGGGAATGTCGTTTTCGCTCTAACGTGCTGTAAGGATGGCTCGTGCCTGGCCGCCGATTGGTGGATAAAACGCCGTGTTGCCAGCAGTGGTGTCAGACGTACCAGTTTCTTGGTACACATGCCAGTTTTCAGGGTGTCGTACCACGTACCAAGATACTTTCGTCCTGGTACGCGAAAATACCAATATTTCAGCACTTGCGATCAATTGTATAAAAAATCACCACAAAATTATTTTGAGTCCAGTACGTTGCTTTGCAAAAAAGTTTCTTGGGGAAAAGCCCAAACTGACCTCAAGTTCCGAGCATGAATCTTGCGCATCCAGTATTCCGTTTTGTCTCATGTTTGTTGTTCCGTATTGCGTTAATAAGCATCGCCGCGGGCACGGGACTGCAAGGATTTTATTTTAATTCATTGCAATAGACTGAAGTTTTATCACTGTTTTGTTATGTAGAAAACTACATAATTTTTCTTACGTGCCATTGTATGGTTAAATGCAAAATATGTGAGTAAGATTTTTTCCCTTTTACTAACGTACAGTTTACTTTTTTTTTTTTTTTTTAAATTAAAAACCAAAGGAAAAGGATCATTGAAAATCTTTTTTAGTTAATGTAAATAAGCTGTGTTTTAGTAGTTCATATTTCTTGAATGCCGTTACGTGTTTGTGAATTATGTTTAAAACAATTGTGCTGTGAAACCATCTGTTAACCCGAATACACAAAATAATGGCTTGGCTATTTTCGCTTCAGAATTCTACAAACAAAAGGGCCTCGCATACCTGCAGCTCTGTTTCAGGTTAGAGTCCATTCACAGTTATTTCACACTTTTCTGAAGGCCTGCTGAAGTTAAACTTCCAGGATATTCTTCCCCCTTACGGAAAGAAAGCTTAACCAAGTCTGGAAAATTACACCAAAGGGACAACGCACCACATTCGTGCGCACTGAGTGCAATAATATTTTACATAAGAATTATTTCATAGTAGGCATTACCAACACACCTATTTTCACCCTGTTTTTATTCATATTAATTATAAATGAAATATTATAATTTAAATGTAGAATGAAAGTGAAAGATCAATTTAACTAAATATAATACATGTATGTGTTGACACGAGTATAGAACGTTGGTCATACGTGGCATATTTAGGTTACAAATAAACACGTCATGCATAGGGTGATTTTACAAAGGTTTGATTTAAAAAGTGCGAAGGAACCATGAATAGACTATACCACAAAATCGATTCAACGTTACATTAGAGCGACATTTGCCGGGGAAAATAAGATGATTTCATACCTACGAACTCCAAATTGACCCGGCATGCATCAGTCTCCGTAGGGCAACATGCAACAATGACACCAAGTGGTAGCGTCATATTTTACCGTCGTAACGCCTGTTAACTGATCTGAGGTTATATATAATTTTTGAATTGCGAGCTTTGTTTCCTTTTTTTTTTTTTTTTTTTTTTTTGTTCTTTTAAATCTTTCCATAACTTGGAAAAATTATCACCTGCAGCGGAACCCAAAGACTACATAGTGTTTATGCGACGTTCAATGGATTGTGAAACATAATTAAGTAACTTTCATTACTGTAACGCCAATTCAGACCTAGATTGATGTGAAATAAATATTCATAAACTTCTGTGACTAACGATTTAAATTACGTAGACTTAAATTGGCATTTTCACTTGTGGGTTGCAGTGCGCAGCGACATCACTACACACCTCCTACTAAGACGGGCCAATTTTGATTCCCAGAGCGGTCGCCAATATTTTCGTACGTGCGAAACGTGAAGGATGTTGCCGGAGGCAGTTAGGTTTTCTCGGGGTGCTCACGATTCTCCCCGCCCTTTAAATTCGGCTGTTGCTCCATCTTCAGCCCACTTCACTTCCACCGACGGCGCTCAAGACCTCTCGCTGCTAAGCGCCTAACAAATCTTCTCAGCCCAACCTCTCGACACTTCAATTGGATTATAGGGTGATTGCGGCGACGAAGTTTTGACAGGCGTCTGGATAAACAGGGACGCCAGACAACAGCGCGATGACGGGAACCCCTGCCGAACACATGTGGTGACCACGCAGAGATTTAACGTTGCCTTCCGCAGCACGAGGTTGAACCAGGCTGACGAAACACTTGTTAATTTCCAAGGGTTGTTGCTGGGCGATGATCCCGGATTCGCCGGGGGCGAGCCGCGATCAATGCCGCCCACTATGCAAAGGAGTCCTGTTTGTTAATTTTTGCGAAAATATTCCTCAAGTAGTAGTGCTCCAAAACGCTTAAGTTCGCATTCACTTTCTTGAATGTGTGACTTTAGTTGTCACGCGCCTAGACGTCTACCAGAGATCCAACGGACGTTCAGCGTCGCAGCGTCCATATTCCGATTGGTTCATTCTGCTAAGGAAATGTATTCTCACCAAGACACACGGCCTGTAGCGAAAGGAATTGTGCATTTGTGCACGTACGATACTGAAGTATAACCTGCACGTTAACATTTTCGCGAGAAAAAAAAAACAGGTGATCCCATCAATGTAATTTAGTGACAAGGACCACAGTAACCGCTACACAATGAAATAAGGTATTGATGACAAAAAAAAATAAAACGAAGAGGTTCTCATAAATTTAGAAACGAATTAAAATATAGGTATTAGCAACCCAGACTTTAAAAAGATGCAGTGACAATTTTTACAAATTTGTTTCATTATCTTCGGGCAGCAGAGGCAGATAAAAGGCTAGCTCCACAACGTATGATGTCCTTCCGTTTCTGCAGACATAAGGTTTTATCACTGACGCACTTTTTATCTGTCATTTCTCACGCGCAGGTGCTCAAAAAGCTTGCGAGATACTGTCACTGCAGGTAATCCTTCAGCACTACCAGCCAGCAGACGTATTGATCTCTGCTGTGTGCGTATGCTCCAGTGTAGCCAACACAAAAAAGTGGAAATTTCGCTATGGCTTCAAAAAAAATTTCGTTTAGTTTCGCTTTAAAAGTGTATATATAACTTCCATTTACTTATGGCAAGAGTTTAAAATTCAAAAGTGTCAACCATTCACTTGTTCATATATAGGGAATATAAAGTCTTGAGTTGATAACGTGGCAAATTGAAACGAAATAGGAAGATCCTTGAAGTGTGCTTACTCGATATCGCTTGCACTTTTAGAAGGATCTTAAGAGACGTATTTGTTACCTTCATGACCTCCAGGGCTAAAAATGAAACACGTAATTCGTCTGTCAGTAAATCCAAAGCGGCAAGGCATGCCATGTCGGCACGATATGGAAATCTCGTACTCTACTGGCTAAATTCAAAGTGTCGGTTTCATGGAGAAGCGTTTTCGGAAATCCTACGCTATCTACTTTCTGCCGCTTCGACCCCCCAAGATTCAAATTTCGCTGTGCGTAGTGGACTTCCGCTGTGGTTGCCAACACTGGTAGACGCTGCGAGCCGTAACTAAGGTTTATTCCACTCTAGTTGGAAGCTCAATGCTTTTAGTTTGGCAACTAAACTTTTTCTCCACTATGTAATGAGTGAGCAAACAAGTATAGCCAGTTCACGGTAAACTGAGCACTTTTGAAATCACAGCTTACGATCTACTTGTATGCACATTGTGTATTATTTCACCCTATGCACGATTAACATTGCCATGGGCCTCGTCACTTAATTCATGCGTCGATCAAGTGAAACTGTGAAATTATTATACAAGAATTTTTTTTTGAAAATCTCATTTTTACGCTTTGATGCATTAAAAAAAAGAAACAGAAAGTGAAAGAAATAATTTAAGTTATCACAAATGGTTACCTGGCCATTTTTATTCGACGTTAAGATATGGAACTACTTTCCATTCATCGTTACCAACTTTACTGGGCGTATGTTACTCAGTTTGCCCGTTAAAATATATGCAGGAAAGGATAGTGACTTTTTTTTAAGGTTGATTTAAAAAGTGCTCACTTCATGGTGAACAGCCTTTAACACAAAAGATGAGCTCCAATTTAGCTATGCAGTGTGACCAGCGGGAAATAGAAAATATAGCCTTGTATAATATAAATTTTGTCGCAATTAACAGCTAATGCTGACCTGGGGCATGAAGCTTTCCCGGCTCCACAGGACATAAATGACTTCGCAGCAAACGTAACATCCAAACACCAGATGGATCTTACCACAGATTTGAACACTTGTAGCAGCCATTCCCCGTAGACTACAAACAACATACAGGAGACACTAGGAAGACATCCATTTCAAAACTACCACTAACTACGGGCCAATAAATACTCACAGCGATTTGTGTACAAGTAGATTTGATTTTATTTAAAATAAGTATTTTGGTCTGAACATCTTGAAACAAATTAATATCTATGCGAATATTAAGTAACAGCTAATTATTAGTTTCAAAGTTTGCTTTGTGTGGTCGTAACTATGAGTCAAGCCTTCTCGTACTTTTATTTTAAATTCAAAATATAATTGAGTCGCTAAAAAATCTTTAAATTATTGCAAAAGTACGTAAATTAGGTTAATAAATAGTTTTCTCACACCAACTCAGTTGGGAGAACATAACACATCAGTCCAGGGCTTTGTAGGCAAACAGGTAGAGCAACTTCCAAAAATTGAAGATCCAAGATGGCGTAAACGTAAGCCAAATTAATTTCTCAAAAATTGTTAATTATTTTACGGATGCAGTGTCTGCGTCGAAATTCCGAATACTTAGCTTATAAAATCTTGATTTCTGCGACATCCCGTAGTATCGTCTGAGGCTGGTTCGGCTGGTAGTTGGCCTTAATCTTCCCTCACAAGGTTCTCCAGCCTGAGGTACGTATCTTAAGTCTTTACCGTACAAAACGCATATCGCGGTAGCTCTAACTTGACTTTAATTCTAGCCCGCGTACGTAACGCGTGTAGACTAATTTAATAGTCAGAAAAATAAAAATTACTTATCAGGCCGATGACTCACTAGGTCACCACCAGCCTGACGGGAAAACCAAGATGCGACTGAAAACAGAAAAACTTACAAACATAATTACACTGAAATACTTTTTCTGAGGGTAAAGAAACTGCAATTAATAATATAAATTAGATCTGGCGCAAACAAAATATATCTGCCACAAATAAATAATAAAGAAAACAAATAAATATTACGTTAACAAACACATTGGAAAAGTAAACTGTGATAGCCGTGACAGGAAAAAGTTGTGGTTATTTGAGGCGTTACAACTATGCTAGCACTAGTGTCGCGCAATGAATAAGATTTTCTCTATTTTCTACGTTAAAAACAGGATGACAGGAACAATCATTATAGGCTGCTCACGATAAAGTGAGCACTTTTGAAAACCAACTTAGGAAAAATCACTGTCCCTGCCTGCATATATTATAACGGACGCACTGACTGACATACGCCTAGAAAAGTTGGTAACGGTGGATGGAAAATAGTTCCATATCTTAACGTCGAATGAATGTAATTAGGGCACCATGTGTGATAAACTTAAAATTAATTATTTCACTTTCTGTTTTCTAATGCATTGAAGTGTAAAAATAAAAAGATTTGTAAAGTATATCTTTCTTCGTAGTTTCACAGTTTCACTTGACTGACGTATGAATAAAATGACGAAGTCCATGACAATGTAAATTCTACAGTGCATAAGGCGGAGGAATACGCAACGTGTATACAAGTATATCTTAAGCAGGGCTTACAAAAGTACTTATTGTAACTAAGTAACGATATGCTATTCACGGTAACATGGGCACTTTTGAAAGCCCTGCTTAAGATCTACTTGTATACACGCCTTATGTAAGATTAACATTGTCATCAGCCTCAAAACTTTATTCATGCGTCGGACAAGTGAAACTGTAGAATTATTAGAAAAGTATTTTACAAATCTGATAAAATAACAGGAAGCGAAATAAATAATTTTAAGTTATCAGAAATGGTTACCTAACACTTTTTATTCGACAGTAAGATATGGCACTACTTCCCATCCATCATTGCCAACTTTACTGGGCGCATGTTACTCAGTGCACCAATTAAAATATGAAAGTAGGAGCAGTGACATTTTTGTAATGTTGATTTATAAAGTGCTCACTTTATCGCGAACAGCCTTTAGGTAAAATTATTCTCTTTTATTATTCATGTAGTGTAAATTTTGTATTAAAAGGTACATTTTGGATCACTGCGCACCTAGCGGCGGAAATTTGCCCTATTCCAAACTCTCCCATAAGAGATCTCGTTTCGTTCCTAACCTGAGAAGAATAAACCTTATCGCGAATTATTGGGAACGACGCCGGAATTATCGCGTCAGGTCACGTGTGCGTCTATCTTCCTGTATCCGCATCGTCGGCAGCCTCCGAGAGGATCATTACGACGCCTGCGTGGAGCGGGCACCAGCCAGACTATATCGAAGGGAAAAGGCTTACTGTTACCGTAATGGGCGAGGACAAAGCGAGAGACAATATGACGCCAGCCATCGTTAGTTCGACAAGTGGCCGGCAGGTAGGGTTACGCCACGCCTTGGGGGGGGGGGAGGAGGTCCCGACCAAGTTGTAAGAGGGGGGTTGTGGACGGCAAGGGGGCGGATGCAGGCTACGGAGCTGTTCCGGTAAAGGGCGTAGCTCACGAAATAGCGTCGTGTTACGAGTCCGGTGAACAGTTACAAAGGTATGGCGTTCGCCCTTCATCATCGCGGAATATATCCATCACCGTGTTTGTGCCGTATCACAGCCACACCACACTATGGTGCTAGCATAATACTCTTGTGTGTAGGATAAAACTAATAATTATATCAACTACACGTCATTAAAATACATTATTAATATTTTAAAATCCTAAACCCATCAACAAAACTCTTGGGGGAGAAAATATTCACAGGGTTAGAGCGATTTTCTAAAACGCCGATTAAAATTAGGATAGTTTAATATAAAGTACTAGTTGATAGATAGCCACTATTTATTTTATGCAAAAGTGTAAAACTGAGTCCATGAAGTAAATCTTTTACTATGTCTACATATGAATAAAAATGTAGGAGTAATTAGCTGTCAAGTTGTATGTATAAAGAACAATTATTGTGAACTGTAAAACAAACAAAGAATACATATTGCTACGCCCCGTAGCGCTAACCCCGGCGACACAAAGGAGCAAAGCTAGACCTTTTCAAAACATCACTTAATGACAGCATTTTTCATTTCAGCATTGTATAAGTATTTGTTGACTGTCTTAAAATGAACATGAGTGGTCTTGTTAAGAAAGTTTATTTTTTCATATAAGAAGCAACTGGTGCCATACAAAAAGTTTATATAACAATTATGGAAAAACATAAAAGGTCACCCCTGAAGGATATCTTGTCCACGATTTTGATAGGAAAATGCTTTGGCATGTACTGATTATTTTCAAACAAACGTACAGCCATATACGATCCATAAAAATGAACAAACTCGATCCAGAGAAACAGGTACAAACATTGTTGTCAAACTAGTGAGTGACTCTCAAATGTCTCCTTTTAATTACATGACTAAAAGGATCTGATGATACTTATCTCAACATGAAGTCCAGGAGCCTGCAGCTTACCCTGACTTATATAGCACCAAAAAATATAACTCCCCTCCTCAATGAGGGGCTTAAAACAATACATTTTTTATTTAGCCAATCAGAGGACTGAAGTATAAGAAAATAGTATCTTTTTGATGTGAATACGTGTTTCAATTTGCAACCATAGTGAGAGGCAATCCAGAAAATCCGATGATAAAATCGGGCGATACAGTTTGGCATTGCAGCTCCGAATCTATCGTCTACATTCAATTGCGAAGGATCAAAGAATATGTTACGTTGAGTGAGGACTGCCAAGCAACTCTCGTCAAGATCAATCGACTGCGTGAATAAAAACATTTTTGTGGTTATGGTGACATTGTATAAGTTTAATGTAAAAAATTAAGAATACTTAATACAATTTCGGACTATACTCGTCCAAAATCCAAGATGAAAAACAAAAATCGTATACGGTTCGAAAGAGCATCTTAAAAGCAACCCAGTGATACCCATAAAACCCCATTTGATCGAGTGAAGCGGTGCAGGGAACGTAAAATAATCTTCAAGGTGCCCGAGCGCGTCAGCGTAGACTTATTCACGCAAAACAAACGGCCGTATCCCCAACACAACCACACCCCATTTTTCTTGTAAATATCGCCACATGCTGCGCTGCGGTGCTTCCGTATGACAACGCTCCAACACGTCACGGAGACGCTAACGCTGCTAAGCGGCGGGCTTGGAGACTCTTCGCCGTGCCAGCAGTATAACTCTGTGCGTGGCGGGAATACCACTCGAGGAGTCTTCACCATGGCTCCCTTACCCAAGGCATTGCAGGAAAACGACGTGATGTTTCCGCATCGAAAGGTGAGAAATCTGCTTCATGTAGTTGCGTATCATTTCACAAGACTTTTAAAAAATACGGGTGTGGACAATATACGTTTTAGACGTGTTTCTAAGCGGTCTGTGCGTTGCGGGCAGGCGAAAAATCTGATGAAAATGAGACGCTCCGTCTGAGAGAGAGAGAGAGAGAGAGAGAGAGAGAGAGAGAGAGAGAGAGAGAGAGAGAGAGAGAGAGAGAGAGAGAGAGAGAGAGTCATATATATATACATATAAAAAACTTAGTTTATTTATACTACAGTATCTATTCAGGCTTTATTAACTCCTGAATGAAGAAATAAACTCTAGTAAGTAATGCATACTTAATATGCATACATATCACGTAATAGCAGTAAATGCATACATACGACACGCCCATATGTCCACATACATTCAAGTGTACATATTTTTAAATTAGTACTAAAAGTGCTAAAGCAGCTGTGCTTCAGTGTAACGCACACAGTAACCTTACTTTAATAATACCATTTATACAAGAATTTCAGGAAAGCTAATTTTATTTGTTTTTTAATATTTTTGAAGGGCTGTTACTTTTATATACTGTACAAGTAAGTACAAATATAGTAAAAAACAAGTAGTTATAACAAAATATTCTCAAAATTGCTTTGGGTGTCTGTTTGCATTTGCACATATGGCAATAACTAGTAGTTTATAAGCTGAAATTAAAAGATGCTGATGTAATCGAAAACAGCTCCTAGAACACCGTTGCCAGCCACCACACCCACCACCAAAACCCGTTTCATGTTATATTAAAAAATATTAAAAGTTTGGTATTAAACATAACATGTGTAATTATTCCTGAATTAAATGTTCAAAGTAATATTTTATACATTACCATAAATATTAATTAAATACCGTGCCAAATTCAACAAACGTTTGTCACAAATGAACCTTCCACACATTGCATTTATGGAGGTAAATGAAACAAGCTGAAAAACCAGTCACAATACCACCAGGAGCTATGCGCAACGAGGAATCTTAATAATATTATAAATAAATGCGAAAGTTCGCATGTTTTTTTTTTTTTTACTCGATCACGTCGTAACGGCTAGACGGATTTGGATGAAATTTTGTATTGGAGTAGATTATATTCTGGATTAGCACACAGGGTACATTTCATTCCGTAAAAATTAACAGTTTCTTAGGGAATATATAAATTATGCCACCAACCATTAAGATAGAGCACTTGGTCGTTAAAATTAAGGTCTGTATTTTGCACGCGAGTGAGGTCGAAGGCAACAGCTAGTGAAATCATTGAGTAAAGATATACACTATAGTAGCCATGGGATAGGAAAAAGTCTGACCAGTTTTATGTGTTAGTTCCGCTGTTGAACCACAGGAGCGCTAGAGTGTTCGCGCGGTGTTGCCAATTCCGTAGCTGCGAACCGCGCCCTGGTCTGGGCTTACCCACATGTTCGTTCGAGTTCTGCCTGAGGCGAGCCTGTCACACGCGAGTTACCAGCATTCGTTGCAGCTGTGAATACCCAACTCATGATTTACTAGTGGCGGCCATGGCATGTGTTTCGTTTATGTCGTAGAATTATGCGTTTTTTTTCGGAAATATGCAGCGATATCAACTACTCTTTGGTTTTATTTACCTCTGCGAAAATAAATTATCATAAGTACATAACGGTCATTGTTTTTAATTATAATCTATTGTTTTACTATAGTTTAGGTGTTCATAATAAAATACAAGTACTGTTAGCACTTACAATTACACACGTCATATTAATCATTAATGATGTCATACCCCATAGTAAACTGTTCGTTCCGTTCTTATGTGAAATGAAATGGACACGAAATAATTGTTCAATAATGGAGAAATATATGTTAGAGGCATGACGGTATACAATTGAATACAAGGTTTACATTTTGGGGTTGTGATCTACTGCATAGGTGACTGTTAGTACAAATAATCAGTACGTTAAATATGTAGATTCAAATGTCATTAAGGCGGTGTCCAAACCTAGGAATGCACTTATGTATATAGGCATCTCCACTCGGCTCGATACGTGATACATTCCGATAGACATACTTATTTGCATCCTTTACAACAAATAGTTAGCTGATAAGATTCTGCACAAACATTTTGACGGAAAACACTTACTGAATATCAGCTGGAACGTAGGCGCATAGCCTTAGAATTATCTATCCATTAGGAGCTGTATATGGAAAGTGCACGACAATGAAAGTGTTCCTATTAACTAATAATAGACATTTTACGAGAAAGTAATGAATATATACTTAAGTCAGTAAACGCAGATATCGACCACGGATCATTAAAACTGGTAACAACTGGAGGTAAATTTCCTTTTAACACTAATATTGGTATTAATAAATATTTAATGTCGGATATTGATTAACGTTTTCACTCATGCATGCCTTGTCTTGTAAAAACATTGGCAGTGTTCTCATTGCTCTGCACATTAACTATACATTCAACGTTACGCCCGGTATATAACAAATCACGACGAAAACTGGTTATATTTATCCCGGCTCTTCTGGATCATTAAAGGTTAGAGAGTATACATTGTTAAGAACGTTGCTCAGTGGCATTTATAAAAAGGTAATGCCTCCATTCCACTCTTTATAAAAACACATATTAGGAATAATACTTATGAACTGCATATAAATCAATTTTCAAAATAGTAGCTTATGGGCTGTAAGGACGCGAGACGTACACACATTCGTTTCCCCGTGTGCGTGAGTATGTCACATCCCGAAACATGTAAAACATTTACGTACGTAGACGAATGCGAACGCTGTATGAGCGTGCATCTCATTAAGAAGAAAATATTTTGCACACTGCGGGAAACAATACAACTGTCGTCTCTGTAAGATCCACGTGTACAATAATGATGTGCATAAGAGGATATTGTCTGAAAAAGTTGCCCCCCTGTGTGTGTGTGTATTTTTACACGAGTGTAACACAGCACACCATTGCATATTGTACACTGAAACCTCGGACTCTTTCTGCACTAAATATCGGTTGAATTCAATGACTCTGTGCCAATCACCAATAGTCAAGCTAAGGCCATGTCCGTGAGGACAAATTCGTTATTTTGTAATTTGTCATTTCGTAGGTTTCAATCCTGACGTTGTAGACAGTCACTTGTTTAGCACTCGCGGCAACACATTCTTACATGAACAGTGTAAATATGTTTTATATAAATTAAATACTTAAATTGGGCGCAATATTTCAACGATCATTATTGGAATGCTACGAATATGTTAATAAACAAGCCAATAATAGAATATCCAATAACGACTTAAAATAAAGCATGTGTTGCGAAATATATAAACAAAGCAAGAGATTTACTTACTTTTTGAAAAATGTCTAACGTATTTTATGATTAGTTATTTGTTTTACAAAAACGTTTTAAGTACGCATTCGCGCATGAGTTTTGAATGTCAAAACCAACATGACGCTGATTTTGTCATTTTGTATTTTTGCTAACATCCGCTATATACAAGATATGAAATAACAATTTTCCAAATATATCACAATGTTTGAATAAAATATCGGGATTTTGCTGCGCAAGTATGGATGCAAAATTTCCGGAATGTTAACCATTCTGAATGGAAACTATTCATGCGCCCCATTTTGTCAACACAATCTGCCATTTCGGACACGGCCTGCGTTTACAATGTAAAACCCAATGCATTTAGAATCGTGCAGTAGGTGCTTCTCTGTCATACAGAAACACGTCTTCAGTATTTGCAGTTTTCCATTAATTCCACTGAATTTAAACAGGCAGCAAGCCTGTCATATTTACTTTCGTTCGTAACAACACCTCGTAAGAAACAACCATATTGAATCCGATCATACTTCGAAGCCGACATTTGCTATTAGAGAAGCTTATTATTTGCAAACAAATATGATCGCCAACATGTGCACATACACGCCTTTGTCATATTGTTTTATACTTACATTACTGTAAATAACAATTTCCCCCCAACAACACCAACTGCTCTGTACTGATTGGTCGTAGCCTCAACATTTTTCTAAAGATATAAAATACAACTATTTATTTCAATGCTTAAGGAAATCCACCAACGCACACGACCTGATAAGTTTCCACTGGGAACCAAAACATAAGAGAACACACGCTCGTGTCTCCTGCACACATCTGAACGCATTACATAATGATTAAATATTTATATTGTTCATCCAGCTTTACTTCAGACGTCACAGCTTACGCTGTATTACGGTGTGCAAGTGTGTGTAAACACAGTCGAATCAATACATTTCTCTGTTCAATGTCTACAGTTAGTACCAAGAATAACATAAATATTATAAACTATCTTGACTGTGTCAAAAGTTTTTCGTGTATTCTGTAATGTTTGTCGTCTCCTAGTCTACAAATGGATAATAACCACAATTTACGAACACTATGTACAAATTGGAATGATTTTTGACAGTAGGGCATTCTTGTGTGTTAACTATGGGGCATATTTACATAATTATAATTTACTTTTCCTAAAGTAGTTATGGTCTGTATGCTCCATGTTTTGTTGAATGAATAGACACTTTTTGTTAACAACCACTCATTTTGTTTGCACGATTATACTATACTAACGAAATATTTTTATAACATGTACGATCATCTTCTTAACAAGGAGTATTAATTCATGCAGCAAGTGTAGATTCGATTCGTTTGTCGTGGGTATTTTCTCCTTTTTACTAGCATTCCCCTACCACTTAACAATGTTAATTGTAATATGTTAGTATAATTCTAGTTGTATGTAGTGTATCATATTTTCAAAACAGTTTTTCTTCCGATACTTAGAAATTATTTAAGACGTTTCTGGTACCTAAATTCTGAGAGGCGTGAGTCGTTTAAGCCTTACTTACACGACGCTCAATTTCTGCTACTTTCTGTTATACTCATCGGCACAACAGAAGGCATACACTTTTCTGTAGCAGAAGGGAAGAAAGAACGCAAACGTTCATACCCACACGTTATCTAAAGGGCTAATAGAAACTTGTAAATGGCAGGCAAACAACTCACAGGGGACAGGGGTACAAATACAACCAAATTTTATTTTTACATGCTTATTGGTGTATCCAAAAGGTACGACAATTATTTATTTTTCCCCCTTAAGACTGCATTGGTTTATATTTTAACGTACAAGTACTATTAATGCATGGAAAAAGATATGAGTAACGGCACTGCTTATGTATGGAAAACAAGGTACTGTATTCACATGTATGTACGACGGACATTTATGCCACTCATTAAAACATTGGCATATTATTTAAACAAGGGCGAAGATAGGAATTTACTCTAGGAAGGAATATTTTGGGGGGGGGGGGGGTATTTCTTATGTCTATTTTTGATCAAAATACAAAACCTGTATTATTACAAATTTACAGTTACATAAATTATTTATAATCAATGGCTTCACGTACAGATATTTAAACACACAATGCTATAAATTTTTTTCATGTTAAAGACAGATCACATATTCCTTGAATTAACATGTAATAAAATTGTCATTTGATTTTCAAACTTTATTTTCATTTCGATAATGGAAAAAAAGGGGGTATGTCCCAATATATTACCCCCCATCCCGGCTACGCCCGTTTCTAAATGTGTATCATTAATGAGCATAATAATCAATATTGTGCTCTCCGTAATTAAACACGCTTTTACGGTTACACGGCCAAAAAAGACAGAACTGTTACAATATTAAACTTAAGGCTTTCACGTGTGCCTGTTAACATTACTCACTCTATACAGCTCAAATTATCTACTTTAGAAAACAATTGATGATATCAGCAAACAACCACTGCTCGTTGATTGTACTGTGCTGGTACTTGCGTATTATTACTTTTAGACAAAGATATTCTGGAAATAAACTTTTCCTAACAATAAAATAAGTTATAAACATCCATAATGTGTGGCATAAAAAAAATCTCGATACCCGTCGGAGATTCGAACTCTAAAACCTGCCACAGTCCTGCGCGCTAACTCACTGTATTTTTTTTTTTTTTTTTTTTTTAAACCTTCATTTGACGTTGTTGTGACATTTTTGACGTTGACGAAACTCTAGTGAGACCGACTTGTTGACGAATTCCCAGTGCGACAATCGAACTGAGCATCTGCCACGTCGGAAGCACCGGGGACCTGAAAAAGGAACTCGGGTGTCCGCCATCTTGTCTGTCCCAGCGTGTGGGTATAGCAGACATCAGAACACTTTACACTGTTGCGGAGTTTTGACGAGGAGGAGGGGGGGGGGGCGACAGAGATGGAGTATGAGCGAGAGAGAGGGTAGACGTCAATGTGGCAACGCCGCCGACATTCCCCACTCACACGCAACGAAAATGGAATAGCGCGGCGTGGTGTTCATCCCTCGAACTACAGCTGGAGTGGTCAGAACATTTAACCTGGGGAAGTCCACTATATGTATACCTTTACTCAATGGTGAAATAATATATACAAAAGACAAGATACGCGCTTGCTATACCAGAATCAAGTGGTGGCAATGCTGTACTTCGGATGTTGGATATTCGCGCTTTTGAACACGCCGTTATTCTATGAAGTCCGGGAAGCAGTTGAGCATGCCGGGTTGCATATCAACACTGGCTTAAGTAAACCTCGCTGCTTACAGTCTGCATGTAACTTGGTAAAGGTTGCTCATGTTATACTAAGCACGTTCAAAAGCCCAGCTAAACATATACTTATTTTCACGTTGTGTATCTTCCCGCCTTATGTAAAATTAACACCGCCATGGGCCTTACCACATTATTCATGCATATGTTAAGTGGAATGGTGAAATTATTAGGAAAGGAAATATTTTACAAATATGCTAGTTCTTACACTTAGATGCATTGAAAAAATACAAGGAGAAATTAATAATTTAATTTATCACAAATTGCTACCTAACATTTTGTATTCGACCTTTACACATGACACTATTTTCCCTCCATCGTTACCAACTTTACTGGTCGAATGTCACTTAGTGCGCCCGTTAAAATATATGCAGGTAAAAGCAGAGACATTTTTCTAAGGTTGATTTCAAAAGTGCTAATTTTATCGCGAACAGCCTTTATCAGGAGTTGAGATGCAGTAACTCTTTTCTTCAAAGAAATAATATAGTTATATGTTTTACATATAATATTTAAATAGTTTATTATCCTTCGAATTAGTATATTAATATCACTGCAGCAATAAACATTAGACATTTGAAGTAAATACTGTTATTGCCTTATTTGAAAACCATTGCGGAAATATTCTTTTCATTCTTGTATTAGCTGTTCAAATATTATTCTGAATAAGTCCATAGATAAAATATATTATTGCCTTGCACCTTTATTCAGAGAGATTTTAATTTGTGGTTCATCTGGAAAAGTGTAGATATGTCGATTTTCTTAAAACTATCACCGCACCCATCGAATTCAGTTGTCAAACAGCGTGCGGGGAATGACGCGCAGTGGAACGCAAAGTGTCACGTGCATGTGCCACAACTGACATAATATTAAAGTAGCGTACTTATGCAGAACGCGAGGACAAAATATCCTGTTTCATTTACTTGCACTGCTCGTTTCAGTTATTGGCTAATGATGCATGTCATTTAAAGCACAAAAGAATGATTGCGCAACATGGTTTGCGTTTGCCTTCTTTTGTCGTGTAACACAAGGCCATGCAACTGCGATAATCATCGGGTGGCCAAACGTTATTGTGAGCCCTTTTACTTAGCGCTGTTAAAAGTGTACCATTAATAATGAGGTTATATTAAAGTTTTAAAAATATAAAACATTAATAAGTCGTTGTGAATAGTTATGGATAATAGCAGGAGCCCATTTTTTAAGTTACAATTTATTTTGTTTGCTTTAAATTACAAAGATATAGCCGTACAAACAGGTTCGCCTTGGTAGCCATTAGTCCAAACATCCTTCACATCAAGTCTACCGAAGTAGAACGTTCACTCTTTTCTGGCAAGTTGAAATAAAATCACAGCGGATAAGTTGATAAATTGTTTGGTATCCAGCGCAATACTTTCACGAAAAATGTAAAAAACAAAGAAACTACAGAATATAATCATGGAGAATGGCTTGTTATTTATTTATGATCAAATCAAATTCTTGGCTGGTTTAGTGTCGACGTGCTACTGCATATGATAAAGTTAACTAGTATTACAAAGCAATAAATTCGTAATAGTAAATATATTAACATTTTGCTAATTACGCAACTGAACCGATTTCAATAAGGAGACACATTTACGCATTTCAAGTGATAAAACATAAAAGGAAATTAGATCTGTTGGGAGATTATTCCATATTTCACAAACCATGTATGTGTAGGGTTTTATGTATTAATTTATTGTAATGAACGTCTTTAGAAATCATTTTAATTTTTTTTTTACGTTTAAGTAAGGTACTGAAAAGAACTGAACGATTTTATCGGTTGACAACATGTAAATAAACTCTCATTTTATAAATCGCAGTGTTGTATGTGATCAATGCTCACTAGTAGTTAAGCTTTATAGCATGCAAAGATATTTGTGATTTGCTTTTATTGCTCATAATTTTAATTGATTACACTGCTTATCCAATTGGATGACCGTGAAGCACAAAGTCCCTTAAAACGGTGAACGATGAAGCTTATGTTAATTCTTCGCCAGTATTCATTACATCGGGCTATAATGCGTAAAACATATTACAATGTTATTCTGAAGCAGGCAATAAATCAGAAATAAGTAAGAAGGGAGAAAAGGAAAAACAGGCTGTTCTCCCTGTTATTTGGAAAATTAATGTGTTATTTTTTTAATTGTGTGCGAGTGTCAGAAAAAAAGAGGAGAGAGAAAAAAGAGAGAGAGAAAAAAGAGAGAGAGAAAAGAGAGAGAGAAAAGAGGAGAGAAAAGAGAGAGAGAGAGAGAAAAGAGAGAGAGAGAAAAGAGAGAGAGAAAAGAGAGAGAGAGAAAAGAGAGAGAGAGAAAAGAGAGAGAGAGAAAGAAGAGAGAGAGAAAGAGAAAGAGAGAGAGAAAGAGAAGAGAGAGAGAGAGAGAAGAGAGAGAGAAAGAGAGAGAGAGAGAGAGAGAGAAGAGAAAGAGAGAGAGAGAAGAGAAAGAGAAAGAGAGAGAAGAAAAGAGAAAGAAGAGAGAGAAAGAGAGAGAGAAAGAGGAAAAGAGAGAAAGAGAAAAGAGAGAAGAGAGAAAGAGAGAAAGAGAGAAAGAGGAGAGAAGAGAGAAAGAGAGAGAGAGAGAGAGAAATCCAGCAAAATGCACATAATCCACAAGTTGCTAGCATTATCAGATAATACATGAGGCAAAACTGTGAAGGAAAGAGAAAGAGAAGAAAGAGAGAGAAAGAGAAAGAGAGGGAGAAAGAGTAGGGGGGAAAGAGGGGGAGAAGAGGGAAGAAAAGGAGAGGGGAAAGAGGGAGAAAGAGAGAAGAAGAGAGAGAGGGAAAATTTGGAGAAAGGAATGACTTATATCGACTAATGTGGTTTGAGGGGAGATTTTTGAAGGGAATATTTCATGGGCAAAACTTCATGTCAAATTACAGTAAAAGCGGTAAAAATTTAAGACGTTTCGAAAACAGTGTGTAAGGTTGTAATGACGAGAGTATGATTGAGCAGATGGCACCAACACTTTGTATAAACGCGCCAGGATATGACTAATGTAAGGAAGTAATTTGATATACTAAATGATGTTCTGAAACAACTTGACAAAGAAAATTAAAATCAGTGATTTAAAATATCGTAAAAATAACAGTGAGGAAAAAAAACAATAAAATTATTCAACATATTAACACAGGCAATGTCTAAGAATAAAGTTAAGTCTATATAATAAATTACTACGATAACTAGAATGGGTAAGCAAAACAGCAAGCTTTGAGTAATAATTAATTGGAAAACTTTTTAAACGTACCTCGCTCCTTATGCAGCTTTGATGATATGGGCCCCAATCGTGGTAGATAAATGAACTGGTTTACATCACCTCTAGCTTCGTTACAAGTTGGGATGAACTAAAACGCTTGCAAGCATAGAGAGAAAGGATATTTATCAGGTAAAAACTGTCAGCAACAAACAGTTGGTATTTTAAAATAGTAACATTTGTGCCTTAATACGAACACAAACTAAACTATTAACCGTAACACAAGTGTGTGAATTTATTTATCATGAATTCAGGTAATATACTTAGTACTGTGAACCAGGACTACTTTGCGCCACTTAAAAATGTTTTGGTGCAATTTGGTGAAGGTGTAGGAAACATTAATGGGTCAGATAACATCAGAAATTTAAAATACTTAGCTATAGTATTGTTTCTTTGCCAAATGGGCCCAAAATAAAAATTTCGTGAAGAGAAACTTACCCCTGCAGGTGCAAAGTAACACCAGTTTGCGGCACAGGGAAATAATTTATGGAAACGGTTTGTTGCTAGACTGACGTTAATGTAGCGAGATAGAATATTTTTGCATTGATTTATACAATGTTCGAGTTAATGACAGATGGAAATGCGTGGTTCTGCAAGATATTGTCAACATTAATTGTGGCTTAAGGGCGCAGACTGACCAGCCTGTAGCCCCAGAGTTTAAACAAGGAATCAGTGTTTACTGTCTAATCACATGTTTCCTAACACTTTTTGAATAAAATTTTTGAAAAATCCCCACATGTATGAGGTGTTTAGTTATTTTATAAAAAAGCCATGTAACACAACCGTTTTATACTTCTGTTAAGATAAAAGTATCCTATTTTTCATTAAATTGAAGTTTTACCATTATTTTATTATAAAGTATAACATTTCATATATAATAAATATTGATAAAAACAGTGAGAAAACACGTGTGCTGGTAGCGCCTAGTAAGAAATAGTTCTAATGCAGAATATCGTTACAATTGAGTGCGCACGAATTCGGTGCGTTGTCCTTTGGGGTAATATTCTGTACCGGACGGAGGAATATCCTGGAATTAGAACTTTAGTACGGCTTCAGAAAGGTTGCGAAGAAACCGTGAATAGATTATAACAGATTACTTCTTTTTACTATAACTGTTTCCAACCACAAATATTCTACGTAAAATTTCCTAAGAAATACTGGCATGTTAAGAAATTTTTCCAGTTTTGATGGTAGGCTTGGCAGGCAGAGCCCTTAACTCAGCCAAAGTGAAAATTATAATTTCCCACTTTAGTAGTGGTACAACCGATGGCAATTCTGGGACTGGGACAATGCCAGTTGAAGTACTTTGCATTTCATGACGTCACTCTGTCTGGGACTGGGACAATGCCAGTTGAAGTACTTTGCATTTGATGACGTCACTCTGTCTGGGACTGGGACAATGCCTGTTGAAGTACTTTGCATTTGATGACGCACTCTGTCTGTGGCAATTTGGGTAGCGCTTTTAAACAGACAGCAGAGATTACGATTGCCCTTACCTTTTTATCTTGCGCTTGCATTCAAGATACTAGGTTTCAAAGTTGGCGTGTGAGTAGTATACATAGAACAAATGTTAGTAGGAATATATTACGAGTCCGGTCCACTGTTTCTAATACAAATTTAATTTAACCATATATAATATGAACATAAAGTTCGTTTTAAAACTGATTCAGTGATCAATAACAACTATTTATGATATAATACATTTTTAATTTTAAAAGCACATGCTTGTTATTTACCTCTATTGGTAGCTTCGATGAGATTATATATAATTATTTTCGGAACTTAAATTATAAAATATCAAATTTATTGTTTGCGTTTGTTTAGTAATGTAAGAAATGCCTGCGTGGGGGAAATCTTGGAGAGATATAGTTTACGTATGTCCCACATATGAGTATTTGCCCCTGTAAAAAACGGGTGAACCCTGCTATGGTTTTCTAGTCAAATGTAATGTATACAAGCAGAACTGCATAATTAAAGTGCAACGACCTATGAGAAATCCATAGCAATAAAATTAACATCAAACGTTAGCCAACTGGCTGTTATTTTGCATGCCGCAAACCACATCGTCGAAGCTGCTGGTATTCCACACCAACAGAATTTCAATTACCTGGATAGCCCTGCTCACAATCAGGTTCTGTGCAGCCCCCTGCATAGCTACACAACACTACAAAACACACTGGAAGACACAAGAACCAACTATGTATTTATTTAAAGCAATGAAAGGCTTCCAAGTTTTAAGCAATAATTTAATGTGGAAAAATATCATAGGAATAAATTGCCTGAAAAGTTTAATTCCTTGGTAGTGTTAAAAATTCAAGGGCTATGCAAGCAGCAGCTGGACTAGTTCTATAAAGATACCTATCATTATGCCTGCTACAAATGCCAATTAAGTGAATAGAGTATTTGAAAGCAATATATATAATATATATATATATATATATATATATATATATATATATATATGTATATATATATATATATATATATATATAAAATCTAGACATCTTGAATGTTGCACACACTTAAAGTTTTGCAGAGTAGATTTAATTCAGTTCAAAATATAAGTTGCTAATGTTCTTACACTTGGCCGTTACAATAAATTACGCTTGTGTATAGTTTCATATTTAAAATGCTTCTGGCTAGCAAATTTTATGTTGGTAGAGCGATCATATACTTATTTAAATCTCAGGCACTTTATAACCACTGAAAAGTGTCGGGAAATGATGCTGCTTACTTTAAAAGTGTATTAAAAACTCTCACGTACGTGTAACGGTCACTGTACATTAAGGTGGGATCATACCTGATATAAATGTAGAGTTTCTCACATATTTATTTTATATGTAGACCTGTTCTGACGGTAGTACCGTGTACCGTTGGCCTATCAATAAAACTGTAATATACTTTTGGGGTCTAATTAACCTTAAAATATTTAATTTGTACTTTTTATGTAGAACTAAGGCCTCACTGGCCTGCTGCCGTCGTGACCCACATAATTCAAAATGGAGTATGGAACATTCCGTCACCATCCATTATCGGCAGCGGTTAAATATTCAAATTAATACAGAGTACATAGGGCTTAACCCAGGGTGCTTTCCAATATCGTGACGATTCAGAAAGGTTCGCCTAAAAGTTGCCAACTTGCACACAATTAACAAGTTACTTGACAACTGATAAAACAAAATAAAATGACAACAATTCACATAAGGAAAATTTACATTTCAGCTGCTGCGTGTACATTAATATTACGTACAACTAAGAAAATTAATTTATGATATAACAATATTACATGTGAAACATATGACATTCATAATATTTGTATGCAAAATAAACGTCCGTGTACTAGTATTATAAATTTGCATGCTAACCTAAAAGGTGTTTGAAATGCAAATCGCAGTGTTAAATAATCAGACGTTACAGTAAATATATCATACTCCACTCTTTCGTCACTGCATTATTTATTATAATATCTAATTATTCTGATATTAATGGAGATATATGGTATATTGTTGTACTATATAATATTGTATTGAATTATAAATTATATTATTACAGTACGCACATAATTATTTTTTATTTGTAAGTTCACAATACATATTTATACTGCCAAGCATTAGTATCATAAGTTCATAATATTTATTTTTGTAATATAACAGTGCATAACTTCAAATTTTTAGATAATATTGTACAGATATCGTAGTATATATTGTTTACTGGTTGTTTTGATGTTATAATAGTCAATTTCTTTTGAATCACAGTCAATATATGTTTACGAAATTATACGTTCATTTTCATATGAAAATTTAGAGTTCAAGAATAGTAACTTTATTCTTATGAACGAAACCTGCAAGAAATCAGTATATTTATATGCCTATATCTGACACACATATCTCCTTGTTCAGTTCAACGTGGCCTAATGGAGGTCGCTTTTTATACGAAGCCCGATTCATTATCACAGTGTATGCAAGCATCACAAGAGTGTAAATAACTAAGGGGAAAAAAGGCGGCATGCCGGGGTACACGAAGCTGTCTACAGGCACGCGAATCTCGGCGGTGCTACCTCACGATCAGCGATACGAGGCAGTGTTGTCGCTGGGCTGTCGCTCCGAGAGCACATTAAACTCAATCAGGGAACATCAGGGCAATCTCTGCTCGTTCGCCGCGCCTGTTTTTCACGCGCGGGAAGCAAAGCCTCGCGCCACGCTCCAGAGCAAAGTGTTGTGCAGCGTTGGAAAAAAAAAGGGGGGGGGGGGGGGACAGTGGATGGTTCATTTTCCCGCCTCGCTCTTCACCCATCAATCACGGCGCCGGGCGCCAGTGTCGTAAACGTAACAGGGCGAGCCGCCAAGTCCATCCCATCCCGCTGTACCCCATCCGCCCCATGTGCTCTACTGCGTCGTGTTGCTGCCGTGAAATGATATTGTTGTTGTCTATTCCGAGCCAGAGCCTGTGCCCTGGAAGTAGTCTGGAGCTGGGTGTGGATCTCCCTGGAGAATTTCCCACGACTCGCGCCAGCCCAATGCCCACGTAGGACGCCCTGAAACTTGAAAATATAGGAAAGGTTTTTTCAACCAGCAATGCAGCTAATAGAAGCATTCCCAAATGGCTTTATTTATCGGGTTCCTCACTCTGTACAAAAATAATTATTTTTCATGATAAAGGTACTTTATTGGATAATTTATTTTTAAAACATTAATTTCCTACACGAGCACTAAGAAAACCTTCGTTTAACTAGTTATTAATGCACAGTCTTTTAAAATTATATCATGAGTATCATTTCTATGCTTAATATGTCCTTCAATTTAAAGGCTCTGTGTAAGACTTTGAAAAATCATTAACTAAAAAAGATTCATAAGTGGTAGTTTAAAGCTGAAATACTATTTGCCATTCTTCCTCCACTCAAAATAATGTTATTAATATGCAAGTATATAACTTAAGAAATTGCGTCATAGCAGCCCTCACTCAGATGCTCGAAATGTGTATATTGCGTACGTTTTAGAATAATTATTCGAAATTTTCCACGATGACAACCGGAGACAAAGTGACAAAGCTTCTTGGTGATAACGAATGGTTCGTCATATTATTACTGAATGGATGTTTGTGCACAGTGTTTATCTATAAAGTCATGTCAAAATTGTAAAAAAAAAAATGGCCTCTTAAAAGCAGTTTATAATATCTATCAATTAATATTCCAAGAAAATTAATTATTAAACGCTTTAATTAATGCTTTATCACGTTTATTTTTCAATCAGAAACAATTCACGAGCAGTAGTGTGTGTAGTTTTCCGAATTTTAATCGACTGCATCACATAGTTGCTTGGTATGTGATGTTCACTTGTAAATATTGAAATGAAAAAGATGACATACTCTTTCTGTTGGATGTTTGATTACACGATAAATCGATCAATATTACGAATATAGAAAAATTACAACAAAATAATGTGATATCTCTCTCTCTCTCACATATATATATATATATATATATATATATATATATATATATATATATATATATATATATATATATCCGAGTATGCGGTAGCCATATACACACATCCAAATAATTTTACTCTACCTGTAACTGGTTGCATATAGAGACTATTCCGCTGTGACAGTCGACGCATTACTAAAAGACAATCGTCAATAGTCGGGCGAGCTATTACACAGAGAGTGTGTCTTTTTATCCCATTCTTCTTCCTGGAACGTGAGTCAGCATCATAATATAATTCAGGTGGCTATTATTCATTATAATTTTTGTCATAAATCTTATTTCGCGATATATATCAAAATTCTCGGGCGTAGATTTTTTATTATTTTATAATATTTTTCAGCTTTTATTTTTATTACATTTGTTACGTGCTGAGAAAGGGGGAGGGGAGAGATTTGGGTGGCTCTTAACGTCGAGGTCTGGAGAGCCGATGAGGGTGATTGAGGTGAGTATGGAGCCGATCAACGGCATCGTCCGGCACGATTCCCACATGCGAAAATCCGGAGTGACCCGACATGGGATTGAACCCGGATCGCCTTCGTGGGAGGAGAGCAGGCTAACCGCTCAGCCACCGTGGCCCACGTAAGTAGTAGGAGCGACGGGGTTCTACCCCCAAAGTAAATGCCACCTTTTTTGATTGACCTTATTAATTTGATATCAAATTAATTGAAAAGGTTAATTAAAGTGATTGAAAGGGTTAGTTAAAATTGGATAGGGTTAAGAGGATTGGAATTGATGAATTTAATAAAGGGTTAATTTTATTGAAAGGGTTAAATGCATTTAAAGGGTTAATTTAATTTTTTTCTGTTCGGTGCAACAGTGTACTAAGAGTGCTCTTTCTTTCTTTTTGTGGGGAGCAGGAGCTCTGGTACGTCCTCGCCCTTGGAGCTCTGGCACTCGATGAGGTGTGACGTGTTGGGGACAGGGTGTGTGCGTGTGCGTGTGTATATATATATATATATGGTGAGTTTTGTGCAAGAGTGGCCTAAGTGCATTTATTTTTGTTTGGTAGTGATATTGCTCGTAGAAGGTTTTGGTAGATAGGCGACTTTGAAAGATAGTGTTATTCCAAATGAATAACAGCATTGCACGAAAGAAAAAAATAATTTCAGAGTGTTTCAACGAGTTCTACCTATGAATAAATTACACACATCGAATCTAAAATTTCAAACGATCACAATTATTATGTAAGTCTCCAGTATGAAATTATTACGTAATGAAAATCAATTAAACGCAAAGAGATGAATACGTCTACAATGTGATTTTACTACCCCGAGCTGTATGTTAGAAATATAATTTACATGAGAGAAGTATAACGAACGAACACAACTACAAGAATAACAAGTGGTAAACGATCACAATTACGCGAGTCTCCAGTATAAAATGAATTGTTTAACGAGCTACAACGAATCAAAAAAATGTCCTTATAAATTAAACAACAGTCTTCCTAAACACACGATATATGTAACACTACTTGATGCCTCTCGCACATACCTGACAATATTTTAAAACACGTTCGTCTGCATGTGAGACTGGTGAGAAACTTTTGAAACGGAATCCACACATTAAAATAAATTAACTTATTAACACGTGTAAAAAAGAAAACGTTTAATATATGCCCATTTGCTCGGGAGGTCGTGGCAGCGCTGACTTGGATATAGGACTTATTTCAACTTATAACCTACTTTTAATTATAGACTGAGGTGAAAAACTCTGATATTTTAATGAAAATACAAAACTGCTAACGAACAATAGTACATGAAAATGACTAAACACGTAATGAAATCGCACAAGGAGCTCCCCCAAAACACATCCATCCACCTCGGAGGCTGGTGAATCAATGAAGTGAGCTTACGTCTACAGCCTGACTATATATATATATATATATATATATATATATATATATATATACACATATATACACATATATACACGTGGAGCGCAGTCGGAGGCTTAAAAGCGACTAAGGTTATAGCTACTCGGAAATAGATGTGAATACGATTTAAGTTACAAATGGATAAAAATTATGTTTATGACTCACGTACTAATACACAAACTGGACTAGTTTAATTAAAAACAAATTTAAAAAAAACGAGTAATGAAATCGCAACCCTTTCAAAACGCATCCGTCCGCCTCGGAGGTCAGTCAATGAATGAGTGGTTTGTATGATATGCACCAGCTCATAAGCTGTTATATATGTGGAGTGCGGTCGGAAGCTGACAGGCAACAAAGTTGAAATTTATGGGAATAACTCTGTATTAGTCCTACTACAGACAACAGTTACACAATTTTAAGAATAATTCACTTTTTAACACAACTTATTTCCGTCGAAGCGTAGGGATACTCGGGTGCCTTATTTCCGCAACACTAAATAGATAAGTGCTACATATATTTAAAAAATAACAGGTGTACTAAATTTTTTTCCGTTAAGTCTGTGAAATTCACGGCACTAGATACCGAGATAAGAGTTAAAAAAAAATCATACCAAATTACGTCGACGGAACACAGAAACGTAGTTTCAACGAAAATTATTTTATTCCTGATAAATTAAAAATATCTAATATTAAAACGAGAATTGCGGCTAACACTCACCGAAACACGGCCGACACAGCAAATCGGGGAACTCATTACCCCTTGCTCGCATCACGAAGCCCGCTGCGCACAGTGAAGTCGAGAGAGCCTGTGGTACGTCTATGCAGTGATGTTTCTCGCGAAACTATCATGGCAGCGAGTGGTCAGCTAGAACTGTCCACATCGCTTCTCACTGAACCCCCTGCCCACTCCCCCTCTCCAGATGATGACATTGTGGGAAAAGACAGTTTCAATCCAAGGTCACGGAACAAAACCCCAGAGCGTCTCTTCGGCGATCTGTCCCCCTTCCCTTCGACGCAGAGATCGTTTTCGGAGGGCTGCTCTGTCCAAGCAAATGCACTCCCGCCCTTTACCCCCCACCCCAGAGATGTTTTTCTGCTGGCTGCAGAACGCACCGGTCCAAACACCCGCCCTCGCTGTCGATCCAAGGTCACGCACTCTCGTGCAGCGAAGTTTGGACTATTCCGAATGCATTTAACCTGTCTTATTTGCAGCGAAATAAAATTTCACTAAACTCACCGATCAAAATGTATATCCCTGAAGCTAAATATTACCTGAAATCTTAATCCCCAGATAAAACTACAAACGAATTTTATATCTTAATCCCAGAAATTAATTTTATCCAATAAACTTTATACCGTTTTCCAGCAAACTAATTATATTTTCTTAGAAGAGATATATTCACTCGCTAAATTTTAAACACTGAAAGAAAAGCTATATTCTTTCAAACACACATTTTCACTTATACGAGTTTAAACTATTATGATGGAAGACATGTGCATACCTAATCAATCTTTCAATCTATTTTTAAATATTTATTCGAATAGCAGAGAAAAATACGTATTTTTTGTGTAGATTTCTCTACGACAGTAACATGTACTTATAAGCAAAGTTTCAAGTCAAAAGCATCCCATCCCAGAATTTCGACTCAACTATCTACCATAAAAGGTGCATATTTGAACTTATTTACAAAGTGTGTTCCCTAGATAATTAATTTCAACATGATGTTACTGAAATTACACGAATGAAGGTTGAAATGACTTCTATCAGAGCTGGAAACTGTTAATTTTCACTGTATTTCAATACATTCAATCAAAATTTAAAGTAAAACGACGAACATTTTGTAATCGTATACCCAAAATTTTTTAGAATAATACATTCCGAGTGTCAACAAGTTGTTTACATCTTAAAGAGATACCCGAAACAAATAATTTTATTCCATACAAAACAGTATTTACAGTTAAGACTCGTACGAGATGAATATTTCAAACATTCGCTACTCTCATACCAATGAACATTGTAGGCGAAGGTGTAAATTTTCCCGCAGTATTTGCTATGTAGTTTATTCGGTGGTCTCCATTTTCATCAATTTAGATTAAATGAGTAATCTTCAGTTTGAGGAGAAAGTTTACTTCCGAATAGATGTTCACCTCACAATGTCAGAATGACATCTAATTTGTTTCTGTATGAACGTAGTGTTTTAAACGGTATCAGGTTTCATTAATGCCGATCAAATGTCTTCCATTCTAATATTTGTATGTTACTTGCCAAGGTATGCATACTAATTCACCATGTGATTAAATATATGTACGTTAGACGGAATACTTCTTTACTAGGTATTCGGTTAAAATTAATAAATATTACTTTAATTTCAGGAATGTAGAAGGGAGAGATAGGTTTGGAAGTATTTTGCAGGGAATTTTTAAAGACTTTGTTTACTAAACGATTGTGTTCGTCGGAGGCTAGTCTATTGAGTAAACCATTTTGAGCTTAGATTGTCTTAACGGTCTTATGTTTTAAACGGGCGTATGTAATACTAATTTCGTTTTTCCCAGTAAGTTTTGTTTGATAATTTGTTATGTCGATCCCCTAAATTGTATGGAATAAAATTATTTGTTTCGGGTATCTCTTTAAGATGTAAACAACTTGTTGACATTCGGAATGTATTATTCTAACAAATGGGGTATACGATTACAAAATGTTCGTCGTTTTACTTTAAATTTTGATTAAATGTGTTCGTGTAATTTCAGTAATATCATGACAGAATTTATTTTCTAGGGAAAACAATTTGTAAATAAGTTCAAATATGCACCTTTTATGGTAGATAGTTGAGTCGAAATTCTGGGCGGGGAAGTTTTTGAATCGAAACTTTGGTAATAAGTAATTTTACTGTCGTAGAGAAATCTACATGAAAAATACGTGTTTTTCTCTGGTATTCGTAAATATTTAAAAACAGATTGAAAGTTTCAATATGTATGCACGTGTATTCCATCGTAACAGTTGAAACTTCTGAAAGTGGAAAGATGTGTGTTTGAAAAATATAACTTTTCTTTCAGTGTTTAAAATTCAGCGAGTGAAAAATATCTCTTGTACGAAAATATAGTTAGTTTCCTGGAAATCAAGAAAAAAAGTTCTCTTTAAAACGGTATAAAGTCTATTGGATTAAAATTCATTTCTTAGAATAAGATATTAAATTTGTTGGAATTTTATCTAGGGATTAAGATTTTGGGTAACATTTAGCTTCAGGGATATAAATTTTGATCGGTGGGACTTGTGAAATTTTATTTCTCTGGAAATAAAACAGGTTAAACGCATTCGGAATAGTCCAAACTTCGCTGCACGAGAGTGCGTGACCTTGGATAGACAGCGAGAGCGGGTGCTTGGACTGGGGAATTCTGCAGCCAGCAGGTAAACGTGCTCTGGAGTGGAGGTGAAAGGCGGGGTTGTGTGGGCTTGGACAGAGCAGTCATCCGAAAACGAACCTTGTGTTTGTAGGGGAGGGGGACAGATAGCTGAAGACGTGCTCTGGGGTGTTCTTCCGTGACCTTGGATTGAAACTGTCTTTTCCCATAACGTCATCTTCTGGACAAGAGGAAGGAGGAGCGATTAGGGGGGCAGTGAGGAGCGATGTGGACAGTTCTAGCTGTCCACCTCCATGTTAGTTTCACGAGAACCTCTATCCTGCATAGGTGCACCTCCAACTCTCTTGACTCCCCGGGCGGCTACCAGGGTACTGTGCCAAGGCCAAGGGGTGGGTAGCCAGCAGGTTTCGTGAAGCGATTGTGAACTTCACTGGGAGCGGCAGCTAGAGGGCTTTGAAGAGTGTAGGCATATCGAACGCCTGAGTGCTAGTCCCGATACTCGTTTTAATATAAAAAAGTTTTACGATTTTTTTAATTTATCGGGATTTCCGTGTGTTAAACCTATATAGTGAGATTACCGTGTAAACACCGTTTCTGAATTCGGTCGACGAAACTTGGTAGCATTTTATACTATCGTTTCGCTAACTAGTGCCATGAATTTCACAGACTTAACGGAAAAAATTTGTACTATGACCATTATTTTTAAAATATGTAGTACGTTTCTATAACGTTTTGCAGGATATAGTTATCCGAGTGTCAGTATATGTAATAGGCCGATTCTGACTCACCACCACTAAAACTGATAATTTTCCTTAAAAATATAGGAAAAAAACTAACATAACTATTTCCAGCTCTTTGTAACGAAAGTGTAAGAAAAAATAAAAAATCTGAAATTCTATGAAGAAAAAATAACTATGAAAATCAAGTAAATTAAAGCCAAAATCATGGCATTTGAGGGCTAAATTGAAGCTCTGAAAGCTTTTAAAAAGGAACTCTCAAAAACAAGCAATTTTAAGCTAAAGGCAAGTAATTTTAAGCAAAAAACAAGCAAATTTTAGCAGTTTTTCAGAAATGATCATGCAAGATTTGACACAAGGTGCAAAATCAAATGAAGAATATTAAAAAGATAATTGATGTAAATTAAATATTGAGTTTAATATAGTATTGAGATTACATTTTTCATTAATTTTAATCTTTAATACATTATAAAAACTTGTTTAACAATTAATAATTTTAAAGCATTTTAATTCAAAAGCTGTGCATATCAATCAGGTAATGTAATTTTATACGTACAATCTAGAATGCAAGTAATATTTTTTACCAGACTTAGATTCATGAATTTGAAAATCTGTGGCTTCAAAAATTTACCAATATCTAGATCCTGTAGTTTAATGTATTCAAACAAATTATTTAACTTGTTGAGAAGTGATTCCATTTTTTTTGTTACTTACAAAGAAACGAATTATTAAAGAAAAATTTTTTTTTTCCTTCTCAACATAAATTAATTTTCTTAATAAGTAATGATGCTCGAAATGGAACATAATACCATATCTCAATAATGTAGAAAATGCGGTGAAGTATTAAACATAGAAAGTTTTGCACCACATAAACCCACAAAAGATAAACATTTTAACGTGTGCAAAAAATATTACAGTGAATATGCTAGTAGTCGTTAGGAGTTAAAAAACAGAGAAAGTAGTATGTGAATGTGGAAAAATTGTTTATAATGCATCTCTCAAAAAGCATAAAAATTGTAAATCACACAATACAGCATTAGATAATTTAAACGAAATTCACCATGATAATTATCCAACCAAAATATGTAAAGGGTGTAATGATAATAAATCTATAAAATTATATTCTACATATGTAACTACTAAGAATAAACATGCAAATATATATATATATATATATGTTTTAGCGAATATCTTAAGAATTGTTGTCTTAACAAGAAGTTATGCGGTGTCCTTTTAATTTAAGCACATTTCGAGCTTTCCAATTAGCTTTATTTTACACATTCTTCATATATTTCTTTCTCTTATAAATACAACTATAAAAATGAAGGCTTAAATAGCAGCTGAGATGAACGGTACGGGAGTGAGGGAGTTGAGATATATTGCTAGATATTTTAAAATTACATATATAAACAGACTAAAGAAAAACGATATCATTAGAATTCTTATACCATTTATTATGCAATGGCTTATAGATGAGCGGAGAAAAAGAATGATGAGAAAAAGAAACATTGGAAAATTAGACGAGCAGCAAAAAGAAACAACGCATATTTACCATTTTCAAAAGTAAAAAATATATACATATACAAGAGAAAAATGAATTAAAAGAAATATTCCCCTTTTCTGATCAGATATTTGAAAGTCCTACAATTAAAAGTAAGAGGATATCACAACCAACAACAAAGAATAATTTTACAAAATTACCTTTAGCTGATGTCGGTATGAATTAATTATATCCCAAAGATAAAAAATAATCAAAAGAAATATTTTCATTCTATAATAATTTATTTGTTAACAGAAGAAAAAAAAAACTAACAAAAATTAGTTAGTTAATATAATTGAAAATATCTTTAATTTAGTAGACAATATTCAATTTTTTATGTTAGTAAAAAATAAGGTATCTGAGATAATAAACAATCTTATAACATTTAGAGGGGTGAAAACAAGTATTACATTATATGCCTATTTTCGCAAGCAAGATAATCATCAAGTTGAATTATTTATATTCCAATCACCCAATTATACAATATTGAATGGAGATATTAAAAGGATATGTAAATCTATAATACAAGAAATTAAAAATTATCTGAATTTCAAAGAAGAGGCTCATGATGGACATTAGATAGAATAATGGGAGTACAATTAACTATAAATAAATTTAATACATTAAATGGCTCAACATATTTAGAATAAACCAGAAGGTATTAAGAATAAGAAAGCATGAATAAATGTTAAAAATAATGATCAGAAATACTTCCTTTGGGCTGTAAAATTAGCATTATTTCCAGCAGGCAAAATTCGTACAGAGTAACCAAATATAAAAATGTGGGGCTTAATATTGATAAAGTAATAGATAAATTTGAATATCCAATTAAAATTGATGATATATCAAAAATATAAAATCAAATTGACGTATCTATAAATGTATACTCTCTTGAAGGTGAAGGCGAGAAATCCACAGTATATCCACTTAAGCTTACAAAACTTAAAAATTATAAGCATATAAATTTACTTGATTTCAAATATGATACAAGTTCACATTACTGTTGGAATAAAGATTTATCAAGGTTAGTTTCAGCACAAAAAAATAATAAGTAACATAAAATTTATATATGCAATATCTCTTGAATTCTTTACCTCTCAAGAGAAATTAAATAAACATGCAGAAGACTGCTCTAAAAATAAAGTAGTAAAAATTCAGTTGCCTTCGAAAGGAGAGCAAATATAGTCCAAAAATTATAAACATACAATGAAGGTTCCTTTGCAATATATGCCGGCTTTGAGTCAATTATAAATAATATATAAACAACTAAGCCAAATCCAAGGGAAACACACAAAATGAAATTAATCCTAAAATACTCTGTTTTAACAGAAGATGATATCGATAATGGCCTTTATAAGGAGATGATCAAAGAAAAATATAATCTTACTAATGAACAAATAAATAACAGTGGTTTAAAACTAAATGATGACTCATATACAATGAAATACAAATTCCACGAAGCATCTGGTTTTTGTTATTATATTGTAACTAATTATGGTGATTATAAGCCTTCAGTAGTATATCGAGGTCCAAATGCACATAAGATGTTTATACAATCAATAAAAAGAGAACTAGAAGAAATTGGTGTAATATATTCGCAAATTGAACCAATGCATCAACTAACCAAAGAAGTAAAAATATTATATAGGAAATCAAACGAATGTATTGTATGTGAATGTGAATATACGGAGGACAGTAAAACAGTACCATCATCACAATCATATAAGTGGAAATTAATTAATCCAGTACCTAATAATTGTACTCTACAATTAAAATTACCTAATTTTGTCCCAATTTATTTTCAAAATTTAGCCAGATATGATGCTCGTTTCTTTACTAAACAGCTAAGATATGATGATAAAAATATTGATTTAATTGCAAATAATGAAGAAAGGTTTATTATTTTTGGGAAAGCAACAGAATATTTCAAAATAAGGTTTTTAGACACATTAAAATTTATGGCAAGTAGTTTAGATAAATTATCTTCTAATTTAGCTAAAGAACAAATAAAACATACTCAAAAACAATTTCCTTTTGATAATGTAGATTTAGTTATTAAAAAAGGTGTTTATCCATACAATTATATGGACAACTGGAAGAAATTCGGAGAAACTGAACTTCCACCAAAAAGCGAATTTTACAATAAATTAAATGAATCTGATATAACTGACATTGATTATGAACACGCAAAACTGATATGGAATAAATTTAATATTAAAAACATTTGTGAATATTATTATTTATATTGAAAAAGTGACGTGTTCTTAATAGCAGACGTGTTTGAAAATTTTAGAAATGCATATGACTTAGATCCTGCCTGGTATTTTACTGCACCAGAATTATCATGGGAGGCAATGTTAAAAATGACTGAGCAACTATTAGATTTATTTAGAAGATTTTAATCCAAATCAATAGTCCAACTATTAAGCATATCTTGATGCTAATAAATTATATGGTTGGACAATGTCTCAATAGCTACCATGTGGTGGTTTCGACTGTGTTTATTATACATTATCTTATTTAGATTACTGGAGTGAAAAAATATTAAGATTTGGAACATGATTCTGAGTATGGTTATATATTAGAAGCTGATTTAGAAAACCTGCAAGAACTGCATAATTTAAACAGAGATCTACCATTGTTTGCAGAAAATAAGATAGTTTCAGGAACAAATCAATCTAAATTATTAGCAACTTTACATAAAAAAGGAAGTATGTAATACACCATCGTAATTTAAAACAGTGTCTAAATAATGGTTTAAAACTGACTAAAATACAGAGAATATTGATGTTTGATCAATCCCTTTGGTTGAATAAATGCATAGATTTGATATAGAGATGAGAACTAATGCTAAAAATGATTTCTAAAAAGATTTTTATAAACTGATGAAATATTCTGTGTTTGGTAAAACAATGGAAACTATAATAAACAGAGTTGATATAAAACTAGTATCAGATACAAAAAATGTGAAAAATTAGTAGCAAAATCAAATTTCAAAAGAAATACTATATTTAATTAGAATCTTGTGGCCCTAGATATAAATTAAAGAAATGTAAGATTTTATAAACCATTTTATGCTGGCATGTCAATTTTCGACATATCGAAAGAGTTAATGTATGATTTCCATTATAACACAATAAAACCAAAATATGGTGATAACATTCAATTATGTTATCAAGATACATATTTGTACATTTATAACATAAAAACTAAAGATTTTTACGAAGATATGAAGTTGATGATAGAAAAATTTTATACAAGTGATTATCCAAATGACAATATTTATAATATGCCTCAAATAGATAAAAATGTTTTAGGAAAAATGAAATATGAATATAATGGTAAAATAATGAAAGAATTTGTTGGTTTACGATCAAAAATGTATACATACAGAGTTAAAGATTAAAAAAAAATAAAAAATCGAACGGAGTAAAGAAATGTGTTATTAACAAGCGAATAATATTTGATGACTATAAGAATTGTTCAATTAAACAGAAAATGTAATATAGAACAATGAATTTGAGAAGGAGTGAAAAACATGAAATATATACAGTGAGAAGTTAATATAATTGCATTAAGTTCTTATGATAACAAAAGTATTATGGTAGAAAATACAATAGATAAATTTCCATATTGATATCAAAATAAAAATTATGAATTAATTTTTATATTATATATTTTGGAGATATTAAAGGCATTCAAGGGGTACCTTTAACCTCCTTTAGTTTCCAAAAGAATATCAATATCAGCACTGTCAAAAACAATTAGTTTGCCATTTTAGTCTCTAATGTCTTAAACAATATGATCAAAATGTTCATTATTAATTTTATAAAAAATTGAATATGCTGGCTCATAAATAATAGAATCTCTCAACCCGTACACTGTTTTTGGTGGAAAACTGGGTATTATATCTGTTTCTAAATGGTTTGATTCATCGTATTTGATAAACATACCATATGCCAAATTACACTGTCTGTTTTAATAGGTCAAAATTTGGTAATTTAGTACCTACAGCAATTTTGTCTTTTTCAATATGCATATATCTTTCAAAACTACGAATATCAGATTGTCGATCAGCAAATTTAATATTGTAGTTAGAATTAACCGGTATTTTTTTACATTATCTGCAGTTAATTCAATGTTGTTGAAAATGATTCAATTGAATTTATAGATTCTTTTAACAATTCTTTATTATATTGACCTCTAGGAATAATTATAGCATCAAATTTACCAACAGGACTCATGTGTTCAATTGTCATTATAATATTGTTTTTCATATATGGTGCTAGAAATTTTGTACGAGAACCAAACAAAGCAATCGATTTTTCACTATGGATGAAATCATAATGAAGTTTCATCTTTAATATAGAACTATTAATTTTTAATTTCAGTACTTTATAATCCATTTATTACAAAAATTATCTTATTAAATGAAGAAAGTTAAATGGAGTGATGGTGTTTTTATTCATGAAGATAATTTCGAAATTAAAAAGAATGGTGAATTCTTGCATGATAGCATGAGGTTAATAATAATAGGTCCAAACAAGTCTGGATAAACTAATTTGATGATAAATTTTATTTATAATGCAAGATGGATAAATTTTAATAAATTGTATGTTTGTTCAAAAATATATTGAATTACAAAAGGATTTTACTATGTTATCCAAAAAACTTAAAAGTTAAAGAAAAATTGGCATTAAAAAATTATGATGAAATGACTCCTTTAGATCCATGTGGAAATGATTCTCTAGTTATATTTGATTATGTTATTTTAGACAATCAAGATATAATTCGCAATTATTTAACTAGAGGAAGATATAAAAATATAAATGTATTTTATTTAGCCCAAACATATTCAAAAATACCTAAACAATTGGTAAGAGATAATACAAATTGTTTCTGTATATTTAGACAATATGATACAAATGTAAAGCACATATATAATGATTTAGTTGGTGGAGATGTGACTTTTGAAAAATTTAAAGCGATTTGTGCAAAATGTTGTGATGAAGATTGTGATTTTATTATTACAGATTTGAGTAAAAAATAAAAAAGGAAAGTATAGAAATAAAATTATAGATTTTATAACTCGCATCTAGATATCTGTTAAACATTGTTATGATTTACATTCATTCATTCATTATGTTTTACGTTTGTTTATTATGATTTATGTTTGTTCATTATGTCTTATGTTAATTTGTTACAGGGTTCCTTGCATGGTGTAACAACCCCTAAACCTGAAGATCACTGGCAAGATGTAACAGCCTGTAAACCTTTATAATTTTGTTTAATAAACAATTTAATCGATATATAATTTTTCATTTCCTGTATAAAATTATGTTATTTTAAATAACACACAGAAACACTCATATAGTGTACACTTACAAAAATTGAGTCAATTCTAGACACAAATAATAACAAATATATTTAATCTGGTAAACAAGTTTTCATGATTGCTGATGAGAACAATAATCCTTGATTTAGAGGAACTCATGTAACTAGTCTTTTGTAATACAGAAAACCAAGAAATGAATTATATTATACTGTTGATAATAATGATAAAAAGAAATTTAATAATTTTAAAGTGCCTTTGCCACGATGTTCAGAACTCCAAAATGTGCATGGAATTACACTTAAAACTCGTATTAGATAAGGAATTCCTTTTTAATTATTAACAACAAAATCGGAGATTAATTGTTCAACATATTCTTTATGCTTACTTTTTCACTGTAATAATATTTACTTCCAGCATTTTCTTCACGCTGTATAACTAACCATTTTTTAATGAAATTTCTAATGAAATACATCCAAACATATTCTTTTGGTAAAACTATTGTATATTTTTATGCCATTTCCAAATTTAAAATCATCAAACGTAAAAATTGCTCTTTCGGGTGTGTTTGATGCTGATTTTAACTGCTGTTTTATATGTCGTTCATAAATTAAATCATAAAATGGTTGAATTATATTCTTGTTCTTCTAACTTTGAGTCGCATTTCTTTGTTTATGAGGATCATATCCTCGGAATGTTAAATTTGTCTCTATAAAAATATCTTTGTATTTTTCATAGTCATCCTCAGTGTATTTATCATTAAGATATAGTTATTTTTCTTTAACTAACAAATTAATAAGGCCTTCTGTTAATATATTTTCTTTACCATTAACATATATTTTATCATTGTTTATGATTACTTCTGTATTTCAAATTTCAAATTTATGATTTTTTTACTTATGAAAAAATTGATTTTTAAACCCCAAATTGTTTACAAGTTTCTTTTCCGATATTTATTGTAGAATCAGGTGTGTGTTGCATCAACTTTTTCAATGGTACTATTCCCATTTGCTCTTCCAAATTAGGGGATTGTTGTTCTGAGAAAAATTCTCTTTCGAATGATGTTTCTTCAGGAGTAAGTGGGTAATCTATATTTTTGCTACAACAGGAACTAGTGTTGTTCTTAAATTTATTATTTTATTCATTTATTTTTCTCCTTTTTTTTTTTTACCAATATTCCGTAATTCGTCAATTAAGGGTTGCTCTTTCGTCTTATTTTTTCATATTTGTCATGTCATTTTTTAATATTTTTTCTATTTTTCAATGAACAATTTAACTCGAGAAACTCCCTTTAATTCTGCCATATATATTTTTTTACTTATAAATGAGTTATAAATATACCGAGAGTTTTGAGAGGCAGACTTTTCCTCCAACTGATCAAACTAAGGGAAATTTAAATGTTTGCACTTATAGAATCGAATTTGATATTCCTACAAAAAATGGCTTTTCTTTTCTAAATGATGCTTATCTTTATCAGCAAATTAGTTTACTAAAGAGAGATAAGGTTGGAGCTGAGGCAAACTATGATTAATGAGATAATATTGATATTTGTTTAAACTTATTTCCTTTCCAATTTTCTAGAGTAGAAATCTCAAAACATGGAAATATTATTTAAGCTGTTGATAATCCAGGCATAACAACAATGATGCATGCTTTATTAAGGTCACCAAGTGAACAAAATTACTTAGAATTTATTGGTGTTGATAATCTATATCGAGATAAATCTGTCGAGTAATATAACAATAGAGGTTAAACTGTTTCTAGTAATAAAACAAATGAAATTATCTATCCTCTTAGATACCTGTTAAGTTTTATTCGTGATAATATTTAAGTTTATTGGAAAGGTTGCTATAAAATTACTTTTTTTCGTAATTCTTCTGATAACAACGGTTTATTTCTTTCTGGAACTATAGATAAAGATTATTAGGTTCCGAAACATCGTCCTGATCCTGGTAAAATTGTTATTGAAAAATTATAAATTATGTGGCCTATTGTTGAATATGAATCTAACACTGCTATTGCAATTAAAGAAAAAATATACAAAGATCCAAAAGTACCTATTGGTATTAATTATCGGCAATTTTTAGAAATAGAAGTTCCTAAAGGAACAGCTGTTTTTAACTTTGATATAAAAGATCAGTTTAATAATTTACAAATTGATATTCCTGATTTCGTAACTGTAGGCTTTCAATTTAATAGAAAATATCATGCTGAACAGCATAAACACGCTGCTATGTTTGATCATTGTGGTGTAAGAAATATGTATGGTAGAAACAATTTCTTGCTTATAAAGAATTTAGAAATTCAAAACCAAACTAGATACCGGCTTTAGAAATAATGAACTTTATTATAAACCAACTGTAAACTTTGAGGTGATACTAATTACTATTCATTTTGGGGGCAAAGGCCTTTATATGTTATTGATTGTTCATACAGAAAAACAACCATAGTTAAAGAAAATCCAAACATAAAAATTTGTGTTGATTTTAATAAAAAGATTGAAGAAAAAGGTACCATTTGTAATGTGTTTTTAATTATTTGAAGGAATCTTACTTACGATTATTTGAAAGAAAGAATTACTGAAGATTGATATTGGTTTCACTTTATTAAATGGAGGTATCACAAAAATGTTTCGATATTTTAATACAATTTTTTAGACTCATAGTTAAGTGGTCGCATTGAAAAGTTTTACGAATTTTTTTAGAAATATAGACGAGTTATTTGATCAAATAAAAAGTCATGTCCATACTTCTAATTTATTTTTTTCTATGTAAATAAAATGCCTGTGTTGCCTTGCAGTTTGACAAACATTTCAAATGGTGATAGTAGGTCAAACATTCCTTTCTATAGATTAGTAATGCATATGAAGAGCTAAAAAATATAGTTTACAAATTTCATTCAAATTTACAAAACTTAAAATTAACTATTCAAAAAATATTAATGATAAATATTGCCTTCGAGGAACAAGTTTTTAAAAAAATTAGATGAAAACTAAGATACTGATTATTTCATTGAATTTATTTAGTTTTTCAATCAAATTCATTATCTGCATTGAAACAAGATACTTCATCATTAGAGCTTTCTAAATCAGATTCATCATCCGAATTTTCTGAATCGACTAAAAAACTTCTTCTGCGTTCTAAATTTTTCTAAAATTGCCAAAACCATCTGAATTTGAATTTTCTAATTCTTCTAAAACATCTGAATCTGAGTTTTCTAAATTGTAGAAAATATCTGGATTTTCTAAATGAGCTGAAACAATTGAATAATAATCAGAATCGTCCACTTTGAAAACAGATTCGTATTCAGCTTCGTAATCAGGATTAGAATAGTAATCTACATAAAAATCTGAAAGTCTCTCGTAATCACATTCGTAAACAGAATCGCTATCTGTAATTGGCAATCATTTATTTTGAATTTTTTTTTGCTACAACGATTTATAAGAAATATTTTATAAAGAAAAATACTTTTTACGTTTCTAGAAAACGTGAAAATTACTTGAAAAACGAGAAATTTGCTTTTTTTTTTTTTTTTTTTTTTTTTTTTGCATAGTTTTGCTTCTTTTTACCTTGTGTTAAATCCTGCACGCCCATTTTAGAAAAAACTGCAAAAATTTACTTGCTTTTGCTTAAAATTGCTTGTTTTTGGTAGCACATTTTTAGAAGCTTTTAAAGCTTAAATTTACCCTTCAAATACCTTGATTTTGGCTTTAATTTGCTCGATTTTCATGGTTTTTTCATCGAATTTCAGATTTTTAGTTTTTATTTTTTCTTACTCTTTTGTTACAAATAGCAGGAAATAGTAATTTTAGTTTTTTTTTTTTCCCCTTTATTTTTAAGGGAAATTATCGGTTTTAGTGGTGGTGAGCCAGAATCAGCCATTTACATCTACTAGTGTCACTACACTTCGACGGAAATAATTTTAAGTGAATTATTCTTACAATTGTGTATATTTCATTGTCTGCTGTAGGACGAATACAGAGTTTTTCTCGTAAATTTCAACTCAGTTGTTATCGGCCGTGCTTCTCGTATATAACAGCTTGTAAGCTGGTGCACGTCATACATTTCATTCATTCATTGACTGACCTCCGAGGTGGACGGATGTGTTTTGGGAGAGATGCTATTTCATTACATGTTTTTTTTAAATTCGTTGTTCATTCAACTAGTCCAATTTATGTATTAGTACGCGAGTCAAACATTATTTTTATCCAATTGTAACTTAAAACGTATTCACATCTATTTCCGTGTAGCCACGACCTTAGTCGGTTGTAAGCCTCCGACTGCGCTCCACGTATATATAGTCAGGCTGTAGACGTAAGCTCACTTCATTAATTCACCAGCCTCCGAGGTGGATGGATGTGTTTTGAGGGAGCTCCTTGCGCGATTTCATGACGTGTTTAGTCATTTTCATGTACTTGTATTCGTTAGCAGTTTTGTATTTTCATTAAAATATGAGTTTTTCACCTCAGTCTATAATTAAAAGTAGGTTATAAGTTGAAATAAGTCCTATATCCAAGTCAGCGCTGCAGCGACCTCCCGAGCAAATGGGCATATATTAAACGTTTTCTTTTTTACACGTGTTAATAAGTTAATTTATTTTAATGTGTGGATTCCGTTTCAAAAGTTCCTCACCAGTCTCACATGCAGACGAACGTGTTTTAAAATATTGTCAGGTATGTGCGAGAGGCATCAAGTAGTGTTACATATATCATGTGTTTAGGAAGACTGTCGTTTAATTTATAGGGACATTTTTTTGATTCGTTGTAGCCCGTTAATTAATTCATTTTGTACTGGAGACTCGCGTAATAATTACGATCGTTTGAAATTTGTGATTCGATGTGTGTAATTTATTCATAGGTAGAACTCGCTAAAACAGTCTGAAATTATTTTTTCTCACGCAATGCTGTTATTCATTTTGGAATAATAGTATCTTTCAAAATAGTGTATCTACCAACACCGTCTACAAACAATATCACTACCAAACCAAAAACATTTACACTTAGGCCACTCTTGCACAAAACTCACCATATATATATATATATATATATATATATATATATATATATATATTACACACACACACACACACACACACACACACACACACACACTGTCCCCAAAACGTCACACCTCATCGAGTGCCAGAACTCCAAGAGTGAGAACGTACCAGAGCTCCTGCCCCCCCACAGATAAGCGGTTAATTCAGAACTTTCGAGAATCACTAATACAAAAATCCCCTATCCGCTCCTGCTCATGCTTAAACATTAGTGTGAGTGTGGGTTAGAATGCCCATGACATCTGTGTATAGGATGTTCACGGTAAAGTGAGCACTTTTGAAAGCCCTCTCATTAGGAATAAGTGTAAAAAAAAATGTATATAATTTTAGCATTTGACGTTATCTTCCGAAAGCGGTGGAATATATACACTCTGTTTGTTACTTACATTACATTATTTATTTTAAAATGTGGTTAAAAGATGAAAAATGCAGAAAGGAAAATTGTAACTGGGACCTCAAAAGTGCTCACTTTACCGTGAACAGCAAATGGTAACCACTCTTCTAGTCTCAACTGTGAACTAACTGCCTTTCTTCCTTGATAACTGTAAAAATTAGGCATCTTCGACTAAAGTTAACACTGTTTTTTTTTACTATAGTGTAACTCAAATAGTTACACAGAGAATACCGAACAAAATATTTGTTTGCATAGGGCCAAATATATATTTAGCTGCCCTAACGAAATATATTGTTGAGCAAATAAAATGAAAAACCAGCAAAATTACTTTCGTTCATCTAACAAAATATATGAATGAATAAACAAAATCTGTGTGTTGGGCCAAAAAAATTAGACTGCCAACAAAATATTTTGTTGAATCAACAGTATACATTTGTTTGGCCAGTTATTTGACTACCTTCGTTCGAAAATACAGCTCGAGAGTTCGTTTGTATTTTTATGACAATTAGGATAGTAACCGTGTTTGTTAGTGCATTTATTGATCCTCAACAATCGTATAAACACATTATTAAATAGATGCAACAAAAAACTGGCAAGTAGAGCTGTAAAACTTGACATATTTATTTGCATGCATTGCCCAATACTTGCAGTATATCTATTTAAAAACTTTCCAGCGTCAGCAGTTGTCACATTAGCTGAGATTACTAAGGCGTAGCGCTCGGACGCAGCGAACTTAGTTCGAAACTTTGTCGAACTTATAAGATCTCTTTTATATCGACCCAAACTGTTTAATGAACGTGTAGCCAAACAAATTTTTAGTTGCACCAACAAAATCTTACAGTTCGGGGCAACCAAATAAGAACAACGAAATAATTTGGTTTCAGCAACAAAATATTTTATTGCCTCTATACAAACAAATAATTTGGTTGCACCAAAAAATTTTTGTTTGATCAAAAAAACCTTTTTCTCAGTACGTCATATTAATTTTTTTTTGTAAATTTGCGTGTTTGTAGTTCTAATCAAATGTAAAAGAAGTTGCATCGTTTCTAAGGGCCTGAATTTGAAAAGGATTTTGGCAATCCCTTAGCCAACGTCGTTGAGATGCGCAAAAGAAGAAAATAAGTCAACATCTTTATAGTTCATTCATGGTTACTTCAAGCTTTTCTGTAGCGCTGCCAAAGGTATACTTCCAGGATATTCCTCCGCCTCATGCTAACTAAGCTTAACCGAGTATTGAAAATTTTACCAACGAGATAACGCACCGCATTAGTGCGCGCTCAGTGTTATAATATTTCACATAAGAAATATTTCTTACTATGCGTTACCAGCGCACATACTGTGAGCGTGAATAAGTTGTGCTTTGTGAACAAGAACCGAACATTTGCTTACTCTTAAACTAAGAAAATTACAACGAGTTGACAAATTATACATAAGAGTGGGAAAAACGAACGTTGTTTAATGCGAGTGAAGGTATCACAGAACAATTAGCGATAATACACACTTCCCGCACATTCTAAATCACGCTGGAGTTGAAAGCTTTTTTTAAATGCCTTTTAAGAGCGGACATTTTACATAGTCTATTGAAGATACGCTGATTTATGCGTTTTGGCGTAAAAAAAAAATATTTTGCGCGTTACTGTATGCGATGGCATTCAGCGCCTACAACCCATCACTTTGTGTCGATCGTTGACCGCGGACGCCAATCTCATTACGTCATGAAACATCCTCCGCACGTTTTTACACCACAGATGGCACAAAATTAATTACTAAAAATACAACACGACATAACTGCATTTTAACCCCAACCACGGTAGGCCATACAAGCAAATCTGGGTAGACAAACTGACCTTTCGGAATAACGCATTAATATAAAAGTCTCTAGCACATTAACAATCCACTTTGTTAAACTTAAGCGTAGCTAGGCAATGTTATTCGAATATTATTATTAAATATCACGCAGCAAAATAAATAAATTGTCCAAGGAATCTACGACATAAAAAGTCTGTAATTTATAAATTAAAATGCAACATAAAATCGAAAATAAATATAATAGTAAAACAATGCAGTAAAGATTCATGAGATTCACTGAAAGAAAAAAAAAAGACAGAAATTCGTAAGGTTTTTAGTTCAATATTTGCAAATAATATTTTGATATAGCTGAAGGGGAAATATTTGGGATTCGCGAGTTTGGCACTTCTTTTGTTTCAGATTAATTACTGCGCACAAAACTCAGCGGGAAAAATGAAAATTATTTTTAATGTCTAACACAGTCAGAACGGAGGTGTAGTTGGACAAAGGAGTGCCCAACGTGCGCCCATAACTGAAAGGACTGCCAGGGACTTGGCTGTTAATGGAATCCGCGGATGCTCGCCCGTCCGAAACACTGGGGTGTCAGGTGAAAATTCGAAATTCCTCGCGAAGATGTGAATAATGGACCCCGCGACGATAATTAACTAGCCGGTGCCGACCCGGCGTAGCTATGTGCGGCCCGCAGCCACTCACACCCCCACCAATCCCCTTCTCTGGGGCTCCCTGTGGGGGTTGGAACGCGTATTAAGCAGAGCGTATTTTGCTCGCATCGGCGGTCCTCTCGCCGCCATCCATTGCATTACAGTGACTTATCATCACGCGAGTGAAGTAATTAACGCCCGTCGCTGGCCTGGATGTAGGACTGCTAACTGTCCGGTATTTTGTGCGGGATTCCCGCATCCCGGTGCTGAAAGAAATATCTCGCGGACGCAGGAAGAGACGTCATACATCCCGTATCTTAAACATCCTCGAAAATAAGCTGGATTGTAACAAACAATGTGCCAGTCTTTACAACTTCGATTAAAGGTACGTTTGCTCTGAAGCTTTAACCCAACGGCCACAGACAGTTACAACTTGACACCAACATATCGCACTTGCTGAGATGTGCACAGTATATTTTCTCCCAGTGTGCACTGGTGTCATCTAACCGATTAAATAATACATTCAAATCGCACCTATATGTATCTCTGGCTGCAGCTAATAGCTTGTTGTTTTATTTTCACAAAAATTATTCACTGGTGTACAACACTGACTTTTGCACGTTACAGATAGTACTTAAAAACTGTTTTTGTTTTAAATCACTTTCTTTGACTTTTTCGTAGGGGTTGTCGTGTGTGAGTTCTGGGAAGTATCCCTTATGAAAAATCAGAGAAAGTGAGTAACACTAAATAGAATGAGTACAGGGTAGACTGCATATCAATTTCGTAGCGAATAACTTCTGGGCCCCAGCCTTGAACTTATTTTTTTCGCATTTTAAAAGTCAAAACCTTCGACCTAGATCAGCGCATTGTTTGAACAAATACGTGTTTGAAAATGTTGCAATACTTGCTCTTACCAAGGTCTCACATTGCGTGTATTTCTAAAACATAGAATCACAAACTGGTTTTGAACTACATCCTTTATTTCAAAAGGGTTTGTTTTATCGACTGTGTATACGGATTTACTAAACCTTTACATATAACAATGAACGATAAACTGTAGTTAGGGAATAAATGTTTGTTTACTTCCTCGTATAGTAGTAACTTGTAGAAACCCCGAAACCAGTACACACGCAAAAAATATTTGTTAAAAAATTTATGACCTTTTATGAATAAAAATTAAATAAAAATACTAAAACCTTCTCAATTCAATCATAATGTCTCCTCCTTGAAAACTCCTGCCAAAAACTGATAAAAATACATATTTTTCTTCAATACTGGTACACATAAATCTAAATTTTTTACAGTCGTATATAGTAAATTTTCTTAATTTTACGACAGTGGTTTTAGAATATTATACTGCTTTTGCGTGTTGTGTCCCTAATTTTGCCCAGATATACACAGGAGAGCTAAATACAATTTTTCTCTTTCATCAAGGTGAAACCAGATAAAAAACATAAATATAAACAAATATACTATCAGTGTTTGAACACGTAGTATTGAAAGTTCTGTAAGAAATTCTTGAGAAATTTGAGCAAAGCGTGCAGAAGACGAAAATCAGTAATGACTAATTTTTTTGCATATGTATTGTAGGTACACCAACTTTTTCAGATTTTCCACAAGCGGCAATTCCGACAACTCGATATACGTTTGAACTCAATAAAACGACCAAGGAAAATTCTTATAGAAACTAAGTTTCATTTCCCGTAATTCGTAAAAGGAAGTACCTCTTTTAGCTGTAAATGTGTCACAAAAAAATATTAGTTTCAACCATGTTCACAATTCAGCGTGATTTGAATTTCTGATTTTGCCCGCTTCAAAACAGACGCGACCAACACACACTGAACTAAAATATACTATACGCATCTCGGCTGCAGCTCAAATTTCGGCAAGCGCTACTTCCCTTGACACACATGTAGATGAATGTCAGCTATCGGCTGTTCACAGAAAAGTGAGCACTTTTGAGGCCCTAGTTTCTTATTTTCCTATCAGCCGTTTGTTATCCTTCCACCATTTCTAAAAATAAATATTGTAATGTAAGTAATAAACACAGTATGTATTTTCACCTGACTCGGAAGTTAACGTCTAAGGCCACAATAAAATATATTTATTGATTATTATTCCAAATGAGACGACTTCTAAAAGTACTCGCTTTACCCTGAACAGTCTATATTGGCGTCAATTGTAATTATCTATGGCAGTTGGGTCCAGAGTATAGGGATGAAAATAACCGTAATCACGAAAATGTTAAATTACTGATAATGTGTTATATCAATATTCAGTTCATCGTGATATACGGGATACCTATACGTAGGCCCCGAGTATTTCGCAGATTAAGTTGGCAGCAAGCTAGGCTTGACAGTCCTCTATACACTCGAGATAATATCGTCTGCTTATTGGTTGCGGTAATCCAGTGAGGTCTCCGTACAGGTCAGTTAAACACTCACTCCCACTACTGCTTCCCGTTTGTTACTGGCTCACAGTTAAACGGGGCGTGTCTAAACAACTGTCGTCCAATCACAACAGCAGGAGAAAAGAACACGTGTTTGGAGTCTACTTCGCCTCCGAATGAATTCGCGAAATACTCTTGGCTCGAGACGTCCCGTCCTATGCTCACGCGGGACGATTCTTTCAGCCCCAGGATACGAGAAATACTTTAAAATACGGGGCAGCTGGCCACCGTAATGTGCGGTCTCTGCTAACCACCTGCAGGAAGTTGCGAACTCAAAATAGCTTAAGATGCAGAAGCAAGAACGCCGCTCCCCACGACAGCAGCCTCTACCATCACCGGCAAGACGATCTGACTTTCCGCCAAGCTTGGCTGTCTTACAACGACCATAGCTTTTATGAGCGTACTAGTGCAAAAATATATATATATATATTTTCCTCGTTTTTCATTGAAATAATAGTCTGACCGAAGTATTACCACATTAGTTTTCAAAATCACACACAGGTATATTTGGAAAGAGTTCAAAATAATTCTGTAAGTCTTCAGATTACCGCAAAGAAAGATCATGGAAACTTTTAATGGGTTCGCTCTATGTTAACGTTTTAAGATCTATACCATAGAAATGTAACTATAACAATCCCTAATTGCAAGTTTGAAAAGTTTCTGATTTCAAAAAGAAAAATTATTTTAAGACATAATTTAGCAGAAATGAAATTTCAAGTTCATATAAATTAAGATAGATCTTTGTCAAGCTTCCATTGCTATGTCAGAAAAAGAACTTATCCGAATAACTAAAACATATATATGCACACACACACATTATATATATATATATTATATATATATATACACTTTTTTTGAGTAGCTGTAAGGTTCCTGTCTAAGTGGATTTTTTTTCCCTCCAATAAGTTACTGGAGCACGGGAGCGACAAGAGCGACAATGATATGCGAATCGATTACCCTATCGCCCTAAGCGCCAAACACTAACTAGCGAGAATACTATCCGCTGCGATGTGCATAACAATTGTGCCATTTTAAAATAAGTCACGGTTATTTCCTTGTAATTCTAGGTACTGTTTTTAAATATTTTAAGATACCTAAATTCAGTAATTATGTCTAAGAAAATTATTTCGATTAACATTCATTGTTTTGTTACCTTTTCGTATTCAATTAATGCAGTAAATTATAGGCTTAATCTCCATTCGTGAACTCTTATATTTGATTATTAATTGTATTATATTTATCGGGTATTTATTTATAACATAACTTGTTATTGTAAATGTTTTCTATTTTTACATTTAATGACTTATCAGAGCATACGAAATGTGTTATTTGTGTATTTCAGTCCATTTCATCATTGTTTGTTACTACTCTTCTGTTTAAATATTCTCGTTACTTTTTATTTCAATTCAGTTTTGTCTGTACTTTGAAAGTCATGTTTTTAATCTTGTTAATCGCCTGCCCACTGGCGTGTCGTGCGATTATTTATTTACCTGCTGGATGTGCATTGCAGCGTAGCGAATTCCTTTGGTTGTTGCAGTCCGAGACGAGCCTCCCACTCATCTCCCTGCAGCCTGCAATTCTGCTGTTCTTTTGCCACACTCAGGCAGACGTGGGGTGGTTTTACAAAAAAAAAAAAAAAAGTATTTTGTTTACGTCGAAATTTTTCCCCACCTCGGTGTGTCTCGGCGCGGTAACTCGTCTCTTCTGGACAGCCTGCGTCACCTATCGTCGGAAATCTAACCTCGCCATTCGTCTTTTGTTTGGCAATTCTGCCTTCTTCGCGTGGCGTTGTTCAATCACTATCCACCCTGGTGTGTGTGTGTGTGTGTGCGCGTGCGTGTGCCAGCATCTTGTTCGTGCTGCTCTCTGGCTGCGATGGCGATTTTCGACACTTTAATGTTCACTGTGCGTTGTCGTAGTTTTGCCATCGTGTAGTCAGTGGTAGTATACGCGCAAGGAATTACAGGTTGCGCTTCTTCTTTAGATTTATTTTCGGGTGTTAAAGTGTTCATCATGAAAGTCTTCAGTTGGTTACTATATTCGTATGTACCCCTCTGTGGTAACACTACTATTGCTTCGCTGGTTCTCCGTCACGCACCAGGTATTCTAACTTTTATTAATTTTGCGGTCGTTTTCATTTTACTAGTGAGGCTTCCAGACCCGGTCCTTTCATACCCGCCCCGGCCTCGCTCGGTTGCGATTCTCAAATGTGGCGTCGTTTAGGTTTACAGCACGTATATAGACTCCGATTAATAATGTTTTTTCCACAAATTCTTAGTAAGTGAACCATTAAAAGACAAAAATTGTTATTGTGGGCCATCCTTAAAATATAAGCATATGCTATCGCGGGCTTTTTGTTGTCTTTTTTTTTTTAGGTCTACAGTTCTGTAGTACATTAATTTGGTGTATATCTTATGGTTTCGTCAGCGTAAGCCATGTAAGCGCCCGAAAAGCGGCTTTTTCCGTCTGTTATAAAACGTCGACATTTCTCTACTATACTCACATTGAATATCGATGTATTATATACCTGAACCTTCGTTAAGAAATCCTCTAAATGATGGTAAAACCGCATCAAAATCCATCAAGTAGTTTAAAAGCCGTAGCCGAATACACAGACACACGCGGCCGGACCACTTTGTTTTATACTATGCATAGATGGTGGGCGGGTACTTGCTCGTCTCCCTTTCCTGGCTTCTGCTTCCTGATGTGTGGGTACGCGCCGCCTTTCGCGAGTTCTGCTTACTGGCGGAGCTGTTGCAACCACCTCCGACTCCCAAGTCTCCAGGGAGTCTCCAGGGTGATACGTTCCGCATATCTGGCTCTCGACTGCTGTGTGCTAGCCATCGCGGTAGCTAAGTCACAACGGAACTTCTGTCACTTCAGAACTAACCACGCGGTGGAATTTAACTTTTCAAAAATAAACTTTTCCAACGAATTTCGATTGTCATGGTTCGAAATGTTTCCTAGCGGTTCGTCTTATTTGCAATGGAAACCTCATTTAAGTTGGTTTGATATTATCACATTCTTTTACAGTATATTTTTTGGAAATGTTAGACATCAGATGTTAGGGATTCATCCCAGTGGCCTTTTGCAATTCATTGCATAATATTAAAAAAATTTTAAAGTTAACATAATTAATTTTGTTATGGGAATTATTTGTTGTTCTATCCAGCTTTCCGTCATTTTAATATATATTTGTATAATATGAATCGTTGGACTTTGGATTAATTTGTTGTCTTTGCGATGTTTTGTGTCACTAGTAATAGACAGGTATATATTAGCATTGTTAAATATTATCTGGAAGAAAACAAATAAGTGATTAATAAAATATAAAAATATTTAGTAAAGCACAACCACAAGAATGTTCTTTTTAATGATTATCAATTATGTATTCATCTGGACCTAAGATTTACTGTTTATACAAAAAAGTCTTCTTGTGTGCATATATATATATATATGATTTGATTTCTCTCTTTTATGCCATACATTATCTATGACTCAGCATGTTTATTTCTGTATATCGTTTCCTCTTTGTTTGTGCCTGCTTCCATGGTGATTTCGTTATTTTTGTGCCGCTTTGTTATGTTTTGTGGTATTTGTTTTATGTTGTTTGTGACGAGAATTCGACGTGCTACATTGCTTATGGAAGTTGATATTTTATTTGTTTATTATATTTTGGTTGCAAATGAATCTCACCATGAGACTTCAGATGGTGATATTACAATTTTATTTCTATCAAATCTGTAGCAATACTTAGCATAACTATCATACATCCACACGTATCTTATAGTATATTTTGTGACAGATCAATCTGTAAAGGGTAGTTTTTAAGTAACAATGGGCGACTAAAAATTCTTGTTTTTACTTTATGCGTAATGCTTCAAAGTTTGTATTTATTAAGTTTACTATGGTTTTACGTTGCATATGAAAGAAGAATTCGTATATGTTGTAATATCGTAAAATATTTCGTAAGAAAATTATTACTTAAATCTTTAAATAAATCAATTGTTAAAAATCTATTTTAATATAAAATTTCAGTGAACTTCAAATTTAAATTTTTCAGAAAGAACACTTTGTAAAACCCTACCCCCTCCCCCTTCATCAACATGAGCACCATAATAATTACTCTAGTTTTATGCAATAAAAAAAGCAATAACGTAAAGAATACATATGCATAAAATCAATTATCAAATAAATCAAAATTATATTCAAAATTATCTAAAACAAAACGTAAAGTTGATTATTTTTTAAATTTTGTATGTGTTCCTTTCATATAATTTATGCGTGTAATGAATATTTTGATTATACATTTATCAATATAGATCACTACCATTTCAGACGAGCTGACAGCTGATGTGTTGGCGATGAAACAATAGCGCCTGACGTATATGCCACCAGATAGTTAATAAAGCCAGGCTGGTAACGGATATATCTATGTATCTATGTAAGGCGCACGGAACACTTTATTTTTCTCTGTAATTCTATCTCACTGTACGAATGTTTCGCAGTAACAAAAGAATCTGTATTTCGTCATCCATTTTATGTTTATTTTTAATGCTGGAATATTTATTGTAATTTTTAGAACTCTGAGGCAAACCAAGAGCTGCGTACGGTACATATTTAAGACATTAGAATAACTAATATTATGGGAGTTTACTGGCTTTCCCCGAATCAGGCTAGAAAAACTAGTCGCACACTCTCAAATTCTATTCAAACACAATATTCGATGTACGTAGTACAGTTAGTAAGTTTGCGGTATCTGTGGTGCGTGGCTGCCCAAACTCGGGACGCCAGTCCACGGACGCATTGAGCGTCGCCGTGCACAGATAAAACTCTAAGAGTCGTGCCAACAGTATTACTGTTACTACTAAAGTAATTGTTTTTTATATTTGAGAGCTATTAGTATAATGTTGCTGTATGGTTAAGCTATTAAAGAGTCCTATGTACTGAAACGTTTTCTGTGAAATCGTTGTTTGCGCGTAAACGCGTATCTCGGTAGATAAAAGTTCTGGAAATATGATTTGCCCGAAAAGATCCTACACGAGTATTTATGGCACTATTTTTTCGTTTTTGTCCTATTAAGCGTATTCTCGAAGAGAAAACAATCGAGGAAATGGTTGAAGATCGCATTTTTAAAACTAGCCAATGCAGTTTCCTTAAGCAGCAAGAGAAAGGTAAAAATATATGGACGCAGTTTAATCTGTGGGCTTTCATCGCGTGTAATAAAACCTCTATGTTGCAGATATAATTTGCACAGTATAGCGTTACGGCGGAAACACTGCACGCCTTGCGCGTAGGAGCGATGAGGCGCTAGGCGTGCGTGTAACTGTCGTCCGTATCGCTCCCTCGCTTCTTGACCTTGGACGCGCAGCTACATAGTCCCCTTAATGTAAGCACTTTTGTAACGATGTAACCTCCGTACTGGGCTGTCAAGATTGAGCTGGTGTTTATGTTGCTAGGAAACACTTTTTTTTTTGTGTTGAATTGATGTTCTCGTTTGTGTTAAAAGTTTTATTGTATTTTCGTTACTTAAAAAATCATTCAAATTTGACTAAATTGAGTACAATTATATTGTCACGAAATGAAATGCTACGAACGAAGGGAAAAAAAGACGGACGGGTTTGGAATCGGACCCTCACCTTGAATGCTTGACGCTCTTCACCTTACGAAACCCAACATCCAGCTGACTGCTATATTTGAACATGTTTGAATGCTTTCTACTGTGGGAATTCAGCACAATATCAGTGAAAACCTGCAGATCTTTTTCGTTTCGTGGAAGTACTTTTTGTTGTAGAAAATTACGCATATTCGGCACACGTAAACTGCTTTGCAAGGCATTAGAGTTGGTCTGAGCTACATCTAGTTCTCATACTATGATTTAAAATTTAAACATAGTGGTTTCATTTTACAAGGTTCTCGCTGTTCACTAGTATCCTTCATTTTATGTAAAAGCGTCAAATCAGCGTATACTTGTGTTCGCTGGACATTACTGTCACAATAGAACACAATATTCCTGATATTCATATCGTAACACAACATTTGGATGCGGAAACATTACGTAGCGGAATTAATACCGTTAACAATTCAAAAGTAAATTTGCACTTTACTAATATGACTATGTAAATGGCCAACATTATTAACTCTGTGAAATTATTAATTGTACAAAAACACAAACATTTAAAGAAATGATTCAATAGTAATATCTTCGTTAGAACATTATACTAGCCACAGAACTTCTTGGCCATTGAAGGTCAGGCGATCTGATTTGCTTCTCCCACTAGTTGTTGGCAGTAGCCTATCGCGGCTGTGAACTATTTCCTAGTTCGCGGTGTTACAGTCGCCGCAGCGAGTCAAGTAACATGTTTCTCAGAGGCGCTCATGAAATCCGTGAAACATTTCATTAAAATTAGGTTACTCTTTACTAAAGAAGTACTGTAGATGAAAATCCTAACCGTTCGTGTTTTACATTAGTGAGGAGAGTGACTGTGCATGCTAGTTGGCATAACCTCACAACACGACTATTTTTCAGGATGGAAGATATTCTTCGTTTTTTCCTTGACAAGGAACTCCATTTTGTAGGTAAAGGCTGTTCACGATAAAGTGGACACTATTGAAATTAACCTTAGATAAAAATCACTGCTCCTGCCTGCATATGTTTTAATTTTGATGCACTGAGTGACATTGGCACACAGTAAAGTTGGTAACGATTGATGGTAAGTAGTTCCATACCTAACGTTGAATAAAAAGTTTTAGCTAACCATTTGTGACAATTTAAATTATTTCTTCGACTTGCTGTTTCTTTTTTATTGCATCGAAGTGTACAAATGAGCAAACTTGTAAAGTATTTACTTTTCTAATAATATCATAGTTTCTCTTGACCAATTCACGAATAAAGTGCTGAGGCCGATGGCAATGTTAATTTTACATAAAGCTGAAGAATGAGCAACATGTATACATGTATATCTTAAACAGGGCTTTCAAATGTGCTCACTTTATTGTGAATAGCCTAAATTCCTAAATGCGCCTGCTTTGCTTTGAAAACAGGCGCTAGCCAAGTCTGAGTCGTGCTTATGCCATGAAAGATAATATGTGACGTGTTCTCAGAAAAGGTACCTTAGGGCGACAACGTAAGTTTTCCAGGAGGCCTGGAAAAAAAAGGTCGCAAATGCGATGATCTTCGTTTTCGAGATACGAACGGAACATGGCGAGAGTACAAACGCTACACGGGCGCGACTTGTTTCTTTGAATTCCTCGTAGATTGTTTACACAAACAGCCCCAAACCCGGAAATGGTTTTTCACCCTAAGGTACCTCCTCTGAGAACCTTTCACACACTTAGCACAGTTGCCCCGTTCCACCCAGTGTGGTGTGTCCGCTCTGTTCTGCAGTTTCAGTTCCGCGACGGCTTTGAACGTTTCTCACATTTTTTCCAGTTGCTTGCGGGTAAATTTTTGGCAGAAATTACGACGCCAAGCAAACCTTGCGCTATCACCAGTGGTTGTAAAAAGGAAGTGGTTGGCGAAAAATTGCAATCACGAAGAATTTTCAACTGAATTATGAAACTAAGAATTTCGCATCTATACCGAAGGCAATACTTTTGTCGCTCAAGATATACTTGTATGCAAGTTATGTATTCTTCCACCTTATGTAAAATTAACATTGCCATGGACCTCATCACTTTATTCGTGCGTCGGTTAGTAAAACTGAGATATTTAGGAAACTAAATATTATATAAATCTGCCCATTTCCACACTTCGATGTATTGAAAAATACAGAAAGCGAAATATACAATTTAAGTTATCCCAAATAGTTACCTAAAAATTTAATTCGATTTTAATATATGGAACTATTTTCGATCCATCGTTACCAACTTTAATGGACAAATGCCACTCAGTGCGCTCTTTAAAATATATGCGTTCATGGGTAGTAACATTTTTATAAGGTACATTTCAAAAGTGCTCACTTTATTGTGAACAGCCTTTACCAAAGAATATCTTCAGAAAACTGTGTTAGAAGTTAATAATTAAAAAAGGGGCGAGGGGGTCCAAAAACAAAACAAATTACGGCAGCTGTGTGTGACGTTTTCAACAAGTTTCATGCCAAAATCGTTATTATTTATAAAGAAATTTATTGTCGGGACTCGGGAGGAAGTTTGTAATGGAAAGTAATGGCATAATATGCGTGGATAGGGAGGGGGAGATTGTGTTGTCATTATAAATTACATAAACAAACTGGGAATTAATTATTCTACGCTACATGCAACTGTAAGTAAATTACAATTATTACATTTACTTTTAATATCTGTAGTTAGTATGTTAATTTTACGTGTCAGATAATGTTTACTACAACTATACAATTTTATGTAATCGTCTGCTCAAAGATCTAATATATTTAAATTCCTAAATATGTCCCGTATATGGTTGGTCGATTTCTCTTTCTACTATACTCGTATGTTTATTTATGCACAGAATTGTAATTTATATTATTAAATTCAGAGTTCACGGCACACGTACTATGAAGTGAACAACGCATGATAGATGTGACAACAGCGGTTTGCAACGCTCGCCGATAGGCCGAGAGACCAAGTAAGTTCTGTGTGATGCGTGGCTGCCTACATGCAAGGCATCAGTCCACGAACTTATTGACTGTGTGATCTATTAAACAAACACAGCTGTTACTTCTTCCTCGCCTCGCCAAATGAAAAAGAATTGTTCTTGGCGTTTACAAAGTAGTTATGAACCCTGTACTCTGCAGTACAAAATCAGCAAACTCATAGCCTCCAAAGTGACGTAGAACTGCACACTTCGTTTATTGACGAGGCATCATGATGGTGTACTGGCGTTAGTGGTGCGCTGACCATTGCATTACTAGTCTCTCAGCCAATTAGAGCATTACATTTCCGCGACCACAACCACTAATGTCAACGAAGCCATTTGATATTCACGTTGCCCATTCCACACGATGGCATTCAATCCGCGTAACGCAGTAGAAACTATTGCGCAGCTCACGTTTGCAGTGTATGTGCGACAAAGCTTAGGCAAAGGAAAAAAAAGCACACAAAGGGAAAATGGCGTGGCGGTACCTTTGATATAGGCATACCATATTATTTGATTGTCGACGCGAGACTCTGGAAACGGAACTTGCGTCTGATTCGCTACTATAATCCATTCGCGGTTACTTAACACTTTCCTGAAGCCCTCCTAAATTTCTACTTTCCGGATATTCCTCCACCTCATGCGAACAAAGTTTAACAGTAACTCGAAAACTACACCAAAGGGACCACGCACATCATTCGTGCGCAATCAGTGCAATAATATTTTGCATAGTAACTATTTATTACTAGGTATTGCCAACACACCTATTTTCTCCCCGTTTTCATTCCTATTGTTACTTGCTGCAGCTGGCGCCGACTACGCTGCCCCGCGCCGTAATCGGAGACCCACCTCGCCCTCCCCTCTTCCTGGAACGATGCGCTCGTGGCTGTCTGCTTCCCTTCTGGGAATCCCGTGAATGCCGACAGCGGCGGGACTTGCTGGCGTCACAGACCTCCTATCGCTTGCTAGAGTTTACGATACGTTTAACGATGACGCAAGAATGTTCTGGTGAGACTGGCTGGCGCTCTCAGCCCTCCGCGACGTATCACGCGAGTTGGGGAAGATTCTAGGTGGCGGCCTAAGACACTATAGATACTGCCGCAACCCAGCGGCCGGGAGTCTTTAATGGAGGCCGCTTGGCCGAGTGTGCGCGAGCGAAGTGAAGTGAAGTGTAGACGACGACTGGAGATTGAGGAACGACGGCGAGTGAGGTGTTCGTGGCTTGAATGGACGAGACGGTGTGAAACCGACGAGTGAAGCCTACTGTGCGTGAGGGCGCTTGGAGGACTCTAAAACATTGCGAATGGTGGGACATGGACTGAACTGAGGTGGGACTGAATGGAAGTGTAATACTGATTTTATTGTAAATATTCGAACTGTCAAATATGGATGCATAAATTATAAAATAATTGAATATGTTGATACACTGCCTATTGGGACTGATCTCTAATTATTTTATTTTATTGATTTCTTTGTCGTAATTATAAATTTTATTAATTGGTGTCGATTGTGAACAGTAAGTGATTTCAATTTATTGTGGGAATTTGAGTTCAGAGAATTTTGCTGTAGTTATTATAAATAAAATAAGGAAATTATAATTAATTCTTTTATTTAATTAAGACCTCCATCCCTTAACGAACTTGATATAGCCCACTTAATTTATAGAGAGAGAAATTGCAACAGTATTAATTATAAATGCAATATTATAATTAATAGATTCAATATAAGTAGAAGATCTATTTAACACAACAAAAAGAAGAATTTTTATGTTATCACGAGTATAAAACGCTTGTGATAAGTGCCATATTTAGTAATGCTATGTTTGCAACATATCAAACGAGGCCAGCCAAGGCTGTAGTGGGGCCAACTGTTATTTTATAAACTATAATCGCAGACAACAGGGACAGTGGTGCAACGGTCGAAAGTACAGCGATCTACAGAGCTAGCAGAACATTTGTGTCTGGCTAACACAGTAGGGTTGCCGCAACTCCATCAGCAATCACGCCCAGGCTACTAGCGAGAGCCAATGGGATTCGAGGATTTCGGTGAATGTGGGCGTGTACGAGAAGTGTGGTGGTCAGGATAGCTGTAGGGCCGGAGTGTCAGTCGGCGGCGGTCCACCGAGGTCAGCGGTAACCGAGTGGCGATTGGGGGTGAGTTCCGTCCAGCTAGGGTGAGTCAGCTAGTCCGAACCCTTTAATCTTATCCATATTATTGATATCCATTCCCTCATAAACCAAACCCCTTCTAATCACATCGCATTTGCTTGTACTGTTATATTAGAGTTAGTAAAGATCACCTGTATTTGTTAATTGGAGATAGTTTATTGACCAATCATTTCCACATCCTGGCCCACCTTAATTTTTCCATACGTGTTTATATATCAGATAGGGGGTATATAAGGGTAAACCACACACGCCACAGATGGGGGTGATTTTGCAATGGCTTGATTTAAAAAAGTGGGAGGAAACTGTGAATAGACTATAGCAGTCTGACTCAGGTGAAGCGCAATTTCGTGTTAGCCGGTGCGTCTAACCAGCTCGCGGGCTGGTGGAAACACACGCATCGAGAGCCTATTATATGCCTATATGGAGGGTGTTGGGGGGGGGGGGAGTGTGTTTCTCGTCGTCGCAGGCACAGGTTACAAAAAATATGTAACACGCGGCAGTTCACGCGCGGAGGGTGAGATGATACGCGAGTCCTCGCTCGCGACATAGGCGTACCTACGTACGTCGGGGGAGGGGAGGGGGGAAAGGTGCATTGCGTCGCACCAGCGAGCACAGTCAACACTCAGGGGCAGAGGGAGCGGCTCCCGGTGGGAAAACACAGCGTGTATTCACCCCCTGCTGCACCCGCACTGCCTCATCCTGTATACCGGACCTCCCCTCCACCTCCAGGCACAGCAACGTAGGGAACTGAAACACCGCTCCCCGGCCGACCGAACTAGTCGGCACTTCAGTCCGACTTCATGTTCTGGAAACTTCTGCCCCGGATCCGACTGGAAACTTCTGCCCCGGATCCGACTGAGACTTAAGAGTTCCCCCCTCCCACTTCCAACCCTATACCCTTTCCCCCATTTTACCACTTTCTCCCCCGTACCCCAAGTAACCAAGTTCGCGGGCTGTCATAGCCGAAGTTAGACCCCTCCCACCCGGAGTCCCGTTCCGAATATAGCATTTCTTTATCCCGCTTTTTTTGTTTAAGTTCGTCGAAGAGCAAATGTTGGAAATTTAAATTACACACCCTTGCGTTTCTCGCTTTCCCTGCCGAGAGCAAACAATAATATTAATAATAATAATAAAATAAAGAAAACTCGTCAGCTTGAGAAGCAATCGGCATAGTTTTAAAGTAAATATATACCACGTCTTTCGTAATTTGGCTGTTAAACTGCTAGCACTTTGCAACAGAAAGTCAGTCAACTGCATAACCGATCAGACGGTGGCGTCTGTTGTTAAAATCGTTATGACGTCACCACCGAACAGCGAGCTACAGGACTCGAATCCTCTATAAGCTGCGTGTCTCTCATTGCGTGTTTCACGCCATTGTTCACTAGCTTTCCTGCGTAGAGGCGGGGCGCTATTCAGAGTATTACTACTCAAATAAATGGCGAAGATTTGTAAAATTACATTAAAATAGAAATAAAATCGAACAGTGCTTTAGAAAGTCAAAAGTTTCATTCTCAAAAGTAGATGTGTCAATAGCGGTAAGTAAATTTCTTGACCATTAAGCCTTCCTACGTAACGAAGTATGCACATGTAGCTGTCAACTACCTTACGCTTAAATATATCACAATTCTGAATTTAAAACGAGCACTGCATTACCATCGCAAGCTTTAATAAGTTAATTTTATTTTCAGCTCCTTAATATATTTATAGTATATCATATGTTAAGAATCTTTGGAAGGGTTTTTTTTTTGTACGGCATAATGTACTACTAATTCAATCACGCTGGACTTAATCTAATTATTTGCCTCACTGACGTAGATATATTATTTAAAAAAACCTGCAAGTAGGCATGGGTAGAGAAATTGGTACCATCCATGCTCACCAGAATGCCCAGTAACTCCGCATTTGTGTAGCAAATATATTTTTAAGGAACTGGGCAAGGAGATAAATTTTTTTCAAAATTTACCACTTGGCAGCAATGATAAGTAAGAAAAGGAAGTGATACTGTGAAATAGCAGCAAAACCATTCTGATGTTAAATTGACTAGGCCACGAACTAATTACAATGAATACATTCCAGCGATTAGCGCTTGGAACGTAATGTTTGTTGTCGCAAAACATACACGCTTATGTGAATTTCAACTCCATATTAACTCAGCAACGTCAGCAAAACATCAGGAAAGAAAGCGACCGCAGGTTGCGCAAGGAGACCGAACGGAAGCGGAGAAGGCATACTGAGCCAATCACAGGGAAGCAACAGTGCCGCAGTTGCCTAATATATATATATATATATATATATATATATATATATATATATATATATATATAGTCGGCGCTCGTGTAAAGCGAACATGTCAGTCTTGCAGGAGGTATTCACTAAAGAGTAAGTCATACAATGTTCGAGTAAAAAACGCCCTACTAATAACAATGATAACAATGAACTCATGGAGTTCATTGGTAACGTAATTGTGTTTTTTATAGCAAGAAAGTTTCTGGAAGAAGTACTTATAACATTGAAAATGCCACGAAACGAGCGGCAGCTGCGATAGGTAAATCGGTGGCAAAAATATGTAAAAATACGTAAGGAAATGAGTATCAAAATTAACTGATAAAAAAGTATGTACACCAGGAAAAAAATGAAAGCTGAGTAGCCGAAGAATAGTTGGGGATGACTCATTTTGCGCGTTGTTCGACGCAAATATTTATGCCCGCAGAAAGGGGTACCTAAAAAAAGAAGCTAATGTGTATACTACGAAGATACAAGAATTACTCTAGGTAAACAGTATTGCCTATGAATAGGAACAGGTGTTTTGCGCGAAAATATTTCACGACCAGTTGTACTTCAAAACACTTAAGCTCATATGCACTTTCGTCGTTGGATTATTTAAAACATCACCTGCCTCAAGTGTCTGTCCGCAAATCGTGGAAGTTCATTATCGGATTACTTTATTATGATTGGCCTAGTTAAATAGGAACATGTCTTATGTAGACACGCAGCCAATAACCAAAGAAAGTAATCCTTGTGGATATAGGATATTGAAGTCTAGCTTGGTCGTAAATATTTTCGTGAAAAACACCTCTCCTTACTTATGAAGAATGAATTTCTAAAGCAGAACTACTTTGCGTTGTCAAATGCCAACGCCAAGCTCCCGAGTATTATGTAGACGATCTTCTTTAAGCGTCCACGAAGAAGGCTGCCACCATATCACTATAATTGGAAATGTCATAGAATAAATTTATAAAACTGCCAAGTCTCGTAGAGCTGATAAAAATATATCGAAAACAGCCGACCAGATAAAATCGTTAACAGACGAGGCTAAAAAAGTATTTCATAAAATGACTGGAAATTAGCTATGACCCATGTAAAAAGAGAAAGGGGATATTGGAAAAAACGATCGTTGCATGGAAGAAGAAAGACATGATTTTGTAATAAGTATTGGTGGTGACAGATATAGTGACAGTGAAAGCCGCCATGATGACAGTTGTAGTGCTAGCAATTGTAGTGACAATCCTATAGTGCACTTTCAGAAGTCAAAGTAACTTGCATGGAGTGAGTGAACAGATTTGGGTGGCTCTTAACATCGAGGTCTTGAGAGCTGATGAGGGTGAAGCGAGGTGAGTACGGTGCAGCACCGGAATGCAAGAGCGGAGGAAACGGGACATCTCCGAGAAAACCCGCCAACCAGTCGCATCGTCCGGCGCGATTCCTACATGCGTAAATCCAGGGAATCGACCCCGGTTCGCAACGGTGGGAGGCGAGTAGTCTAACCACTACACCTCCGCGGCAGCCACTTGCATGGAAAATGGCATGTTTTAAACGACGGTGATTTGATTAACAACGAACATACAACGTTTTACTGGTGTTTGGAGTGATGTGTAAAATTATATGCATGTTTTCAGTGTGCATCTTTTGAAGCGACTTATGTATTATGTACGGTAAAACAATTCACTGATTTTGGGAGCTGGATTCCGTGCAACATTTCTGAACAGGTATGCCTTTATGATCATTATCTTCCTTATGGTAACAGTTTCAATCAGGTTTCTGTTGTTCGAGTTTTGCTCTTATAGATTTTATTTTTAATAATTTTTGTACAACTTTTAGGTAACGTTTTAAATCGCATTTGCATGCATGGCAGTTCATGAATTTTAAACCAATATAATTTAAAATAAAACATAACACGAGTTAAAAAGAGACTGTGTATAAACTTTGAACGCAATTTGTGGTTAATACTGGACAAAATAATTTTTACTGCGAATAATATTTGTAGGTCCGACAAATGAATCCTAATTAATGTTTACTGTGCATATTATTGATGATACTTCAGTTTTTTTTTTTAGCTTGTCCTCTCTTGTATTTCTTACTTAACACCAGGCAGATGTTTTCCGGTCACTACAACAAATCCACCCCTATTCACATAAATTTAAAATGGTCTTTTGATGCTATGTTCTTATTGGCCTCGGTTAGACATTGTAACTAATTTCACTGTGAGGTATCTGTATACTCGGCAAGCATTCAACCATTGAAACCTTATATACCATATGATAAACGATACCGCTTTCGACATTCCCGACTGTGTCGCAGACTGCCCGTAGCAGTTTCTACTGTATGTACCAGTCTTCCCTTCCGGGATTGTTTGTTAATTAGGTCGCACAATATCGAGCTTTCGGAACTCATTTACTGAGAATACGGCGTTGCTTCCCTATGCATGTAATACATGAAATTGCTATGAATTTAATGGCGTTTGCAAGGCACATTAACAGAGTGATCATTTTATCGACACGTATATAGGCTATTCACTGTAAAGTGAGCACTTTTTGAAGCCCTCTCATTTGGAATAATAGTCAATAAATATATCTTATTGTAGCCTTACAAGCTAACTTTCGAGTCCCGTGAAATATGTACACTGTGTTTATTATTATATGGCAATATTTACTATAAAATGTATTGGAAGGATAACAAATGGCTGATAGGAATAAAGTAAATAGGGCCTCAAAAGTGCTCACTTTACCGTGAACAGGCTATATGGCGTAACTTTCCTTGAACGGCGCAAAGTTCAGCAAGCCTCAGAGTGATGGCACTCTATAAAATTAAAACAATATTAAATTGATAGTAACTGGAAACCCGCGGAAAGCCGTATTTCATCTCGTTTTTCCAGCCATCTTATGTTCCATTCCTTCACTACCAAGCGGATAGATTTTCAAACAATAAATCGGTTGCAACAAAATTGTTGTACATAGCCATTCCATTACTTCAAATAGTGCTTCGTGCACTTCAATCTATGAATAGGGCACGACCAATGAAGAAATTGTCAGTAAAAATGTAACATCTCCAATTAAAAACTTAATCGTAGAATTCTTTCCGAATTTCTTTCATTTCCAAGATGTGGTCAGCTTCACGTGGCTCGAGTACTTTATCTGTATTTCTTCATCAAATTAGAAGAATGAGACTACGTCTGCTAACAAGTTGATAAAAAACACAATATATCATATCTTAATTAAGTGCTTCCTCTATTTCTGTTCTGTATTTGCGTGCACTGTGTACATTTTCTACGCTCTACGTTTTCTCTTTGTTTAGTATATGCAAACATGTACCTACGTGAAGCTTTTCCTCGTACGAAATGTATTCCGTACTTCGTGGCAGTTAATAACTTATTACATTATACTGAATTTTAAAATACATATACTGTAAGCGCCACAAGTGCTGGTGGCTCGTCTCCCTAGGATGACTGCCACCGGCACGGCCCGGCTAGAGTCAGAAAAAATTAGTGACGGCCCGGCTGTGTACAAACTGTTACAAAAACATTCGGCGTGCATCGACAAACGTCCAGCTGCTTATACGGAGATTGATGTTTTTAGTGAGGCATCACGCTGCGCGCACATGTCCCCCTCCCGGCTAGATATTACATGCTCCCTGTAAATTTCCCCTCCTGCAGTTGTCGCGCTAACAATATGACTCAATACCGAATCCTTAGCAACAAAGATTTTCACATTATTTTTTTTAAAGACTTTTCTGTCCGTTTATTAATTCTGCTCAGTGTTGTTTTCGATACAAAAATAAACTTTAGCATAAATACATTATAATGAGAATAGCAACCTTCCAACCTAAGAGATACACTAAGGCGATCTCTCAAAAGATTTTTCCATATTTATAGTGTTAGCAGCATATTATCAGTTTAGTCAGTGTAATTAAAAAACCCGTCATTAATTTCAAGATGCATTTCCTTCGTGAACATCCTCTTAACGCCATTTGCAAAAAAAAAAAAACCCTAATCCAAAACAGATTCCGTCCTAACGTCCAGTGTAAGGCAATTCGCATAGTTTCCGACCCCGTACTGCAATTTCTATGCTAGGTCCGTTATTTACAAACTCGTACATGTTGAGCTTGTAAGTAAAGGACCCAATACAGATATCGCAGTGCGTGGTCGGAAACTATGCGAATTGCCTAAACACTGGATGTTAGGATAGAATCTGTTTTTGATTAAATTTCTTCTTTGCCAATGGCATTAATAAGTAAATTCTCTAAGGAAAAGCTTCTCAAAATTAGTTACGTTCTTTAATTATTCTGATGAAATTGAAAATATGCTGCTTAAACTAGAAGTATGAAAAAATTATCTTCTAGTGTATCTCGTAGATTGGAAATTTTCTTTTCCCATTATTAAGGATTTGTGGAACGTCAATTTTTGTTTAAAAAACAATAGGTATAATTAATAAAGCGCAATGAGGATATTTTCCCGTGGCGTCTGATTCCACATTTTTAATATAACAAATTATACTTAATGGTGAATTCTTGTTCGTCAGAACTTGAATTATATGATAAATTATGACTAGAAACCTAAAGAGACATAGTTCTGTCACAAAATACTTTTTGAAGAACTCCGTGTATTATTAAACATTAGAGAGAGAATTGCACAAATTACGAATTTTCAAGTACTCTTGTATTGAAGCGAATTGTACGAAGTTTTATTTTCCGGTTATACGTGCGAGTGAGGAATTTTTTAAACGTAAAACGGTGTTAGGGATATTACACAAAGGTTCCAACTTATTTTGCAGCCACCAATTAAATCAGATTATTTTGAGAAGTAATAAGTACCCTAAGTCATCGATTGGCCAGCATTTACATATAAGAGAATTTTTTTTTTTTTTTTTTTTTTTATTGCCTGACTTAGCTTTGAGTTTCCTTACCGTATTGTGATATCTTGTGGAAAACAATCTTACAATTCGCAGCTTAAAGCTTTATTTCCAGAGATCGTCGTGGCTGAGAAATGAGCCTGATAGCCTTCCACCAAGGCGAACCGGGTTCAATCCCCTGCCGATTCACTCCAGATTTTCGCCTGTGGAAATCGTGCCGGACGATGCCGCTAGTCGGTGGGTTTTCTCTGGGACCTCAAGTATCCCCCGCTCTATCATTCCAGCGTTACTACATACTTACCTCAATTTACCCTCCTCAACTCTCAAGACTTCGCTGTTAAAAGCCACCCAAATCTCTTCACTCACTCATAGGCTAAGTCCACAACATAGAGTTCTGTTTTAGTTAACCATATTCAGATGGTAGCAACAACCATACTTATTGTGGTCGCTATATTAACAGTCTAGATGGGTATTGGGTACGGACATTTTATTCCTATAACCATATTTTTCCTTAATTTTTGAGCACGTTCGCTGACAGTTAAATTTTAATTCCTGTCTCATGAACCAGCCATATTGCTTACAGGAACAGTGCTGGCTTTTGTTCGATTTCTGTGAATGAAATTTTAATGTCATCGACCTAGAATACCGTAACTCCATAGTTCGAGTTGAGAAAAATATATAGTCCAAAAAATTTAAGTGGGGTAAATACAAATTTAACAGCTGCCTAATGTGACACCGCATATTACAACCGGACAATATTTCAGTAATAATATCTGATTACCAAAAAAAAAATTTGTGAATGCAGTTATGTAAATCTTACAAAGTCAAGCAGTTTTCCAGGATAGCGCTTCCTCCTTATTAAAGTACGGCACACTGTTTCATGACAAATACATTTAAATGTGGCAATAATTTTACCCACATTTCATTTTTAATTAACACGGAAGATTTCATCATCCGTTCGCCATAGTGATGAACTTGTAGGTAATAATATGTTTATTAGAGTTTAATCAGCGACTCTAAATATATGTTACACAAACTAAAGTTTGTGTGCTGGAATAATTCTAAGCACTAAGAGGAGGCCCTCAATGCGCAACAGAAAGTACAACCTCTGGGGTGGCAATTTGTTTAACGAACAAGCTGCAAGGAAGTAATGATAAGCAATTTTGCGTAGGTAAGACAGCGCAAAAATTATTTGTCGACACCAAAATATACGGATTTTTTTTTCCAGTTTTCGAACATACGGCTACTGAAGAGTTTATAGTTTTAGTACTTCCAACGTTTGCTTCTTATCTCACTGGAAATGTGACATCGCTTTATTCACATATTAGAAAATTAGTGTATTTTTGTATTGCGTGTATTGGCACACGGACCTTTGTTCATCTGTTGTTGCATTAATTTAGGAAAAAACAACATACTTACTAACGAAATATGTGCGTACCATTTCCTGAATTAAAGAATGTCGTGTGATTTTATTTGCATGTAAAATATACCTCAAGGTACCTGTTATGCAATTTACTGTTGTCGATTTTGCTCGTTTGCGTGATCAGAATGCAAATCTTTGAGCTCTTCGCCTTCGCCTGGCTTACGTTTCTGCAAACTCATGACAAGTCACCTTCCGCCTTCTCCTTTGTGGTCAGCGGAGGTAGACGGCGAGTCCAGCGGTTTTCCCGCCGACGGCGCTGGGTGCTTCTGACGTCCGTCTTACACGCTTCAACAAAACTGCGGGCTTGAGAAATACCGAGCGCAAAGGTATGCTGCCGAGAGGAAATCTTCTGCCAGCAGCGCACCCTAGTAGCACGAGTATTCATCGACAAATACGCTAGAGCTCGAAGATAATCTCTGTGAAACAAAAACATTTAAAGGCTGTTCACGTTAGAGTAAGCACTTTAGAAATGAACCTTAGAAAAAAAGTCTGTGACCCTGCATCCATGCATTTTAATGAGCGCACTGTCTCACAATCGCCCAGTGAAGTTGGTAACGATGGATAGTAAGTAGTTCCATATCTCAACTTTGAATAACAAGTGTTAGGTAACCATTTGTGATGACTTAAAATTATTTATTTCACTTCCTGTTTTTTTTTTAATGCATCGAAGCGTAAACATAAGATTTGTAAAGTATTTACTTTCTTAATAATTTCACAGTTTCAATTGACCGACGCATAATTAACGTGATGAGGCCCATAGCGATGTTAATTTTTCATAAGGCGGAGGGATGCACAACGTATTCACAAGTAGATCTTAAGCAGGGCTTTCAAAAGTGCCCATTTTACCGTGAACAGCATATACAAAGTTTGCCTCTAATTGGATAGGCTTAAGAGGAGGATGGACTGAAGCATTTTCTGTGAAATATTTGTTTGCGCGAATACGTGTATTTCGGTAAATAAATGTTCTGCAAGCACGACGTTTCGGCAGAAGAAATATAAACAAATTATTATCTATGCCCCCATTTTTTTTTTTCATAGTAAGCGTATTATTGGAGAAAAAGTCGTGAGAATGGTCAAATATCGCATTTTTAAAGCTCGCCTATGCCGTTTCCTTAAGCGGCACGAGAAAAGTACAAACACATGGACGTGTGTGGGCTTCCATGGCGTGTAATAAAGTCCCACAGTTACAGATCTAATTTACACAGTACAGCGCCACGAAGGACATGAAGCTCATCACTTTATTCATACGTCGGCCAAGTGAAACTGTGAAATTATTAGAAAAATAAATATTTTACGGGTTTGCTGATTATTACATTTCGATGCATTAAAATAAAACAGAAAGCGAAAGAAATAATTAAAGTTATCACAAATGATTACCTAATACTTTTTATTAAGATATGGAACTACTTTCCATCCATCGTTACCAACTTTACTGGGCGAATTTCACTCAATGCGTGCATTAAAATATATGCATGCAGAGGCGGCGAGTTTTTTCTAATGTTCATTTCTTAAGTGAACACTTTATCGTGAACAGTCTGTAGGAGCAGTGACATGTTCCTAAGGTTGTTTTCAAAAGTGTTCACTTTATCGTGAACAGCCCTTAGTGAGATGATGTGATGTTGCAGATGCCGGTCGTTTCCGAAGCGAGTCCGGAATTGTCGGCTACTCGCACACTCGCCTGCATTTCGCAACTCACGCCGGTGCACATATTCGGAGGAAGATGGGCGGACTGTTGATTACGAAGGCTCGGAAAGTGACTCGGCACTTCCGGCAGGACTACCACGCCGCCCTACAAGACGATAAGTTCGTTAAGTTCAACATCCGCCCTAACGTAATATCCGCTAGCGAGCGGTTTCCGCCCCGAAGGAAAACAAACGAGCGTGACATCAGGGGACGCTTATGCAAAATTGAGGTCGGCTGCCCTCCCCGAGGGGTAAAACGTTCTGCTTGTTCGTGATTAATTAAACCGTTTTAATATAAACTTGGAAATATCAATATCGCCTATTATTGTATAAATACAAATTTAAACAGTGACCAACATCATTACTGTTACGTTTAAAAGTAAAAATTTTAAATTGGATGTTTTCTTTTATTTAAATACCATTAGGGTAAGAATTGCGATAATAGTATAATATATTTTATTTTAAAAGATTTCCATACTACCACATGAAAGTTGCACGGATTATTCAATTAAGACGCCATTCCAGCGTTTCATGGACTATGCAAACTTCAAAATTACTCATGAGTTAAAAATACGATGTGGTTTTATCAACAAATGTGGTGCACTATTGTATATTATCTTTTATTTTATTAGAACTACAGTCGATTTACTTTGAAATGCTGCATCTGAGATGAGCCATATTTTAAGGTTTCATCTCAAATTTGCGGAATAAGGGCAGTTGTAAATATCATGAAACCATTCCCTAGACCTGATTTTCGAGAATGCGTTTCATAGAAGAGCTAATGCATATTTAATACAATGCAAAGATAAGTTATAAGTATGTATTACTTTCATTGCTAGAACACAAAGGAATCTAGCATTGAATAAATTGCGATTATTGATGTTGCGTAGTGCACTCGAAACTCTTGAATGGCCTCTTAAATCCATTGTACTTGTGAGTTTTTACATGAGGGGTACGATGAACAGTAGGCATAAATAACACGTACGACTTCCAACGTGATCCGGTAACTGTGAATTGGGGTTTACGGTGATCATGAAGAATTCACGGGGGTGTAGCGGAATGCAAACAAAACGGGAAACTGAACGATAATAATAAAAACCTTCAAAGTAAACATAGCGTCTGCTTCGTAATTCATGCAAGAACTCTGGATCGGCGCGTATAATCCAACTAAGGCTTAGTGTCGTGAAGATAATTAATAGGAGCCCAATAACCAGGCTATCCGTTCGTCGGGTATCCAAACCCTAAAAAAAATAACATGGTCAACACATTGATTCGTTCTGTGTGTACATACTGAAAATAAGATTTTGAAAACATTACAATTGATCACATACACCAGATCACTTCCTAATCGTCATTTGTAAAAAAAAATTTTTTTTTTTTTCGTGGTGTTACATACATTTATACTAAAGCAAACATTTACAAATATATATCAATAATCTCCGAAGCACGATATTACATACATATTTAAAATTTAAATGTATATTACTTTTTGGTGTCTTACTATTTCACAATGTAGACAAAACCCGGTGGTTTCGTTTCATTTTAGCTAATTTTTACATTTAAATGAATGACGCATACGGAACGAAAAGATAAAAGCCTAACAGGTCTTTCATAAATGTTCACGTAGCCGTAAATTAAGCTACATGCTCAACCAAGGCGCAATGAATGGGGAGCAGTCATGACCTGAACCTAGATTTGTGATTGAAGTCGTCAATATTTACTCACTAAAAATTAAGCTAATGTGTTGCTGCCAAAAATTCAGTGTACTGCACACTGAAACTGTCAACATCGTGAAATCTATGAAAATCTGTCACTGGGATAAACGGGGTCGTGCAAGCTATATGTGGCTTAGCCAGCAGTTTTTGTATAGGCTGTTGACGGTTAACTGAAAAGCACTCCTGTGTAGATATGTCAGGTTCAACCTGTTATATTTCAGACGTTAATCACAATTAGCACGTTGTTGGTAGTTTTCAATTAAATTCTTAGCTTCTGAAAATATTTTTTATTTTTCAGTCATTCTTCGTCTTTAATGAATTATTACTTCATCTTTTCTTGAAACACAAAACGCTCAATACAATTAGTTTATCTTCTTACAACAATCACATAAACATATCACAGTAATTATATTAAATATTGAAATCTACTTCAATTATTCATTATTTCAATTAAATTTATGAATCTCATGCCTGTCCGTCATTGGAGGTGGTGAGAATTGTTCTAAAGAAAAAAATTGTGTTTTTTTACATCTGTCTTACTTATGTTGTCTCCTGTCCTCCGATTAGCTGTCGTCTGACCATGTCACATCTCTCCGCCAATCAGGAATGGCGAGACGAGATACAACCAGGATAATTTTATATAGTAATTATGTTTACTAAACATCTAATGCCGACCACCCTCTACGAAAGAAATTAAAAATAACAAACAAAATATTAATACTGAATATTGTTTAGAAACAAATTAAAAATTAATGTCTATGACTAACGGTAAACACAACGCCGAAAATCAATAATGTACAAACCTTCCTGCTAACTTTTAGTCCTTGCATAATACGCAAAAAAATTAAATCGTTTTCGAACTCTTGACAAAGTTCAAGCTTTGATCAAATTAAGTGTGGAATTGCCTGGAAGTTTGTGTGTCATTAATATATGCCAAATATTCTTGCATGCATAAAACTACCAGAGATCAAAGTAAATAATTATATCTTCTCTTAGATTTAAAAGTTAATGATCACCGACGTCGTAAAATGGTAGTTTTATAACATCGCTGCAAACTTTATTGAAAGCATCACGGCTTGTACGTCTCTAAAAACATGGTGCAGTCCAGGGAAACTTTATCATCGTTTATTTATAAGATATTTCCAACCTAAGCTAAGTACACGGTCTACGAAAATAATTAAGTGTTGGTGCCTACACAGGTTTATGCTCCACTCTGCTTTGTTTATCGGCTCATTTTCCTCTCCACGTGTGTGACAGCCAACGAGAGCGGCAACCGCAGAACTCGACTCGTATAGCAGTCAGCTTCTCGCTGGGTTTGCTGCAGGCCTCAAGCACGTTTCCTCCGATCAGAAATATCGCCTTTCGTGGCCAAGTCGTATTACATTCTGTACGAGGAGATGCCGCTTTCTGCGTCGTTACTCGGCGCGCACGCTCTACCCTCCCTCATCTTGCTTACTATCAATCGCTGTTCTTAAGAGCGGGTGAACGCAGTTGCGGTCACAGGATTTAATTCTCTCTTTTTTTTTTTTTTTTTGGTCTTGGGTGGTGGGGGCTATACCTCAATTTATGAAGTGAGCGCATCGCATAATTAGAAAAACACCTTTTCCAAATGTAAACTATATTTTAATTTCAAGTGCACATTCAAGGAAAACTCATTGCATTCGTCTCTTAATTTTCAGAACATAATTATTATTTTTTTTCTGATTTGTTCGAATTTATTTATATTTTAACTTAAAGGCTGCAGCCCCTTTAGCTTCCCCCTTTGTGGTTTGCCCCTAGGCTAGGGCATTGATTATCACAGAAGACGTTAACATACATAGAAAATAATAAATGATAAACACTGCAGAAACCATCAATATTAGTAAAGTTCTGACGATTTCGTTGGAGCAGGGCATTATTTTTGAACTCCGTAAATTTCTACTTTTCACTACGGCAAATCAGGTCATAATTAATGCGTAGTAACAAAAAACCATTACACCAGTTCAATTAACTGAGGGTATAAAACAATACCTGCTGAAATATGGAGAAATTATTATTCTGACGATAGCAGTTGATTAAAATGTGCTAGCTACTGAAAATATTGCGTCCATTTTCATATTCAGTAGAATTTGCCTTTAAGTGATTCGTTGTACTTAGGCTCCCACATTGAACTAGCCAGTATGAGATTAGCCCGGAAAAAAAAACCGAGTGCCGTGTGGTGGTAAGGCCCTTACGTTGCAATTGCCAGTCTGAAATAAAGAGATAGAACACAACTGTAGTGTAAAAGTTACCATGTGTATATGTGGTGTGGATTACCGAGAAAAGATGGTGTCCTTTAGTGGGGCTTCATTCAAAAATTCCAATACCACTGACCCTAGTTTACTTAGTTTCCCAATCTTAATATGGCTACAACGTACGGTATTAAGTCTTAAATTTAAAGTTGTAACCTACCAGGTGTGCTAACCCTCTCAGAAACAAGTGCCCGGTCTGAGGGGGCTCGACTTTGTAGGATTTACTACCAGGACGTTCACGTCGGGCGGGAACACAAATTAGTACACAATTTGTTCACTTAAACACTCCAAGAGAAAATTCTTAAGCTATGCAAAATAGCAAGTCAGGAATATGTAGAAGACTATGTAATTAACACAGGAACCAGCCACAGAAATAATGCAGACGACACCACGGGATGTATCTTTTAGTCCAGTTAGTTTATTGAGGTGCTTATTATTTTCAGATTAAATTTTCTTATTAAAATTTTTATTATTTTTTGGACTATCTCTAGACAAATATCCTTGTGGCAATTTGCAAAGCTAAAAGGAAAATAACACGCTCCGAACTACCATGTAACTGGCCGTACCTAGCCTTACGTCCCAGGCCACGTAAAATTATGTTCAGGCACTGAAGTTTTAAAACTTGAAAAATTGTTTAAATATTAAAAAAAAGAAATAAAATCGGTTCAATGTAAAATATATCTTCAGTGTGTGTAGCTCGCGGTGATTGAGAAATTACACCCAGGTTTCCCGTGGGCAAAGTGTTACACAGCTGGTTCAAATTGCGTAGGAAATTAGGGGGCGTCGCCAATTAAAATTTTAACCGTTTTGGAATATGTCAGTGGGCGCTAAACAAATAGGATACTTCTGTATTATATACTACACTTATCTCAGCATGTAAATAGTGCGCTCGATGTTCACCTGCCCTCAGACATATTGCACATTTAAATTGGGCCGAATGATCTCGTAACTGTAGGGCTTTCAAATCCAAATCTGGGCGAGTCGACGTAGAGGAATGCCGCATCTCTTACACGTACGAACCTAGCTAGCTCCTATCATCTACCTAGCAATATGACTCGCAGGGAACACGCTGATTGCTGGTCATTAATTATACACTATCTACCAAAAAGTAATTGAGCACCCGTGAAGACAGGTAATTCAGTACGTCAGTTGACTTGTGTTTCACGGCCTTCGGCGTAGGACCGCTGGTGTTTGTCCGTGGTAGCATGAACACACAGGCCTATTGTAACATTCTGGATAATGAAATGCTCCCAACGTTGTGGCGTTTTTATGGAATGGACCCGTGTTACTTCCAGGATTACAATGCCAGGTACCATGTTTCAAGGGCTACTATGCAGTGGTACGCCGACAACAATGTTCGCCGATTGGACTGGCCTGCCCAGAGCCGCGACCTCAACCCTATAGAACTTATTTGGGACGAATTGGATCGCCGGATGAGGGCTCGTCAGGCGCGGCCAAAATCCATTGCTCAACTCATGGAATGGTTGCAAGAGGAATGGCGACGAATCCCTGAGGATGTCCTGCAAACACTCGTAGAGAGCATGCCAGACAGGGCGGCCGTTATAGTCGCAATAGGTGGCCCTACGAGATTCTAACGGGCCACCGAGCAAACATCGTGGACAGGTGCCCAATTACTTTTGGTAGATAGTGTATTAAAAAATATTTGAGAAGAGCTAGAACACCCTAACAAAATTAATTAAAGCCCTACTCGTCACCCACCTCCGGGTGCGAGACCTATGTTAGACGTCCGGCAGCGATAATGGTCAGTTTGAGAGAGAGAGCGAATGCTTCGCTTTTAATGTTGGATTGGAAATTTTAAAGAGATCTAAACGTTCCAGCCAATGTTAGGTCAGGACTCGAACCTGGGGTCCAATAGGGATTAAGTAAATACCTTACACCCCTCCCCACCATGTACGTACCAAGTTACATTTCCTTATTATCCATTAAGATAAATAGCATAGAACAAGGTGGTCTCAGAAATGTATACAACAATGGAATAAAATAAATAAAACATGAATGTTTCACAAAAACGAGACCTGGAAATTAGAACGTAATTATTAATTAAAAATAACAATAACATTTGAGAAATAGCTAAATACCTATCCTTAAACAGAAATAAATTGCCACGTTACATCTAAGAAAAATATCCTAGCGGAGTAAAATAATGAAAATTAATAAAACATTAAATAATGTTGGAATGCAAATTACATTAAAATAACATATGTGATAAGTGTGGAAAACATGTTCAACAGTGAAGTGACATAAGATCGCAGTATTTCAATAAAGAGAATTAACATAACATATTCATAAAAGATAGTGCGTATAGTATTCATTTTACGAGGGTTGCACCACGATAAATTATTTGTTTCATGGAATTACAATTGAGCGATTGCTTGCAATTAATTACAGTGGCTTCCCGCTTAGTCATCGAAAGGAATTTCAAGTCGAAAATGAAACCAAGAATTTTCATATATACATCTATAGTGTAAATGCATACATGAAAAATATACAAGTATAGTGCATATGCATACATTATATATATATAGACACACACATTATAAAACCTCTTCCTGCTACAAATTATGTATAAGAAGCCATGTGACATGACTGCTGTGTCATAACTAGCGTACATTCTTGTTGTCTGTCGCCAAGAGAAATATATTTTTTACAAGATTTTATTGAAATGTAATTTTGAAGAAAGCCAGTTTACGGAATTTCATCAAATAATGTCTATAATTTCGGATAATATTTTACGACGCAAAATAGCTGTACACATTTACAGCGTAAGGCATAGCTCGAGAGAAGAGCATCGCTGTAGCAAAACATTTTCTCAAAGTCGGCTAAAAAATTCTCTCATCTCACATTGCACTTTCTTGGGTTAATATAATTTGCCTGACACTGTTGTGTGTTATTCACTGCATGCATCTAAGTCACCTTAATTACTCTACAGAAGTGTCAGCAGGAAAAAACCTAGGTACGGGAATTTGTTAGCTACTTCAGAGAAAATTAAAATTTATCCAATTCATTGTCTCTTTTTACTTTGCCTCACATAAAAAACCCTAAAACGTAATTAAAAGTGAAATATTTTGCTTTCAACCTCACTAAGGGCAGCACATTATTCTAAGCTCATTAAATGGATTATCTGAATGTCTGTCAGTGAAGCGATTGTAAACAATAATCTAGAAGAAGGTTGTCCTATTTTTGAATAACTGGTCTCCGACAAGAGTAGCAAACAAATTCGTTCCAGTTTTCATGCACTCTATATTACATGTTTTAACTCATTCTGAAGTGTTTCGATTTATACAGAAATGTAAAAAATTTTCAACCAGTCCATAGTTACTGACGTGGATGTTAACCTTTCAAATTTTTATATATCTCTACCCATCAAATGTGCACGAAAAATCAAGGAAGAAGTGGCAAGATTTTTAAATACTATTCAGAAACTTTAGGTGGTGTTTTTTTTCGTAACTACGTCACTTCTTGAGTTTGTGTAAGCTTAGTTCCCTTTTTAGATATACCCTAAATGCCATCAAACGCTACAAGCTCTTGTAGTTTTAGCTTATTAAAGCCAATTTAAAAGACACGGTGCCTTCTCGGAGCCAAATACTTTGAAATTGATATTTATCTCGGATTAAAGTGCAGTTTATCAAAATACAATTGCCCTTTCAAACAGAAGTGAACTCTGGCAGTTCAAAGACTGGAAATAGCAAAACACAAATGATCAGTAACAGCACAAAGCACTGGTTATCAATAAGGGTTCCCGCGAGCTACATGCATGTCGCGAAAGTTTTCAGTGTGGCCCGAGCTGAGATAAATAACAAAAACGTGTGTGTATGTATATATGTGTATGTGTAATATATATATATATATATAACACTGTTTTGTGCCCTACACCTGACAACTCTGTGCTAAGCGTGACGGAAGAAGAAAGGGTTAATGTCATTTCAAAGACAAACAGTTGTGTCTGCATCACGTGTGTCGTGAAATAAAAAAATATTAAAATGCTAATACACATAATCTGGCCATTTTATGACAAGTAACTGATTAGTAGTACTATGTAGTATGCCGCCGCAAAGCCATACTGAAGCAATTTAAATGAAGGGATAACTTAGCACGTAACAGTAGTAAAACTTACATGCTAACCTAAACGCAATGTAATGTTAACATAGTAGTAGGATTTAGTAGGTTTGGGCATAACGGTGTCTGGCGTAGGATTGTAGGATTCGGCCACCGCCATGTTGAAATTTCCTTTTTTCTCTTAAGATTTCCCTTTCCCCCTCAAAATCAACTAAAATACCTTACAAACTTCCCTTTTTCCCTAAGGATTTTCCTTTTTTTTCCTTAAAAAAATGCTAGGTTTTTACCAAAAAAAAAAGGGAAATTGTTTAGGGTATTTTAGTCGATTTTGGGGAGAAAAAGAGAAATGAGGGGAAAAAAGGGAAATTACAACATGGCTGCGGCCGAATCCTGTCACCCTACGCCAGACGCCGTTATGCCCAAACCTACTAAATCCTACTACAGTACTTAACATGTCACATATACCAAGCCTGGGACGGGTTTTGAACCAAATGACAACCGCTAGGTAGGAAATCCTCGTTTCCACACTCTGAATGATTCTATTGAGAAAACCTATAATAAAAAAAAAATGTGTTTTGCGGTTATTTGATTGTTTGCAATTCGTTTCGATACAGTTATTAAACTCGCTTAAAATTATATCTGGTGATGAAACATTTAAGTCACTTGCAATTGTGAGCGGTGTTTCACACGTTTAGGAACTCTATTCCCAGATAGCATGTTGGCTTATAGTATGAACATCCACACATCCATACATATAAAATTGCGTGTGTGTGTATCAGACACAGACCACGTAGATTTGTTTCGTATTGTAAACTTCAGACAGCACTTGGCAACCTTAGCTGGCGATGAAAGTTTGAATTCCGTAATATTTGCGATAGTTCGAGTGTATCACGTTTTCCCCCCAAGAATATTTCCGCCGGAGAAGTGTGGAAATTGTTAAATAAAAAAAAAAAAAGTCATAAGATAGCATGTGAAATTAGCTGCTCAAGTTATTGTTTCTGCAGAATTTATAGAATTTCAGCTTGCCGGATTTTGGGTTTTCCGACGAAACATTTTTTGCTGCTATTTTATTGTAGCCATGGCATCAAGCGTTGTAATCTTGTGGAACACAATGTAGTGCCAGGATATACTTCGACATTTAAGTTAGCTAAATAATGTGTGGAGTTCTGGTTTTTTTTCACTTATGTAGCGTTTACATACTCGTTATTGAAAAAAAAATTATGATTTAAAACGGAACTGACCAACTTTCAGGCGTGTTTGTTTACAAAGACCAATCCACAAAATATTAGACAAATTAAATAATTATAAGGAAATGTTTAATTTTGTAGAAAGGGAGAGTTAGCTAAAAACATTAGGAAAAATGTTAGAAAGAAAAACGTTGAATAGGATTTCCTAAGCAATATTTGAGATGTACAATGTAACTGGTAGTCGTTAACTTCACTTTAACTGTTTCTTAATTTTCCTCTTCTTATGATGGGTTTTCAGCGCAACGAAATTAAATCCTAAAGAAGCTGATGTCTCGACAATTCTTTAGTCTGCTTGTTTAAGTGGCCTGGTGCTTCATCCAAGAGGAATTATTTTGCCGCTTGTCGAATCAAGACTGCTTTCCAAATTCGAGTTTGCTTGCAGCAACGCACTCGGATAAGAAAATATACTGGTGGCAAAAAGTTTAGAATATTCCCCGTTCTCCAACGAATAGGCAATAATTATGTTTCTAGCAGGAGTGGATCATACCTACGTGTTGATCATGTACACATTGGCGTCTCACCCTACAGTGTAATGCCTATTGCACGTACACAAGCACACTACGTCCAACCTCAGGCCTTAAAAACAGCCGCAATTGAGGAATGGGACAATCTGCCTCACGAATTGCTTAAATATCTTCTTCTTGGCAAGCCTCGGTCGGATACAAGCGTGTTCTAGGAATTGATCGTGGAGGTCCCACACGTTATTGAAGTTTGTCTAAGCATTTGAGAAGATCATTGTTGTTATTGAAACTGATGAGATTCCTTTATTTTGTTGATTGTCAGTTTAGGCCTTTTGTTTGTGTCAAACTGGGATGATATAAACGCATATAGTGATCCCCCCACTTTATGTGCTATTAGGAATACAACAGGAAATGTATACTACTTTTATTAAATATAACATCCGGGATTCTAATGTAATCATGCTAAACTTTTTGTCAGCAGTGTATATTTCGCATTCCATCGCCGGTGGCTCCAGCAGCTGCTAAGTGTTCCAGTTTTGAAGTAGGAGCAGTTGTTTCTGAACAGGAAACACATGGCAGAGAGAGAGAGAGAGAGAGAGAGAGAGAGAGAGAGAGAGAGAGAGAGAGAGAGAGAGAGAGAGAGAGAGAGAGGAGAGAGGGGAGAGAGAGAGAGAGGAGAGAAACAGAGAGAAAACATATAAATACGTGTTTTTTATATATATTTCACATGACCGTAGCGCAAAATGCTTAGGTTTTTAAATTTTGCTTTATCATCAGGATTATTTCGAAGGTATTCACAATCTGTGTAACCTCATGGCAAAACTGCTTGACTATAATCCCGGAGAAAGACAGAAGATGCAATAAAAATGAGCTATAATAAACTATAAAATACTATAGTCCTTGAAAATTGGAAGATGTGGGTACAGATGAATTTTTTTTCCCCACCAGAAATCCTTCATTCGAACTTCAAGTAGCATGCATGTCTTATACATTGATATTTTAAAAATTAATGTTATTAAACAAGTTGCCGCTAAAAGTCAGCTGTATTCGCTAAATGTCAGCTCTATCCGAAAGAACAGTGCTGAGCTTATGCACCTATTGTGATGTCATTTTCTATTTACTGTATATTTGCGCTAAAGTACGTGTGCAGATTCTCACATGTTTTAAACGTCATAATGATTTATAACTCTGGTGTTACGCCTGATAGCAGTCATATTGTGACGTTCGCTTTCCTGCCTCACTGGGTTCTAGTTTTCAGTGAGATAATCACATCTACGTTGTCACCTTCGTGATTCATTAAAAATTCAACTGTTTCCTTACCAGGTGAAGTTATAAATCAAGCACGCCGGTTTTTCCTTATGGTTGCCTATGAGCTGAAAGTCGGTTCGCTATTGTTCATATCGCTCATCACTACCCCGACGACGCACGGTCTAATTCGCGCTTTGCACATGTAGTGCAACCTCTCGGGTGTGAGAATATAATTAATATAATAAAAAAAAGCAGATCCCTCGCCCTCGCTAGTCTACCTCGACATCTCGAGGCACATGTCAACTAGCGAGGGATTAAATCAACAAAATATTGCGGGCCTCGCGTCCTCGCGAGACGCAGGGTGACTGAGGTAGCGAGTGTTAAAAACACAAAACAGAAGATATTAAAATGGCACCAGTACTCAGCTGAAGGCCATAATTGGTTAATAGAATTTGAAATACATTTGAAAGTCGAAGAATAACATTTTTTGCATTGTAAAAATTAAAAACAGGTTATATTTTAAATTTCAGAGGTTTAAAATTATATTTAGTTATAATCTTGAAGAAAAAGGTTACGTTGTAATTGGAAAATGTCAAAAGTTAAAATTCCCCTGCCCCCACCCTTGAAACCTCACTCCGCCATCCTCTCCGGAGACAGAGGGGCGGACGGTGGCTGTCGTTTTCGTGCGGTGTCCGTCGTGTGTTTGATGTTTGTGTCCTGTGTTGTGATGTCAGTGTGATTTGTTGGTGTGTGTAGGGTGTTTTACAGTGAATGTGAAGAACGTGGCTCCGGAACGCGGCAAAATGTTCTAGTCAATCAGGCGCTCCCAATACAAAGAGTAGCGATCATAGCTGTCAGTTCCGGGTGCCCCGTTTACCGCAAGTCAATTAAATTTGAATATGTTTACATCAATATTACTTATGTTAAACAGTTTTTTTTTACCAATAAAAAACTGTCATATTAATTTTTAATATCTCTGCAGGAGTCCTGGAATGCCCTGCCTTCTGGGTGTGTAGATTGCCTCCTCCACGCAACTGAGCAAGCGGGCCCATTTTTATGTCCCAAGATTGACACAAAAATTAACCTTCACAAAAAAGGAGCATGTTGGTACCCATGACGCTAACAATGACATTTTCCTGCCTTCCTCATCCTGTATAATACAACATATTCAAATCAACACAAATAACATTCCCAATACATACATTGTACTATGCTGTAGTCTGCTCACGGTAAAGAGAGCACTTTTTGAAGCCCTCTCATTTGAAATAATAATTCATTAATATAGGTTATTTTAGCCTTAGATGTTAACTTCCTATTCCGGTGAAATATATACAATGTGTTTACTACTCACATGTCAATTAATGTGTGTGTGTGTATATATATATATATATATATATATATAAAGTAGAAAGTAGTGGAAGTATAAAAAATTGGTGATAGGTAAAAAGTAACTAGGGCATCAAAAGTGCTCATTTTACCATGAACAGCCTATATCACTTCCAAGAAATGAAAATTTTAACCAGGTTTCTATGAAAATCCTAACAAAAATATATTTTTGTGGTTTATTCCATTTACAATGCAGCCACGTCTCAAAATGGTCTGTCGCAGTATTTAATATTTTCAGTTACGCCATTCTTATATTCCTGGTAATTCAAAATGTTAATTTTGCATTTTTTTTCTATATTGAGATATTTTTTCAGAGGTCGTCGCTACTGACATTTTTGTCTACTTTTTTTTGTTGATATAAACGTATTTTCATAATACATTATACAAATATTTAAGGTTCGTATTCATTATCCTGTGTAATCTTCGCTGTAGTTGTTAGAGTTGTCGGTTTTGGCCCCTCTTCCGCAAAATTTTGCTGTCGTAAGCTGAAGATACCGCTGTTGGCGCAAGGTCCGGTGAGTACAGTGGATGATTCAGTGTCTCCCAGTGAAGCTGCTGTACTGTATCCTTGGCCACTCGCGCCTCATGAAGTCTGGCATTGTTGTGAAGGAGCGGTACACCCTTACCATCAAACAATACTGCCTCCTTCTGCTTCAGTGGCTGTTGTACACGTTCCTGCTGCTGCGATTACAAGAGCGAGTGCGTGAACATATTTGTTCGGCTCTTAACAGCGAATTCTTCACAGCCAATGATAGGCGAATAAGGTGAGTATGGAGCAGTGCCGGAATGAAGGAGCAGTGTAAACGGGAAATCCCCGAGAAAACCCGCCGACCAGTGGCATCGTCCGGCACGACTCCCACATGCGAAAATTCGGGAGTCGCCCGGCCGGGGATTGAACCAGGTTCACAATGGTAGGAGGCGAGTAGGCTAACCGCTCAGCCACCGCGGCCCCGCTGCGATTACAAATCTGCAATGATGGTCCATCATGTTGATAAAGGCTAGTAGTTCACCGATTGGTGTGGGTGCAGCAGTAGTATAGCGGTGCGAGGGCACAGGATATCATGGTAACAACCAATGTCCGACACGCTTGGAAGTGTGTCATACAGGAACCACTTTTCGTCACCGGTGAGCACTCAACGGAGTATGGGTGTGCTGCGGTGTCTAGAAAGCATCTAGAAACAGGCTGTCATTCGTTGTTGCTTGTTTGTTTCAGAAAGTGTGTGGGGAACCCACTTTCTCAACTTCTACACGCCTACCCAACACGATATTTTAGCATGTGGGTATCGTGCCGGACGATGCCGTTGGCCGGCGGGTTTTCTCGGGGATCTCCCGTTTCCTTCGCTCTTTCATTCTGGCGCTGCTACATACTCTCCTCAATCACCCTCATCAACTCTCAAGACCTCGCTGTTCAGAGCCGCCCAAATCTCTGCACTCACTCACTTAACTTATGTGATGCAGGTGAACTCAGACTGTTTCATTCAACACGGAATCGCTCGGGAAGCTTACCACCTGCTTGGATTCTGTCATCTATGGCCTCCTTCAGGGCCTTGTCTTCAAGGACCTGTGCCCACTCACTTTGGGGTTCAACACAAAAGGACAGATCTCTCGACCTGAGATGCTGGAAAACAGGCTTGTTGGTGCATCCAGTCACAGCACTATCCCCAAAGACTTGACGCGTTCGGCTATTTGATGCGGCTGCGGGCAAGCCCACCTTAAAGTCATAAAGCAGACCATTCCAAAAGAGCTCCTTCGACACCTCCATTTCTCTTCGCCTTAGTCGAGCTCAGAGTGTCTGTACTGATCAAGGTCAACGTCCCCATTCCCATCCCGACGGCATTTCTGGCATGTGACGCACATATTTCCGTATCAGTTATCACGTCTTCCTGTGCTACGTCAAATGCCGCAGGAACTTATTTGGTTACTTTTTAAAATGTGTGTTTGATTAGTTCAGAGAGTAAATCATGTCTTGACTCTCCATTCGGCTTCAAAGTCGGGACGTCAGGTAGCCAACCAAATATAAGCGTCTAGTAATGTACCGATCTCTCGTCCGGGGAAAGGGTTGTGCGAGAACTAGCGCAGATTATTACAGGCTGTGCGAAGGGTAGGTCTTGGACGTGATGACACTTGAGCTGCCCACACACACAGAGCGAGGGTCCCAGAGGATTCGTCCCACCCCCAGGAGAGTGGCCCAGCTGATGGACCCGAGAATCGTCCCCATCGCTCTCTCTCTTTCTCCCTCTCTCTCTCTTTTCAGTTCCAGAGACCATCAAGACGTCTCCGTTTCCAACATGCGAGGTATCAGCGACTGCGCTGGAGGGTCGCCCGCCGTCCTCTAGCCAGGGTTGAAATCTCATTCAAAGTGCTCCCACACCCCCCTCAGCCACTTCCGTTACCGCAGCGCCCCCGGGGTCCGTGCGTGCGTGGGGATATTCCCCCAGAGGCCTGTGCGGTCACGCGAGGAGATTTATCTCAGGACGGGCGCAAACTACGCCAGGACTCGGCGGCCCCAGTGGCTCTCCTTCCGCTGGAGGACACTCGAATGGCGTGTCCTCGCGCCATCCTCCCTTCCCCCCTCCCCGGCAACCATTCCTCCTTCCTCCCGTCCGGGTCACGCTTCTGCATATTAATACGGCGGACAGTTACAGCACTGCAAAGGATCTTCTAAATCTTCCTTTATGCGGCCATGAAAGAAACTCGGGAGGACCGGCATCTCCCTCCCCATCGACGACTTCCCCTTTCTCACTCAGTTTGTCTGCTCTCGCCAAAAATCTCTCCGCTCGTGATTTTTAGAGAGTCTTTTACGACTGTTTCTAAGGAGTCTATCTAGTGTGGGTAATGACCATAAAATAACTGAACCGTTCCCTTGAAAACGTTTCTACGCCTTTATACGAGGCCTTTTTCAAGCAACGGTATCAACATGTATATAATTTACTGGAGAATATAATAAGAGTTTTTAAAAACCGTCATTAAATATTTATTTTATATGAACTAGGAAATAATACCAGTAACATAACACGCTTTATACGTAGATTTTTCCATCGTTTTCAACATTTGAAAGTACTATAACTTCAGGAGATAAAGACCTTAATTTTAAGCGCATTTCGGGATAAAATTTGTAAACCAATCTGTCACATTAAACTGCTCTATGCCAATGAGTGGTTTCAAATATTCTTATAAAATGTTACTACTACCTTGTATGTCTAAAGAATATATTTCTAAGATTTAGCCGTCCATCCCTTTTCTTTTCTTCATATAACATTAAATTATACTTGCTTGACTCATTGTCATAACATGCTTTGTGCACTCTTTGTTCGCTTATGCTCCAGACACACAAAACTCTAACAAATATGTGCGTTGTGTTTTATTTGTTTTGCTTACGTTCACTACACTGGGTTGCCACACCGGAAGCTACATTTTGTAAGAAAGTCATTAACAGCTAGTGTGCTGTGCCAAATAGTTTTCCAGAACAGTGATAAAAGAACATTACTTATTACATTAACTTCATGGATGTAAAAAAAGCGAAAAAGATGAGATAATAATTAGGATAATTCCTACGTTAAATAAAGCTTAAGTGGAGATTAAGTTAAATTAAAACATTATATGAATCTCCTAATATCAATTTATTGCTTCAGATGTACCATATTCACGTGGATTAAATACGTATGATCAGCTTGTATAATTCTGCTAATATAAATAAAACACATGTGAAGGTACTACCGTACATAGACAAAGGCACCTAAGCTGTTAAAAAATTGTTTTCTTCATTTTACGGAAAATGCGCTGGTGATTTTTTATAAGCGTCCTTAAACTCTAGGTAAAATTAAGCGCACATTTATTTCTAAAACCGGACTTTCCGGATTTTGCTCAACTTTACGTGAATTCATGGAACCTTTCCCTTGATTTTTCCAATTAGTTTCCTGTGCCACCAGCTATTTTTAAAAAGTGATAATGACAAAAAAAAAATAACTTTCGTTATGATGGTGTTATACTGTGCATAAAATATATTTCTATAACTTAAAATATTTTATACATGAGCGAGATTTGAACTCGAGCCAAGAAGGTTGTTCATAACGACAACCACATACCTACAAAGTTTACATAAAGTCGATAAATTAACTTTGTTATTGCTAAGCAACTTTTTTTTCAGTTTATATTGATATTAGAGTATTCTAATTGTTTTTAAATGTTAAAGATGCCTGATGCTTCTTTTTGATGTTTACGGTAGCGAAGAAACCTTCGTGTAAACTCGGCATTGTTAGTCCCGAAACCCGAAGCTATAGAAAATACGAAGACTTTTCGTATTTTGTATTTACGTACTTAACGCGCGTTTTTCGTCATTATGGGTTGCGTTTTTTTTTTTTTTTCCCCTGTACGTTTGAGATAATTTCCTAAAATACACGGAAATTCTTAACACCGTAGCCTGTAACAAATACGGTAAGTTCCTAATGGATCTATATCGGCTCTCAAGACCTCGCTGTTAAGAGCCGCCGAAATATTTTCACTCACTCACATCCTAATGTGTATACCTATTCGTGTCGACGTATAGAACAGAATTGCTGCGAAGGAAGTATTCTACGGTGTAAGTAGAGCAGCGAAAATATCATACTCACTTATTTCCAGTCACACATTGAACTAAGAAAATTATCTTCTACGTATATAGCTTACGTACGCCTAGCACTCAGAGTGACCAAACCTTAACAGTCCCATGATTCACAGGAAGGTACTCAACGTTTAAAAATATAAAACACCCCGGCCTTGCGACTGGAAACAATGAAATTGACATCGTTTGTCGATAATAGTTAAATTACTCTGCATCGCTTCATGGAATAATAAAATTAAAAAAATCACTGCGCGGAAGAATGGAATAAATTAGGAGGAAAATGAAGTGCACTGGAAACATTCATAACGAAATTCTGACAGCAAGTAAATTCAAATACACGCAGCTAACGAGAGAACCAAATAATGGACTTGTTCATCAAATGACGTGCTTAACTATTTACAGAGGGGCTGAATCGCACATGAAATAAAATTAATAGGACCCCCAGCTTAAAAAAAAACACATTCCACGTAATAACCAATCAATCGCAGTGGGGGAGAAAAAAATAACTCGTGGGGAACTTGTTATTACTATTACACATTCCACCGCACGCTAAATTACTTGCGAAATTTTTTTCTGCGACAAAACCGCTGTTGGTAAATATTAAACCTGCTGAAAATTCGCAAAATGAACTTTAAATGCGGACAAAGTTCATAGATTGTAATTAATTTTTCGACGTTTACTCAGAAAAGTAAAATATAAGCTCTGTGTATTGAAGATATATTTTCTCTAGAATGTAAAAATTATTTTGCGATCACATTCGCCTAAAAACAAAATAATTATGAGGACCGAACGTTAGCGAAATATCGCTTATAAGCAATAGCTTACCTTCCTAACCAACTTTTTAGTTTACTTTCTGAAGGAAAGATGAGCTTATGATCTCTTTCCTGTTTGTGGTTGTGTGCATATGTATGATGTGTGCGGGAGGGTACCTTAAATTTTTTGAACGCGTGAATGGACTTATACCAAACTCGGTACACATAAACCACATAGTAAGGATATACGAACGACAATTATTATTTACAACCACACCAGGTACTTATTTTCCGAATGGTGCCATGTCATATTCGGACACCATTTAACCCATTTAAACCAAATTTTGTACGTGTGATAATGCGTCGTGTAAGGATTGAATTTAGTGAAAAATTTTGTTATTGGTCGGTAATTTTGAAAGATAGCTCCAAAAAATTATATATATATATACAACCTGGCCTACATGGTCATGAAAATATAGGCAGGGATTCCAATCTCAGATAACACAGGCTTTAAAAATACGCCAAGGTGGCGAGTTGCTACGGAAGAGTAATACGGTTTCACAACCACACTCACACTGGCTACACACACGCGCATCAGTTGAGATTCGGCACACATCACATTACCGGCGCGGAAGGAACTCCACAATTACACGTTAAGAGTGTTAGAAAGAATGAATTTGCTAGTTACGGCATTCTGGCAGTCGTTATGTACAGCGGTCGCGGAATTAAGGCCAACGCAAAGTGTGCCACACTAACCGCAAAGATGCTGTGTTCAGATTAAACGGTCGTACATCCTTAGACGAGCACGTAATTTTGCTTCGGGATAATTACCGGCACGGCCACGATATGACGCGAATAACTTCTAGAGTTGTAGTAAAAGCCTGTGAGAGGTTTTTTTCTAGACACCTCCTCGTAGCAGACGTATTTTCGTTGTTAATTACATTACCACGGTATTCTTCAACCTCAAACGAAGGTAGCTTATGTATGAGCAGGCAGATTAGAAGAGACTGTATTATATTTGATTCGGGGGATTGAAAATTTCTATTAGATACATGTACTCTACATAAATATATTCTTCAAATTAATTTCTCAAACATTGCCAGTTAAACTTAAAACTACAATCGGACTTTAGACTCCGTATTACAAATTGACGTTACTCGTACAAAATGTGGCACTGCATTACTACTTTTTGCATGCCAGGTGTAAATCGAATTAGTTAAGAAATGATTGAGATATGGCATTTAAATTTAAATTCCAGGTGACATGTTTTAACAAGGGATACTGAAGAAGTCATCAATTGGTCCATTTAGTGCAAACAAGAACTTCCAGTACTGCAATGTAGGCTCAAGAGGATTGAATTGTTAGTAGACATAAAATACTCGTTATAGGACAGGACTCTAGTACAGGCTACTATAAAATATATGTGCAAAATAATTTAAAAAATAAAAGGAAAATTAAGTATTAAAGACGGTAATATAAACGCAATTCAATTAAAATTCCTAATTTGATTAATTAAAGAACTTCTTCAAATTAAAAATGTAAAGTTTTATATTTTCGGACGAAATCGTAAAAATGACAACTTATATTAAAGCATACGAAGCAGTTATACAACAGAACACCAGAGCAGTAATTCATCTGTTACAGCCACTTAATCCTATGCAAGGGCTGATGAGGCGTCTGATTTATATAGACTACATTGTGAAACTAAAATGGGCGCTCAAGGTAATTGGTTATTTATATCCTTTTAAAGCACAGTTTCAACTTAGCATTGCCTGTTTTTATATCCAGAGACCAGACGCTGGCCGCCAGTACACAGTGGGCACATCTGAGTTTGAGGCATAGGTTTTCGAACAGGTCGAGAAAAATTCTTCAAAATGCTGACCTGTTTCACAGCAACTTCATGTCGATCGCATTGATGTTTGGCGGATATGGCATGATCAACAGCTGCATCCATTTCATCCGCAAGGTGTGCAAGCACTCCAACCAAAAGATTTCCCTCTTCGAGTTTAGTTTCGTCAGTGGTACCTGCAGAGATGCCCCATGGAACCTCGTTTTGGAAAGTTGGTGTCTTTCACCTAAGAAGCATCGTTTACCCGAGATGGAATAGCCAATTTGTACAATAAACACTTGCGGACAGAAGAAAACCCTCTCGCCAACTTCATCCCTTCCCACCATCAAATATTTGTTGCCAACATATGGGTAGGTATTGTTGGGGAAAGTTTAATTGCGTTCCACATCTGCTATTACGTCTCAATGATAACATGCACCTGCGATTCCTGGACAACACATCGCGCGACCTCCTCGAAGATGTTTATCTTTATATTCGACGTCGGTTGTCGTTTCAAAATGACGGCGGAGTCCTCAAGAGCACTTGAACCCACATATTCGGTGAGCAATGGATTGGCTACAGTGGACCAAATGCTTAGCCTGCTCGTTAACCTGACCTCGCCTCGAGTGACTATTTTGTGTGAGGGCACTTCAAGAGAATGTTGTATGAGACTTCAATTGAATCAGAGAAATAACTCATTGCTCGGTTGCTTGCAGTTACTTACTGTCTACAGCACATGTCTGGGGTCGTTGAATTTGCACGACAGGCGATGCCACCTTGTTGCAGAGCTTGAACAGAAAAAGGACGCCGAAAATTTCAACAATTTATTTTAGTAGAGGAAAACAAATAAATTGAAAAGTAATGGTCTCTTTCTCATTCTGAATCACGCCACTTTGTTCTTAAATTATCAATTTCCGACCTATGGTTGTTTAATTAGAAATATGTGTTTTGGTACCTTCTTACATTCCTAAAAGTTTTAGTCTTGAAAATTTCTACACCTGGTATATGACGGTCATAATTTACGTTAAAATTGATCAAATCACCTGGTATTTATTTCGAATAGTAGTGTACATATGTCGATTTCAGGAGTAGGATTCAGAATCCGTCCACTATTTTGGTAAGCGCGGTCGGTGGCCATGTTGGTCAGAACCGTCCGCCATACTGGCAGGCGTTATAAGCCAGGGCTCGATGCCATGCTGGTTGTTCTTCCCCCTTCATCACTAGAAATTAGTTAAGTAAAAAAAATATTGTAGTAAATTTTTTTTTTTTTTTTTTTTTTTTTTTTCAGAAATAACTATCTCAATAAAAAATTAGAAAGTATCGGCGTACAACCTTGGACTTTTACCAGTTATATCGGTTTAGTGTCCCCGCAGATCATAATCACGTTTTTCATGTAATTAAAAAAATGTATTCGTGTAATGTTGCCTACAATCCATTTTAATAATTTCGGCCTACAATCTCGGTACTCAATTAATCGGGGGACGTATTGACCCCCCTCCCAATAACAAACCCGGCAACCTAAAATTTTTTAAGAATTAGCACACACGAACAGTCTTCCCCTTACCACAACCCACTCAACCCCCCTCCCCTCAATATACTCGACCCCTCTCACCAACCATCTCTCAATCACCCACCACCCTCTCCCCCCCGTACACAGAATCTCCCCCTCACTATTCACCACCCCCTCCCTTACACTCACCAACACCACTCTACCCCCTCCTACCCACTACAACCCATCTAGCACCTATCTGCCATTTCTCCTCCTCCTTTACTTACTCCCGCTGCTCCTCACTATTTCAATAACCACTCTCTCCACCCTTCAAACCCCTCACAATAATCAAAATCCCTTTACTCCTCCCTAGACATCACTCCCCTCATTTCCTCGCCACTCTCACCACCTCCCTCTATCACTCTCCCTCACCGCACCAGCTCCAGTCTCACCACCTCACCTCCCCTTCACCCCCCGTCATTATCACCCCCTTCCTCTCTTCGCAACACCATGCACACCACCACCACCTTCACCCTTCACAAAAAAATTCTAAAAATCGGGGATCTTATAACACCATAACATTGATCACCCTGGCCCCAGTCATAAAAATCGATCATAGCACATTTTCTCATACCATTATACTCATTTTGCTTTTGTGTATTACGCATACCATATATATGCATATTAATTATCTTATAAGTATTGTAGTATTGGTTTAGTGCATACCCTCAAGCACGATAACCTCAAGAACTATTCCGAATAGGACATTTTGTTTACAAAAATTCATAGTAAATTTAGGATTGATTGTATTTGAAATACATTTAAAGCCAAGCGATGTAACATCAAGCTCGATATTTTTTTTCAGTTGGATCTACATCATAAATCGTTGTATGCCCAAATTTTCGCAAGTCAGGTTGTAAGCAAGCGAATTTTGTAGGTATATGCAATTAAAATGTGTGAACAACGAACCTGGTACCTCATCACCAGGAGCAACATATCTTTACACGAATACATCTTCATCCATGGTTCCGGCTCCTTCCAACATGACAGCCGAATCATCTGAGACTGCTAGTATATTATTTATGGATCTTTCAGTGGCATATCGGTGTCGCTTCTGCTGCTAGGGCTTTGCCTTCAAGCTTACTGCACGACGGCACTAAGTTCATGATTTCCTGATATTTGGTTTCATATTTAATTAATTAGAACTGAAAGTGATGTTTATACGGATTCTGACGAATTTGAATAATTATGTAGTAATAAATCGTTATAAATTTTAAAAAAATTAAAAAATTAAGTCTAATATTTTATTCCTAAATGTTTTCTTCCCTTGTTATAAACTGATTTCTGTTGAAACAGCACTATGATGCAAATATTATTGTTTGTTTAGCTAATCAATATGTCTATAAATGGTCTTAGAGTTTATACATGCATATTTTCCTGGAGCTAGAAATGATGTTGAATGGAATTCACAACCTGGCCATAAGAAATGCTAATTATATTGATTTGCCTACAAAAATTTCCTTGCTTACAACCTGACGTACGAAATTTGGCATACAACGATTTATGATTACAGATCAAACTGAAAAAAAATCGAGTTTATGTAACATCGCTTGCTTTATTTACTTCAAAATCAATCAATCATAATTTTCTATGAACTTGTAAAACCAAAATAATCCTATTCCGAATAGTTCTTGAAGTTACCGTATGAGGTTTGCACTACACCAATGCTATAATGCATATAACATAATGAATATATATGTAATGTATGCTCTTAATTTACTCAAAAAATTCAATTAAATATTGTATGAGGAATTGTTGGTGCGATCGAATTTTTTTAGAATTTTTTAGTCAGGGAGAATGGTATGCAGGGCGTGATGGTATAAGGTGGTGTGAATGGCGTGTGGGTTTTGTGTGGAGGTGAGGTAGAGAATGTGAGTGGTTGTTGGTGGGGGTGGTGAGGCGTGATGGGTGTGGGGCGTGGAGGAGGAGGGGGTGGGGTATATATATATCGGGGTGGTGAGGGTTTGGTAGTTGAGGGGGGGAGTGATATGGTCGGGTTTTCAAAGCGTGAGGTGGTTGATGGGTGGTCAAAGGGTTTTGGCGGAGGGGGTGAGGGAAGTTGAGGAGGTGGTGAAAAGTGGGCGAGGTGGTGATTGTTTGGGTTGGTGAGGGGTTGGATTGGTGAGTGGTGTGAAGGAGGTGATGTTAATGAGGGGGTGAGAAGGTTGATGGGGGTGTGAAGGTGGGTGACTGGAGTAACATTGATGAGTTTGGTGAGGGTTTGTGAGGAGTTTGGTGATGGAGAGGAGATGGGGGTTGAGGGATTTGATGGTGATTGAGAAGATGGTGAGGGGGTTGGTGGTGAGGGGATGAATGGGGGTGTGCGCTAATTTTTCCAAATTTTTTTGGTTGCTGGTTTTTGTATGGGGGAGGGGGGATCAATACTTTCCCCGATGCACTGGGTATCGAAGTGGCAGGCCGAAAATAGTAGAATTGTTTCTAGGCAACAGTAATCGATTGTATTTTTTTTTTATTTTACATGAAAATTGGAAATATCTTCTGCAGGTTATATATAAATATCAAAAGCCAAAGGTGGTGTGCTGATACTTTTAAATTTGTATTGAGATAATTTTTTTATTAAAATATTTTTATTAGTGTGTTTTTTTTTACTAACTTCTAGGAATGATGGGGGAAGAACATCCAACGTGGCAGCGATCGCTAGCTACGACGCCTACCAAATGGCGGAAAACGCCGACCATCATGGTCACAGGCAGCACCTACCAAGATGGCGGACGGATCCTGGATCCTACTCCTGAAATCCTGTGCCCGAACCAACATATGCACACTACTGTTCGAAATACATATCAGGGATGGCTCTATTAATCTTAACGTAAATTATTACCATCATATACCAGGTGTATAAATTTTCAATACTCGAACTTTTAGGGATGTAAGAAGATAAAACACCTGTGTCTTATTAAATAACCACAGGTCGGAAATTGCTAATAGAGGAAAAAAAAGTGGCGTGATTGAGAATGAAATAGAAACCATTATATTTCGATTTATTAATTTTCCTCTACTAAAAAATTTTTTAATTAGCGTCTGTGAATTAGCAGAAACAAGATAGTATTCTTCGGTTCATGGTATTTTTTAAAATTAGTCATTCTAATAATTACGAGTCTGTTTGGTATACATGTGACATGAAAATAACCCGCAGCTCCATCAAATAGAAAATATTGCCAATATTATTTCATGACCACCGTTTCATATCCCCCGCAGATGAACGTTCTTCCAAATGTATTCTTTTCTCCTCCTACACGAAGTTGTAGCAGGTTTCGTAGCCGTTCGGAAATCTGTTAACATTTCCAGTGGAACTATAACCCCGGCACGGCTATGGAGACGAAGACAGATAAGGCACCCGATTCGAAATGAGAGGGGGGATGGGTGGGGAAGCACTGGTGAAGTTAGTGGCCGCTAAAGGATTTTGTGTAGATGAAAGGGAGGAGGGTAGGTTTCAGCTGAAGTTGTCCCTGGACTACGTTTACCCTCCCTCCCGGCGAAAACCCCTTCTGTTAACTCCTGTTTATGACACCCTGGAATATTGCGCACAGCCCGCTGCCCTTTTACCCCCTTGCCAGCCCAAAGTGTCTCTCTTTCCGACGATAGGGAATTATTGACCAGTAATCTCGCCACTCAGAGGGATATATAGCCCGGAGGGCGGCTCATGTCACCCGCACGCGCTCGGATAACAAGGTCGTCGGCCATTTAACCTCCCACGGCCCTTCCCTTTTCCCAACCCTTTCCCGGAAACCCTCGCAGAAACGATTCCGTTCTCCGCCGCGCCGACCCGCTATTGGGAATAACGTTTCCCGCGCGCGTCGTCCCGTAAGGAGCGGCTCTTACGGCCGCGCGTATTGCTTATCGACCGTATCGCACGCAAACTTCTGCGGGCACACATCCTGGCTGTTTCCCCAGGTACAGCGTGGCATTGGAATTCGGAAATGAAACCTCTATTTATGGCGAGGTATTCACCAAGCAGCAAAATAAATCATTATTTCCCCTACACCGTTTAAAGAAAACTGACAATATTATATTTTACAGTAGTTGTAAATAACGCAAGAAGATTCTTCCAATCAGCGTTTCTGGAATACGTATTTTCTTTTGTTGCATTTGTTTTTAACTTGAATAATATTGTTACGTGTGGCTCCCTTCAACAGATGCGGGCGCAATGTAGCAACAATTTTCTGGTATAGTCTGTTCACGGAAAAAAGACCTACTTGTATGCATGGTGTGTATACTTCCGCTTTATGTACGATTAACATTATCATGGACCTCATTACTTCATTCTTGCGTCGTTCAGGCGAAACTGTGAGATGATTAAAAATGAGCAGTTTTGTTGCAATATTTACTTTTCTACACTTCGATACATAAAAAAAAAAAAAAAAAAAAAAAAAAAAAGTGAAACTAATAATTTATATTATCAGAAATGGTTATCTAACACTTTTTATTTGATGTTAAGATACAGAACTACTTGCTATCCATCGTTACCAACTTTAATGGGCGCATGTCACTCAGGGCGCCAGTTAAAATATATGCAAGTAGGGGCAGTAGCATATTACAAAGGTTGATTTCAAAAGTGCTCACTTTATCGTGAACAGCCTTTAATCATTTTCCTCAGCGCAACGCGGCATCTGAAGAATTCTTTGGTCCAAAGCCAGCGTTGTGTATAAATACAGCCGGAGCCGGAGGAATGGCAGTCTTTTTGGCACCCATTTGGCTGAAGTGCGGCGATCGAGAAAAGTCTGATGCAGCGAAATACATCAGTGGTGAGGACGGACAACAGCAGAGGGTGCGAGACGACGGAGGGCGAGCATATGTGTGGTGAGTACGGACAAGACGGCACGGCACCCAACCAGTAGAAAGCTACTTACTGTCCATGGAGATGCTCGGAGTACTCTAGAACATTCCGGACTAGGGGAACGTGGAATAAATTAAGGTGGGACTGTTTCACATTGTGATACGGAGTTTATGGTAAATATTGAAATGTTATTATATGTACATATAATATGCTAAATAATTCAGCTGGGTTTGATACACTGTTTATTGAGACTAATTTCAGTAATTTTACTGCAGTGATTTCTTTGAGGTAATTGCAAATTCTATTGATTAAATTTATTTATTTCAAGTAACAAGTGATATTTCTTGTGAGATATTAAGTCGGGAATATTTTCTTTGTGGTGTGTGTAAATAAATTAGGAAACTACCATTAACTCTTTCATGTAACTGAGACCTCTATCCCTTAAAGAATCTGGCTATGCCCACAGGCTGAGAATTTGTAGCAATATGATTCCGGCGAATGTTTATGCGCGACATTAAAAATATTCCATTTTTTTTCTCTTTCCATAGCACCGTAACCAAATCATTTTCACCTATATTTGTTCGTCCAACAGGAGAACTCATTTGAAGTGAAATTAGCAGGAAATATTTTTAGACTATCGAGAAAAATCCTGCAGATATAAAAAATATAAAACTTTTAAAAGCAATGCATTGCGTTTGTAAAATGAATCGTTATAAAATACTTGATAATATTGTCCGGTTCAACACTTTTCAGATCAAAACAGTACCTGACAAAGGCACGCGCAAAATACAACACAAACATTTCTCTTTGCAGCTTAAATTAGCACTATTTATTGTAGAAAATGTGTCACCAATATACAAAATACAACACACCTTAGCTTTTCGACAAATTAGGTGCGTTTCAAATTTTCATGTGAGATAACAGTTCCACATGTTTTTAGTTTAGTTATGATTACTATTTCCTTTTTCGTGAAAGATAACAGTTCCACATGTTTTTAGTTTAGTTATGATTACTATTTCCTTTTTCATGTGAGATAACAGTTCCACATGTTTTTAGTTTAGTTATGATTACTATTTCCTTTTTCAGTAAAGTTTGTGAACCTACACATCTTGCCCCCATCGCATTAAATCATGCTGAGGACGTTTAGTGTAGAATATATCAATAAATTGTTTATAAAATCAGCAACAAATGGACTTAACAGGAGCGACGATTTTTCTCAGTAGTTGTTATTTATTCTTCATATATCTCTTATTTTCCATATTTTTAGTTAAACTTTGGTAAAATTAGTTTTACTTACTCGTTTGAAGATAAATTCAGTAGTAGGGGCTTGGGCGTCCTAGATACAAAGGGGTGCCGCCTTGATTAATAGGGTTAACCCATTGATATCAAATTGAGTGGACTAATTCTTAATCCGATCTTAATAGGATCAGAAAAAACAATCCAATTTTAATCCGATGGAAATTGCTTCGTTAATCCTTAATCCGATCTTAATCCGATCAATGTTTTTGGATAAAAATTGTATAAAACTGATTGAGCCAATAAATTATATTTAATGAATTAATCAAAATTATTGTGATAAGTGTATAGTTTGGTGTACTATATTTTTTTTCTTTGGGTGGAGAGAAGCTCTGGTAGATGTTGCCTCTCTGAGCTCTGGCATTGTATGAGATGGGACAGTGTTGGGTACGGGGTACATATAGGTATTGTGTAATATCTTATTTTTTAGAGAATTTTGTCTGACAGGCGACAGAGACATGCAGCGCGATCGGCAGGTAATGACGGAGTTCGGAAGGTCGTCTTTAATGAAATTATTACGCAATGAAAATCAATTGAACGAAAAGAGATATGAATAAGTTTACAAGGTGATTTTACTAACCCGTCCAGTATGCTAGTAATATAATTTACGGCAGACTAAAGAATCACTACTATGCGAGTCTCATGAATGGAATTAAGTAACGAGTTCTTACTACAACAAAGACAGAATTTCCACAGAAATATAGAAATTGCATTACTTTAGTTAAACGTCACAATAAAAACAGATTTGAAAACACATAGGAAACTGTACAAGCACCTATCCCAAAACAAGTCTGTGAGGTTAGTGAAGCAATGCCTTGAAATTACGCGAAAAACTCGGTAATGAACGAAAAGAAAATTGAACACACAACTATGTGACAAAGTAAATCAAATTTAGGTAGCAATATATAAGTGACTACTTGAATTAAAAAATGACATCGCACAAGCACCTCTCCCAAAACACATCCTGTCAACTGGGAGGTCAGTCAAGCAATGACTTATAGACATGACGCGTGCAAACGAGTTGAAATTACGGGAAAGAGAGTTGACCGCGACTCGCGTACTTGAATTTTCAAATTAACTAACATTTCCCTAGAAAACTCGTTTACCGCGCATTCTGATAACTTAAAGATGGAAGCAAACGACTTGAATACACGACGTCCTACAACAGACAACGAAACGATTTACACACTACTCATATGGATCCTGAAATATATCTATAAAAAAAAGGGATTCCTAGCAAACTACTATTAACGACCTGCAAATTAAGCAGCGAAACGCATAGATAACTTTTCACAATATTGAACGATAACACGGACATGCTAGTACTGAGAAAAACTTACCCAGATCCTTAACACTACTTTCACTTCCCTGGGAAAATTTAATTTCACTATCGCAAGAATAATTCACTTTAAACACAATGTTCCATTGAAGCATAGGGAGTCTCGGACGGCGTGTAGAGGGCCTTAATTCCGCAAAGCTTAATCCTGAAACACTTTATAGAAACATGGTATATATTTAATAAATCCACAAACTTCCTCGAAAAAAATTATTTAAAATAACGGATGCACTGCATTTGTTCGAACAATTATTTAACAAAGATTTCAGTCATTCACATTAAAAAAATCCTAACCGAACGACGCACGGATTACTAAGAAAAATAATAGACGTATGTAAACTTGAGAATGACGGAAACGATGTGCACACTATAACTTATCGCAATAAAGGTTCAGGTAATCCCGTAATTAACGCGATAAACGTTTATAAAAGAAAAAAGTGATTAAAAATAACTGACACACTATATCGATCCGATCTTAACACATGGAAATTTTTTCCCGATAAATTAATCTTATGAAAACGATTATATTGAAACGATAGCTGGAGCTGGATAGAAGTAATAATCTATCGAAACGTTAGACGAGAGGTGAAGCCCCGCTGCTCGGGCCCGCAAAACGGCTATCTTCGGTCATAGCCCTTGTCTCCGCAAAATGAAGCCACGACCGGTGATATCGGAAGAGATGGTTCAGAGCATAGAGCGAGGTGTCCATGGCAATGCTTGTCGTCAAACTAAACATGGCGCCAGCCACCGAGAAGTGGTCAAGACGCTCCTGCCTGCACCCCTCCCACCCCCCCAAAACACACCATAGTCCAGAATGTCTCTTTGTCCGAGATGAGAGTTCCTGTCCCTCGCTATCGATCTAACGCCTCGATCCGCAAAACCTGCCTAACGCTACGTTCCCGTGTCCCCCTCCGCTCCTGTCAAAGAGCGCGTGTTCTTCCGTGACGATAGCAGAAGTAGGGGTGGGCGGGTCCTAGATACGAAGGTATGGCGTTTTTTGATTGACCTAATTAATTTGATATCAAATTGATACAAAAGGGTGCATTAAATCGATTGAAAGGGTTAATCAAAAAGGGATAATGAAAAGGGGTTAAATTTAATAACATGGTAAAATTTAATGAAAGGGATAAATGTATTGAAAGGGATAATATTTTTTCCTGATTTTGTTGTACTTTTTCTTTCTTTCTTTTTGGGAAGGGGTAGCAGGAGCTCTTTACGATGTTGATGCTGTGGTGTTCTGAAGGCGACTGACCAGAGTGGTGGGTTGCAATGTGTGATATAGGTGTTGAGATGAATGCAAGAGTATTCTAAGGGTCATTTTCCTTATTATTTTCTAATATTGATGTGTTTGTAGGGATATTGGTGGTAGGTAGGCGATGTTTATAAATAGGCTATATTTAACACACAAGAGAATTTCAGAGTGTTTAAAAGATTTCTAAGAGTGGCCTAAGAGTAAAATTTATGTTTTTTTTGGGAGATAGGCAACTTTGAAAGATGCGATTTACGTGTTAGTAATGACATACTATTAAATAGACGACCACTGTTTCCAAATGCAATTAAATGTTACACACGAGAGAAAAAAATAATTTCAGAGTGTTCTACGAATGAATAAATTACGCACATCGAATGACAAAGTTCAAACACTTACAGCTATGTAAATAATAAATGCAATTATTTGACGCTCCAGTATGGAATTGAACATAGCATGATTTCACTAACCCGAGCTGTATGCTAGTCATATAATTTACACAAGAGAAGTATAACAATTTTGTGAGTATGGAATTAATGATCTACAACATAATGTTGCTATAATTTAAACAAACGAGCTATGTATGATGCCTCTCACACATACCTTACACATCCGTATACCTGTGAGACTGGCAAATGGGAACTTTAGCAATGTAATCTACACATAAAAATAAATTAATTGATTGACATCCATAGTAAAATTGCACCTCTTCCAAAAAGCATCTATCCGGCTGCGAGTTTGCTGAAGCAATGATGTTAGTATATGATTTGTAGAGACTTATATGCACAATTAGATATTTGGTGTGCAGGCGATGTTCATCCACCTGGGATGTCACTCGATGAATGAGTGTACCATATCATGTGCGCCAGCTTAAATACATGTAGCATGGATGGTGTCTTAAAAGGCAACTGAGTTGAAATTTATGACTGACAGAACCTATTTCCCTACCAAGCTACTATTAACAACTTGATTCGTCCAACAATTATGTGAATGTGTAAAAATGAATTTTTTTAAAATAACACACACTACAAATGTTTTCCGTAAAGTCTGTGAAATTTACGGCACTTGTTTACACAAATGCGGGTTGAAAAATGGTACGAAGTTTTGTATACCAAAGTCATAAACTTTATTTTAAAATCCTGAAAAACTTTTGCAATATTGACTTAACTCATGAAAAAAAGTTTCCTGATAAAAGAGTTCTATATTTAAATGCATATATTATGAAATGTTAATCGCAGCTACCACACTCCGAAGCCCGGTGTATATTAAGGAGCTATTGAGGTATACATATGTCTAGTCCAAGCTTCTATGAGCAACTGAAGATGACTGAACCCCTCGAGAAACCTCCACTTTTTTTTTTTACAAAATATATGGGGGACGAGTCATTTTAAAACCTCATGGACAATACCAGATAGTGTATAGCCATGAATTGAGTATGAGGGGTGTGAGCGAAATTTAGGTCTCGAGAGCCGATGAGGGTGCCACGCCACTCCGACAACTTCTCTACCGCATGAATTACCTGTCTGTAGCGTGCTTCCACTATACAATTAACCGTATACCAGGACCTGTTTGGCCTCGCCTATCTTTCACAAGTTTTAAAGCAAATGGACTGTGTTTACAATACAAAATTGCATTTAAAAGCCCAGTTTAAACATTATTTCTGTGAGAAAAAATTTACATCTTAAATGTGATTTGTTAAAAAAAATTTAATCTTACACCGTCAAAGTAGTGTACGCCATAAAAATTGTTTACAACATCAAAAACATTTATGAATATTATACTGTCAAAAAAATATGTTCTAGGGTACACCAAAACAGTTTTTATAAAATTTTAAAATAGTAACACTTAATAACAATTTATGTATAAAAAGTTTTTAGCATGGGGCATACTATTTTGCTCTCTTAAAACTAACCTATTTACAAGAACTGTACAATTACAAGCAAAAAAATAACCTATCACAAACAATTATGAAACCCAGAAATGTATTCTGATAAACTAACAACTAATTATGTCTCAATTAAATAAAAACAGGAAATACCATATAAATCTAATCTGAGAAACAAATTCTGGGAAACAGTATCCAAGTTCTAAGAACTGTATCACATTACAAATACATTCTAAATAACATTAAAATGGAATTGTGCCCCAAATACCTTAAAGCTGTAAGATTCAACGAAATGTTATCCCTGTTCCAAGAAATGTGACATCAAAAACAAACAATTATTTCACATTTAAAAGGAATCAAGTGCAATGGAATACCGCCCAAACACAATGAATTACAATATGTACCAAACAAAACAAATTAACACCTAAAGTATTCTATCACAGATACCAATTGAATTACATATCAAATGTAACTATCACCTAAATGTGAATGACGTCGCCATTAAAAGGATTTAATCATACTGTATTATCGCTTAAATACTAATCTGATCAACAAGGGGATTCACTACACACAAAATTGTATATCCAATCCCGTATCTAGAGGTTTATTAAATGAAAAAAACACGAACTATTATTAAAAAATCTTATATTTAATACCGTAATTTTACAAACCATTTAATTCAATCTTTTAAGATCTTGATAATTAATTGATTATATTGATTACATATTTTTCCTTTTAATGATTTTAGCAACCAAATATTATTTGGAGAACTAACTTTTTGCAATTCATGCTCGTAAAATCCTCCTTTAATTGATTCTCCATCATATGTTTCTAGGTAATACATTCTGGGATGTGTTTGTCTAATTGAAATAATTTTAAATGTCTCAAAAGACCTATTCATCGTAAAATTTTGCTGAAAGATTTCTTTCTACTTCGAGATACGTATAAATTCCCCAATTTTGAACTTTGGTTTTCTTTCATCGATGATTTTAACATTATTATAAATAGTTTTATTTAAACTATTATTTGTAACTTCTTTAGGAGCCATATTGATAGTTCTATGGTATCTGGAATTATAAAATTTAACTATTTCAGGCAAGACGTTAACCCATTTGTAAGTCCCCCTCGATGTGAAATGCTTATATATTAAATGTTTAATAGATTTGTTGTAATGCTCCACAAAACTGGATTTAAGCTCCGAATACATTGCATAGTGATTAATACCATATTTGGTCATTAAAGAAAATTGAGATGCCTTGTCGATTTAAAGCAAATTTGGCCTACTCTCTTTCAAAACGATCTTCATTGCATTGCAAACCTGTTTCCCAGTTTTGTTTTTCCGAGGTATACTCCAACCATATTTCGAAAAAAAACCTCTATTATTGTTGAAATATATTTGTATCTCATATTGTATGTGGAAAGCGATCTCATTTCACACAAATCGACTTGAAAAAGATAATTTAAACCATTAGTTATAACTCTTCTTCTAGTATATATTATCCTTGCAGGAGAGTGAAGTTCTTTAGCAAACTTACTAAACTTCATTGGTAATATAACTGCCTTCTTTCAATTCTTTAATAATAGAAAAAAAATTAATTTGTATGTGAATTATTCCCAGACTTTCTCCAAGTGATGAGAAATTTCTATCGACAAATTCATTACGATTATTCCAATATACAGGTGAAAAGCGGGTGTCAATTTAATAAATAAATGTGTGTCATCCTATGTTGATTATGGGTGCATTAAAATACACAGTCATAAAATATTGTTAACTGTAATATTTTTAAATTATTTTGATTGTAAGTCACGTAAGACGAATATTGTCGATCTCAACATTCGTCACTTTAGTAAGTGGCACAAGTATGTCATAGAAACATGGAAAGTGTTTTTTTTTCGATTTATTACCTAGCACAAACAAGACATTCAAAATGCCAAAATGAAACACTTTTAATATTTTGGCTCTTAAAACATTTATGTTTCTATTATTCTTCCTCTGCTGCGAATTTCTCGTTTAAGTAGGAAAAAATTCTTTGGCCGTCAAACCAAAACACATTATACTTAAACGTTGTAAATGCCGCTGTGTTTTAAAAAGATTTTAACCAAATATTTTACTTAATTTACTTTAAGTAAACTTTTTTTTTTTTTTAGAGAGATAACATTTAAGTATCCACCACAGACAATAATTGTTCTATTAATATTATTTATTCCTATAGCAAAAACTTAAATAGCCATTAGACAGTCGAGAGGAATGTGCATCTTGATACAAAGCAACCAACGACGAAGCCAAAAAGTAAACAAATTTCACAAGCTACTACTCCTATAGTTCGTATTATTGCGAAATCTTAATATGCTTAGTATCTTGTTTTTCTACAGAAAATTATTGTATTAGTCACATTTTTAAATAAATACATATACATGTATGTCTATATAAATACATATATACGTGTATGCATATATAAATATACATACAGCATACAAGAATGTATATGCATACACTGAGAAAAACTTCGGGTTATTTCTGAGGCATTAAATTTTTTTTCCAAAATGACCTGTGATCCAAAACTCCCAAATATTCGGTTGATATTTGTCAGAGCGCCGGATTATAAACTGCTGTAAATAACACGTATACAGAAGCACCAAAATTCGCTCTTCTATTGCCGCTACGCCTCTATGTCCATTTATTTGCAATAAGCTTCGTTTTGGTATTGTATCTCATAATCCCGAACTGCTGTGTATTTCCGATTATTTGAAACCATCAAAATAGATAATACTTATAACTGTTAATTTTAAAAATTATACAATATGTAATAATTTTTTTGTTAAATACATGATGATTAATTCAGATTTGTACTGTCGGGGAATAAACAATAATGTCCAACACAAAATTATACATAACTGTCGGTAAGATAAAACCTCTGTTTTCCACCGATTACTAAACTGAAAATAAACTTCACAAACAAATGAATGTGGGTGGAACAACGACTTGAGATAAATACAAAAATGTTATCATGCATGTTACGATACAACTGCAGCAAACAAGAATGAAGTACGTGCCAGATTTTAGCATCAGTGCAGAATTAGGACTATGCATCAGTCGTAATACATTTTTAGTTACTGCAACGTAAACAGTGTGATAGAGCATGTTGAATAAAAAAAAAGGGAAGGTGTCTAACGATTAGCCGTGAGAATTTACATCGCTCTGCGCACAGCACACGCAGAAGTTGCCACGTTTGAAATAGCTTTGCCACACGAAGCAGGTTGGTAATTCTCGAAGTCTCGTCGACAGCGAGGTCATCAGAGACAAAGCAAGTTTCACAGAGAAGTGGGGACGGTGAAAGAATCGGCCATGGCCTGTGGTAAAACCATAGACAAAGATGAGGTAGACCGGTTATTCGTCTTTTGCGCATGTACCCACCATTGACCTACCCCAAAGGAACAACTATCAAAGTCACATGGTCAACAGTGCTGAACGTAATTATGTATACCTTAATATTTAAATGACAAACACTATTGTATGAATAAAATACTTTTACCAATTTGAATTAAATCGAAGTGAATTAAAAATTGGTTAGAACATGTTTGAAAACAACTCAAAACACTGTTTACAAATCAGTTTTTTAACCTAACATAACTCAAAATCCAAACTATGCCGTTTTCGCTAGACGTGTTGGCAGAAAAAGCAGTTCAATGTCGGGACACAAAGATTGGTTGTGCTCCGCCAGCGAGATCAGTCTACGTCATCTGGGTAAAACACCATGCCAGTATTGGTTTAAAAGTGGCATAGAGGTTTTCAATACGTATTGTACTTACACTCTCTTCTTTGACGATCCTTTCTTGGTCACCGAGCGAGGTGGCGCAGTGGTAACTCACTGGACTCACATTCGGGAGGAACCGGGTTCAATTCCCGGTCCGACAATCCTGATTTCGGTTTTCCATGGTTTTCCGATATCACTCCAGGCGTATGCGGGAATGAGTCCCTAACAAAAGTCATTGTCGATTCCTTCCCATTCCTCCCCCGATCCTTCTGCCCAGAGCAACTTGCACAGTCTGTAATGACATCGCTGTTGAGACGTTAAGCCCAACTACCTTACTACCTTTCCGGGTCCATACGTGATTTCTTTTCCACATTTATCGTTATTAATTCCTTATCATATGTATCATGTTAAATTTCATGAACTCATTAATTCATTTTGGTGTTCTTGGCTATTTTCCCCAAATGGTTACTCACTGTAATTTTCTGCTTCTTCCGTTTCAACAGAAGAGTTATATGTATGATAACGTATCAATTATTGTAATTATTCATCTTAATTGAATAAAACATTTATCAACCAATGAATGTCAGCATTTGCTGGGCGTGATTGCGGAATGCCATGGAAAGCCGAAATCAGGATGGCCGGATCGAGGCTCTAAACCGGGACCTCCACAACGCGAGTCTGAATGTTTATAGGCTGTGCACGGTAAAATGAGCACATTTAAAGCCCTGCTAAAAAAAACCTGCTTGTATGCACGTTGTGTATTCTTCCGCCTTATATAAGATCAACATTGTCGTGAGCCTCATCACTTAATGCGTGCGTCGGTCAAGCGAAAATCTATAATTATTTGAAAAATAAATATCTAACAAATCTTATAATTTTTACACTTCGATGCATTAAAGAGTAAACAAAAACTAAAGAAATAATCTAAGTTATCAAAAATGGTTACCTATCACTTTTTATTCGACGTCCAGATACGGAACTACTTCCCACCCATCGTTACCAACTTTACTGGGAGCATGTCACTCAGGACGCCCGTTGAAATACATGCAGGCAGGGGCAATGATTTTTTCCAAGGTTGATTTCAAAAGTGCTCACTTTACCGTGAACAGCCTTTACCACTGCGCCACCTCACTCGGTTCACGAAGCAGAACAACCGCATCAAGTCACACATTTCATAATCGATAGAGTTCAGATGAGTGAAATAGCACACTTATGCTGACCCTGGAGTTCCATAACTTGAAGTTAAGAATGTGTGGTTGAACTTGCCGTTCTTTTTTTTTCTGATAAAGATTTAAAGTTTTTTCTAATTGAGAACTTCCGCTGCGTTCGTGGCTGAAGACAAGTTACTGAGCCAACAGTCAGTCACATTGTTCACTAGAGCAGATTGTCTTATCTTCCGCATACTGTATTCATTCTCTCGTGATGGAAGATTCCAGATTCCTCTGTAGTAGTGCATACTCGATTGACTAGTTATTATTGGCGCCAAATACCCTACATCGATGCGGTTAAAGAGTAGTTCGGAGCCCATGGAAGGCCTCATCGCTTTTTCTGTTTCTATATTTCAGGTCAACGCCTGGTTGGAAAATAGGTAGGTAAGTGGGTTTGCCGTCTCGTCCACAGCGAAGTCATTAGGGACGGTGCAAGTTGCACTGGGAAGAAGGATTGGGGAAGGATTGGGGAAGGATTGGGGAAGGATTGGGGAAGGATTGGGGAAGGATTGGGAAAGGAATCAGCCATGGCCTTTGTTTGGGACCCATCCCAGCATTCGCCGGGAGTGATTTCGGGAAGCCATGGAAAACCGGAATCAGGATTAACGGACCGGGAATCGAACTCGGGTCCTCCCGAATTCGAGTCCAGTGTATTGCCACTGCGCCACCTTTCTCGGTGCCTGGTTGAAATAATTTTGCACGTCTGAGGGCTAAAAGCGTAGGAGCGCTAGGGGCGGCCGAGGCATGCGCATCAACACTCTCATCGCCTCTACGCGCTGAGACTACCATTTCATGACGTAATAAAAAAAAAATAAAGGTTTGATGCACATCCATATTCCTTTTTAAATGTTTTGTACCGGAGTGTTCATACCTAAAAATAACCGTGAAAGCACCCGTTTGAGCCAGTTTCACTACCACAAAACATATTTTATAGATAAATGGAGGAAATGAAAAACGTAGAGACGTGTAACGTTTCATAAATGCTATGCGTAAGCAGACCTCACTCAGACACGTTGGTGGTTTTCTAATAAAACTTTTTCTGTTGGAGCTCTGGACGCCGTTCGGCGGCCTACCCAGATGGTCACCTTGCGACGTGAACCGCAAAACAAATATGAGATGACGCCAGTACTTATTTCCATCATTTTTTCAGGTTGAGGCCCAGGGAAACCCAGGACATCTCAAATATACAATTTCAAAATACAAAGTTAGATAAGGAAAGAGATAAAGAGTACAATGAAGCAGAAAATATACTACCAAAAAACTGCATTAAATTGGACAAGGGTAATCTACACTACCAAATAGAAACATGATCAAATTTTATAGTGATGTTTAATAAAGCAAGATTATTTTCTTTCCGTTGGAAAAACATTACAAAGACCTAAATGGTCATAACAAAATTTAGTTTACAATATTTAAGAAAGCTGATAATCCTCACAAAATATTGAAAATAATATTTCAATAGTGTATTTTCTTTGGCTTTCTCACCAACATTGAGTAAAACACACACCATACTACCCCTTTAGTAAAACCTAAGTGTTCAGCCAAAAAGGTATTCAAACTAGAATAACATATGCACGCACCTGTGCATTACATTAATTACTCCAAAATTCTGGTAGAACTTTCTTAAAATGGGTGAGTTATCCTGTATTTTCATCCTTAAACTTTCACCTGGCCATAACTTTGACAGCCACTTAAAATTTTAGCTCTAGCTTCTTTTACAACAAATACAAAAAGTTAATGCCTCCCAACCTTGCCACCTAAGATTTTTCATGGACATTAACAGGTATTTTAAGGTAAATACTTCTTACTTCAGTTGTACTGTCAATTATTCAAAATGTAAACCCAGAATATTTAAAAAATTAAACTGAGAAAAATCTCTGGCTTCTAAGCCCTGGCAGAGGCCAATTAATCTTCCCGAACAGCCCGTTTCCAAAAACGGTGGGCAAACAAAACCATGAATGAAGTTATTCCATAAGCCCAAAAACGGCAGAGAACAGAGAACTGACAACATACAGAGTATCATCTTCAGGAAAATTTAAATTACTTTTATCAAAAAAAATTAAGGTTCCCCACTCATGTTTACTAATAAATATCTTATTAGAATTTAAGAAGTCATTCCTTATTAAGTTGTGCTGAAATACTTAAACTGCTCATTTTATCCATAAAAATCCTGACTAACTGAAAAATTGGAGCGTCAAAATGCCGTTCCTGCATCTCCTGAAGGGTTTTACATTTCTTCATAACCAGTAATCAAACTGAATACCTGACCTGTAATCGAAGGGAGACGTCCATCGCAGCCAAGCGTCTGACCCCGATGCCATCATATAAACGTAAGTGTTTATGGGTGTTAAAAATAAGTTTGTAGCATTATTTGTCCATATTCTGTAGTTTGTTCCAACACACGTCTTCCGATAAATACTTTTCCTAAGGCAGACAGGTGAAAATGGTGTTACGTAGAAAATGGGCCGGGGACGGAGAGACAACTGTACGCGAATTTATAAGCGCACTTGTCCGAAGGTATCAGATAATTTTTTTTTTTTTTTTTTTTTTTTTACTGTTCCGCCGATCTGCGGTGCAGAAGGTTCTGGGTTCGCATCCTAGGCAATGAATGGATGTTAGTTTAATTTAGTTTTATATGTTAGTTTGTAAGCCGTCCCGTGATGACCCTTCAGGTATAGCACCGGAGGATGTTAATAAACCCTTTCCACTCAATCTTGCTTCTAATATACAATCTCTGTTGAAATATATATTATATTGGTTTTATTTTCTTATGTTTTAAATATAATAACTAAACGTTTCTGTAAAAATTTTTTCATTCCTTGTCATATAATTTGTTTTATCAACGTTAACTCACAATTAATGTCTGGACTTAGTTTTTTTTTTTTTCATTCATAGAGGTACAAGGAGGCAGCAGATTGTGTATAGGCTGTTCACGGTACAGTGAGTACTTTTTAAGGCCCTTCCAAAAGGCACTATCCGCTAATAAATGCATTTTATTGCAACATCGAACGTTATTTTTTGAGAGTGATGAAATGTATACACTGTTTATTAGTCATATTGCAATGTTTACATTAAAAAGTGGTGGAAAGGTAGAAATTAATTGAAAGGAAAAATCTAGCAGGGCCTTAAAAAGTGCTCACTTTACCGTGAACAGCTTATATAGTTATTTGAACTACCCTTTAGCAGCCGAAGAAGCTTAAATTTAAAGCTTCCTCTAGTATACGTTATCAGTTAACCTGAGAATTCAATGACAATGCATTAAGAATTCTTTAATGTTCGTCCATTCGAAAAACACGAGGGCATTCACTTGACGTATAAGAGAGTGCGCAGAGGGGCAATCGGCAAGTTCAAACGTCGAGATGGAACGTTCTCCGCCGTTGTGTCGCGTATTCGGAGTGCCACCTCATCAGCGCATTTGTTCGTAGATAATTCTGACTTAGGTTAGGGGCAGCAAGCCCACCTCGCGAGGAAGTGTTTCATATTGACAAAACTGCGGCGAGCCAGCCGTACTTTCGTTGAGCAGGAACGTCTGAGCCAGCCTGACGTCCACTTATGCACAGTTGCGCAAACATCTTCCCCGATCGAAGATCAAATGATCCTGGTTCCGAACCGGAATCCAGTTTGATCTTGGTTCCAATGTAAAAGTGTTGCACCAACGACATTTCATGATTCTGGATATACGATTCTTCGATTTTTGGTTCCAAAGTGAGAGATCGGGATTAAGTATGATACAAATTTTGCTATTGGTTCATAATATATGACGTCATGGAAGTAGGCGAATTTTTCACTATAGATAGAACTAGATGTGCGATCTTTTGTCTGTTTTAAGCGAATTATTGTTGTACGAATTTTACTGAATAATATTCAAGTGCGTATAATGTTTTTATTTCCCAAGAAAACAATCGAACGTAGTTCTATCTGTTGGAGTATTTTCAAACTACATTTGTCGACGATGGCTGCTGATCTCGGATCGAGATTTCAAACCGCCAATTTTGGCGGTTTGAAATGAACTTCTTCTCGATCTCCAGTCCAGTACTAAACTCGAATGGTGCAACAGTTTTCTGTGTCGATCTTAGATCCTATCTCGGATCGAGTTTCGAACCACGATCGTGCAACCGGGCATTAGACACCGATAGCATTAAGAATTCATGGCGTAGGAGGGGGCGACGGTTACCGGGAGGAAAATGCCAGGGAACTGGGCGGTCATTAATGCGCACACATGCCCCAGATCTCGTCAGGAGCCCGGCATGCTCTTCCAACGGCCACGCCGGGTAGAATGTAAATACACTTTGTCTTAGGTGGGCGGGAAGGACCCCCCCTCCTTTCGCTGAGGGCGAAAATAAAAACATAGCTCTTGTTTTCCGCCACTTTGCAATTAAGCCTTGGCTGAGAACGAGCGAGGGGAAGAGAGAGAGACACAAGCCGTCGCTTCTGGACGTCTTCAACACACCCCCTTTTTCCCCGTGGACCAAGCCTCTTCCTTCATAACCCCTCGTCGCCAAAAACCACCCTCTCCGTTCTTCGAGCGCTGTAAATCGCATCCGTGACGCGCACTGCAAAGAGATGACGATCGTAATAACGTGAAGAATATTCCGTCCCGACACTCCGCGAAGCGCTGGCAGATTCTCTCCTTAATTCCGCGCCACCTCGTCCTCCCTATCCCAAGGAATGAGTTACGGCGCGCGCGCATTGAATGCGCAACGAAGCTTTCCTTTTTATTCCCGGCTAAATCTATTTTAACCACTTCTTCATCCCCACCCCCACCTTTTTTTTATATCCGCGCGAGAGGTGTGTATAGGCTGTTCACGGTAAAGTGAGCACTATTTAAGGCCTTGCCAACAGGCATTAACCACTAATAAATATATCTTATTGCAGCCTTAGACATTAAACTTTTAAGGGCGGTGAAATGTATTCACTGTGTTTATTGGTCACAATGCAATGTTTTTATTAATAAGCACCAGGAAGATGGAAATCTGATGAAACGAAAAATTTAGAAGGGCCCTAAAATGTGCTCATTTTACCGTGAACAGCCTTTACTCTTGGGGGCCCGCTGTCCTCGCGCCCGTGAGTCTGCGAACGTCTCGCTCAACCTGAGAAATAACATAACGGGCCTAGAGTAAATTGTGTGTGTTGTGGAGAGTTTTGGACGGCTCTTAAAATCGAGGTCTTGAGAACCGATGAGATTGAAGTGAGGTGATATGGGGGGCAGCACCGGAATACAAGGGTGGTGAAAACTGGAGATCCCCGAGGAAACCCCCCCCCCCCCCGACCAGCAACATCGTCCGTCACGATCCCCACAAGCGAAAATCCGGGAGCGACCCTGTCGGGAGTCGAACCCGGTTCGCCTGGGTGGGAGGCGAGCAGTCTAACCACTACACCAACGTGGCCTCGGCGGGCCAGGAAGTGGGTTTAAGATTCAGTACTGAAGAATAAAGACTTTTACTTATGACCCTATAAGGACACGAAAACGAGTTTAGAAGTTTACGACTGACCTTGCGACTGTTAAGTCTATCCAGCGAGACTAATAGGAAATTAATACAGCCGATATAGTCATGAAAATTGGACGTGGGCAAATATTATTCACTGCGTGTGAAATTAGTTTAATATGCTGCTTCTGTTGCCGTTTTTGACAATATTTTCACATCTTTCAAATTAGATCTGTGATCGTACATGTCAGGTTATATGCCTTAATTCGAGAACTTGCCTTTTCTGTTTTATTAACTCTGACATTACGTTCACATCTTCCGAGATTTAAATGCACTGCTGTAGCTATGGTTCCTCATTTTGACCTACGAATTCATGACACGACATAGCCTAAATCCAAATGTAGATACTTTTTACGCCAACAACAGCTGTCGTCGTGGTCTGATTGGCTATTTCGTCTTGACTTGCATGTAAAACACGAAATAAACTCTTATATTAAGTCACGCCCAGATTGCACATGACCTGCCCATGGCATCATAAAATTACAACTATTAACACCTACTTATATTCAAATCACGCGGCATACTGCAATTGTTAAATCAATCGTACACCCACCTTAATAGGGTGGCTTAAAGTCAACTTATTTCCCATATGAAAATGACACATTGAGAATTAATTTATTAACTGTGTGGCACTGTAGCTCTAAATACGTAGTAATGTTTACCCAAAACACCGCCAACATCGCCTATGACTAACTATTATACATCAAGCTCACTTGCTGCGTGTGTGCCACTTTCATGTAGTTCAAGAGTAAATCAAAACTTTTCAAATCTATAACTGAAAGTACTCTGGCTCCTTACTGCAGATAAAATGCACACTATTGATTACTATAGATAATAGTGTTGGCAGAGAACTTGTAAAAGTAGTTACAGTTTCTAATGAAATTTTAATTATTCACAGTTTCAAATGTAGGCCACCAATCCTGTTTTCCTCCAATACTCATTAGCGAAAGAACTGGGAGACCATTCATTAACCAAATACGGTAATGTGCTGAATTTATACGGCAGGATACATTGAATGAATTAACAGTAAAACAGCTGTACTTTGGAAAAGCAAAATCTTATGCAAATAGTTAACATTACCTTTACCTAACGTGCTGAACCAAAATGCATTACGATGATAGCTCAGACAGGTGGATATGAAATTACACATTGCCGTTGTTATTCCTGATACGTTTTGGGGATTAAACACTTACTGTAGAAAATATATCCTTTTAAAAAATATTTTTACTTAATACTCTTGCCACATAATTACTTCACCGAAAAACATGAAAAATAATTTCCTTTGTCTTATTCAAGATTACACCTAAACTTCGCGTATCCTTAAAACACCGCAGTTTTAAAGTTTTATACCACAACATAATTTATTGCACCATGTCAAACTGTTCAAGAGTAATATATTTCGAAAGTACGCGTTTCTTCTAGTTCAGTTTATTTTCACCAAAAATGTGGAAAAGGGAAAGATGTAAATTAGGGATCCACTGGAAGAAAGAATAGCCTGTTCAGTTTAGCTATTTGATTCTTGACGAAATATACAATTTACTTGTTCATTACCTTCATCTCACGCATGCCGTGAAAACTTGAAGAGTCGGTGGGAGTCTTTGTGCCTCCAATTACCACCAATGTTAATTTTTACTAGCAAATTGCAACATAACTATACGCTCTTTTGAAACACAGTTTTCTGGACACACAAAATACACTTTAAATACACGTGTCAAAACTTACGATACCTACTTTTTTCGTCGATCCAAATTTTCAATCTCCGGACGCATTATTTACCTTGGGGAACTGATGTTTAAGATTTGTTTATTTCATTAACAGAATGAAAATACTTTCGTTCTTATAGTTTCTAAAGAATATAAGTGTTATTACTATACACATAAATGTGTTTCGGCTACGTTCGCTCAGTTCGTGGTAACATCTTTTAAACTTCTGGGAAAAGGTGGGTATTTTTTTCAGCATAGTATTAGCTGAAATATTGAAATTCAGTCTTTCACACAAACCTAAATTATCACCTGCGAATGACACACACACGTCAGTTGCCAGACCGAGATTAGAACTTGAAACCTTGTGGTCTGGAGGCTCCTGGCAACAAAGGTGGCATCCATTCGCTAAGATGTTCATATTTCCTCACTGTTCTAAAATACATTTGAACACATCTTGTACGCACATGCTGTCTGATACAGTTTCAACAAGTTTAACTTACACTTATGCAGTATTTCACAAATAATTAAAAATGTTTGACTTTTTATTAATGAGACATTTTAAAATCCAAAAATATATTGAAATCACTGCGAATAGAGTATATATTGTCTCGTGAAATGGTTTGTTGTTGCTGTTAAATAGCTGCATAAAGTAACCTGTTTGCAGTAGTGTTGTTTACGAACGTACAGTTTATCTCGTGTAATGTTTCCAGTGTTTGAGAGCAACTGTTGCCAATGTATTTAAAGCACATCAGAATGCATCTCACTTTAAATAAGGAAACGTCAGCTTAATGTCAAGTGAAGTAATTGTAGCATTTTGAATAAAAATTTGTCTCCCATCAGCGGGCAAAAAAAAAAAAACGCATAGTGTAAATAAAAATGACGAATTATTATGGAATAAACGTAATATCATATTACGTTAATGCTATGTAGTATTGGCTTTTGCAGTGTCGTATTAGTTTCGAATTTCCTCACGTACATATTGGAATTTATCACAAATTCAACTGTATCTTCATCTATGTACAACTGAAACGAAGGCTCAGCCCTGTTGCTTGTGCGAGTGTTTATTTTTCTTGTACGCGTGTCCGATTTAGTGTGTTCTGCGTCAGATTTGAAAATATTTAAAAATTTTGTGATATTTTGTTACAATGCCGTTACTAAAAACCATGTGTTTGATATTATAGTGTACATAACTTCAGTTGCAACACATTGAAATACTCAGTTAAGGTTGATTTCGCCCATTATAAGCACATCGCCGTCGCTGGTATAAAGTTTCGAAAATCATATTGGGGTGAAATTTTACCGAGTTAAGCAGCGTAACAATTGTCATATAGTTAGAACAAAATCACTTAATAGTTTTTCGCTCACAAAATTGGAATGGCTGTACTAAACAAGACATAAATGCACCAGAATACTAAAACTTCAATACCTTGCTGAATAAAGAAACTTTCGTCTCTTTTTATTTTAATATTTACTTAAAAAATATATATATTTTAGCCAGATTTAGTAATTTTTACTTCCGCCTTCTAGATTAAGCAAGACTATTGTATAGTTCCACATCCCTGCTCGTACCAAACAAAGGGCTGGACAGAAATTCATGGCATTATCACTGAGTGTCAATAACATTCATGAAATGTGCCACATATATTATTAAGAAATTACATTGCTGTTTGCTGAAAACAAGAAACATACGGGTAAGCTACTTGTGTTAACTATACGTCACTGGACTAACGAAATAAATGCATATAGTATGTACAAAAGCCAAAGGACTGCAGCAAAACATCACCGGTATTAAAACACACTCAATCACAACTTCTTGAACTTATTTTGTGCATGTAAGTATTATAATAGTCAACATTAGGCTTTGTAATGTGGAACTGCACAACACAGTTGTATGCATAAGTAATCTGGGAACGAAACAGTTTACTAAAAGAGATTTAAAAAAAATTATTTTATAGTGTCAGTGTCGTAGAGTAACTTAAATAATGTTTATGTCTGGGTAGTTTGGCATCATTAACTTCAAAAGCTTTATTTTAGGCCTACGTTTAAAGATACACGCCAGTAGTGAATACAAACACCCCGTCTTAAATTTAAAATAGGCTTACTGTAAATTATTCTAGTTCGTATATTTTGAGATTCCAGTGAAAGCACATAGTTGTGAAAGACTATGTAGTCAGTCTGTTTACAAAATGCTACTTTTATACGATCTGTCAAAACTGGGAACTCTATTGAGACATTACATCACTGCATTTGCTAGTTATTGTTTAACTAGTAGGGGACCCAGCCCGTGGCCAATTACAAACGGCCAAAAATCAAGTTTTTCATCACTGAGAAAAAAGTTCCTGCAATTAATGTGGCTATATATCTTGATTTTCTCTAAGATTCCTCAGTCCCACTCCCAAACGCCCTACCAATAAAGAAAATTTATAACTCTATTCAAATACAAATAAGCCATTAAAATATTTTTTTTTTTTCGATTAAACTAAAAAATTATTTATATTAAATTAATACTATACTAAAAGTAATAATCTATATTATAGTTAAAAAAAAATTGAAAAATTAAAGTTCCTCTTAAGTATATATTGCATGGGCTCCAGACACGTCTCGTTAGTATTCTCAGGAATACGGGAACAGCAAGGAGACGAGCTGATGTTTACAGCGATAAGATGAAAACTTGCCTCATACTCCTCGCTGGTGCTACACTAATCCTCAACAGCCGGCGTACAAAATGGGCATAACAACCACGATGTACCGCGTATATTTGCGGTGAGAAAATCAGGTCAAGTCCCTCCGACTCTTAAATTGATAATAACCATAACAGAAACAATTTTTCTAAATAAAAACAAACCACAGGTTCATCCTCGCGAAATTTTGTGCGAGGAGCCTACCTTGCACGGTGAGCTCGGAACTAAATAGTTACCGAATTTCTGCTTACAAATTTACTATCCATGGTGGTGTTGGGTACGAAACATCACTGGTTACGCGTCTTCGCCATACAAACATGTCGCTTCGCCATACTGTTATGGCGAGAACCAGCGTGAACCTGCCTTTATACGAACACACTTGCGGAACACCCGCGGCGAAAGAATGCCAATACGACGCTAGCCGCGAGGACACATCAACACGCGCCTACGGGAACAAAACAAGCTCTCGGCAGTTTCGCCACGAGCCGGAAGGTAAATCAGGACAGGTTTACAATACATAATCGATAATAAAAGCATATCGCACCTAGAAAAGGTGTCTGTCTGCAGCCAGCCACCGAGAGGAGATGATGCTGCCCTGGGTGCAGCGCCATCTCGTGCACGACCGCCGGTTCCGTAATGACGACCAGCCTACGGCGACCACTCAACAGAACGTGAGCGTGTAGATATGGACGTTAATATATACTACTAAATAAAATAGAAGTGTGTCTGAGAGTTTAAAATTTTTCACTTTTAATTATCTTTTCATATAGTATAATTGATAACTAAGCCATATGTAATATTAATATTTTCGTGTGTCTGTCTGCCCGAACGGATTTAACTCTAAAACAACTTAACTTATTGACATCAAATTAACACAGTATATAGATAATAATCCCAGGACCAACATAGTCTTTGTTTCATCGAGATATCTCTAACGGTACCGGAAATAATGATGATCAGGGATGCCAATAGGGAAGGGGGGCTGGAAAGTAACCATTCGGAATGGTTACCATTCCTGAAAAAATTTTGCATCCATACTTGAGCAGAAAAATCCAGAATGGTAACCATTCACATTTTACTAGCAAAGCATTGCGTTACTGAATACTGAAAAGTATCCATTGTAAGAATGGTTACCATTCCGGATATTTGTACCTACATTCACATCCCAAATATCCTGAAAAGTGCCCACAATCGGAATGTTCACAGTTCCGGTATATGTGTTTTTTAGTTGTCGCCCACAAAAGCCTGAAAACTGTCCACTGCCTAAATGGTAACAAATCTCTTATTTTTTTATTTTTTTTTTTGCGACAGCGAAGCTTGGAGTTTCCCCACAAATGATTTTCAAGCGTAGACCCCTCGCACTTAAAAATACTGTACAAGCGTAGCCAAACATTTGGCACCGAGCCAGTCCCAGCGCCAGCAGGGGAGTAAATCCCCAAATCAGTGATACAAGGCGCGCCGACAATTTATTTTATGTGGTGACGCGAAGCGTCACGTATCAGCGAAGCTTGGAGTTTCCCCATAAATGATTGTCGTGTGTAAACCTATTTGCATTGAGAAATAATGTGTGTTTTCTGCTACTTAACATATTTTTCTACCATTTACAATATTAGTGTAATATTGTCAACATATTTTCACACTTGAGTCCTGAATGTTTACCATTCAGGCATTGGACAGTTTTCAGGCTTTTGTGGATGACAACTAAAACACACATATCGCAATTGTAAACATTCCGACTGTGGGCACTTTTCAGGATATTTGGGATGTGAATGTCGGTACAAATATCCGGAAAGGTAACCATTCCTACAATGGATACTTTTCAGGATTCAATAACGCAATACTTTGCTAATAAAATCGGAACAGTTACCATTCCAGATTTTTCTGCGCAAGTATGGATGAAAAATTTCCGGAATGGTAACCATTCTGAATGGTTACTTTTCAGTCGCCTCTCCTAATAGGTACTGGATTAAGCTTTTCTATAGGATTACTGCATAAAAAAGCATTGTAAAAATTTTTCGTAATTTCTCCTTTCTTTTTTTTTGTTTATGGGCTGTAAACTTTTCCTTCCAAAATGCCGTAGTGGTCCAGTGGCTAGAGTTATTCCAATTGGGGCCCGCAGTGACTCAGTGGATAGATATATATAGTGGGGCCGCAGAAGCTCAGTGGCTAGAGCACCCAATAGTAGGGCCGCAGTAGCTCAGTGGCTAGAGCACCCAATAAGAGAACCGTGGTAGCTCAGTGGCTAGAGAACCTAATAAGGGTGCTGCAGAAGCTCAGGGGCTAGAGAACCCAATAGTGGGTCCGCAGCTGGTCAGGGGATAGAGCACACAATAAGGGGGCCACAGTAGTGCAGGGGCTAGAGAACCCAATAAGGGTGCTGCAGAAACTCAGGGGCTGAGAGAACCCAATAGTGGGTCCGCAGCTGGTCAGGTACTATAGCACCCAATAGTGGGGCCGCAGTAGCTCAGTGGCTAGAGAACACAATAAAATATAGTGGCTTGATCAATTCAAATTCCTAAATATGATGCTAACATAAAACATGTGCGAAGCAATGGCAGGATGTAATTTAATAACTCCATTAAACCTGAAAAAAGAAATATTAGTATTTTATACATTAAACCTTAATAAAACTATGGTGGGATTTTTTATAACTTAAAAAAAAATCATGCGAATGAAGTTGCACGGGTCAGATAGTACTAAATAAATATGTAGAATTATTCCAACTAAATGTCCCCCCTCGCGTTACAGTAAATATGATATTGTACAATATTGTTGCTATCCAGATATAACTCTAAATATAACCCTTTTTATAATTTGTATCTTGTGTCTTATGATTATCAAGCTCCAAATCTAAAATACTTAATGTATAGTTAGTAAATAATTAAATATACTAACCAATAAAAAAACACGATCACCGACCACAGTACTTTTTCTCCGAACAAAATGTCGACAGAGCTTACGTTATGTCATCCTGGATGTCGACTAAGTTTCTTGGAATCAACATCAAGGTTATTCAAATCACTATCTCACACGTGAACGACTAACGTTTAAATATATTCTCTCACCATACCATATTTAGCACACACTAAATCTAAATTAGTGAACATGGAATCAGGTGAGAGCTTACTGATGGTTACGCTGTCTTAATCTCACTGATTTAGGGGTCGTTTAGCGGATATAAAAAGTCGTATACCTGTAAGCAGGTCAGGTTTCCAAATTTTCAAATCAGTTAAAATGTGCAACACGTTCACTATCGACTCATGAAGTAATTTTTACAAGGTGAAACGATTGTTGTTCGTTTGCCACTGTATTTTATTTTGCTCAACTTCACGTGGACCAACAGAGCAGTAAGTGCTACCTTGCGAATGTGTGGTGTACTTCTGCTCTTTGAAAACACTTCTTTACTTCCACAGATTATTTATTGCCTCAGAGAACATTTTAGTTAAATATGAACCTCTGCAAAGTAGATTTTTCTCAAACAAAATATTTGTTTCGACTATATATTTAATAGGGCAACGGTAGCTTAGCGGTTAGACCGCTCGCCTCCCACCATGGCGAGCTGGGAAATAGGAATTGTGTCGGACCATTGCGCTGGTCGGTGGGTTTTCTCGGGGATCTCCCGTTCCCTTGTCCTTGCATTCTGACCTTGCTCCATTCCCACCTCATTTCACCTACATCGGCTCTCAAGTTCTTGTTAGGGGCTACCAAATCCCTAAACTAAACTATATATTTAATGGCAATGACAAGCTTGTATTGCCGTCACAAACGGCATTCCTTGTGGAAAAACCAGCTACAGTACATATTTGGAATGTTAAACCATTTAGCCGATGATCTAAGGAATTTCTTTATTTAGTAATTTAGTATGTGTCTTTATTAACAAGTTGTTATTTCGTACATTGCAGGTTTTAGTATCACTTAACGCTTTCCTTTTTTACAGAAAAATCTATTTGTAAAAAATAATTATTCTATGTTTTTCTTTGCTATTAGAAAATTAATACTGCCATACAACAACCATGCATAAATAAGAAAATTAATAACAGCAAACATATTATTCTGTACATTTACTTTCAATTAATGTACAACTTTGCTTCTGTAAACGAAACAGTTATAAAATTGTTTTTATTTGCTATAGAGAAAGATTAGATTTGCACGTATTTTACAGTGGTTTTGGGTGGATGTACAAACCAACCCTGCTAGATTTAATTATGGATTGCAAAGTAAGTATATTTCGTTAATATCAACAAACGTGTACAAAAATATCGAAGGCTCCCTCCCTAGTATGAGGGAACGAGAAAAATTAAAAGCTTATGTTAATGTAATATCTCCATACTGTGGCAATAATTCCCCGTTCATACAACTGACAAGTCTAACTAAAATTCAGTGATTGGTATTTCACTAATTGATATCATTTATTCGAGGTTAATGTGTTATATAGACTTAAATATTCAAGCGTGGCCCTCATAAAATCAATCAATAGAGTTACATAAAAATACCAAATGTTTCATCATAGAACATTGTTCCGTGTAGCTTAACCCTCCTCATTTTAATTCAGTATTTAAAGATATAACTGCATTGGTATATGCCAGTAATGACTATCTCGTGACTTAGTCAAGATATATTTTTTCTACTCTATATTGACTCATTGGTTTTCTGGACGATTCTCGTTGGTTAAAAGTTGAAGCATCTGGAAAAGTTAAAAACTGCCGCTATGAAGGACTTTTCGAAGTGTGACGTAAGTTATTTATTTCCCAGTCCCTGCCCACCGTTGGAAAACAAAACACTGTATTAACGAACTTTAAAATGTTACCTTGCAGCCTCTGAAACCCTATAATGGCGTTCCCTTCCAGTGTCTGGAGTCTTGGCACTAATGAAGACGTCCTGGGCAGCAGCGAACAACTCCACTCATCTTCAAGAAAGATCATGTAATGAAACCACTTACTGAGAGGATGAGCTTGAGATGAGCTCACTGGCGTCTTGCGAGTCCTTCGCGTGTCCTTCGCAAACAGCTTTCCTGATTATAATTTATAGATAAGTTTCACAGTTCATTTACATCGTTACCATAAATAGAAGGTATGTCATTAAATTAAATGGCTACCATTACTACATTACAAGATAATTTCAGAAGGAATTATTTCAAAAGTATACATCCAATTTTTAAATTTAAAAAACACAAATACACTTCGATTTCGTTAGTAAAAATATTTCTCGCAGTCAATTAACATGTCTTTTGCAAAGCTAGAAATATAGAATAAACACACGTCGTTCCGCTCAAGTACTGCAGAGATAAATTATTTAAATAATCATATTTTATCAAAAATTTTAAATTATCATTAGAAAAATGTCCGTAAACAAGGATTAATCGGTATCTAATTTATTTTTTCTTCGGAACTATACGACTGTTATAATTCAAATAAACTCTTATTTTTTGGGACAATACATGTGTAGTTAAACTAGGATTTTAAAGTAATGCAGGACCGTTGGAAGTTTTTCAGGAGCTTACAGAGCAAGATAATATTAGTAAGAACAGTCGCAACACAGGACAAAGATGTTTTGATAGGAAAAACTTCATTTACTTGCTTATTTCACATTGCAAGAGAAGGTTGCAAACATTTTCCATACAAGAACACGCATAAATTTGTCACATTTCCTTATACGCTTTCGTCCCAACCACACAAACATTTTTAATTGCAGGCTTTATGGTTTCTCAAATTTCAAAAGCTTGTTGACTAACTGAAAAAAAAAAAAACGGTAATGTAGTAGTTTTTATAGAAGAAATGAGTAAAGCGAAATACGGACACAGGAACGTAAAGAGCCACAGGTAGAAGACTTAGGAAGGCGATTAAACCTTAGCATTGTCGATTACCTACAGGGATTCAATTTGTAACGCCCGGCTAGTATACTGCAGCGTTATTTTCCATATAAAACGACCCTGTAGCTTAATTTGGTTTTTAAATGCAAAACTAAAAAAATTTCCTTTCATTTAGTAAAGCCTTCGCTGCTTGTAGGACGTAACGGCACGCTATTTTTTTTTTTTTACATGAATGCCGCAGTTCATGTTTAATAGAAGACTATTGCATGTAAAATGTTAATTTTGGTTTGAATTTTAGTAGAACTTATATTCGAATTTTTATAATTAATATTAAGGTAGCGTAATGAGTTTAATATAATTTTGTAAGTGCCTTATGTTCTTATATATATATACATATATATACATATATATATATATATATATATATATATATATATATATATATATATATCTCAAGATTTCCCGCGGACTAGGAGCCATCATCCAAGCCCAGCCCATTTGTAGCTATGATGATATTGAAGCTAAGCTCCGAACAGATATACTGTAACATGCAGCGGTATTGAACTCTAATTTGAGTAGCATTTACACAGCTGGAAAACCGATTAAAATAAGACTAAAAATATAAATATTAACTTGAGCGAATTTCAAGATGTCTCAATTTATGGCGTTCCTAAAAATAAAGTACAAGTATCTCTATTGTTCGAGATGCTAGTGGGTGATGGCCCAGTCTGTTTTTTTTTTTTTTTTTTTTTTTTTTCAACTTTTATTTGGCAGGAGAGAGAAACTGTTTGCTTTGTAAACACTTGTGTATCGGTTGTCAACCGAGCACGTCGCAGGCTGAGTAAAGAGTGAGTGAGTGAGTGAAAAGATTTGGCCGGTTCTTAACGTCAAAGTCTTGAGAGAAGATGAGGGAGCAGCGCCGGAATGCAAGGGCGGTGGAAACGGGAGATCCCCAAGAAAACCCTCCAGCCAGTCGACATCGTCCGTCACGATTACCACATGCGAAAATCCGGAAGCGAACCCGCCGGGAATCTAACATGGTTCGCCTAGGTGGGAGGCGAGTATTCTAACCGCTACACCACCGCGGACCCGCGGCACTTCAGCAAGTACAGTAATTCCCTGGTTGCACCATCGTGGTCCGAAACTCGATCCGAGATCGGATCTACGGTCGACACAGAAAACTGTTTGCACCATTCGAGTTCAGAGTTGGACTGGAGATCGAGATGAAGTTCATTTCGAACCGCCGAAATTGGTGGTTCGAAATCTCGATCCGAGATCAGCAGCCACCGTCGACAAATGTAGTTTGAAAATACGCCAACAGATTCGATTCGATTCGCCTACATTCGATTGTTTTCTAGGGAATTTAATACAACATGATACGCACTTGAAAATTATTCAGTAAAATTCGTAGAACAATAATTCACTTAAAACAGATAAAACATCGCACATCTAGTTCTATCTATAGTTAAAAATACTCCTCCTTCAATGATGTCAAATATTACGAACCAATAGCAAAATCTGTCTCATACTTAATCTCGATATTTCCAAGATCGACGAGTCGAAGATCCAAAAATCATGAAATTTCGTTGGCGCAACGCTTCTACATTGGAATAAATATCAAACTGGATCCTGGTTCAGAACTAGGATCGTTCGATCTCGGATCGGGGAAGATGCTGGTACGACCGAGCGTTAGTGATACGTGGGTCTTTGAGGTCTGGCGCGCTTACACTGTTCCAGGTCATCGCCGAGGTGTTCGATGTGATTGAGGTTGCGGCCCTCGGCCGGCAAACCCATTTCCGGACCGATATATTGTTCACAAGCAGCTCGCGAACATATCGTGCTTTATGCCTTGGAACATTATCACGATTATTAGAGATGGCGGAAAATCGCAAAAATCATTTGAGCCAACACATCTTCTCCAACACTCTAACTTGTTTATTCTTTCATGAGTGGACAAACAATGTTTTGACTTGGCTAAATTGTTTGCACTCCAATCGCGAACGTTCTACCTTACAGTATCAGAATCGCCAATGGTCCAATGAAAAATAGTGGCATCTACATACATGCACGGCATCCAATAACTGTCGGACGTGTGTACCGTATGTTGAATTCTAGCAAACGGTCAAAAACTTTTCCCGCGATAAACTTTCATCTCTAACAATTATCATCTCCTAAGTGCTCTTCTACTGTAAACAACACGCAGTCTGTCGAAATGCCAATATAGCTTTCGCCTTAAATGTGTCTCCTAGTATTACAAGATTACCCAGTCTCTTCCATGAAAGACACCCCTCCCCCCCCCCCGCCCCGGACATCTTTTCTGATATCAAAACTCCGCCAAATTGCACCGTGGACATTATACAGGCCGGCATGTAGCGTTCACATGGAATTCGCCACACCCAAAAACTTATTATCTGACTCCTTTAGTCTATTCGCGGTTTCTTCGCATTTTTTAAATCAAACCTTTGGAAAATCATTCCATGTATGACGTGTTTAGTTATTTCCTAAATATCCGTGTGTCAACAAGCATTTCATATTTCTGTTAACATATAAGTAGCATTTTATTCGTTATATTGAAGTGTTACCTGTATTTATATTATAAATTATAATATTTCATATATAATAGTTACGAATTAAAGCAGTGACAAAATATGTGTGTTGGTAATGCCTAGTGAGAAATAGTTTTATAGTTTTTATGCAGTATATCATTACAACTAAGTGTGCATTAATTCGGTGCGTTGTCATTTGCTGTAATTTTATAGTCATAGTGTGCCGTCTCAAATACGTCACTACTTTTTACATGCGTTTTTAATTACGACATTTAGTTTTTAAACTATGTCCCTACAATTTTTTTATGCTACTATATTAATGTTTTAATTATATCACCATATTTTTGTCTCTTGAGAATGCCTCTTATGATTTTTTTTGCAATATGTGTGAAAATTTATTGATGTCACTTCTGAACTTTTTTGTAAACATAATTCTCAATGTTTTGATCAGTTACTACATTACTCAGAATTATCATTGTGTCTCGATTTGCAACTTAACTTAATTTTAAATATTGTCGGTATTCAAGTTAATGCCCTATATTCTGAGTTTTTCTTATATGTCTCGTTACTTGCTTTTATTATGATGGTAAGTAATACCTTTCTTCTCATGTTGAATTTCATATAGGTTATTTGGTTAACAAAGTAAAGTCTATTTCATATATATATATATATATATATATATATATATTGCCATTTTTACTTTCGTAAAATAATTTATATATTTGAAAATTTGTTTATCTGGCGATATAAATCTATTAATCTTCTTGTTTCAATCTACTCCATGTGAATTTATTAATATTTTAACATTTAAAGCCTTTTTTCTTTCTTAAGTTTCATTTCCATGCCGTACAAGTTGGTACTTTCAAAGCTTCGTTTTCCATCTCGTTAGCGGCATCCAGAATCACATTTCGTGTCTTGTTTTCCTTTTTCACCAGAATTGCAGTGAAACGTAGCACATTCCTTTGTCGCGCCGGCCGTAGCCCTTCTTCAGCGTGCTTTTTTTTTCTGCCGTAACTCATTCGTCAGTTTCTTTCTGTGATCACGCAGTCAGTTCGTGATATATAAAAAAAAACTGTTCTATCACGCGCCAGAGGCCATCGACGCAGCATTCTACCTCCTTTACCGTGGTGTTCTCGGGACTTAAAACCCCCTTTTTTTAGTGTTCTATACGCTCACCATCATGTAAAGTAGGGGTCACAGTTATGTAGTATTTTTGTGGTAAGCTTATCGTATTTATTTATTCTTTCGGTGCTTCTTCTGCAACGCAACGTGTCATCAGAATTTATTCTACCCTCTTCTGGCAAGTACAGTTTTAATTGATTTTCGCCCCGTCTTGTGCTCCCATTTATATTTTTCACTCACTATTTCGTTTCATTAATTTTGTTATAGTGAGGGTTTCACGTCTACACGTGCTCCCAATCGGTCACGTTCCATGCATTGCCTGACTTTCCATTCCATTCCACAAGTTGTTACAAGATGTTGCGATCTGCCTATTCCTTCCTGAGGAATGAATTCTGCTGGCCACCAGTCAAGATGCATGTGGCAATTTTCTCTCGTTCCGTCGATACTTGTGAACACACTTCATTTTCTATGAGCTATTAAGTCAGTATTAACATTTTTTTATTTCAACTGGGCCAGTTTTGATATAACGAATTTTCTTTATGCAAAAATATATTCCCTAGAGACAATCAATTTTAATCTATTACAACCTGTTTGCGGACGTATTTATTTTAACATACATTATATATATATATATTTGAACATATTTCACTGTTCCTTTAAATACAATTTTGTGACTAAATTTTTTTTCAAATATGAAGGAAACAATTGTGAACTTTATAAAATTTAACAAAATCTATATGAATATGTTGCATAATATTTAATTCTATCAGTTGGTGGGTTTATTAATTGTATTTTGTTTGTACCGACGAACTAATTTTTATCTACACTAGCTCCAGTATATTTTACATGTCTTTAAAGACACCATGCCATTTTATTTACAAATGCTACTTTGTGTTACATAACGTATATTTATTATTCTGTTTGAAGGAATCATATGTAGTAATACTAATTTCATTTTAGTATGTAAGGATGCATCGTAGGTTTCTTTTTTATACTTTACATAATCATTCTCATATCTTACCCCAGTCATTGGTAAAAGGTAATTTAAATGCTATACCCCAAGACTATGATCATGTGAAATTATTTTATATTTTCATGTTACATTTAAGATATTGTTATGACAAAATGCCAAACTTGTGGTATTTCGTAAATATTTAATTATAAAGATAATACTCTTTCTTTACGATTGATATAATATTTTACAAAGAATGAATTCAATAAATATACAAAAAAAGAGATTTATAGCATATCACCACAATTAACGTGTTTTTACTCATAATCTAGTTGATTTACCTCTGGACCTAAGATTGTTTACCATTTGACAAGCAAGTATTAAGTCTTGCCTATTTTATAGGATATTTTCATCCTTTTGTGCCATGTACGATTCCCAGCATGTATGAAAAAAGTGTTTCTTATGCCACTTTTATTTATATATCTATATGTTATTTCTCAGTCCCTCTAGTATGCAATGTTATGTGGTGATTGTTTTTTTTAAGTGGACCTACTACTTAATTTTTTTCCCCTATTATCGTACATCGGCACAATAGTTAAGCTTAGTTTTCACAAGGCGAAGGAATATTCTGGAAGTAGAACTTATGTAGGGCTTCAGAAAATGATGAATTAACCGTGAATGGATTAGACATGGTGTAGCGTGATTCGCCCCTCCGAACCTCACCTCTCCAGTCGGCCACATTCTAGTGGAGATGCTCTTTACACCGCCGAAAGCGGCGCTTCACGTCCACAGGCGAGACGTGCTGTTTATGGGCAGATGCCTGAGGTTTGAACCCTAGTCCTTGGTACTCGCGACGCGCAGTCATGCGCTGCACAAACAGGGGCACTGCGAGATTCACGGGTGACGGTATCGCAATATTACATGGAAGGTTCCTTCAGGCGCCACCTTCAGTGCTCGACTGTCCGTGTCGGTCAACACGTGTGGCCTACCCGGTCGTGGTTTTATACAGTGTTGCCACTCGCAGAATTATAAAAATCCCAAATTGCCTTCTGTAACAAAACCCATATTTAAAAAAAAAAACCGGTATCACAATTTACCTTAAAAAATTCAATTAAAATGTTATATTAGGCAAATTTCGGACACGTTTCAATTTTCCATGACTGATTTGACTTTACTAACAATAACATTTTTTTAAAGACGCTAACAAAACATATAATCACAATATAAAATTTTGAGGATACCATTTATTTTCAGTTGGCGGTGAACTTAATTAACTTATAATTGAAATAAATGTTGCAGAAATATTTACACCGACATCATAACTTCTGCCACAAAAATTTACAACTTGCAAGCAAGATGCACAAACACAAAAGGAGGGAAAATAAATACCATAACCAATGAAAATAATTGTACCAAAGATACGTAACACTTCACGAAGACGGTAAATAAATGAAAATAATTTGCATTCAAAACTTACAGTAGTTACTGATGTTGCCAACGTGCTAAATTGTAAATGTCGCAAGATAACTAATCGAAACATCAAACTCAAACTACAATACAAGCGCCTGTATCTTTATTACGTACTATCGATTACTACAGTTTGTAAAGTTGTTAAAATAAATGTTCTGGGTGTATGTGACCAGCAGTTAAAAATCTAAGAAATTATTGTAAAAACCCAGATTTGTTCATATTGCAATTTAAAAAATACAGAAACTCTGGAGGCTTTTAAAAACCTCAGATCTGGGGGTAAAAGCCCATGAGTGGCAGCAGTGGGTTGTGTCTTCCAGTTTCTACTTCACGATAACATCCCCTGACATTCCACTAGCGCAACTTGAGGACTGCTTACTGATGTGATAACCAATCACTACACCACGTTAGAAGTCAGTGAGCTCCCTTGCTCCACCCACTCTGCGGGTATCGCGTGTAGCTGAAGAACGTAGAGCCATCTGTCTTTTATAGCGGTAGCGGCGGAAGTAGAGACACAATGTCGCCAATTTACGTTTATAGACCCGTATCTGGTGCGTTTTAAAATTATCCAACGCCAAAATGTAAGCATAAAATCTGCTATAAAGTTGGCATATATATATATAATAAGACAGTGACTGTGTTGCTTATAGAACAACTGTTTGGACATTAAAGCATATATTTGACGCCTGGAAATATTAGAACTTAGGATAAATTTCCCACAGCACACTTTCCATCATGACTATAAAGTACTTCACGTGATTAAAAGTGGCGTCTGCTCATTACAGAGATGAGGAAGAATTGCTTAAAGTTAGCACAACCAACGAAGCTATTTACGAACTAACCACGTCACCGAATGCACCTGGATCACAGTACATAATGTTGACAAAAATTGTTTGTCATAAAAAGTATTACAGTGCTGAACGATGCTTGGTTTTAATTGGTAAATAACAATTAATGTTTGTCAAACGCAGCAAGGGAAAGTGATACACGAGATAGAAAATGGCGACCTGTGACAAAGGACCGATGATTAAAGAATGAATAAGAAGTATTAGCTGGCAGAATGAATGCCCGTGTAAATACGCTATTTTAAACAGATTTCCAGAGTTCGCAGAAAATATTAGAGTTAAGAGTGTCAATACCATAACTATGCTTATAATGATTTGCATTTGCGCTTGACTGACGCAGGAATAAATTGATCGAGACAATGGCAATTTTAATTTTAACATCTATCAGAAGGATGAAAAATGAGAGCGTAAGTCAGTAGCAGGGCTATCAAAACTATTCATTTAACTACGAGCTGCTCATAGGTAGCAATATTCGAAATATCGGCTATGTTGTAGGGGTAGTCGAAACAAAGGGCTATGTTTTTCTATTTTATAATAACATTATATTTTGTTCTGGGAGCACGTGTTATCTCGACACTGGGTGTAGGGTAGGACGACAAATCATATTTACGTATATTTTGGATTCATAGCTGACCCAGCAGTGATTCGCCAGTTTTCCGCTGACAGAGTCACTGCTCAAACCCATCCCACCACGGGCGGGAATTGTTCTGATAGGACGACGGGGATTTTTTTTTTTGGTTTTTTTTTTTTTTTTTTTGTTCTGGGGTGTGTAGCGGATACTGCCGTGATGCGTGTGTTTTCTCGTTGCACTCCCACATCCTGCTCGCCTTTGTCGCGCCGCTGCGACGCCCCCTCGAAACCTCATCGATTCCTCGGACTGGCCTGGAAAAGACGTGGTCTACTGTACGTCCCTCGGGTGAGGCGGTCAACTGTGGTTAGCTCAAGTGCTCTCCGGACCATGGCGTCGACTTTTCCTGGAGCGGGGAACGGCGTGAAGATTTCCATTTTTCCCGGCTTGTGACGGTGCTGCTGCGAGTTGTCTGGTCATTAGGTCGGCTGGAACTGTGAATCGCCTGCTACAATTAGCGTGTTTCTCGTCTTTCGTGCCTCTTCTTGTTCTGTCCGACGTCATCAAAGAGTTGCACAGAAACATAAGACTGCTGCAATTATGTTACAGCAAAATTGTTGGAAAAACTAGCGACGGGCCTGGAAAAGCATGCTCATTAATTACGAAATAAATCTTCTTAGGAGGGTAAAATAACACGTCTGTGTATCGAAAAGGTGCAAATTTATTCAGCTTACTAAACAGAAAAATTTCTTGAGAGAGCTTCCTAACACAGCTTAGCTGTATTCGAAGGTGCCTGACTCCTACATTAAAAAAAATATTACCATAGACCACAATAAATAAAAAAAAATTAAATTTCCGTTTTACATGTGTTTCATCTAACGCTCGGCTATTTTGTTATTGCGGTTTTTCAGTATCAGTGTAGAATATTAATGTTTAGTTTCAATATACCTTTTCTTATTTATTCGATTTATTGCTCGCTATTTTTTGAATAAAATTCTCATATATAATTTACATCCTAAATGTTTCCGTCCGAAAAAAATGTGATTAAAGTGTATTTAGGGACAACATATGAACAGATACGCAGTTATGAATATTTCATCTACTTCTTCACTTTTTATTCCCATTTCGATTTGGGATCTTCGCGCTTATATTTTGTTTACTGTGCGTTTTCTATATTACAATGTTATTATTCTATGAGGCAACTTGCCATTATAAGAAATTGTACAAATTAAACTTTTTCTTTGGACCCAAAGGGACACGGCACAATGGAACATCAAGGAACAAGAGACATGGCGTCTCAATCACGTGAACCAATCAGTGCACAGTTTCGTACTGGCAGAAATAGGGTTGAAGCAGCTCGTAGTGGTTCACGTGGCATTTGAAAAAGTAGCGCGTGATGTGAATGCAAGAAACGTCCCCCTCCCCACCCCCGTACGAAAGGGAATTATAATGGCACCGAAAGCTTAACTTCGAACGCGTTTCAAATCCAGATGTTCGAAAAATAAAACAACCACTGTTTAAAAACCTCACCGCTTTGAAAAGCTTACGAAACATTCTTAGAACACAAGTCTGTATGATACCATATGTCTCAACTATATCGTATTAAATGTTAGTTAAACTTAATTCGTCATTTTTCAGCATTAAAAATCACTGCCTTAGATGCATATAATTTAATGTATCAATTACCTTGCTCTTATTACTATGACAACGAACTAGCAAAATAGTTTGTAAGTTTTAAATGGTTCAGGTAACAAAATATTGACAGTTTCATATTTCCATCACACCATGTAAATAGCCTATTTATTATATGTGGTGCTATTTCCAACAAATAAAACAGATATATTCCATAGTATTTCCATTAAAACATGAATATCTAAATGTATTGTTTGTGGAAATTGCAAATAATAAACACTTGCACTATTACAGGAGAATGTGGTATTCTACATTTTAACGAATGCTAGGAGTTGGAAATAGGTAGGAAATCGCACAAAGAAGAATTCAATACTTCACAATTCTTAATATAACAAAGTTTTACATATTGATCTTTATTTAATCCCCAACAGTCTAGTTTGTTTTCATTATGTAACCTGAGAACTGAAAAAGTGTGATTTTACTCATGTTACCATACAGATATAATACCCATGTAGCAAGCTACAGTCGGCCGACTGTGGTTTTACTGCTGGATAATTGCTGGCACTGAATACTTATGGATTTACACTAATGGTCCCATTATGGCTGACTGCTGGCAACAGGACACTTGGCATGCTATTTATGGCCCACTGATGGAATTTTGATGGGAATGAAACTGATGGTTGAGAGTAGGTGACCTATTAATGGCCCATAAATGGCTTACCAACTGTATTCCAGCAATGGTCGCACATAACCTATCCTTATTGCTGGTAAAATTATGGGTAGCCATTTACGAGCAATTTAATGGCTGTGGAGTGGTACATCGGTGGACCATTGCTGGTGGAATTTGGTTTATTATGGCAATTTTTATGGCTCCCACTTTTCGCAGATAGCTTCTTCAAACTACACACACGTATATGTATATATGTGTGTGTAATATAATTATACATTATTTGTAAATATATATTGATGGAAATATTTATGGTAAAATGCTGTAAATACAGCGACTGGCATTGGATAATTTGATATATGTAATGTTTTCCATGCATGACTGAATATAATTAAAATGAGAAGTTAAAAAAACAAACAATAGCCTATATAACCACCTTTAGAAAATTAACATTGAATGGCTTTTGTTGTTTCACATCACTAAAACATTCATAACTGGCGACTGCATTTCATAACAGATGAATAGCATCCACGTGACATACATACCGCGAAAGATTATATTTAGGGAATTTTTTTGGGTTAGTATCGCGATGCATGTAGGAAGATCTCTCAACGACTGTATTTTTTTTTATCTGCATCTTTTTAAAAACTGATTTGTTCGCAAGGTAAATTTTAAGGCTATGGAATAAATGGTGTAATTTATATTATAGAAGTGTTTGTTTATAATTCGAGTCCGAACATATTCTAAATTGTTTCATTTTATAAGATTTTCAAAATGCTATAATGTGTTTAAGAGTGAAACAAAGAAAATGAAAAACAAAGAAAAGTAGATATTTATAGCCAATATAATTATCTTTAAGAGATACAGTTAGATATATGGTGAAATCATGGCTAGCCATCAGTAGGCCACCTGATGGCTGTGAAATGGTACATCGATGGGCCATTGCTGTTATAAGCATATGGGCCATGCTTGGGCCATTTGTGTTCACCGCATCTGGGCCAGTTATGGGCAGAGTAAGGCTAGTTATGAGGTGCCACTTCAGAACCAACAATGGTGCCGGGTGCATGCCAGCTGTTGGCCAACTGTTTGCCGGCTTGGCATCCGACTGTAAACCATCAATGGACTATATGGGGTTTGCTACATGGGTATCATCTAGTCGCGGGAAGTGTGCTCGCGGAATCTATTATTGTAGCAAATATAAAATAGTGAAATCTTTCGACGCCTTTGCAGTCTTATTCAATGTTATTTTCGTTTTAATTAGGCAGGTTTTGAAATGGGCTTTTCTTAGTTGTAGTAAAGACGTGGAATAACAGGCGCAAAAGAGAGACATTTGTATTTCAATCACCTTCACAGTGCCATCGCGAATAACAGACAATGGGTCAGCGGGAAGGAAAATTTTAACCTGTGATGGAAGGATACACTTGGTGCAAAAAGTATAAACAAAATATGTTTAAAAAAAATATTTATTTAGCTGTGAGCGCTATTCGAGAACTCCACGGGCACGAATTCGTGTAGTTAAAAAAACATCATTTTAAGAAGCGGCAACTAATTAAAATTTCCACCAGTTTAATTTTGCGAAGGCTTGTGCTCGTCTGGATGCTTACCAAGTAGCATTCTCTGTTAAATGTACCAAGTCTGAAAATTTATTCTCCACCCGATGTTTGTGTACGACTTTATAAAAGATGACCAAATGAAGCCAGTAAAGTGTAATGTACTTTACGCTCGCCTAGCTATGAAGTAGGTCATTTGGAGTTTAATAAAGTTTATCTTTCAACTTACAACCAGAAAAATAGAACTCTGTCTTTTAAATCGAATTTACAACATTTCTGATTTAAAAAAAAAAGTAATTCGTTCTCCATGTTATCAATATGTCTTGTTTATTAGAAGTTTATAACTTAAAGGAGTAAAAAGTGAAACTACATGTGATGGCAAACAGTTGCTCCCGGAGGCATACCTAGGGTGACACGAGGAGAGGTACTCTCTCACATCGCTACGTGCAACTTCCACAACTCCCATCTCGATAGAATAGCAAAACAGACATCGCTAATCATCTAATATGTGTGTTTTAACCCAAACAAGCATACAATATACGGGCAGTGTGTGTTACCCTATAATAGCTATATGATTGTTTTAATGTCAATTGGCATATCAAAAAGAAAAACATGCTTTTATCCTACAATACTATAAACATATTAAAAAATACTTTTTCAACAAATATATTTTTCATAGTTAAAATATTTGACCATTTGGTTACAGGAACAGTAAGCAAGTAGATTTAGTTCACATAAAAATATGTATTTATTACAATCAAATTTATATTCAACACGTAAGACATTTCTTAACTTTCGTCGCGTTTACTCTGTTGTCATATTTAATTATGGAAAGAACGATGTTTAGAAACATTAGCTAATATGACACTACGAATACATAATCTATTTGTGAGACATTACTTAAATGTATAGTAACGTATGTTATGTAATACTGCATAAATTGTAATGGTGTGTACTAGCGTGAATCTGCCTTTAAATTAACACACTCTTTCAACGCACCGTAGGTAGACACCGCAGTATTCAGGACAATTTGCAAAACACCCGCGGCGAAAGAATGCCATTACGACGCTAGCCGCGAGGACGACACAACACGGGCCTACGGGAACAAAACAAGCTCTCGGCAGTTTCGCCACGAGGCGGAATGTAAACCAGGACAGGTTTATAATACATAATCGATAATAAAAGCATATTACACCTGGAAAAGCTGTGTCTGCAGCCAGCCAGCGAGAGGAGAAAATGCTACCCTGGGTGCAGCGCCATCTCATGCACGACCGCCGGTTCCGTAATGACGACCAGCCTACGGCGACGACACAAGAGAAGATGAGCGTGTAGATATGAACATTAAGGCTAGTATAAATATGACAGTACTCAAACTAAATATCCCTCCGCACGTTGCTGTAAATGTAATTGTATTATGTTTTAATGCAGGCATAACTGTAAAAATAACCCTTTTTATTCTTCGTTTCATGTGCGTTATTAATAACCAACTCCCAACTGAACGGTTTAAACAGTAACTATATACGAACCATTACAAAATGGTTCTGTTAATTCAGTTATCCCAAAATGATCGATGACTTGCTCGTCCCACAACTGCGAGACGTGGAAATCCTGTACACTGTTTGGTTTCAACATCACGAGGCGCCGGCATACTTGGCATTGGCACTTCAAAAACGTCCGAACGCAGTCTTAAGGAATCGTTAGATCGGACGAATTTGCACAATTGTCCTGCTCTTCTGCCGTGCCCTCCAAGAAGCCCTGATCTGACAACGCGCTATGGGATTTTATCACGGAAAATATAAGAAAGCGCTGTTATTTCACTATCAGCTCAAAATTGCAGCGCGTACAGTCTTATAGAAAAGGACCACAAGCATGTTGACTAACATGAACGAAACAACTTGGTGTGACTTCAGCTGTGCAGAGACCACGGAGGAACACAAAAGACTGTTTTGTATTCGTATGAGGTGTCCAACTTGTATGTTACGTTCATACATACGAACTGTTTGTATTATATGGTCTTATAAGGATACAACGACTTCGTGTGCATGCAGTCAATATACTCACGCAAAGAGCTAAAGAACAAAACTAATCACGACCCTAGAAAGCGCTTAAGTCAACCGTAAATGGATTATATCCTATTTTTTCTTCCCGAGCACAGAGTTTATTTATCATCACTTTACATGCAACTGATATACGTCTGGAAGTAGACGCTGTTGTTTTTATTAAACCTCCGTCTCTTAGAACATTTTGACAGTCTCCAGTTTGAAAGAAACTGGGTTAGGAACATTCGTCAAGTCATTGACATAGGGAGAGTGATTTTGTCTCCTATATATATATATATATTGGAGACAAAATAGTGCCCTTTCAAAAAGTATTCTTTAAATTCAGAAACTGCCTACAATCTAAAAAATTCTGGTCCACTTCCTAATCTTAATTGGATATTTTTAACCCACATATCATATGGAAATAATGCGACACATACGGCTACAAATATGGAATGTTCTGCGTTGCTATTATTTAAAGTTGAGAAGTGTCCTATACACATTTGACTATTTCCTGAGTGAATGTAGGATCGGTAGCATGAATGTATTGGAAATGACTCAGTTTGGGCTTTCTAACTCTGCGTATAAACTCAGAGTAAATCTGTGAATAATTTCTTACAGTGTCGGATCCAATCCCGCAACCCAGTGGCCCGAATGGAATGCCTTGGCAAATATCGGCACAGGCAGGTTACAACTTTAAAATGACGCTTTTAATGCTGACTTAGTGTTCCTAAAGTCGCTTTTTCCTCGGCGGAACATCAAACAGGTGTGGAATTCGGCAACGGGGAACGTGACCCGCGAGTGTGTAGCAGGACTCTTTTCTCCCGGGCCAATCCGTCCGCCCACAGCCCACTCGATGTATCGATAGCAGTTGTCGAAGCTCCCTGCGAATGCTGTGTCAACTCGTTTCTCGATTGGTAAACATTGTCTGTCGCTGTTCCCGCATCCTCCTTTACACGCTCGTCGGGCCAGCGCGAGCTCAGGCATATCGGTTGCTGTACCGAAATCGATAATATCGGTATTTGAAAGGTTCCTTGTTTGTGTGCGTGTGAGAGAGGATGGTGTTCGGTGCGTGGAAGATGGTTTTTATTTTTCTGTCATGCAAGATTGTTGCTTTTTATCACACTATCGTGTTTTGACTTATATTTATCTAATTTCATGCAACATCTGTTGCTCACGGGACCATATTCGGTGGCTTTCCCTTGCAAGGTTTAATAAACCAGTTGGTAAATCAGCTATCGCTAAAGATATTATTGCATTTAATGACTGAGCTAGCACATATCATACAATGTTTGTTAATTGGTGCTATAGCACTTCCAGTTTTGGTGTTTGTTTTCGTGTTACATCGAACCATATCACAGTTTCAAAACGTGATGTAATCCTTATGGCCATCGCTGAAAAATATTTAAAACAAAACTATGACTTGAAGGACTGCATACTTGGTACAAAAGGTTCATGTTGAGTACAAATATATATAATTTACACTTTTTAACTGCTGATTTGCCAAATCAGTGGTGACGTATCAGCTTTGGGCCATGATAATTGTTTTAGCCTACTTTCCGAAGGAAAGAAAGGCTTATGAGATCACATTCATGGCTGGGTTTCTTTGGATATGTAGGTGTGTGTGTGTGTGTGTGTAGGCATGTGTGTGTATGCGTATTTGATAGCTTGTATACATTCGTGATTTATCTTAAATGACAGAGCCCTTGCATTTTAGTAGTCTGTAGTTCTAAGAAAATCAATTTGCATTAATTTATCCTTTTCCTCGCCATCGCTTTGGCTCCAGATCCTCAACTCTTAAAGAAAATGATGGTATTCCTGGCACTGATACGTCTCTATGGTGTAAGAACTAGTAGTTAACTCTATCGAACTTTTCCGTCTGTTTATAACGTATTTCTTTGGCACGTAACAGCCGTTTAAATTGAGGCGTCTGTTGTAGGTTGTTAAAGTGACATTGACACGTTCTTTAAAACTTCACAGTTTTTGGTTCAACATGGAACGATTTATATTACGTAACTTTCTTGGCGCGTGAGTTATTTATTTGTATTCATGACACACATTTTTCAATATAAATTTCTAGAAGTAATTATTTAACTTTTCGGAAGCATCAGGGGTATGTCTAACTTATTTTTATTTTGTGTCCTTTGTACTTTAATTTTCCCTTTAGTACTAATTGAATAGTTCACTTTGGCCTCGCTGTGATGTGAATATTTTGTGAAGCCACGATGACATAAAACCTGAGCTATTCTTGCTTTTATTACGAAAATTTATATTCATTTTTGATGAACATGTAGTTGACTAAACGTGATTAAAATGTAGCCTTTTTTCTATAAAATCATAAACACAGAATTATATAAATATTATAAAATATAATGTAACATACAAAAACGTAGATACATCTAAGATTCACAAACGTCGTAGTTAAAGTACTATTGAATAAATTATGTTAATCATATTAGTTATGTCATACTTCTACCGTATTGTACTTCAGAGCACGATGCTATGTACTCGGTGGACACGTCTATATCTAACCGTGTGGCGGGGATTGGGGGGGGGGGGTGAAAATAATTTGTTGCAAGTATAAATGTTAACTTTACGAACTAAATGTTTTATTGGTAATAAATGATAAGGAATATGCACAGCAGAGTGATCTCGTGCTATATGAAAAGCATTATAACTTGTGTTGGTGATATTTTGAACACTATCTAGTGCGTGTCGCATGAACCGTTCACCATAACTGAATGCGATACCAATGAACTCTTTGTGAACACTTGCCAAAAAAAAAAGCAGCTAAGAAACAGTTGCACTCGAAATTGACGTCAACAGCTGGATAGAGTACTTCTAAATCCCTGTAAAGAACACGCTGTAGAATTATAAACATATTGTGAACATTTGCCATGTAAATGCGGTGAAAACCAGTAACACGCAAAAAAATTTCTAATATATCAGGTGAATGTGTTATGAAAAGTAATAAATTAAGACTTCCCGCTATGTTATCAAGCAGCTCGGACGAACTCGAGCGAGGCAGTGATGGCGAAAATGGTTTCTCAACTTCACCATGCTTAAATAGACAATTGTAATTTAGTGTGTTTCGTGCATCCAGTAAATACATGCAACCGACCAAATCGAGTGTTGTTAAATGGTTCCAGATACCTAATCGATTATCAAGTTATAACGACGTCGGCTTTTAGAAAATAAATCTCTTATTCATTTTAAATTTTCTAACCAGGTGGAGTACAATAGTGTCATTTGTATGCAATGTCTGTTGGGATTCGTTCAGGTAGTTCCTCAAAAGTGATACAAAACATTGTTTTCCAAATGGTGCTATCTGCTAAAAAGTTAAAGAATATAGATTACAAAATTTCTAATGGTTTTTTTTTAAGTACTCCAAGCATACCAATTCTAGTTGAAATATGTTAAATGTTTTAACGCATTTTGCATACTGATTTAAAATATATATGCGGCCGTAATTTTGAAAATTAATATCGGTTTTTTGAAACACATACCAAGTTGATGTATTTAGCTAACCACGGCACTACGAGTCACCACCCAGATCTTGACAGAATCGGTTGAGTAATCTAATTCCAGAGATACGGAGTGAAAGCTTTAAAATGTTTCCTTTCGCTATGTCTTCTAGAGTTAAACACGATCAAGTAATTACTTTCTGAATTCAGTGCCGAAATCCCGATATTAATAAAGCGGTTGAATAGTTCCTGAGGCATGATAAAATTGTCAAAAAATTTTATGGCTATTGTTTTGAAAATAAGCTCCCGGCATGGTAAAAACTTTTAGAGTATTTTATTAAGTACTTTAGCGAATTTGGAGTACACATATTCAAATTATTTTTAGAGGAAATACACGTAGAACCAAACAGGATCTTCATATCGAAAAGTAGGCTTAAAACGGGAGTTGCTTCTGCAGAGCGTAGACGTCGATAGATTTATTAATTTATAGTTTTCTGCGCGCTCTTTCGCCCGGAAGTAACTCGCAGGGCAGCAAATATCTTACACAAGTGGCGATCTCCGTCACCTTAGAGACGTCAGCGATGAGGAAAACCAATTCTTACAGAAGATATCTGTAGGCGAGGAAATTCTTCTGTTTTACAACTTCTGCATTAAAAAACGCTTCATATTTAAACATTATATTTACTACCAGCTCATCGCGTAAATATTCATTAAGAGATCATATAGTTTTTCTCTTCGGTAATTGTAAAAACACGTGTTTGGTTAAATATTTTTATTTTGGTGGTTGCGGCATATTAGTGTCTTTTTATGAGGTATTCGCGAGTGTTGTTTCATGCCAAGTGTATTTTCATATACATTTTCTTGAAACTGTTTCTTCTCCATTAGTATGAAATTTATTTTGTTGAATGCGTTTGTGGTTTTGAAATAACTGCAAATAAACAACACAATCAACAATATCTTCCATAAGACGTGATATAAACTTACAATAAATATAAAATACATGTCTTCTTAATGCGCATTTCCTACTGACGTAACGAAAGTGTATAGATATGTATAAATCATATTTTTACGATGTGATCACGCCTTAAGTATGTAATATCCCTGCCTGATAACACCTTAATACATTTAACCAGGACGCGAGCGGAATTGCAACAACTTATTGCGAAAAAGCCATCAAAAGATATCCCCTCCACCAGCCAGTAATCGGGGATAACTATGCCAAACAACGCGCCGATATATGCCAGTCTCACGCTGGGCACGTCGTATTTTCTCATCAGGCTAGCAACGAGAGAAGATCGCAGAAATGGGTATGTCCGATCGCCGATAGTCTCCTACCAAAACAGCCTCCGGAACCATTATTAAGGTAGGGACTTTCCAGTTAGTTTGCCATAATAGTAGTGGCTCTGGTAACTATTTCTTAGCAGGTTAATTGTATAGTAAATTCAATATAATCTCCCCCGATTATTTGATAGTACAGTAATATGTTATTGTGTGTTAATCTTGTCTAATAAACCCAGTAATTCACAGTAATGCTCTACCATATCATCGCTTATCATTCAGCTACTTCCCTAACCCTTTCATGTTTGAGTATGACTACTTAAGATATATTCATAACAAAATGCATGCGGATATGTTCACATGACATGTACTGCGACCACACCTGTACCGCTCGGATCGGCTCAGCTCGGAACGGGCCGCTCGGCAAAAATTAAAAGCGTGTTTTCATATGGCTTCCCATTAACTACACCAGCTCACCTTGGTTTGTCTCTAAATTCTACGATCACCTACGATCGGAGACGGTCGGCGTTGTTGTCGAGAGCAAAAATTTCCGAAGGTCACATGAGCCCGGAGGGAAAAACTGTTGATGCCATACTTACAGTAGAAATTACAAAAACAATATTTATTAATGATACCTCACGTTACGAAGCGTACTTGTAACTTCTGATATCACTGAAGGTACGGAGATATCAAGAGTATAGGATCTTATCGATCGTTTCTGTATTATCATCACACGCAAATTGTAGTCGTCACATCTTCTTCGTCAGAATAACTGTTTATTTTTGTATACCGGTGTACTTGTGTCGTGAGATATGAACAGAGTGGCGTGTAGGGAGTGGGACTGCAAGGGCCTGTATACAATTGGGCTATCCCAACCTGTGCCTTAAGACAAGGATATGCTGGTTGGTGTACGTGATCCTACGACGTCATGGCGCTGTCCCAAGCTGCAGTGTCCCAAGTCAACCTGTGTCCCAAGTTGAAGCAATTGGACAGTGTCCTAAGCTGACAGGAAAAGAAGAGGACTCCAAATACTTTCGCGAGCATTCGTGACATGTTTACGTAATTAATGCAAACAATGGATGTGCAAGGTGGGCTTCATCAAAACAAATATGAGTAAATGGTAATAAATAATTAGGTTCGTTCGGTCTAAACAATTTTATTTGAAGGCTAGAACTTTTAAAACGTAATTTAAAAATATTACATTTGGAAGTTAGTTGGCGAAATTATTAAAAATAAAACCTTTCAGGCATTTATTATGAATACATTTCCAAATAAACCATTTCGTAAACATTAAATAAGCAATAATACAGCACATTTAAACATCACTACGCAACAACAAATAATATGCCAAATTTAGTGCGATTTAGTATCAGATACTGAACGCTCACTTCGGACAACGCATTTGTAGAACATATTAGGACATCGTCAGTGTGACGTCACATGAGGCCAAGTTTCAGACAGTTCGACGTCGACAGGAACGGCCGAATGTAGACACGGCCTAAGAGTACGACGTGGTCCAATCGAGTGCCCGTGCGCGGACATCGCGTCGGCTTGTTCCGTTCCGAGCCGACTGTTTGCCGAGCTTTTCGGCTCGGCAATCTGAAGTTATCTTCCGTGTTTGAGGCCGAGAAGCGCGGGATTGTTAAGTGCGGCTCTGCCACGCGCATCAAGTGCGCCATCGCTACTAACACCAAGGCTCTGAACTGGCTTGCAGCGTTCTCGTCACTCTGCGTGTACCTATGGGACTTTCAGCGATGACCCTATTATTATATTGGTGGAAAGTCCGTAGCAAGGTCCAACGCAGGGCCCGTAAGTCGTTTTGTATGTTTCTGACGCGTATGTCTATACATAGCACAAAACAAACTCGCCCGGCCGCGTGTGTGTGTAATCGGCTAAGGCTTCTAACTACATGATTGATTTGATGCGGTTTTGACCATCATTTAAAGGATTTCTTGAGGAAGGTTTAGATATATAATACATTAATATTTAATGTACGGGTAGTAGAGAAATGTAGACGTTTTATAATAAAGTCGGAAAAAGCCGCTTTTTGGGTGCTTATATATCTTACGCCGACTAAACCATGAGATACACAAAAATAATGTACTATAGATTTGTAGATATCAAAAGGTTTACAAAAAAAAAAGTCCACGCACAGTGTATGTTTATATTTTAGGGATGAACCACAATTACCATTTTTGTCTTAAATTTCGATTAAAATTAAGAGTTCACTCACGAATACTTTGTTAACAACACAGTATTAATCCTATGTTAGTTACGTTAAGAATTTAATGTATATACTTACTGTAAACAAACAACGCCATATTTGTAAATCAACCCCAAGCAAGGCTAGCTATGAAATACGGCGCTTTAAAAATAACCGCTTTTTGCCGTTTTCGAGTGCTTTGAAATGGTGTTTCTTATGCGCGTGACGTCTTCAAAGCAGTCAACAGCCTTCGTATGGAGTGTGTATTCTTTTCGTAGATCAGTACATTGAACGCACGTCTAAAACTTTCATAAAAAAAACGAGAATTTCAAACATTTTGCAGCGCAGTTCAACCACCAGATAGGCGGGAACATTAAGAATGGGATGGAGCTGCGCGTCCACGGTCAATAAGTGAGGGAGCGATACGGGCGACCTTAACAGGCACGCCTAGTGCCTCATCGCTACTACGTGCAAGGCGTGCAGTGTATCCGTCGTAACGCTGTACTGTGCAAATTAGATCTGTAACAGTGGAGTTTTATTACACGTGATGAAAGCCTACAGATTAAACTATGACCGTATCTTTATACTTTTCTCTTGCCGCTTAAGAAAACTGCTTAGACAAGCTTTAGAAATGCGATATTTTACCATTTTCACGATTTTTTTTCTTTTAAAAAATTCACTTAAATTGACAATAGTAAACAAATAGGGGTATAGATAATTGTCTTTTTATATTTACTGACGAAAAGTCATATTTGCAGAACATTTATTTACCGAGATACACGTATTCCCGCAAACAACTATTTCACAAAAAACGCGGGGTCCATCCCACTCTTAGGTGCTTCTACTGACTGCACGCATGGTCACGGGATGGTGGGCATTCCCTGGCCGATTGGTCGACTGATCGTCTTGCAGATCTCTGAGCATGCGTGCAGCGCATTCCGCAACAAAAGGAAGGCTTGAGTAAGCGGAATTGTTAACACCCTGGTCGGCATTCCAGTAGCCGCGTGACGCTTTACACGCGTCGCTTGCTTTCTCGGCGGTCCATCTCGTGAACGCGCCGAGACGAAACAGCAAGCAAGTATGTCTGGCATTCCCTGCCTTCGCGTTCCGGCTCGGGATATGGAGGGTTTACAGTTGAAAAATAAAGAGTTGACCCACTCCTGGTGTGTACTTAAGGGTGGGATGGACCGCTGCGTTTTTTGTGAAATAGTTATTTACGCGAATACGTGTATCTCGGTAAATAAATGTTCTGCAAATATGACTTTTCGTCAGTAAATATAAAAAGACAATTATCTATACCCCTATTTGTTTACTATTGTCAATTTAAGTGAATTTTTTAAAAGAAAAAAATCGTGAAAATGGTAAAATATCGCATTTCTAAAGCTTGTCTAAGCAGTTTTCTTAAGCGGCAAGAGAAAAGTATAAAGATACGGTCATAGTTTAATCTGTAGGCTTTCATCACGTGTAATAAAACTCCACTGTTACAGATCTAATTTGCACAGTACAGCGTTACGACGGATACACTGCACGCCTTGCGCGTAGGAGCGATGAGGCACTAGGCGTGCCTGTTAAGGTCGCCCGTATCGCTGCCTCACTTCTTGACCGTGGACGCGGGGGTTCATCCCACTCTCAATAAGTCGAGGGGCCGCTGTGGCTGACCGTTTTAGCGTGCTCGCCTCCCACCAAGGCGAACGGGTTCATTCCCCGGCCGGGTCACTCCCGGATTTTCGCAAGTGGGAATTGTGGCGGACGATGCCGCTGGTCGGCGGATTTTCTCGGTGACCTCTCCTTTCCCTTGCCCTTTTATTCTGGCGCTGCTCCCTACTCACCTCGCTTCACTCTCATCGGCTCTCAAGACCTCGCTGTTGAGAGCCACCCAAATCTCTTCACTCGCCCACTTAATAAGTCAGAGTGCGATATGTTATGTACAGTATTTCTTCAAGACATAACGTAAAGGGTTCATAAACGAGTACGGAGTTATATTGGATGCGTGATTTATATATTCATTCCAAACGCATTTACTGAAATGTACAAGTTTATGAAAATAAAAACAGGAAACCCAAGAAAAGTAATGCAATATTTGCCAACAGTGTGAGCAAATATTTTGCCAAGCGATATAATATGATGTGACTTTAAACATTTCAGAACAGTGCAAGATATTCTGCGAAAGGAATTTGTAAGAACAAAAACCTTCCGAATTATTACTACTGCGGCCGGGATACCCCTGGGCACGCCAATCCCCTCCTACTCCGTAGACTGTGGCTCGGCACGGACCCGTCTGTAGCGGAGCAGCAAGGCAGCGGCCCGGCAGTATACGCGCGGACATAAAAACATTCGGTGTTGTGCCTTGAGTAACAGCAAATGCAAAAGTGTACACGTAGACCTATATTTATGGAAACCACAGGTAGCAGTGCTCGTGTGACAATGTGCGCTGGATAATGTATTTGACTTCTGCTTGTGCTGTTCGACAGTAAATGTATTTATACCACAACTGTCTTACTAATATTATAATATACATTAAATGTAAATAATATAAACCAACACGACTCCTAACCTGCAACGTCTTGAGCACGAACGAGTGACTAACTTCAACACCAACAAACAAACGTACTTATTACTGTAAAGATAGCTCGTTTCGAATCTGTTTGTCTGCACCCTACAATATTATTCGCAACATCCCGGCACGGGTGTTAATTTAAGTTATAAGTTAGTCCGTAAGCCATCCCCTGATAAGCTTTCCATTATAAAACCGGGGGACGTTAATAAGCCCCATACAATACAATATTCGCAACATTATCATATAGTTATATACGAATAGTGGGAACGTGCGCATGGTAAACTATTGCCCCATATATCCATGGTACTGGTCCTACATTCGCTCAGGAAACAGCAAAATGCATAGAGACATCCCCGACCTTGTATAGTAACGACGCTCGATATTCCTATTTTTTTCCGTCTGCCATGTGGCATTAAATCTGTACAATGTATCGGTTAAGGGGGTAGCTCCCTTAATAAATTTGCTAATTATTGTGTATGTTCATTCTCGATCTTACTTTAGTATACTATAATATCATGACTTGAGTACTCATAAGTCCTGGTTTTTTTTGTACAAGTTAATAAGGAATAATTAAGTTTTTATTGTCCATTTGTTTTCAGTTGCTCTATGATCTGACCATAATTTCACGTGCGAAAATTCCCTTTTTAAATCTAACTTGATTGTATTCTATGCTTTGACGTGCCTTATTTTTTCGTTTTTCATTTGTAACCCTCCGAATACGGCTTCTTTCTGTACTCCTCGAAACTGAAAATGTCTACGTGCATTTGAAATGACTACTACAGACAAACGAAAGGGGACACAAAGAAACTAAAGACCGTCAATTCACGAGGGAGAACACACAGATTCAATTACTTTCTTGAGTATATAGTTAAAAATAGTAGCTGGTGGAGATAACTGAAAGAGGTTTTTAGCAAAAAGTGAGTGGAAAGTGGTGCCCTCCTCACTGTGTGGCCACTGTCAGGAACTCGGTGAAGGGTTTGTTTGGAAGAATTAACCATGGGAGAGGAGTAGATGGTTGCCAAGAGTGCGCAGGTAGCAAACAGCGAGGACCAGTTACAGTAATCCGAGGGGATTGTGTGAGGGGGGGTAGTTGCCTGTAAACCGTGGTGTGGTGAGAAGTCTAGTAGTTCCCGGAAATGAAATGACCGACAGTAACAACTCTATACAGCCCTCCTTCAGCTAATGTCTCTATACATAAACTCCGTCTGAAGGAATTGCAGTACTAAAACTGCAGGTCATATTTTTTGGATATAATGATAAACATTTTTTTTTGCCCAATCTAGCATTCTCATTCCTATAGACTATTCACGGTAAAGTGAGCACTATTTAAGGCCCTCCCAACAGGCATTGACCAGTAATAAATATATCTTATTGCAACCTTAGGTGTTAAATTTTGAGGGTGCTGAAATATATACACTGTGTTTATTGGTCACATTGTAAGATTTGTATTAAAAAGAAAAAAGGAAGATAGAATTTGGGTGAAAGTAAAAATTTAGAAGGGTCTTAAAAAGTGCTCACTCTACCGTGAACAGCCTATCAAAGACAATCCAAAAGTTCAAAGCATAGTGAAGTTTATTCCAAACAAAAATAAATTTTGAATATTCTAAATGTACGAGTGGGGGTTTGTTGTGTCCTGTATTTAATCAGGAACACGAGGCTAATTCATGGCCCCTACGAGGTTTTGTACCCCCAAAGCATTCGAGAGATTGAGTTGATACTTTGGGGTGGTGGTGAGAAATATTTCGATGTGAGTATCAAATAGTCAAGTAATGTTGAATTATTTAGATTGTAATATCCCATGATGTTATATAATCAGAAGATGAGGAATTGTCCAAGTTCGACTTTTTTATCTGATCTGACGTCAGTTGCATCGAAGTTTTCCATTGAAGAGGTCAACAGAAAACATGTATTCTTATGAATGAAATTCAAGTGGTTAGCGCGGCAGTGTACAAGTAATACTAGACTAACGTAGTTAGGCTAGCTCTTTGCAGCCATCTTGGGAACAAGTGGAATGATAGAGCAGGAAGAACGAGAACTGTTTCGCAATTCACATTAGGACCAATAGCGTGGCTGAAGCCAACTGTTGGATCTTAAATCAAATCCAAATATACACGCATGACACCGCAAGGGCGGCATAGAAAAATTTTTGTGTAGCTATCTGAACCCAGCATTCGTATATAACGGGTGATGTTGCAGATTACTACAATTTAAATAAAAAATATAGGTAATAGGAGCGAATATAACTTTGCCGAATGAACAGTCAATGAATTGATTCGGAGTTGCGTGTCGATGCGCTTCCGACACATACAACACTATTTATAAAAGTTCCGTTAAGTATACAGCATTGATTTTCGAAAATAAATTTTTTATTTATGACTTAAATATTACGCAGCCTATATTTTTGTCGTATGAATTTAATAGCGAAACGGCAGCTAATTTGTTACACATCTGTTCACATGCTGAGCACAAATACTGCTCATAATGAACTATTCCTTCCAAAGAGATCGGTGAGCAGTAACTAATAAAACGATTAATTTTGTGTGCAATGTACACAAGTTTACTATAGATATTGATGACGTATAATGCGCTTTCACTGAAAAACCCCAGAGATACAGCGAGTGTATAATGGTTTTAATAAATAATCAGTAAGGCTCTTCACTACCGGTAACTGAGTATCATTCAGGCTTGTCGGTCGTGTAAGGACAGTTGCCTTTAACTTTTTCAGCACCAGCAATGAGTATTTTATTTTTTTAGTTTCAGATTCAATGGAACAAAAAAATTTTTTATTAATGTAAACGTTTTATAATTGTTAAAAAAAAATTATAAACATTTGTTTCGTGATATTTATTTGGGAAGACAAAACGATAAAATACGGTAACGATGTTTCTGTGTTCCGTTTTCGTTTTTGTTATATTTCAGTCACATATTATTGTGTGAGTATCGCGCACTCAAACTTCAACTATGCAAAACACTGGGGGATTTGCTCAGAAGGGTTTTTTTTTCCTCCTATTCACCAGATCCTTAGCATAAACGTCTGCAAATGGTAATCCACGAGCTTTGTTTTTTGATACGTTTGTGGAATTCTTCGAAGGTTTAGGTGTCCTTTAGTGTAATACTATAGACTTAGTTAAAAGCTCAGTTTGCAGGAGGCGGAGGAATATCCAGGAAGTAGAACTTTAGCAGGGCTCCAGAAAATTCGTAATCGTGAATGAATTACAGTTGTTGTATTTGATTGGGTTTGGTGTGGAACAGATATTCCAGAATGCTAAAAAAAAAAAGGCGGGACCTCCTGCTCATAGTCGACTCTGAACCAGTGAAGATATTCAATATTTCCAATTGAGTCATGCCGGGGAAAGGGCGTGGTGAGCCAACTCCTGTTCGACATCTTCGCCACATGAACCCTCGGATCGCCGATATGGCTCCGTAGCCTGTCAGGCCGCAATATGAACACTTGACACCGACAGCTACCGCCGAGCGAACATCTGCTACCGAGTGCCTCCCTCGAGAGAATATGTGATCTCATCTTCCCCGGAGTGGTTCGAGAGTGTTCGGAGACCGGCCCTTAGGACCAGAATGCTGTGGCCGGTGTCATCGTGTCTTGGCTCACAGCAGAGAGCACGTATCACCACTGAGGGTACTCGACTTTCTTTGTCTGGTGATCTAACGTCTCCGTGGAGTCGCGTGAAAACCTGCTCGCGCAAAGGAATGGCAGGCATCGAAACACAGACGTCGGATGTCGTGTTTTCTCCGGGATCTGTCATCATTAGGTTAGCGATTTTGTCCCTGTTCAACTCTACATCAGGTGACAAGACTGAATCCATATTTTACATGATTTCTTTATCTTAAAATTAACTGCCGAGAGAGGTGGCACAGTGGTAACTCACTGGACTTGCATTCGGGAGGACCCGGGTTCGATTAACGGCCAGTCCATCCTGATTTCAGTTTACCGTAATTACTGCAGGTGAATGCTGGGATGGCTCCCTAACAAAGGCCATATCTGATTCCTTCTTATTCTTTTCCCAATCCCTCTTCCTTGTGCAACTTGCACCGTCTCTAATGACCTCGTTTTCGACGAGACGTTAAGCCCACTTAATTACCTACCTACATTCAAATTAACATTAAAGTCTTAGTAATAAAATAAAATGTCTTCGATAAAAGAAAATTAATGACAAATTTTCTGAAAATGGTATAATTTGTCGTCTGTATTTTCACATGTGTGTAAATACGAACACCATCAGCAAATTTCGATTTAGGATGAAATTTGTCAAAACATTTACGGTTTTTTTTTTTTTGTTTTCATAGTGAGAACAGTGTAATATCGTATACGTAAAATAAAACACGCGGAACCTACTTGGAGATTATAGAGCATCATTGGGGGTTTTCGACCTCATATTCCTCTACACCACTTTAAAATGCAAGCTACTGTAGAAAATGGAAGGAAGGAAAACGATACTGTATAAGTGCCGGCCTGCCCCGTCTTTCCTTGGTGGCAATCGAGGGACACGGCAGGGACACGGCAGGCGCGTTTATGGCGGGCACGTCTGCTGAGTCTAAGGACTTCGGTGTTAGGCACGAGGATGAAATGTGGCACTGGACATCGCCCTTCCGAAGTCATTTTTCCTAATGAAAACCTGTGCAGATTTTCATATATCATGTCTACGAAGCGCATAGCCACGGATTAAATAAGGAATCATGGTTAAAATTATTTTTTATTCCATCAATTTTAAAGATACATTTTTAAACAAAACATATTCAAAGATACTGTTACGTGAATTCCTGAGAGGCGTATTTGAGTTCGTGAGGGATGGATGTAAAAAAAATAAGTAACTGAATTTGATTTTTAATTCACACAGCTATTACTTACAGCATTAAATTATCTGTTTACGATCTTACTCTCTTTATTTCTCAGTGAGCACAATATTTAATGTCTATTTCGTTTCTGATTAACGTCCTTCTTAATGTTTCTGTCCGGATACAGTCGATTAACTCATACCCCTCATTAACATGTGTTGAGTCTATCTATTGTCCATCATTTGTAATGTCTTTCACTCGCACATCCAGTCCAATGGCCCAACCTGCCTGTCGCACTATTCGCTGCGCCGATGCTCGCAGTCACAGATTTTTCCTCCTCCTGGTCGCTTCTCTCGCCGCGCGCTTCTCTTGTTGCTCGTCGTCCTTCGCTTGACCTGGAAAGTTCGCCGCACCCCGAGTCTAGCTTAGAGAAACAAGTCCAGCAATCCAGAGCATTCTTTGGATGTCTCGATCGAAGACACCCGATATCCAAGATCGGGAGCAGCACGCGCCCTGATAGGCATAACAGGCACGCTTTGTAAACATCCCTTTATGAAAAGCCGCTGCCTCTCCAGTCGCAACTGATAGTGCGCGTGTCAATTAAACGTCGGTGCCTCGCACGCTCAGAGCGGCCGCCTGTAACAATACTTTCTTAGAGATTACTGCACGTTAAAGGCTGTTCACGGTAAAATGAGCACTTTAGAAAACCCCACTAACGATCTACTTATATGCACGTTGTGTATTCATTCCCCTTATGTAAAATTAACATTACCATGGGCCACATCACTTTCTTCATACATAGGTCAAGTGAAACTGTCAAATTAATGGGAAAGTAAGTATTTTGCAAATATGCTAATTTTTGCACGTCGAGGCATTAAAAAAATATAAAGCCAACGAAATTATTTAAGTTATCAAGAATGGTAAGCTAACACTTTTTATTCGACGTTAATATATGGACCTACTTTCCATCCGTCGTTACCAACTGGACGAATATCACTCGGTGCGCTCATAAAAATATATGCAGATAAGAGTAGTGACTTTTTCGTAAGGCTCATTTCAAAAGTGCTCACTTTATCGTGAACAACCTTTAAGAGGATATACTGTAGCATTTTCTGTGAAATAGTTATTTGTCTGACTACGCATATCTCGGTAAATACATGTTCTGCAAATATGATTTTTGTCAGAAAAGATAAAACACAATTATCTACGCTTCTATGTTTTTACTTCTGCCATATTCAGTGTATTATTAGAAAAAAAAAATCGTGCAAAATTGTCAAATATCGCATTTTTAAAGCTTGCAGAAAGAGAAAAGTACAAAGATACGGGCGTAGTTTAATCTGTGGTCTTTCATCGCGTGTAATATAGTTCCGCTGTTACAGATCTAATTTGCGCAGTACAGCGTCACGACGGAAACACTGCACGCCTTGCGCGTAGGAGCTTTTCTCTAAAATGTAAATTATAACGTTATATTTTGGAAAGGAAAATACTAAACACCATAATTTGCAAAATTTCTTAAGATATTCCACGTTTAATACTGTTTTTTTTTTTTGGAAACTGTTCTTTTTAAAACTGATTAATTGAGTAAAGGAATTTCTTTAACATCAGTCCTATTTCTAAAATCCCGGGCTGCAGATTTGGTAGGCAGCTCCGTATATACGTCCCTTTTTAATTATTAAAGTGGTCATCATGCTAGTTAGCCACGGGGAGTGAAAGAAGTTATTACTATCTGAAGAATTATTTACGAAAGTATTGGGAGTAGTGGTGGCAATAGCGACGACGGAGGCTGTGGTATTGTTCCTGCTAGTGGGTGGTATTTGCAGCAATATTACCGGCAGAAATTCCGAGAGTAGGTATATTTCTCGCTCGCGGATTCGACTACGTTTGCTAGCCGACCCCGTTTGACCGCGTGGTTGACTCGAAACAAGCACTCCAACGATAAATCCCTGAGATCCCAATCTTATATCCTGTTGTTATATTGTACTTTCAAATCATGGGCGTTTTGAGAGCAGACATTACAGCACGTTATATTACTTTCTAGACTTACATTTTAGACTCTTCTGACCTCGCGGTTAATGTCACGACCTCGTACATGGCCGTGGACTCCACGATACTACGCTATTGCTGTAATGCACGCTACCCTTGCCAGCAGAGAAACTGCCAACCATGGAAAATTATACATTACTATAAGAATCTCTTTCAGCCTACTTTCCGAAGGAAAGAAAGGCTTATGAGATCACTTTCCTGTCTGTGTGTGTATGTAAGTGTGTGTATGCGTGTGTATGCGTGTGTTTAATGTGTGTATGCATGTGCGTGTGGCTGTGAGGGTGTGTGCCTGTGTGTCTAGGTGTGTGTGCGTATTTCCCCTTTCAGTTTTTGAACGTGTGGACCGAATTTCACCAAACTAGATACACATATAATAATTAGCGAGGACAGCTGACTCATAGTTTTCGACCAAGTCAGACACGTTCAAAATGGCGACAGTTTTAAAAATTTGGGTGAGGTCATATCTCGGGAACCATTCAACCGATTTAAACCAAATTTTGTATGCTGGCAGACCATTGTGTAAGCATTAAATTTTAAGATGGATATTGTTGTTGGTCAGTCATTTTGGAAAATAGCACTTATAAAAATAATTTTTCATTATATCTCGAAAACAATTCAACCAACTCTCAACCAATTTTGATTATAAGTAACACTATGGTTGACCATGTAAACGTAGGTGATTGACATATATTACTTATTTTTAAACTGGCGACCATACAAATTTCTTAAGTTTATTTACTGTATCTGCAATATCATTCAACCAATTTCGACCAAATTTTGTACACTGAAAAAAAATCAATCGTCATATATACCAACAAATAACCACTTTTGTCGGCCATTTTGGAAGGTAGCGCCATAAGAATAAGTAAAGTTTTTATGACATAACTTGGTAAATAGTTAACCGATTCCTACCAAATTTGGCGAACAAGTAATACTGATGAAAATGATGTTGAGCGATATGTTTTAAGTATCTCCGACACTTATTTTAAAAATGACCGACATATAGCCATTTTAGCTTAGAATGATATATCGTCGAAACTATGCAATAATTGCAACATAATTTTGAATGCTGACAGTAGACATTACAAAAACCAACTGTATCTACATGGAGCACCTTTTGTCCACCATTTTGTAAGATAACGCCATGCGAATAAAATAAAACTTTTATGTCATATCTCGGGAACGAATTGACCATTTCTTATTAAATTTGGCAAACAAGTAGTAGTAAGACAGATGATGTCAAGTGGTATAGTTAAAGCATGCCGGACACTTATTTTCAAAATGGCGAATTTAAGGCCATTTTCGTTGAGAATGCTATATCGATGAAACCATTTAATATATTTAAACTAATCTTTGTATGCTTGCAGTTGATATTAAAACTATCAAGTGTATGTATACGAGTAAATAACGTTTTTTGCCATATCTCGGGAAAAAATTGACAGGTTCCTTCCGAATTTGGCAAACAAATAGTACTACAGTAGGTAGTGTAAACTGGTATGTTTTATGTAGATCAGGTACATATTTTTAAAATGGTGGCTTTATAAATATTTTACCTCAGTATTTTGTTTATGAATTAATTTCCAACTTAATCCTCTTATAATGGCAGTACCAATTACTACTACCAAATTTGTTTATGCAGACTCACTTCTCTGCAATTTTTAAAGATAGCCCTATTAATAAAAATAACGAATTCATCTTGTATCTCAGGAAACAATCAACCCTTTATTGCAACATTTGGCGAAGATGATGTACTGTAGTAGGCCATATTAAACTTTTTTTTTAAGCATGCACACTTATTTTCAGAATGACGGGTATAAAATCAGCTTAGTATTGCATGCTTTATCTACGAAGCTATATAATATATTATAACCTAACTTTGTATATTGACAGTATGCAATAATCGAATATGCTAATACATTACTTTTTTATCCTCCATTTATAAAGATCGCCATATGAAAATTATGGAGATTTTTTTGCCTTATCTCAAGGACCAAAATCAACCGATTCCCGTCACATGTTATATTGGAAAATTTAATAAAACTTGTAGCAAATTGTGCACACCATAAATGCTGCAGATGTCCATCTAAACTTTCGTGATATAGATGGGTACGACAACTATGTTCAAAATGGCGTTCTTATAAATAATTTAGGTAAGTTTGTCAAATATATATTTAACAATTTAGCTAAATTCAACGATAATTTTTATGTATACAGCATACGTTAGAAGCATCGTATATAAATCCTCTTTCTATAGCAATTTTGTATTATGGCACCAAATAAGAAAATAAGGTTTTTTTTTTGTGTCATATCTATTGATCAAAACACAGATTCCCACCAAATTCTTGACCCAAGTAGCGCTATGGTAGATCATGTAAACTTACATGTTTTAAGTGGTTCAGAAACGTATTTTCAAAGTTATGACCATGTAGATATTTAAGGTTAGTAAACCCTATCACTCGAAACATTAGACTGATTTTATCCGAAGCTGGTTCTAAGAATCCGAGCTCCATAATTCAGTACGTTGCACGCTAGCTTATTGTACGAGGTTTTCTGGGTTTATTCGTAATTGTCTCACTGCTGTTTCGTAAGATTCTGGTTTCATTTCTAAAGTAATTGCTTTCAAAGAGAAGTCGAGTCTTTCCTACCAATTCAGCTTTTGAGAAATCATTTAAAAATTATTTTCACCCGTGTTGAGGAAAGTAGGCTCGTTAGTCATGTCAGTAGTTTCCAGCTATTCATCTCGCGAACTTCTATATCAATTCTCTGCATTCCTATGGGGTCTTAGTATAAGAAGGAACTCACGTTGGCGCGGCGTAGCAGATAAGGCTCACCCGATAAAAATACTAGTTACGTGTTGGGGGGGGGGGGGGGGGGGTGGCAAGCTGTGTTAAGGCACGAACTTGTTTCTCTGGATTTGAATCGGTGGCAATCCTAATACTATTCATATTAGGATACGTTATTTTTTTATATTTTAATTAACATTGCTTTGTGCCGGGGATAGTAAAATCCACAGGCATAAGCTGTTCGCGCTAAACTGAGTACTTTCGAAATTTCTGCTTAGTATCTACTTGTATGGAAGTAGTGTATTCTTCCACCATGTGTAAAACTAACATTGGGTGAGTCTGCTCACTTTAGTTATGCGTCGGTCAAGAGAAACCGTGAAATAAATATAATAGTATATATTTGATAAAGTTTGTTATTTTTGCACGCACTTGTATTTAAATGTCGAAAGCAAAAGTAATAATTTAATTATTTGCCAGTAGCAACCTCAACTTTTATTTCAAAGTTAAAACACGGATCTACTTTGCCAGCGTTGTTACCAACGTTTCTGGGCGCATACCAGTCGCTGCGTACGTTAAAATATATTCAAATGTGGAAAGAAACATTTTTTCTAAGATTGTTTAAAAAGGGCTAACTTAGCCGCCAACTAACAGCCTAGTAACATACTGTTACATGCGGATGCCTGAGGAGCATATCTGAGTTCGTGAGGGATGGAGGTCTAAATAAAATAAATAAAAGAAATTCAATTTTATTTCTAATTTATTTACTCCGCTATTATTTACAGCATAAACTTTGCTGTCTCCATTTTTACTCTTTTTATTCAACAGCGACGGCAATATTTAATGTCTATTACAACTCAAATTAACGTCATTCTTGATCGCCTCTTTTGGTTACATTCAATTAACTCACAATCATTATTAACATGTATTCAGTATATATGTTGCCATTATTTATAATGTCGCTCACTCACGCATCTAGTCCGCAGTCGCACACTCACCTTCCGTTGGTCACTTCTATCGCTGCTTATCTTCTATCGCTCGGAACTCAGCCACTCATTCACTCATCAACTCCAACTCAATTCATCTCAACTCCCGGCCCAGAGGACTGTCGCAATATTTATAGCGTTGTCCTGACCACCTCGAAGGTTCAGCGCACCCCAAGTAATGCTGAGAGAACGAGGTCAATAATCCAGAGCATTCTTCATATAAACGTAGAAATCAACACTGCCAGGGTAAGCAGTGTGTGCGTGAAAAAGACATTAAAGTGTTGGCTCGCTCTCTGTAACCAACACGCTGCCACCATCGCTCCCTCTGCCGCCGCTATCATATAACGACTTTCCGTCGTCCTCTTCACTCGCTCGTGCGATGGGCCAGCGAGACGTAACAGTACCAGTTCACAGCTATATTTATGTAACATTAAGAGTCGCCGATTTGGAAATTTTAACTTTGCTTGTACAGTAGCCTATTAAATTTTTCAAAATCGAATAAACTTTTAAATTCCGTTACATCAATAAAATAAACTAGTAGAAATATAAAAATCAAATATTGATTATAGGGCATATACTATATAATTTTGTTTTATTATTTATTAAATATATATATATATATATAAAGAGATCAGTTATGGCCATCATCAGGGTACTTGCAACATTTGTTTTATTTATGTTCTGTTATGTACAGTAGGCCAACCCAACAAATCACATATGCCAATATCGCCTATTAATGTTCACACATGAGTGACAGTGCACTAACTGTTGCGTTCTTGGACCATCACTTTAGTACTCGTTAAGCACAACGTACGTATATTGGATAGAAAATCGATCGCCGACAGATAAATTTCAGCCATGTTTCTGAAGTGATTTCTTTCGCTGTGTAATGAAACGAAACGATAAGTTGCTATTCTCAGCTTCTTGCCAGCCTTGCTTTGCGGTATGTACGAATCGGGGCAAGATGAAGCGGTAGATGTGTGTAACCGATAAAATGATACAACAGGATATAGGGTTTTTTATATTTTTAGGACATCTAATTATTTAGGGGAATTTTTACTTTAAATATTTCAAAAAATTTTACAGCTATGTATTTTCCTGTAGTTAAAACGGATTAAAAGCGCTTAATATCGATATGGGGTAGTAAATAGAATTTATATTCACTCAGATTATTTTAATATTTTCAAATGTTTTTATGGTTTGCGTTTGTAAAATTTTCTAAATTTAAGTGAACGTTATCGAGCTGGTATAAAAAAAAGTTCGCAATCGACGAGGCTTCAAACAATTTAATATAAGCAGCATAGGAACCAAGTCAGCACTTTACAGTTGGCGTAAAAGAAGACCGGAGCAGTTTTGTCTTACCAATAAGAGTAAAGTATATAAACACGAAATTTTTTCTAATGTGCATAAATTCTAACAAGCTTGGATTGCCTATATTGATTTTCAATGTATTGGTTTATTTTAGAAGGTTAAACAAATGTGTTCTGGAAATTCATGTCGAAATTCAAACCGCTGCATCTATGTGCTAATATAAACCAACTAGTAGCAAAATGTTCAGACAATTCGTCTAGCATTTTTAAATTGAAAATGAAGTTAGCAAAACAGCGTCGAGTCTCTGTGCTGCGCGCACGAAAAGTTGCATATCACGAAGGCGAACGGCACTGGCATGGCATGGGGAGAGCGTCTGCACATTAGGTACCATAAATTCTAGGCACGTGGGCACCGCTAGTAAAGACTGTCCACAATAAAGTGGGCACTTTTGAGATAAATTCTAGAAAAAAGTCACTGTTGCTACCTGCACTTATTTTAACGGGCGCACGAAGCGACATTCGCCTAGTAAAGTTGGTAACGATGGAGGGAAAAGTAGTTCCATATCTTAACGTCGAAAAAAAAGTGTTAGTTTACCATTTATTATAACTTAAATTGCTTATAACGCTTTCTGCATTTTTTTAATGCGCCGAATGTAAAAAATAGCAGATTTTTTAAAATATTTACCTTTGTAATAATTTTACAGTTTCACTTTACTGGCGCATGAGGAAAGCGATGAGGCCCATGGCAATGATTATTTTACTTAAGGAGGAAGAATACACAACGTGCATACTAAGCAGGGCTTTCAAAAGTGCTTATTTTACGGTGAACAACCTACAGTTGCTTTTAGTACACGTGTGCCATGCTACATGAACAATGGGATATTAGCAGTTGAGTAGTTACGGCTGTCAGAAGAGATTGAATTTTATTTCCAACAACACATGAACAGCAGTACTGGCGATATAGGGTTTTCACGTATTGTTATGAGCGCCAATGTACAGGTCTCCGCATGACGCTCCAGTTCAGTTCGCCTAGTTGATATGCAATTTGTTTGTACACGCAGGTACGTGAAATTGTGGACTCCCGGCGCTGTTTTGCTAACTTATATTTCAATTTAAAAAATACTAGATGTCGTTCCGAACATTTTGCTACCAAGTTTTCAGGTTTATAATAGCCAATCAGATGCCGTGGTTTGCATTTTGACATGCAGTTTAAAAACATCTTGTTTAGAGAACATGAAGCACAAGGCAACTGTGATATGCTAGCTCAAATTACGAACACCTTGCTTTAATTACAAGAGAACAAATATATTTTTAAAAAGTATATTACCGGGAAAAGACACCCGCGGTTCAAATGGGGTTAACTCACAATTATTTTTCATTTATTCAGACCTCATTTGACGACAGTAGTTCCTATGCTTTATCTCATTCTGACTGACGGGCTTTTAAAATCTTTTTATAATTAAATGAATTGTTACTATCTTAAGCCGTGTTATGCTGGTTAAACTACTCTCCGCTGACTGTTTACAGACGCTAGCATTTATAACTCGGGTATTTAATTATTTGTACGACGCTTATGTAAACGCCACGTCGATTGTGGAAGGGCTTTGACATATCACGTGCATAATGACGGCTTGCAGCTCAACGCCGCTTGCGAACCCCCCCAGCCAAAAAGGTACAAACGATGCAAATGACCTGAGATATTTGGGCTGTGCCCAATGCCTTTTTCACACGTTGCAGGTTTTTTTTTCCCGCCCGGTGTCTCATAGCAATATATTGACATGCAACTTTTCACCCTGTCCGGGATGGAAACCGTTAGAAAATAACCGGACGGGCACCGGGTAGCACCCGGACAAGTCTCGATTGTACAAGGTCACCGGACAAGCACTGGGTGGCGGTGGCGCAATAATTGCAAGCAGGACCATTCTCACAACGCCGATTGTAACCCGTCCGGTATAGACGTTTGCAGCGAGTTTGCTCATTGACATTTGATTGCTGAGTATGCTTTGTTCACGACTAATATAACATTAATTATTGTAACCCGTCTGGTATGGACGTTTGCAGTGAGTTCGCCCGTGTGTATTTGATGTTGAGTATGCTATGTAAAATGTAAAATTAATTATTAGGGAATAGATTCTGAATCGCCAATTTTGATAGCTGAAGCACGCGAAATCTTAAAAAAGTACGCGAAAGGCGACTTGTTCTCTTTTCACAAGTATAGGGCGAACCCAACGAAATATACGCGCGCCATTTGTTTTTACGGCGACATTGTACAGCCTATTTACAACACGCCTATAGTGAAATTAGACTTCATTGCATGTCGCTGCACACGCAGAACTGGCTGAATATTCACCCCCATTTGGCTGCAATCGGTGTGAGACAGAAGAAGCGAAAGTAGTATCTCCCCCCCCCCCCCTGGCGGAAACTGTTACGCGTGAAAGAGTCCTTACGGCCGAGGTGTTCGGCGCCCATAAAAGAGGTTGAAGTGAAGCAATAATGGAATGCATTGGTGAGGATATGGCAGGAGTACGCCGAGATACCCATCGGCCATTGTCAACGTCCGCCATGTACCCCTTATAAGGTGAGTGGGCTAACAATTGCACCACCACACTACCACCCCACCCACCCCTTCAGAAGGAAAACTATAATACTAGTCTTAATTTCACGATAAACAGTAGACATTAAAACATGTTTGGACAGAAGTACGAAATTATGAAATCATTTCTTTCATAATGTGTACACCAGAAGTCAAAAATGTATAGAATGCATTTGCATTTTCCAAGTTTTCATAGTCTGTTACAGCCACATATGTTAATACACACGCATATATTGAGGCCATATACAACAAGTTAAATACGACAGATAATAGCATTGTTTTAAAAGTCCCCGCACAAAAAATTAGTGATTGTCCAGAGAAGTCTGCTTGAACACAAATAGCGCGATTTCTCTCGAAACTGTTATTCTCACATCTAACCTGCAATTATACACTTCTGTTTTGACGTAACAGATGGCACGAAGTTTACAACAAATGTCCATTGGCATTTTTCTGTGTACTTCGAGAGCTTTCCAGTTTCGAAGCCCCTCCACCGTGGTCGAAAGGTTAACATCGCGTGTTGAGGTCACCCGCCTGACTAGTAGAGGGCGGAGGAGTCATTGGCAAACCTCCCGGGAAATGCATAGTTAAGTAGTAGCGGGCAAAGCACTGAAGGTAAATGTGACGATACTAGCCTATCAGTACGACAGGTAGCTGCAGACGTTTGGATTCAAGTATAAAAGTGCCATACAAAAGTGATTAATTAAAAAAAAAAAAAACTCTTTACCTTTCTCAACGTCACTCTCTCTACATAAATCTCCACATTTCTCGCACACACTAAATACAATGCAGAATTCTATCTGAATATACACCTTTCTCTGTATGCGCATTTTTATTTTTTCACACTACACAACTTTTCTTAATCGACATTTATTTTTTACTCAATTTCTACCTACATGTTTCTTTCTCATTTTACAACCCCGTTTCCACATTTTCTCTTAATAATTTATCTCTCCAGCTGAATTTTTGACTATTTGTTTTCTATTCTAGCATCCTCTCTCCGTCTATCGCTCAAGACTGTATATCTCCGACACCACCAGTCGCTTATATCAAACATTTCAACACTCACTTCATATCTCCAACAATTACTTCCAGTTTTCAACACTTGGTAACTGACTCTCTGTACTTCTCGCTCCGTGTCCTACCATCTATATTTCCCATCCTCTATGTAAACTATTCGCTTTTAATCTTACTCACTAGTATCCTAGTTGCCTTGTATCTCGCTCGCTTTCAATTACTATGCCTCCCTAGTTGACTTTCATTTGCCTTTTACTTATTCTCTCCTCGCCGCTTTATCCATCTTCTGTTTTCTCTCTCTTCCTCACTATTAATGTTTCTTTTATTTAGGTCACTTTCTTGCTCTTTCTGCCACTTTCTCTATATCCTGTCTATATTAATTAGTCCTATTTTCTGTTCTCTCCCTCACTTTCTCTTTTCTCTCTCACAAGTTCTTAAATTCACTTTCACCATTAAACTGCAAGAATAATTCCCCAAATTTAACGTGAACAGACATGTGTCTTCAAATTCTTTCTAATGACGAAATATACATAAAAATTAAATGTGTATTTCTTCTAACAATTATTTTGACACTTCTTGCATTGCTTAATTTTTTTATATACGTTAGCCAGGAACATTCCAGTATTAACGTCTAGCTAACGAGAATGCAAACATCCTTAATGTTGATACAATTTTTTTTTTTTTCCGTCATTTGAGCTATTTAAGTATTTCCACTAGAAATAAGCTGGGTTTTACTATCATTCACAATGCGTAAATAATCTCCACATATATCTTTCTCTAATGTTGTTTCATTGGTAGTTTATGTTTTCTTTTAAAATTCGTGTAATACGATCTACTAATGTGGAAAGTAATATGAATAAGGAAAGTATTTCACATAGTCGTAATAGTTGTGTACAAACCTGAATTATTAATAGTAGCTCAGATTTTTTTTTTTAACTGTACAAAGCTGCGATACATTCAGCGAGATGGCAAACTTACCTCCCAGTTTGCAAGCAGTTTTGACGTTGCCCTGTCTACTCGTCGCGCATTTCTGCTGACACGGGGTGACCTTGCCTATTGGATATGCATGAGAATGCGAAGAGCCCTTGTATTCAAAGTCACCGTCGTGGTGCTTTTACACCCAAGAACACTGAAATTATACTTGATGCGTATTTGTCACAATAACTGTTGCTTAGAAGAATTCTGCGCAGAGGTAAGAATTTGAAGGAAATAAACTCGCGCAGGTACAGCATTATAAATATTCATTGCACGTAGCATATCAAGTCACAATACGAATACATCACAGACACCAGAAACAAGCCAAGATTATAAGATAAGCTGTTGTCAAGTTTGCCGTACTATTATTGCTAGTAAAGTTATTGTAAGCTTCGAATTAAAAATTCATTTTCCAAAAATAATTTTCATTAATATGCAAAAATCGCCTGAAACAAATGCCTTCGATATATAAGCACAAATATTCTCAAACATCTGTGATGTCATTACATGGAGTTGGTCAACTAATTCAAAGAGAGCAATTCTAATTATAGGCTGTTCAAGGAAATTTCCAACTGAGTGCGCACGCACTCTGTTTAATAATATATTCCCCAAGAACTATTTATTGCCAGGCATTACCAACACACAAATGTTTCCCCCGTTTTCATTCATATTAATTATAAGTTAAATACAATAATCTATAGATGGAATGTAAGTGAACATTCAATTAAATTTAAAAAAGCTACTTTTAAGAATATAACGCTTGTAATGCGACACATTTACTAAACAACCAAATACGTTATACATAGGATGATTTTTCGGAGGTTTGATTCAAAAAGTGTGAATAAACCGGAAATAGAGTACTACTCCCATCTCCGTACTCCTGCCTCGTGCGAACTCGCCCCGTTGCCTCCAAGGGTTTGATGAGCCTGGTTTGGAAAGGTCTCGAGGGGGAGGGGGGGGGGGGGGTGGTTGGTAGTCGAGGGAGAGCGGCAAGGATTGACGAGCAGCCAGGTTAGTAGAAGGAGTACGGGGATTCGGGAGCAGTAGAGCTGCGGCTTGCGGAAGCCGGCTGGCGCCTAATGAGAACGACGAGAAGGCGTTGCCGACGCGGTGCGGCGCGAAAACAACACGCGGGGCCTGCGGGCGGCAGGAAGAGGCAATTTCCCCCGCCGAGCTGTGATCGTCCTCCACCCCCCCCCCCCTCCCTTTTTCTCACCGTGACTGTGACCCAGTTAGTTTACGGACACCTTGCGGCGACACGACTTCCGAGCCATGAAAACCTGCGCGTTCCCAACCATTATAACAATATCTTACAGAAAAAAAGTCGTAATAAAGGCTGTTCACGGTAAATTGAGCACTATAGAAATGAACCTTAGCAAAAAGTCACTGCACATGAATGCATATATTTTAACGGGAGCACTGAGTGACATTCGCCCAGTAAAGTTGGTAATGGTGGATGGAAAGTAGTTTAACATCTTTACGTCGAATAATAAGTGTTAGGCAACGATTTGTGATAACTTAAAATTATTTCTTTCACTTTGTTTTTTTTTTAATGCATCGAAGTGTAAAAGTAGTAGATTTGTACAGTATTATTTTCTTAAGTGTTATTTGACCGACGCATGCATAAAGTGATGAGGCCCATGGCAATGCTAATTTTACATAAGGCAGAAGAATACACAACGTGCATACAAGTAGACCTTAAGCACGGCTTTCAAAAGTGCTCATTTTATCGTGAACAGCCTATATCAATAGAGACCTGGAAATTTCGCGTACTCATGTTACAAGCTAGACTCAAAAATCCTTTTTGTACTCGAGCGTTAGCTAGCTGTTTTTGCGCTAACGGTCCAATTTTACTCTTGACCAGGTAGCAGAGGGTTCAGTTCTTGTCTTCTCGCAAGTCCGTTTTTGGTTTCAATTCGTCAGGGTGTCTTCCACATTTGGATCGCAAATTGTAAAAGTCAAATGTGCATGTGTTTGAAGTCTACCTTGTCTTAAAATTAGTTCGAGAAATTTCTGGGCCTCTAGTTAACATATGTACACTGACATTAAATCAAACTTAGTTATTAGCATAAAACTGAAAATTAATATTAGTAGTAAATAACACTTTATTTGCAATTTTATCAGATTTTTTCATTATAATAATGTAACACTGTACATTTGTAATGAAGTGATCACAAGAGAAACAGTAAAAACATAAATCTCTTCAACCAGTTACAGAAATTCATTGCTCCCAACATAACTAATTGCAACACGCTGAAGATCATGTAGCATGGTGCTGGTGACTGTTGGGTTAATTTTTTCTGCTGCAAATTTTATTTCCTTAAGTTACAAATTTGGGCACACTAGTCTGCAAATAAGTAGAATGTTTTTCTTTATACCTGTCCAAACACACTCGAAATATATATTTCCAAACATAAATTTGTGTGTTTTAGTTTTGTGATACTCGACAGAAACACTATTTGTTTGGAATTTGGCACGTTAATTTAAAGAAAACTTACCACTAAAATAATTTTAAGGTTTAAACACTGAAGCATGTTCATAGAGGTATGACTTCCCATTTACTTTACTGTTAATTTAAACATGCAAAGTAAGTGAATGTTGCCATACTGGCATGCATTGTTTTAGTGGGTTAGATTTATAAACCTCTGGTATGTGTAGATTTTTTTCTACAAGGTATGAACGGAATATCTTGATTTTAGTGAGGACTATTAACCACAATAATTCCGTTCCGGTTTTTAGCGTACACGAACTGTGTGATCGGTACTGACATATTCCTGAAGCAATACTTACTTCCTCGAAAACTTTTCAATACCTCTCAGAGAAGGGCAGCTAACTACCCTTGGCCCCAAGTAGGGCACTGAAGAGACAATTAAACATTTATATTTGTTGAAGGGAAACCACATGAGCCATATTTTGGATAAAAAATTTTCATGGTGATTACTGTTTCTGCAGTAAGTTTTCGTATTTAGAAACGTGGAACACCCATCCTCCGAAAACGATAGCACTGTTGCTGTGTGAAGAACCTCTCTAATTCATCACAAAGCTAGAGAATACAGCAATACGCTGCACTGCAAGTGGCGCTGTCTAATACACGAGATTCCTCAGCAATTGTCATCGAACATGGATCATTTTATTCAGTGGTAACCTGAATTAAAGGGTAAACTTGTTTTGTCGCTGATTGTCTGCAAGCAGTCTAAACTGAATGGTTGCCAATACTTTCACCTTGTTTATCTATTGCAAACAAATGTTCAATAGAGTGGTCGGTTATATTAGGATGACTACATCTCGCGGGGACGAACTTAAACAACTGGCTATTTGCCGATGGATGTTCCCGTTTCAATAATAGTAAGGAAGGGATTGTCCTTTCTTTGTTTGGTTGGTCGAAGGAAAAATTAATGCAGTATCTACCTTTCAAGGTTAACTGTGTATGGATGTGCATCCAGCTCTGTAAATATTTACATGACATCAATATTACTAGTAATTATTGTTACATGCGTTACTTGCGCTAAACAGCATACTGCAGATAGTTATTTCCTAACTTATAGTAAATATTGAGATTTTGAGTATAAAGTTTAAATAATAGAGATTAGAATTGCTATACTAAATATGTGCTCAAAGAAATATTTCCTTAACTAAATAATTCCGTGAAAATGAGCTAAACTCAAATATGAGAAATGTTACCAGCTATCACGGCAAAGTGTCGATTCGTAGATGTCTGATCGTTTTGATAAGGCCGTACAGCGGCGCGAACGATCACGGTCATAAAGCCCCCCCCCCCCCCCACCTACCCGGCACCTACCTTTCCCAGCAGTTGCATCATGTTGTCGCGTGCCCCAAGCGCCTGTCCTAACAGGTGCTTCTGCATCGCATGCCTGTCGGTGCATGATTACACGGCTGGACTGCTTAATTTTTAATTAATTTTTTAGTTGTACAACAGTAAAAACTAATTGAATAAAGTAAATATTAAAAAAATATCGATTTAACTGATTTTTTTTAAAATTAAGTATTAAAATTCGATTATTTTCTACAAGGTCCTACCGGTAATGTACTTTACAATAAATTTAATGTATCTTCACGTGTATGGAAAATTAAATCTTTAAATTCGTAAATAAATATACTCACTGGCGATTTACGCACTCTTAACAGGTGTCGTGCGAGTGGGGGTTTCTATGCAAACTGAGTTTTTTCTCGAAAAATCAAAAAAATCTGAGGTAGTAAATTGCGTTAATTTAAGATTTTACACATTTTTTTTAAATTTTCAAAAAGTTTTTATAAATTCTTCGGAATTTTTAGAATTTTTTGGGTTACAGATTTTTTTGTTAAAATACAAGACGGAGGGGTCCATGGAGGCTGAGAGGTTTAACCTGCTCGCCTCGCACTAAGGCAATCTGGGTTCAAACCCCGGCCGGGTCACTCCGGATTTTCGCATGTGGGAATCATGCCAGACGATGCCGTTAATCGGCGGGTTTTCCCGGGAACTCCCGTTTCCCCCACCCTTTCATTCCGGCGTTGCTCCATACTCACCCTCATCGGCTCTCAAGACCTCGATGTTAAGAGCCTCCCAAATCTTAAAAAATGCCTCGTGTTGGTCTTCCTGTGGCTCGATTTTGCACATGAAGGGCTTCTACAATTTTTAGGGAAATACGGGAAATTTTTAGGAAAAAGAGAAATATTTAGGGAAAAAAAGGGAATTTTTGAGTGAAAAACGGGACTTTTGAGTGCAAAGGGAAAACTTTTGGTAAAATTAATAAGATTTCTGAAGTAATTTTTGGGTGAACACAAGGAATTTTGAGAAAAATCCACGATGGCGGCCAGACCCCAAGCCCGTTCCTGGCTCCTGCGTCAGGACATACATTCGTATACTACTTATGGTGTTTCAATTCACAAACCATGTCTTCTTTTTAATTTACTCTGTTGAGCATGCACTGGTCATTTGTTCGGTAACATACTGCCGGCATTTGGTATGTTTACTTTAATTGGTCCAAAACTGTACAACCAATGTAATGTCACCGACCAAAAAGAAGGTTTTAAATGTGGAAAATATTTATTTTCTTAGCTTACGAAATCTTTAAATTTTGTTTTGTTGTTTATGTGTTGAGACAATGTTTTGAACACAACAGTTGGTGATGGGTACGTTTTGATATGCCAGCAGATGATATTAATTTATAGATATGTATATGTTGTTCGTAATTTTAAACATTGCATGCTCTTGCATGCTCTGACTCAACAAAAGGCTTAACATTAAAATATGGGCTACACTGGGAACATGTAAGTCATAATATCAATTATTTCACATGGGGTTGCAATTTAATTCAGTTAAAAAGTTTTACATAAAACATTTTAAAACGTTGAAGAATATAATCAATTATAGTGGACTAGTAATATATGGGCTAATATATCGTATTACTTTACTATTTGTGCAGAGTTAAAGTGGCTTAGCGGATATCACATCGGACTGATATATGAATGAGAATGGCTTCGCGTACTGTACATCTCCCGCCGAGTAGATTTTCTCAATGTAAATACTCATGAAAAGCAATAAGTAGTAACGTGGAGAATAACGAAATAAAAAGAGCAAGTGAGACGATTTTTTTTAAATGTTCAAATGTTATTTTAAAAAAATATTTAAATCATCACTAACCAATTTTGGTAAACGTTGTTTATTGGCTGGCACTGTGAATGGCAATAACACGTCTTACCAACACACTACCAATGTCGTAAAACTCCAAAAAAGTATTTGGTTGATAAATGGCCTTACACCGGCTGGCGTGCAGCTAATAACCCAAAGTTGGGACAGCGAAGATATCGACGGTCATTTTGGTGTTGAGCTGACGTCGTTCTTCAACATTTCCCCAATTGTGGAGCAAAGGTTGAGGCAACGTTGGCACAATCAAATATTACCGCTGGAGTGGCTCGTTTTCACACCTCGTCTGGGCAGTGGCTCCTTCAGTGACGATTGACGCGGGTTCTATTAAGGGCGCGTCTCTTCTCCAGTTACGTCCCTTGCTAGTGAACCTCATGAACCTGTTACTTTCTTCCCGAGGATTCCAATTTACCAAGACACCAGACACGCTTAGATCATGTTGAGATTGAAATGATTTTAATCAAATAAATTACTCGCATTTATTTCGACTGCACTACTCCCAGTTTCGCTCCCTTGTCCTAACTCCTAATGGTAGATTTCTTAAATAATTTAAAGAAAACGTACATTGAAATGCGTGCTATTGAAGTAAGCCGAAGTAAGGGAAGCGCATTTGACTCTTAAAGAAGTAGGAGCGTATTGACTCAAAACACGACGACGCCACGAACATACAGTAGCGATTACAGAGATACCTTGCGGCCAACAGAGGAAATAGAGCGTTACTCACTCTTAGATTGTAGTGGGTAGCTTATCAAAGAGTTTCATAATTTTTTACACACTTCACGGTAGGAACATTTTTGTTATAGGCTGTTCGTGGTAAAATGAGCACTTTTGAATTCAACCTTTGAAAGATGTCACTGCCCTTATGGGCAGTACGTAGTTCCTTGTATTAACGCTGTGGGATGTTGGGTTAATATTCAAATGATTCCTTCTGCTTTCTGTTTTTATGAATGCATGTTAATATAAGAATTAGCAAATTCTTAGAAACGTAAATAATTTTATATTTTAGTAGTTTGATATGTCCGGCGCATGAATAAAGTAATTAGTCCCATGACAATGTAAGTTTTATAAATGGTGGAAGAACATACAATTTACGTACAAGTAGATCCTAAGCAGGTCTTTCAAAAGTGTTAAGTTTACCGAGAACAATCTATATGTATTTTTGTATGTGTGTACTCATTCTTTCAGACACAGCGTCACTTATTGACTGTTGATAACCTGTAGCCATTTAGCAATAGAGCGCCATGCACTCTTTATTGCAGTCTAAGACTGAGACAAGCTACATTACCGAAACGTGAAGAAATTCCTTAATTGCTTCGTTATTTTCAGAGAATTATTTTTATGCAACAAGAAAACATATTCGAAGCAATCAAAATAACTGTATTTAAAATAATACTCGGTGGAACCAGCAGAAGGATTCCCATTCCAACACGCCAACCTGCCGGTTGCAAAGATTGGCTTGAAAAGGCGTCTATAGTCTATTCACGGCTACATCCAACTCTTACTGAAGCCCTGCTCGAGTTCTACTTCCAGGATATTCCTCCGCCTCATGCAAACAAAGCTTTCCTAAGCCTAGAACATTACACCGCATTAGATCGCATTCAGTTCAGTAATATTTTACATAAGAAATATGTCCTACTAGGCGTTACCAACACACCTTTTTGAAGTGAAAACTTCTTTAAATTTGCAACCATAGTGGGAGGCAATCCAGAAAATCCGATAACAAAATCGGGGGATACAGCTTGGCATTGCAGCTCCGAATCTATCTATCAAACCACTGGATTACCAAAGGATCAAATAATATGTTACGTTATGAGAGAGGACTGAGAAGCATCAGGCTTTGATGGGGGGGGGGGGGGGGGGGGAGCCGTCGCAATTTTGAGTTCGTTTCACCGCGTCTCATAACTTCCGCGTAGTATAACTTTTGACTAGGAGAAGCTACGACGCTCGTTTGAGTTTCAATCGACAGCTCTCGTCAAGACCAATCGATTGCGTGTATAACAAATTTATATAGCATTGTTATGGTGAAATGGTATGCTTTTAATGTAAAAAATTATGAAAACTTAACACAATTTCGGCCTATACTCGTCAAAAAGCCAAGTCAAAATACAGGAATCGTATACGGTTGGAAAGAGCATCTCAAAAGCAATCCAGTGATATCCATAAAACCCCATATGATCGAGTGAAGCGGCGCCGGGAACGTAAAATAAACGTATTCACGCAAAACAAACGGCCATGTCCCCAACACAGCGAAATTTTTCTCACTCTTTCTATTCATATTAATTACGTTTGAAATATTACGATTTACAGATAAAATATACATAAAATTTCACTTTAACCAAAAATAAGGTACTGTTATGTTAACACGAGTATAAAACGCGTGTGAAACGTGGAATTTTTAGGAAAAAAAATCCAAATGTCTTACATGGTGAGATTTTTCAAATTATTGAAGCAGAAAGTGTGAAGAAACAGTGAATAGACTTTGTATGGTACCGCGTTGGACGAGAACACTTGCTTATTAAAAGTACGTCAGAATAAAAAGAAAGGAAGTATGTGCATGCTGTGTGTCACGGGATGGATTGACAGAAGCAATAGTTAAACAAATGAAAATGAGATTCCGAATTTTCACTTAGTTACGACTTGCTGTGAAGTAGAGTTATCGTAAATATTGTATGCAGAAAAAAAAAAATATAAAAAATAGTGCAACTGAGTAACGTTCTGTTGATAATGTTATCGGTCGTTGTTGTCACACTAAAGGTGGGTGGAGAGATTTGGGCGGCTCTTAGCAGCGAGGTCTTGAGAGCCGATGAGGGCAATTGAAGTGAGAATGGAGCGGCACCGTAATGGAGGGGCGGGGGAAACGGGAGATCTCCGAGAAGGCCCGTCGACCAACGGCATCGTCCGGCACGATTCCTACGTGCGAAAATCCGGTGACCCGGACAGGGATTAGGCCTGGTTCGCCTTGGTGGGAGGCGAGCGTGCTAATCGCTCAGCCACCGTGCCCCCCCCCCGGCCCAGTAAAAGGGGCAGCTGCTAGTACAGTCGAGAAATATAACCTATTCTTTACGGACATTTTATTTAGGTGAAGGTTGCGTATTTATAAGTATTTGTAGAATAAAAGTGATTTTCAATTCCAACCCCATAAAGATGGGTAATTATTTATCCCTGTGGTTTTTAAATTTGCCTCTCCTTTGCTGTGTTTTACATTTCGAATCGCATATACAAACATTCTCGTGCAAAAAAAATAAAAATAAGTTCACAAAACTAATTTTACGTCGTTGCAGTTTGGCTGTAGTAATTACGCCCAGCTTGTAAAGCGTAGAGAACAAAACCTAATGGTTTCACGCAGATCACTACAAAAATGGGGATAGCATTTTTATTTGTATCACCGAGTGCCACCCGTAAATAAATGTAACGTCTAAAACAAGTAGAATCTTAAAATAAAAGTACAAAGACAAAAAACAATCGAACAAATTTCAAGGAACGATGAAAACTATAATGCATTAAGTAGTTAGGTTACAAGCAACTGAAAATCCGTGGTCATTGACTGGCGGGATAGATCTCCAGTCACTCAGTGGTAGTGCGAAAAACAACTCAAATCTGAAAAGGGGGAAAACGACTGATTTCTTGCGAACAGTTTTTATATGGGTATTATAACAAAAGAATCTTAAAATTGTGCAATGCTAAAAAAATAAAAATAAAAGCTTAGCAATATCTCATAAAATCTGTTATGCTATGCTGTTTTTCCAAATAAAATTTAACGGAAATCCCCAACTAATAATTTTAAACATATTTACAAAAAAAAAAAAAGAGAAAACCGGAGTAAGTGCTTTTTAAGGTGACGCATATCAGCTAATATTAGCGTATCTGTAATATGTTTCTTCTGAAAACTTTACTGGAACCCTCCCTTCACAACGTTAACTAAAAAGATGTTCGAGACAAGGGAGGGCCCAGATGCGTCACGTAGATGAATGCAGGCCGAAGTGCTGAATACCCGTTACACCACGAGACAAATTACTGTCCGCACAGTGACAGGTATTGAATATCTCGACTTGGGCAGTTTACAGCCGGCTAGCACCGGTAAGACAAAAGGCCATGCTGCATCAATCATGTTGAACCGCTGTTCGTATTGTACATGTTCAGCGTGCAGTGTCTAGATGAGCCGAACGCCGCAATTATACTAAGCAAACGCATTTCCGTATCAGAATTAAGCAGCTTACTGACGGCTGTTCGAGCATAAAATGAAATTTTGGAACATAAAAAAAATGTGACGACCATTTGTATAAGCAGCCAAGTGACTGTGTAGTAGGCCTATTAGCTAAGTGACAAAATAACTTTATAAGCTGCCAAATGCAAACCTATCAGTAGTGAATTATTTTAACTTTTTCACCTCGCTGTTAAAAGCCGCACAAATTTGCCCACTCCACTCTCCCCTTCATATTTCTCAAAAGTTTTCTTTGCCGAAGCAAAAAGAATTGGTATTCAAATCGTGGATTGCAAGCACGTATGGGTGGTGTCTAAATGATTAATGTATTCTGAAGAAATGGGGAACCCTAATGAGACAGACTAGTCTTCATTTCTGTGCAACTTTTGGGTGCAACCTGTTACAGAAAGAAATATAAACTCTATGTTATACCCGATATAACTGTTATGTGCCAATATTGCAGAAGATAAATTTGGTTTTCGACATCTGATACGAGAAGGATCAATGAGTACAACTAAAATCCGACGCAAATTACATATTCACTTCTATGTCGAGATTACGTTGCGAAAGGGGGAAAAATAACGTTGTAGGCATCTTCCGGAGGAAAATTTATAGAAGGGCTAATAAGGTACGCAAATACAACGTTCCCTGAGGCTTAACTATTCCATACACTACGCCTGCAGAAGTTATGGATACGAGGCACGGATTTAACTTGTGCCTCATTTCCACGGGTCAATTCAAGTTGGGCCATTGGCACAGGACTTTTCCAGTTTAGGTTTCATTTAGAAAGGATTAACGAAAAAGTCAAGAAAAGCTCCTTGTTTCCAGGCAGGAGGGTAGAACAAAAATGCCGGTCAAGTCGTGTGTTAAGTAGGCTTTTCGTATAGGATGCGATAACCAAAAGCACTGATGATTGGTTGTTACCTGAGGATCGCGATTAACTGAGGACTTTAGAAAGTCCTGCTTATTGTTTTCTTGAGTTTAGTGTGTACATTTTAATGCCATTTGCGCAACGAGGAAATTAATCATCGGGGAGAGGTGTATCCACTTTTCATGTATTTCCGAAGAACATAAATAAAATAGTAACTATAATTATATATAACATAAAATTGTAAATTAAATATAAATATTTTTTTTAAAACGCCAGAAAATATTTCAACAATCAGAGTCAATAGCACGATAGTACGTAGTTTTCCAGCCAAATTGTTAAAACTTCCATTATTTTCCACTTAAAATATGTTGAAGGTTAGATTATCATTTGATATCAAGAAACTGCAAAAACTTCTTGCATTCTCACGAACTTTTTGAAATATATTAGTCAAAAAAAACACACTTCGGGATGAAAGGTATTATTTTACAATATTCTTTGTAGCAAATACAGTTTTCACACTCTTATTTTTGCCTATACATCATTGTGGGATCTTTTTGGTTGGGGAGGGGTCCTAGTGGCTCCCTCAGTTGGGCCTGTGGTTGGATACAATAACTTGTGCCCGTGTGAAGATCAAGAGATGCCGTGCGAAAAAGTTAGAAATACAAATATATATATATGACTTAACAAAATGCTTACCTTTATGAATGAAAATAAATTATAAACAGATTCGAGGAGAGAGTAATTTTAACATTGCATTTTTAATAAGACGCTGAGACACATTACTTATTTTATTTAATTTTCTACCAACGTTACTAGAAGCATTCCAAACAGAAATTAACTTAAAATTATAGAAGATGTTCGGCAACTCGAAGCCCAGACTCTACACATAGTTCGTTTGAACCGATAGTAACACAAAAGCCCTCTGCACGCATACCCGGGAAAGTATTTTTATATAATGTAAGTGTATTCAGAGTAGCGAAACACAACACTTGCAGAACAATGCTGTTAGTTAATGCGTGAAGCATGTTTCATAGCAATCAGGCGCGCAATGTTGCGAATGTAGTAATACAGCGTTCCACGCCTGCGATATATGCAACTTACCATACACGCGTAATAGCACAGCCTAGTTCTCCAGACGTTATACATTGCAAAATTTGAATACGATTGTTAAATGATGCTAAAATATTTTTCCGGATATACGTTCAAAGGGCATTTGTATTACGATTTGTCCATAGAAACTATATATGGAGTTTGAGCGTCGCGTTTCCGAATACCCAGTAACTGCTGTTAAAGAGTCGGATGGACACCCGTGGGAACCCTGCGTCGAAAGTTGAGAAGCGAGGGAGCGATACGGGCGACAATAACACGCACGCCTAGTACCTCATCGCTCCTATGCGCAAGGCGTGCAGTGTTTCCATCGTAACGATGTACTATGCAATGAGATCTGTAACGTAGGGGTGTTATTACACGCTGTTATGGCGTGGGCAGGCCCTAGTTAAGTTCCTCGCATGAACGCGCCGTCCCAGGTTGCAACGAGAGCGAGGTCACGGAAGCGAAGCACCGCCGCGGTAATGAGGAAACAAGCAGCGAGGCAGTTTGCAAATAAACGCAAGAATTGTTACGGCCACCATATTTAAGGCTGCCGAGGAGTCGAGCGGGGGTCTTACCACATCCAGCCGCCGACGGGGCAAGATGGACCGAAGAAGAGGGTTTCGTCCGCCGTAAGCCGCCATAGTTATCTGCCTTCGGTATCATGATGTAAAGGGGTTCCGGTAGTTACAAGAGAGACTTTTAGGTATAGGATATTGACGGTAAAGTGAGCACTTTTGAAAGCCCTCTCATTTGAAATAACAGCCAATAAGTATATTTTATTTGAATCTTAGACTAACTTCAGAGTCCGGTGAAATTTACACAGTGTGTGTATTACTTTCATTGCAATACATATTTAAAAAGTTGGTTAAATGATAAAATATGGCAGAAAGCAAAAAGTAAGTAGGGCTTCAAAAGTGCTCACTGTATCGTGAACAGCCTATAGAGACGCATGCCTGAAATATATAAATTAAAATATAAATACTTGCAGATAAACGTAACAATATAATCAGCTCCCCAGGCGTAGTTTAGGGTATTTACTTAATGCAAAGTGAATTGTAAATTATAATGTAAAACGTTGCAAGTTTATCCATTTTAAATACATGTACTTTTATCTTGCCGCTTAAGAGAACTGCATAGGCACGCTTTAAAAATGCGATTTTTGACTATTTTCACGAATTCTTTCCTCCAAGAATACGATTAATATGACAAAAATAACAATAATAGGGTCATAGCTAGTAGTTTTTTTGTCTTTTCTGACAAAAAGACGTATTTGCAGAACATTTCGTGACAGTTATCCCTGCACATCGAACGAAAGTCAAACAAACGGTGCCATATGGAGTTGAGAAAATGTTGGCTGTTTGAGACGGCTTACCTTCGCTGCGACGGGCGTATGTTTGACGAGCTCCACGCCTCACGTCCACTGGGCGGTCATGTTAGTCTGCAAGTATGGGCGCCGCGGGGCTGCTACCGCCAACGAAATCTACGACTGCTTTCCCCTCCTTCGTACGTCACCTTGACCACGTGACGCCAGCCAGTCACGAACCACCAGGATGCCCCTCCCAGGACTTCATACAGCGACGGAGTGAAGATCATTTGGTAATGTTCTAGATGATTTCAAATAAAATATGAATACAGGTGTGTGTCCCTGATTCGGGGAGACAGCACAGGGTTTTCACTTGGGCAGGAACTGCTGTTCCGTCTGTCAACAAATTTTAAGGGGAGAAGGGGGTTGCTGCCATTTTAGTGAAGTATGGTTTAAAGCAAAACAATTATATGTAACCTGCATATAGCTGGAAAGAGAGATAATCTTGTAAAAAATGTAGATTTTGGGGGAAGTTTTAAATTATTATTAATACAAACTTTTTATACGAAATGTAATCAGTAGGAAAAGCATATATTTATATAATTTATTTTCAATGTGATCTCGAGGGAAAAATATTGTACATGGTTTGAAGTTGATATATAAACGCAAGGCAACGAATATTTTCAAACCTTTCACTGGAACCAACCCAAATCCCCTTTTTTTTTTTTTTTTTTTTTTTTGACATCATTGGGGTGCTCTGGGCTGTTTTCCAACTTAAAACACCTACATTCTGGAAGCAGTTGAGACGAGGATCTCTTCCTGCATGTGTTGGCAAACACCGTCACAATTTATTCACCTATATACGCGTATTTGATTTCAAAAGCGAACAGCTTTCATATAGTTTTATTAAGTGCACTTAACTAGAATTGTGATTTATTTACACAGTCTGACACTAATAAAGTCTGCGTCCAGACTAATGAAATCAAGTACGTGGAATTGCAGTTGTTATTTTAACGGGAATATCTTGAGTGTCACAATGATTTGATCGCTGTGGCTCGAATCCCCGAGTATCGCAGTCTAAAAGTATACGATATATGTTGCAGTGTTTCTAGGTGTTTAAAAATATGCGGTGACTTACAGTGCTAAATAATAGTCCTAAGGCCTTGGGTGTACAGAACGCCGCCTTCATTGTGTTACGACTTGCGTGTAACTTTTGTGTGGCGCGTACCACTGCGTCTGTGTTGCTGCTGACGGATGTGTTACTGCTAACGGATATGTTACTGCTGACAGATATGGGGTCTCGAATTGTAGGGTGTTTCTGGATCGTGGTCCGTAGCATGTCAATCACAACACGATTTCGCCAAATATTTGTAATTAAGGGGCGTCACATTTCCTACACAAGCTGGTTGGTTCTGTCATTGGTTTTCTTTTAAATTCATTTAAATTTACTACAAGAAATTCGGCTATAAACCACTTGTAGCCTAACACCACTATTTAAGGTAAATCTCAAATTTATTATTATTATCACGAACAGTAGTAGCAGAAAATATCTTTTATTTTGCTTACAATAAAACGTAGCAGAAACAATTATCTTTCTAAAGGCGGCAAACAGTTTATTTCGCTCGTGGTTGAGGCATATATATCTTCAGAGTAAATTATCTGCGTTTTATAATGAAATTTTGTCACGATATGAATACATGTGGGGCTAGCGCATTTCCAATTTTAATTTTAAATAACGGGCTCAAGAAATTTCTCGAGTCACTAAAGTTGCTATAGCTGTAAAGTAACATTGTCCACTTCCTTGTATTTTGGATTACCGAAACTAGCGATGAAATGCACGCCCTATATCAAAATTATGACTCGTTTCTAAACGGCGAGGTTTTTCCGCACTTGCAACGTGGCAACTTGCACCGTGATTGCGACAATAATTACTTTAATGGCTTTCGCTAGTGCGTGGTCGTTGTAACCGAACTCCAAGAGCAGTGTTTGCAACTGGCAAACATCGGTACCGTGGGGGCGCGAAACTTTGCTGTTTAGCGGTCGCGCTCTACTGCTGTTTAACTTTAGCTTTTAAAAGTCAGTTTCAGCGTGTGGTTATGCATCAAATGTAGTTTTGTTGCATCATGTTAAGTGCAAAAGGTTCAAATTGCGAACCGCGGACTTTAATTACAATAAGTGAACAGCTGGATCTAGTTTCCTACCTCATTTACGACGCGCTGTGTATTTGAATGCAAGTTCGTGCCCATTTACCCCCCTCCCCCCATTTGATATCGTACACGCTCCTGTTGGTATAATTCTTTGCCCACATAAACTTTTTTAATTTCCATCCTCTGCAGTAAAAGATACAGCTCCACGACGTAAGAGACAGCTGGGAAACAATTATGCGCACGTATAAAATTATTTCCTTAGAAATATTGCAGTGTGGCGTAGAATTGCTCGTTCATTTTTCCCATATTGCTTTTAGATTCCTGTAAAACAAACCGAACAAGTGTTTCGCCGTATTCTTAAATAATCAAAACGTACCTGCCACTGACACAATAACACAAAGCTACCGTCTCCCTTTAAATTTAGTTATCTTATTTCCTTTAGGGCAAATAAACAACCAACAGTAATTCCGCTACGATGATCAGAACACAAAATCAACTAGTCTCCGACATTACCCTTTGCAGCTTCGTTCGCAATGCCGTGAGACTCTACAGCAAGTCGACGTGTTTGCGCCAACCAAACATAGTTGTCTTCCACAGACGTGAGGAACTTGCAGACACTGAATTCGTACCGCGAAACGTGCATCTTGCTGACTAGCCACGTTCCTCCCAGCTGCAAGATTTGCTAATTCGTTACGACTTGTGAATATATTAGGTCTTTAGAGCTGCAATACAGCATATCATACACATAATCCCAATAAACCATTTATGAAGCATAAAACTTAAAGAAAAAACTTTCGACCTCGGATGCACAGCTTTAAATATCACCCATTGTTCTCTAAAGATGTCTCCGCTCTTCAGCATTTCTGACACAAAAGATTTCTCGATGCTCCTCGAATGGAGACTGTTTGTATGAAAATCGGGTAAACAATAGTCCCAGCGCTATTATCTCTGTAAGATTCATAAGTTGGAAAGGCACACACTGAGAAAAAGGTTTTGTTGAATCAAACGAGATTTGTTTGGTGCAACCAAATTATTTGTCTCTATAGGGGCAATGAAATATTTTGTTGTTAAAACCAAATTATTTTGTTGTTCTAATTTGGTTGCCCTAAACTGTAAGATTTATTTAGTGAAACTAAATATTTGTTTGGATACACGCAAGCCTACATTAAACAATCTGGGTCGATATAAAAAACATCACAAGTTCGACCGAGCTTAGAACCACGATCACCTGCGTCCAAGCGTTACGCCTTAGTTATCTCAGCTAATGTGACATCTGATGAAGTCGGAAAGCTTTTAAATATATATACTCCAAATATTGGTCAACGTGTGCAAACAAATATTTCAAAATTTACAGCTTCAATTGTCAGTTACTTGTTGCATTGTTTTATTAATATTTTTATACGAATTTTAATCATCAATAGATGCACTAACAAATACGGTTACTATCCTAAATCTCACAAAAAAAAATCAAACAAACTTTCGACCTGTATTTTCGAACGAAGGCAGTCAAATGAGTGGCCAAACAAATAAATGCAGTTGATTCAACAAAATATTTAGTTGGCAGTCTAATTTGTTAGGCCCAACACAGAGATTTGTTTATTCAAACACATATTTTGCTGTACGAACAAAAGATATTTGTTTGCCTTTCAAATTTTGTTTGCTCAACAATATATTTCGTTAGGACAACTAAATATATATTTTGCACTATACAAACTAGTATTTTGTTCAATTTTCTCTCAGTGCACGTCATGTTCAGCGGCATGAGCGTAATAAATGGACACAGCAAACGGAAAGGCTTCCCGCCTGCCACGCAGGTTGTTACAGGCGAACAACTAGGCAGGAAGGAATCCGATACTGACAGATATGACGATTATCAGTTTATCATGTGAAGATTTGATGTATTTTCCAACCCAAATATGCATTCTTACTTAGCGTTTAGTGGCACTGGAACTCCCAGAACTCACATTTTCCTTACCTTGCATTATAATTAGAGACCTAAGAAAATCGTGAGTTCAATGACCCGCAGGCTAGATTCTACAGTCTTATGTACAAACACGCCGATATCAACTGCACATTGGTTGTCTGCTGCCACAGTGGAAGGAGACGATTGGAGCAGCGTTCTTCAGGAGGTGTCAAACACCGTGTGGACCAATGGCTAAAGTTATACACGGGTTTTTAATTCTAGCTTGTCCCAAAATCAATCCGTGAATTCTCCAGGTCCTCAATTATAATAAATATTTTCGTTGTACACAGCAATTACAAATAAAAGAGTTGAGTAGTGGAATTATTCCCTTTGGGATAAGAATCGGGAGTCACGGAGGAAATGGCACGAATGTGGCCAATGTGGCGAGACTCGGCCAGCTCTTAATGTCGGGATCCTGAGAGCCAATGAGGGCGAAGCGAGGTGAATGTGGAGCAGCACCGGAACGCAAGGACGGGGAGGGGGAACGGGAGATCCCAGAGAAAACCCCGGTGCAGTTTTCATGTGCGAAAATCCTGGAGTGACCCCGCTGGGAATATAACCCGGTTCGCCTTGGTGGGAGGCAAGCGCACTAGCCACTGCGCTACCGCGGCCTCAATGTGGGAAATGCGAATTGTATCCACGTTACAATGAAATTTACGGGTACTTGACCATTGATGTCGAATTCAATCTTTTACTAGCTGAAAGCACTTTACAGTCACCTCCCCCTTCTCCCCTCCAAAAAAAAAAGCTTGACGATTTTTGAATCACAGTACAAACACAATGTATGGTATATACAGGCTGTTCATTATAAAATGAGCACTTTAAAAATCAACTTTAGAAAACGTTGGTAACAACGGATGGAAAGTAGTTCCACATCTTAGCGTAGAATGAAAAGTGCCAGGGTACCATTTCTGATAACATTAATTACTTCTTTCGCTTTCTGTTTTTATTAATGCATCGAAGTGTAAGAATGAGCAGATTTGTAAAGTATTTATTTCTTTAATATTTTCACAGCTTCACTTGACCGATGCATGAATAAAGTGATGAGATCCACGGCAATGTTTATTTTACATAAGGCGGAAGAATCCGCAACGTGTATACAAGATATTAAGCAGGGCTTTCAAATGTGCTCATTTAATCGTGAACAACCAATACACGATTACTTCACACATTTTGAATCAATCCTAAAAAAAAAAAAATCACCCCACGTAAGATGTTACTTTTATTCCTAAATTATATATCACGAGCGTTTTATACTTGCGTTAACATAAAAATGAGTTATTTTTTGTTGAACTTAATTTTTACTTACAGGATATCTATAAATTGCAAATATAATTAATAGTTAATATGAAAAAAAAAACAGAAAGAAAAGACGTGTTGGTAAAGTGCCTAGTGAGAAATAGTTTTCATGAAAAATATTACTGAACTGAGTGCGCACGAATGCGGTGCGTTGTCCATCTGGTGTGAATTTCTAGACTAGGTCAATATTCGTTTGCTTGAGGCGGAGGAATTTCCTGAAAGTAGAACTTCAGCAGGGATTCAGAAACGTTGGAAGTGATCGTGAATGTACCATAACTTACCTTATGTAAGTTTGTTCCTTATAAATGATCCACTTTTAAGTCTTTCAGGAGAACGCTTATGTAGTGCCGTCAGCACGAGCCACGTCAAACGTCACTACGAGCGCACATACCATGGAAATAATTCGAATCCACAAACCCCCTAGTGTATCTATTTCGCCGTTTCACAAATTTGAATCACCGGGTAGGTTAGGAGGGAAAACTGCTTATTTCACGCCAGCGAAGTCGAAAAGTTCAGGGCCTCGCAGTATACTCAAGTTGCGCGAGCTCGCGGCCTTGCCGAAAGAGAGCTCATTTTCTGGAGACTACGCATGTCTCTCTGTGATGTCCCGGGTGCTACGCGTGCCATTATCCTCTAACGCTCCCCGGCTCCTCGTAATCAACGCGGCCTCTCAGTCTCGCGGAACCTGATATCGCACGACGCCGTTTACGGGCGAGGGATACGTGTCCCGGGGAAAATTTCCTACAAGCTCATTTCATTCACGTCTCGTACCCTCGAAATAAGTCATCATTTTCCGAATAAAATTCGCGATGGTTGTATCGATACAAGATTGCACGTAACCTGTATTATGGACTGCTGTAGCCTATATTTTTGCTGAAGCTAGCACCTCTAAAATGTTTGGCGTTGGTGTGGGGCCCGCGGTGGTGTAGTGGTTAGATTACTAGCCTGCCTCCTATTACGAACCGGGTTCGATTCGCGGTGAGTTCGCTCCCGGATTTTTTCACGTGGGAATCGTGCCGGACAATGCCGCTGGTCGGCGGGTTTTCTCGGGGATCTCCCGTTACCCCCATCCTTTTCATTCCTACGCTTCTCCATACGCACATCACGTCATCGGCTCTTTCACCCGGCGTTGGTACTGCAGGCTTCCAAGCATACATTACATACAGCTCTTGTTTATTCCTACGGAAGTTCGCTCGTGGCGTGGACTCACCCGCGCAGAGGGGACGACCTGTGTGTGCGATTTATAGCGAGAGATACGGTGCATATCGAAGGGGCAATCAAATGTCAATTCAGCTATTTGGTCGCGCATTGCTCATTCAGCGGTTGCCGCAAGGGAAATAAGGGATAGTCGTGGAGAGATACCACCACGTTGCTGTAACAAAAATTAATAACCAACGGCGGACGGAGATCGCCACGCCCTCCTGAGAAGTAAATAACAATTTGCATAGCTAAATTTTCTGTTTAAGAATCTTCGTTATGTTTCGGTGCAGTTATATTTTAAATATCCCTCGGATAATCTATGCGCAGAGGCTAACTACAGTATGGCCTTAACTTAATGGTAAAAATAATGGGAATGGCCATGGTAAGAAAATTAACAATTTTTGACAAGCCTGAGCATTAAAATAACTTGTGATAAACAAGCTCCAGATCAGTCAACCGGAACTAAACCCATAACCTCCACAATGCGAATAACAAAAGCGAAAGCTGAAGCAAACATGGCCGGTTAGTCTCATACCGCTTACAGTTAATAGCTTTATGTTAGATAATGTACACTCACTACCACTTAAATTTCTGCATAATGTGAAAATTATTTGGTAAATCTTTTAAGTAGTGAGTGGGCAAGCCACTGGGTGATATGTAAACAAGTAGAGTTTCGTGCGATGGTTCATGCAGATACGACTTAAGACCACGCTGCAGTAGTGCCTCGTGTGGCATATAGAAATAGCCCTCAGATCATCGCAAGCTACGTGACACGCACAATGCATGCTGGGAGTGATGCGGAGACTTACGAGAAAGCCATATAAGCAACTGATTGTGCTCTAAAAGGGCTTAATAAAAGAGATTTAAGAGGCAGGGTGGACGGCGTGCCTAATGTCCCGTATTTTGGGAATTTGGACTTCACAGACGGGGTATGTTGCGAGCAATTAATACGTTAAGAGTGGGATGGACTCCCGTGGGAACCCCGCGTCCAAGGTCAAGAAGCAAGGGCGCGATACGGGCGACACTAACACGCACGCCCAGCGCCTCGTCGCTCCTATGCGCAAGGCGTGCAGTGTTTCCGTCGTAATGCTGTACTGTGCAAATTAGATCTGTAACAGCGAGGTTTTATTGCATGCGATGAAAGCCCACAGATTTATCTACGCCCTTATCTTTGTACTTTACTCTTACCGTGTAAGGAACCTGCTGTGTTCAAGTGAGGCCTCTGTACAGTCTGTTAAACACTCATTCATAATATTGCCTCCTGCATATTACTGGCTCGCAGTTAAACGGGGGGTCTAAACAACTGTCATCCAATCACAACAGTAGGAGAAAAGGACAAGTGTTTGGAGTCTACCTCGCTTCCGAATGAATTCGCGAAAAACTCTTTCTATTAATAAGAGGTCCTGCAATTTACTTGACCACCTTCCAGTAACAGGATGCAGATTCACTACAGTATTAAACCTTATCATGAGTATTTCCAGACGCCTATCACAGGCAAATATGTGATCCAAACTACCTTTACGTAGAGACCTGAAAAATTCTTCGCTTCATTTCGGGACAAGCTGGAATTCAAAACCTCGTACTTTTGTGTTGCGTATACTATTGGCCCACCCGTTAGGTTACACCTCAAGAACAACTCTGAGCCAATAATGTACACACAATACAATTCAGACCCAATTACCGTCTCCCGCTAGTACAACAAGCAACCAATTAACGTTGATGTTTGCATTATTTTACATACGACATTGGCGTATAGCCTATATGTCATTGAACTCTTGAATTTTTCAGGTCTCTACCTTTACGTGTTCTGCAATCAACTCATCAGCGTCGTCTTCGTTTTCTGTGGTGCCAGCAGACAGTGAAGTGTAATGCCATCTGTCGTTTTTGTCGACGATCCACATTTTCCTTTCTGGGCAGATGACCATCATGCTTGAGTTAAATGGAACGCAGTTGAGCGCTACAGTCCCTACCTCACTTTATAGCTGCCCATGTTCCGTACTAGTGGCGTCTTGGTACAAGGAGACATTGTGCAATGACACAAACGACATTGAATACACGATAGTACAAGTGGTTCCCGGTAAAACGAACACTTTTGAAAGCCTGCTTAAAGTCTACATACATGAAAATTAAATATTCTTCCGTCATATGTAAAATTAACATTTATATGGGCCTGATCACTTTATCCATTCGTCGGTGAAATGGAACTGTGAAATTATCAGCAAATTAATCTTATGCAAATTTGTTGTTTATTAACTAAAAAGCGCCAAGAAAAAAATATGTTGAGGAGGAGTGACATTTTTCAAAGTTTGTTTTGAAAAGTTCAAAGTGCTCAATTAACCGCGAGAGTCCTATATAAAGGAGACGTCCTATGTACCCATATGGTACATTATCCGGCCGAGTGTTTATATGCCAGTTTATAACAAGCCGACGCTTGTACGCACACAGCTAAGTTTTCCCATGTGTTTTTTTGTTCATATTTCAACACTTTCGTGGCCTGCTCGTTCCCCCAATTTTCCGCCCATTTCTCAAAATAGATGGGACACCAGTTTGCTTCCTGTTGTAATGTTCTTGATTTGGAACATAACTTGCAACATTTGTAGGTCTATCTTTTGCAGGATAGCACACGGCGTTGGTTTGAATCCGTGGCCGATTATTAAAGTGTCCTTCTCCTATGCCGCGAGTATGTCGAACGTTGTCCTGGTGGAACTACAGGATATTTTAATAACCCTTAAATTTTGTGTTTACATGCCACTAATGAAATATCGTCTGAATCTAACTGTTCACGCTTGATACGCAAATTTTTATGGCAGTGGTTGTATTTATATTTTGTTATGAAAATTTGCAGCTCTGATAAGTATATTGGAAATGTGTGAACTGTGTACTTCGATAAATTGCACATTCGGTGTTTCAGGTAGAATAACATACCTAGTACGAGTGTAATTTGCATACTTATTTTCTGGAAAAAAACAATATAAATTGATAAAGTTTATGAACTTCTAATAGTACAGAACTTGCTTGCTGTGGCAAAGAAATATTTTATCTTGTGCATTTTTTCTTACAGACGAGGCCTTAGATGATACTCCAACATTATACCATGGGAAAAATAAAATGAAAATAGCTTATTAAAACATTTTCTTTAAGAAACTGGAACGAGAGTATATAGTATATTTTAATATATTTCTTTACTATTTTCAGTAGGTATTAGTGTCACTTGCCGATAACGTTTGGAGTTTTTTTGTGTGGTATTCTCCAGCTAACGTAATTACACATATTGCAATTAAATAATACCTAATCAGCCGACAGTTAATAGAGGTAAAATTGCGACCTCTCATGTGAATAACCAGTGTTTTCTATAAGCAATGAGAATCTGGCTTCACTTACTAATATATAAACATTGGATGAAGTGTATATACGCTTTGGTATTTACGTACAGCGCCAGCAGCAACAACGAATTTTCGGAATGCAAAGTAGATAATATGGATACATGACCTCACACTGAAAGTATTACCTGAAGTATCTTGCGACTTCAAACTCCACCTTTCACTTTAATTTCTTATTTTTGTGTAAAGAAAGTAAAAATTACCGACGAGTTGCGTCTATGAAGGCGCTGTTCTTAGCCAGGCGGAATTTCATCGTACAATAATGCATCCAATAAGACACGTGGTTTAACAAAATTCTATCTAGGTCTGTTAGTAATTGATCTACTTTCTGCTGTATCCTAAGTGTTTCATTTTCTCAACGAAACATTATAAACAAGAACAGATGGGGTAGTAAGGGGGGGGGAGGGTGTTTCAGTTTCTCTCGAGCGATGAATGGACAAGCTACACAAATAATTACATTCCAACAATGTTTAATTTTTTTTAAGTGTAAGAAAGAATAAAATAAGCAGGGTTTTCAAAAGTGCTTAGTTATCTTACAAATTATAATGAAACGCAAGTCTAAAGGCAATGCCATTGACTAAGAATATGTATAAATCACAAATATGTTAGTGGAGTTCAGTTATATTTCTTAGTGCGAGTTCAGTGATTTTAGTAGGCTTAGATAATTTCCAAAGGGAAGAAAATGTTCACTGGTGTGAAATACCTTCACTTATTAAATTATTATTATTATTTTTAATATCTGTATTTAAATGCCAGCAGGGTAATGGGACGGTGACTTACATATTAAAGTAACCTAAACTTATATCTACGATGACTTGCACATCCATGGTTAATTAGGGATTCGAAACTGGAATGTCGCTCCAATTATACCTCAAGAGGCCTCTGCATCGAGGCCAAATTCATTGTCTCAAGTTTGGAGTGACGTGAAAACTTGCGGGCAGAAATTAACATTTCCCAAGTTGTTTATTACACCAACTGCTGGGCACCTATAGTCAATTCACAATAACTTCACACTTATTAAATCAAACATTTGAAAATCACCCAGGTATAAAGTGTTAGGGTGTTTCCTAAATATGCAGTGTATCACAGGAGTTTTATAATTCTGTTAACATAAAAGTATTTTGTTTTGGTTAAATTGAATGTTTGTCCAGGTTTTAGGCTTACATGCAAATTATAATATTTAATTTATATTAAATACGTATTAAACAGAGAAAAAACACGTGTGTTGGTATTATATGGTAAGAAATATTTCTCATGCAACATATCAATAAATTGAGTGCATGTAAGTATGCGACACGTTGTAGCATTGGTGTAGTTTTAAAGGGCTTAGTTAAGCTTTGTTTGTGTGATACGCAGGAACAGCCTGAAATCAGAACTTCAGCAGGGCTTCAGGAAAGTTGGAAGAAACCATTTACATGCCGTTTAACCTCTGAACAGGTTAATGTGCGATTCTTTGCCTGTGACTACGAGGGAGAATTAAATGCTTCACATATGCCACTTACTGTATTCACTAGCACGAAACACACAGTTGTGGCTCCATTTCGACGTGTGAAATCGGAGCTACTTCACTATTTGCCTACTTGGCGACTGGCCAGCCGGAGGTTTCCAATAGGCGACGGGTGGGAGCGAGACTAACGGAGAGAAAAAGAAAGCGATAAAGAGAGAGATATCTGGGCGCTTAAGGCCCCTATCTAACTGGAGCATGGTCTGCGTTGCAGAGTCTTTGAAATGCTCATTTTTTTCTACGAAACTATGAAACGTTCGTCAATGTGCTAATCTACGAGAAGAACACACACTTCAGATGAGGGCTATCCACTGCTTTCAAGACATCACGTACATTAGAAACACCATTTCAGAGCTCTTCAAAATGGCTAGAAACGGGTTTCTAATAGTGTTATATCTCAAAATATACGCTTCAGGTACGTATAAAACTACTCAAGGGCATTGGATTGAAACTTCCAACCGTAGACTAAAGAAAATTTAAAACAATCCCGCTAGCTGCTTGCTGGGCACAACCAATTTCCGTGTCCAATCATTGAACTAGTACAGTAAAATTAGCACTTTTGAAACCCCTGCTTAAGACATACTTGTGTGCAAGTTGTGTATTCTTCCGCCTTAGTTGAGATTGGCATTGTCATGGGCCTCATCACTTTATTCATGCGTCGGTCAAGCGAAAATGTGAAGTTATTAAAGTATGTATTTTACAAATCTGCTAATTTTTACAGTTCGTTGCATTAAGAAAAAACGGAAAGCGTAAGAAATAATTTTAACGATCATAAATGGTTACCCAAGACTTTTTATTCGACGTTAAGATACGGGACTACTTCCCATCCATCGTTACCAACTTTACTGGGCGCATGTCACTCCAGTGCGCCCGTTAAAATATACGCAGGTAGGAGCAGTGGCATTTTTTAAAGGTTTATTTCAAAAGTGTTCACTTTATCGTGAAAAGCCTTTACTTTTCTGCCGACACGTCTACCGAAAATGGCATGGATTGGATTTGAGGTTGGAAAACTGATTTGTAAACAAGTTCTTTGCGACAAATGTATACTTCCTCTAACCATTTTGTGTGCAGTTTGATTAAATTAAACTGGTAAAAGTATTTTAATTCATATAATTGTGCTTGTTATTTAAAAATTAAAATATAAACAAACACGTCCATCACTGTTGACCACGTGACTGACAGTTGTGTATGACTGGAGTAGGTCAATGTTGGGTACATGCGCAGAAGACGAATAATCCGTCTACCTCATCTATGCTTCCAACATACTTTCCACCAATAAATTAATAGGGTCACAGCTGAAAGTCCGATAGGTATACGTAGTGTGACGAGATCACTGCACGCCCAGGCGAGAGCCTTGCACTTAAGCGGCGATGGCGCCCCTTGATGCGCGTGGAATTGTCGCCTTTGTCGGTTCCACGCATCTCCGCCTCAAAGGCGGGAAAAAGCGCTAACTCCCGTCTGGGAGCCTCAAGACAAAACAGCCAACTTGAACGCGCATGCTAAATATTTCGTCGTTATGACACGAGTAGTGTTGCTGTTAGTGAAATATTTCGTTACGAATACTAAAGCCATTGTTATTGCTTCATAATATTTTACCCATAAATATTTTGGGATAGAACAAATGAATTTAGTAGTTACAAAACAACGTGTGGGTGCATATCACGAATATTTCGTGAGGATAGTGGAAATTCCAGCGGATGAAGCACCGACATTTTTTTTTTTTTGTAATCGCTAACAAACATTCTTCTTCAGTACCCCGGCATTATTTCTCCAAAAGGAAGGTGAGATAAAAACAGCTCGGGTATCTGCAGAGATTGCGCAGATCGGAGAACCAGTAGCTGAATGCGTAAAAATATACATCGCGTACGGGCTCTCGCTACACGGCGCTGAAACTCCGAGATGGTAGCAACGACAGTGCTATTCAAGCAAAACTTCGCCACGAGCACGGGTTTCTCTCTATGTGCGTTTTTCCCGTGTTATTATTAGGCTGTGGAACGAGCCAGCGTAGTGGGTCGAGCCGAGTAGCGAAATTTAAAGTAGAACAGGCTATACGGGGGATGTTCTAAAAGTAAGTGCACGTTGTTGCCAGATGAAATGTTGGCATTTCTGTGGGTTGGCAGTCACGAAGAATACTATCGCATATATTTCTACTGGTATAAAACTTTTCTGGCAGATATATATATTTTTTTTTGCATATTTTGCTGTAACGTGTTAAGACTTAAATTTCTTCGGTGTAAACTTTTCGTGATGCCTCGAGAACTTCCGAAATTTATGATTAGGTCTTGCTTTACTACAAATTCTATATAGTTTCGTCGTATGTAAAATTAACAGCACTTTGGCCCTGAAGGAAATTCATGTGTCGTTCAAGGAACGAGTTTCAGCAAATATCTCGATAATCCCACTGTCTATAACTGGTCTTATTTTTCTGATTTTCTTGCTTAAAAGTCTGGACAATAATCTTATTCTGAAGAGATATTTTTCAGGATTCGATTAAATCAGGAGCGGCCATGAACATTTATGATATCCCTCTATCAGGATAGGATAATTCACCAGATTGTTTTTGATTGAAAATAATAAAGGGTATGAAATATGGAATAGGGTTGACACCAGGTTGTTCTTGAGCGGGCACATTCGAGGGGAAAACTGAAATGTGACCTTTCAGACAGCAGCCATTTCAGCGTCCCCGTTGACAACGTAAGTATGTTAGTTGTATGCTGATACTATTATGAATATTAAACAAACAAAACTTAATTAGATAAATCAGTACTCTCTCTCTCCGCTAGTTTAAATGCCACACTTCAATACATCCTGAAGACATGGAACAATTTTTCGTAAAACGCTTCAGTAAATGCGCCCACTTAAATACATGTAGTAAAGAGCTTATTAACGACGAACCATTTTATCAGAAAAAAATTACAAGCGTCCCCCATGATTAGTAATAGTTTCAGTAAAATTAGTAATACTCGTTTTCTTCTGTACGAGAGGGGAGCATTTTGGTCGGATCTTAACGATATTTTCAGCATCGGTGAGAGTGAACTGATGTGAGGATGGAGCAACGGTGGAATGCAAGAAGCGGGAGTACACCGAGAAAACCCAAAAGCAACGTCCGCCATGTTTTCCACATATGAAAATCTTGGCGACTACGCCGGGGATCGAATCTGATTCGACTTTGTGGTAGGCGAGTAGTCTGAATACTACTCAAACTAGGCCTCTTCTACACAGCCTAATGAGTGTGTTAGTAAACAGGGAAGATCTACAAGATGTTCCCAAATGTAGAAAGTAGTCGGGAAGTAGATAGTACACCCTACAAGAACACAAAATGTCCCTGTGAACATATGTCCTAAAGTCGATATTATACACACCCTCCAATTATGTTTACAAGCGTAAACCGTAAAAATAAAACAGTGTTTGGGATCGAGCTTCGTCAACATGCATATCATAGTAAACGCTAGGAATTTTAAGACGAAATAAAGATGGCTTTCATTAAAATCAATTTTGCGGTTCTGTTGTCGCATTTAAACTATTTAATTTTTTTTATCTAGAGTTTTGCTAATTTAAATTACAAGACAATATGAAACAGCGTGTGGTGATATTTCCTTTTATTTTCAGTAATTTATGAAGATATTATAGAATACACTTTATAATGTTTATAACACAAAACTTATCAGGAATTTTACAAGATTGTATTTACAAAAAAAAAAAAAAATGCAAAGCCGTTCAGCCAAGGCCTGATCACTTCATAACAGTACGAGAACTGTTATGAAGTGATCACACCTGATCACATCTTCAAACATTGAACCAGGGCACGAGCGTAATCGCAATAACACCTTGCGAAAAACAGTTTCAGAAACCCCCTCCAATGGCCAATAAACGGGGCCGAAAATATTAAACAACGCGCCCGATATAGGCCAACGCATCACTGGGAGCGGTGTTTGTCGTCGGGGCAGCGGACCAAGAAGACGTGGAGATGGGTATGTCCGGCCGTTATTAACAGCCTCCTAGAATCAGCCTCCGGCCACATGAACCAGGTGAGGACTTTCCTATTTGAGTGTAATAGTGGCGTGCGGTAATAAAACTTATTATAATTAATTTTCATCTTAGTATTCCATTTATGATCCCCCGATCAATAGTCACGAACATAGTTATTGAATAATCCCTATGTTCAATAAATCCCATCTTATACTTTTGTGCACTAGCTTATCATGGCTTATTATTTAGCTACGCCCATTTCCCCTTCTAGGTATGAAATGACTTAAAAGCAGAATTCGTAACAGCATGTTTGACGTTGCTATCTCTCGCTTAGGTCCACACGCTTTTCAGATCGCAGCAAATTAAGTTACCCACAGCAGAGTTTAAAAGCACTCAACATCTCCATGTTGTCTGTTGTCGCGTAAACAAACGGCACATCTGTAAAAGGGAAACAAGACCGCAAAGCAAATTGCGACAGCAGTTTTCGTTTTTTTTTTTTTACTTCCAACACTTTGTTGATGTTACATGCGATATAATTTCGCTCAAATTAAACACATTTCACAATTTTTGGAATTACATATTTGACAATCAAATAATGTTTACAACACAAAAGTAACGTAAGCCGAACCATTTACTAAAATTGTACAAGCAAAACTGATATGTATTAGCTTCCTTTTTGTGTTAAGATATTTAAAAAAAATATTACTATAAAAAATATTCAGAAACAAACACAAATCAGAAAAATGTAAAAATATTTTTATTTTCAACACGAAAACTTGTATGATTGATTTGTTTTCCATGTGAAAGCTTAAATATATAATATAATTTGTTTCCGTTCTCCAAGTGAGATACCTCCCTCCCCATCAGAAAAGTCGTGAATTTAACAGGGTTTTGTGTAAATAAGTAAAGGAAATATTTTTAATGAAATCTAGATATCGCACATGTTTATAAAACGTATAGTGTTTGAAAGAAATGTGTAAAAATGAAGGTTATTTTTTTAATATTTAGAACACTGAGAGCAGTCTCAAGTTAAGAGACAGTATAAGATACATGCATGGAATACGTAACGGTAGCGTCAAAGGACCTTCGCACTTTCGGTGTGCTCACGTGGAAAAGGCGTTGCGGACATGCGAGGCAATTTTAAATCTGGGTTGCAATTCCCCACCGAACTACATATACGTTGCGTGTTTTTCATACTTTTCAAGCTCCAGGACTTCTAGCTTCGCCGCACAGTCAAATGTTCTCATGAATTTTCTCACAAAACAGCACGCGATCAAATTTTTACCGCGTTTTGATCAAAATTACTTTTAAGGTATGCTTTAGCACTAGCGCAAATAAAGTTTAATAAAAATGTTTCTTCTAATAGTTCATGTTATTCTCGTAACCCTGTTGATATCTTTTCCTACAAAAACTACACAACGTGTAATCGAAATGCATTTTATTTTTTTTGTAAACTACATGTATATTCAGAATAAATAGAACTCTGAATTAACAAGAAAAATAAAAATTTTGGGACATGTTTTCTTGTGGTTGATATGAGCGATGAATTCGTTACGAATTGTAAGGGGTTCGGTTTATGCGAAACGTTCTGAAACATTTTATACATGAGTGATATGTTTAACGTATACACGTATCCATGCATAACAATTTGACAATGCTTTCAGCAACCGTATCGCAACATATTGGGGCATTACATGTTAATTCACATCGCGACTGTTAAAAGTATCGCCTAAGGACGAGGCAAAAGAAAACTCGTATTTATGTAGGTTTTATATTGTGGAACAGTATGGATGTGAGTCTTACACAAATGCATTTCTTCGGGTAATTGTGACTTTCAGTTACAATTAATAACAGTTGTATCATTATTTTGTTAGGCAGAATACAAACAGTAAACACTGAGCGGAAGTGCCTGTAGCTTCAAATATAAGCGACAGGGGGAGATAGATGATGTAACTGACGAAATATTTCATACATACACACATTCCTTTAACCCAAAGCAATAATAATCTTTTGCTACCCTTTTTTGATATTTTGTAACTAAACGCAATTTGTTGCTCCGCTTTCAGAGAGGGCCCTAACTAACTTGGAATTATAACTCGGTCATACATCATAATACATACAAGTGTGTGTGTGTGTGATAAAAAGCATCACAAAATTAGTCTGTATGCTATACGAATCAGACCATAGTGGAACCATCTAAACTTCGTAATTAATATCGCGTGGGACAAATTAACTCTTAACATGTCAACTGAAATTTACAGGTTTTTGGAAGCAGATACAAAACATTCAAGAAACGGGAATGCTAAGTAAATGTTTTCGTCGACATGCGGTGCAAATATTTTACCAGAGCGAATAGTTTCTTCAGAGTTGTTTCATGATGGTGCAGGATATTAAGCTAAATGAATGCATCGCTTGGTTTACAATTTGGCAAAATCCATTATTTTTCATTAATCTTTCTAAGATTTCCAATAAAGGCTAAAAAATACTTTTACACCTCAATAATCGTGTTAACACAGTCCTAAGTTTTACAGCTGAAGAACGAATCAAAAATAAATTATTTAACGTGGCAATTATATTTTAAATAGAACAATTGCTACTGCAATATCTGGTTTAAAAAATAATAATATATGTGAATACACAGCTCCTGTAAGAACGTTACATGTAGTCCTAGGATAAAATATTTGCCGTGTCTTCAGTTACAGTAGTTTTTTTTTTTTTTTTTTTTTTTGCGATAGGAGTCAGAGTCAGCCAAGGTCTTAAATAAATACTGCCGCAAGTCTTGCACAAGTTTTGTTTTACTGACGGGGTGAGGGGGAGTGGTGCTAAATGTAAGGGGGGCGGGGGTTGTAAGGAACACGAGGGGAGACCTCGCCCATCACGTAAATTCACCGCTGTAAAGTTTTCGACATCTCTCAAGCGGCATGCAGAGATTAGAATCAAATTGAAACTTAACTCCACTTCAACTTGTCGAGATGTCGGGTCCAGGGGAACCTCCCGCGCCGACCGTGATAAATTAGTTTGCCAGCCGGAATTACTTAATGGGCCGCTAATTGGAAGAGTTAATTGCGTCTTTAAAGAAACTTTGCGAGATAGAGAAGTTTAACTCCGCCATCGAGGGCACTTACCTCCACTTGGCCTCTCGCACAATTGCCGCACTTGCGAGAAAATTAAACCGGCACCTCCCCCATTTCACCCCTCTTCGCCACCCCCTAAAAGGATAGAGCTCATCGTTTGAAATGGCCGTAAAGTATAATCACGAGAAATGTAAGCTAACTCTAATGTCAACAGACTGAGGGGCTACGGAAACGTGTAAGTTACGAACTTCTATTCCGTTTGTGTAGGCATTCAGAAGCACGATTTTGAAATAACCTAAGATTGTGACGTTATAAAAATGGCACTGAAGCTAGAATCAAACAAATAAAGAACATCACTCACGTCTCGCAGACAGTATTTACCGAGGGATATGGAGCAGAGGTTGCACACTCGACTCCCGGGAGATGCTGGGGTCGATTTTCTCTGCTTGATCTTTGTGTTATCTTCTCTGCAATGGCATCATTGACGAGGAGACGTTAACCCATACACGGAAAAATTGACGAGCGAAAGATTCACTAAACCGCGAGTATCAAAATAACTGTTGCAGTATATTCCTCACTTTAACATTTAAATAACATTTTATTATCTGCAAATGCTATTACTTACGCAGGAGAATTAATCACGTATGACATTTATTTAGACTGGCACATTTTGTGAGTTTGGTATTGGTAACGAGGTAGGCCCTAAAACACTGAGTTGAAAATACTGCTGTTTTTCAAATGAAGAGTTGCGGAAGCTGCGGTCCTTCGGCTTCGTTCTTCGCACACAAACGTGTCGTTCTGACGTCATCAGGCTATGGTGCGAGCCACGCTGCGAACCAACCTTTGATTTCGAGCAGTTTACTATGCTTAAAATAGCTGTAGCGACCGAACGGCTCATCCGATTGGAGAAATTCTGGTGTCAATTTGTGCGTATAAAAGAGTTACTAAAAACATTACCAAGAATCATAAATAATAAACACACGTAGTGACTTTCTAACAAAGTATATTTTTATTTACAGATTACAAACCAAAATAGTTAAAAATTACAAGTTGGGCGAAAAGGACATTATTGATATTACTAACAACAATAGAGCTCGACAAGACAAATATAATACTGAAAGGATGACTCAGCTACCTCAATCCATTCTGCAGTTATGTGAAGAAGTAGACAGTTCTACGCAGCAGTGAAATGCGAACATGGCGATTGCGTCATCGCCACATGCCACATCACGTGACGAGGCTAAGACTCAGCAACGGCGACACAATCAGAATTCATGCGCTTCATAAAGGACAACTTCAACCTAGACTGCGTCTCCAACACACTTATCCCAACGACTTTGGGATGTACTTGCCTGGATCTCACATTCAGGCGCATCATCGCTGAGACCTTACGTGTCATGTCGTACTTCTCGTACCATCGCTTAGTACTCAACCGTTTGTACACCGCCAATACACTCCTGTTGCGTGCTAATTACATATAAATCGATTTAAACAAACCCACACAGTATATCTTTTTTTTCTCTCACCACCCATAGATGTCGCATAAAAATACCTACGGCCGTGTAGACGACACAGCCCACCCCATTTTTAACATATAGTTATACCTAAAAAAGAAAATTAAAATAAACCCTTCCCGTTAAAAAGTTAAATATACGAATTTAATTTTTTTTAGTGAGAGGAATCATGAACTCAAATTTTCTGGAATTTAAGATAGAAGTATTCTTTGAAGTAAGGTCTAAAATATGGAAATCATTAGACTAATGTTTTGTATTTGTACACGCTTCAGGCATATATTATCGGGTTACATTTTTAAACTAAAAATTGAATGGGCATTTTCGATTGCCGCTAGTTTATAACTCATCCGTCACTAGCAGCGCTGTGAAGTCGACTCTTGAGCAACGTGAAATACGTCAGACCTAATTTTTCAGATTGCTAATAAGGCATTGCTTTAGACCTTATATTAAAGGGCTTTACTTCGGACGTACGCAAAAATGACCGCCTGAATAGAGTGAATTAACTTGGAAGAAAATTTGTGGTCAAATCCTACAACAAACTGTGTACGAATTAAGAAATACTGCCGGTTCGGCCTTGTCGAAGTTCGGGAACGACGTTAAAACATGTATTTTTTTAAATCAGCTGAAAAGGAGTTCGTGTTTATTCCAGGCTGGAGGAAGTAAATTTCAAACTTTGTCTGTTTGAAAGATCAAGTCGTCTATACGGATACATTACTTAAATACGATAAAAGTACTTTTACCCCATGATCCATCAGCGAGTGCTTAAATTGTGGATTAAACATCATGTTAAGATTTTTGTTTAAATTTTAAAGATAGGGCGTAAAGTATTAATTAAATATTCCTAATAAATTCCTTCCTTAATCCTGATACGCAATCAAATACCTCTCAGTATTTTAAACATAAAATAAAAAGACGGTTTGTGGTTATCTAAAATTTCGTATGACTGTGGATTTTGCCGAAATTTGATATATTTTGTACGCTACATGAGATTCCGGAACAGACTTATTTCATTTCACCTCTCTCGGTACAACAGCTGAGTTGACAACAGTACTTAGTTCTCGGTGACCTAGGTCGCGAAGGAGTTATACTCACGCTGTAATGAAGCCAACGGTTCGAGACATGTCCATTGCATGAATCAAGCCCTGATCGTATAATATATAAGTTTTACGGAACGATTCCTGCAATACTGATAAGTAAATGAGGAGGGAAAAAATCTATTTTGGACACGCTCAAGTGAAGAGCCTTGTATTTTGTAGCCAGTGCGCTCTGTACCATAATTTGTATTTCTTTCGACGTGCAACACAACTCTAAACTCTCTGTTAAATCAGTACTTCATATCGTTAATAAATAAGATGTCCAGAGCTCCCTCCCTACGTTCAAGAGAATACGAGCTTCCTTGGGAGAGGGCGAGATGAAGTACAAGAGGAATGAAGTTTAAAGAGCTAAGTCGTAGTATTCGGAGATTAATGACCTCCTTCCCTACGAAAGCACGTCTAGTAGAGATTTCCCGTATAGTTCGTGCAAAATTGCAGAACTAGACAGTGGTTTCGGGTTAACTATAACGAAGGGAATAAAACATAATTACAACAGGAAATATAAAGGTAGAAAATATGAATGAATAAATATAATTTTCTCCGGAATAACTTAGATAGGAAGGTTGCTAGTTTTGGTTTTCTTTTTGTTCTATTCAGTAAACCCACTTACAAGATCCCTTTCTGACGGGGTCTTCGCTACCCGTGCACACGATAATACGCCCTCACTCATATGGTATAGAGGCCAGACCGAAGACCCAACCTCCGGTTATAACACAACGAGCACCCATTTGATAATGTGTAATAATATATTTTCCAAAGTTTTTATCTTTTATGCTCGTAATGGAGCGACGCAAATAAATTCTTTAATTTAAAATGCTCATCACCCCCACTGTACCGGGCGAGGTGATGCAATCGTAAACACTCATACCTGCATTCGGGAGGACTTGGGTTCCAATCCAGGTACGGCCATCCCGATTACGGTTCTCCATGGTTTGCCGAAATATCTGCAGGCGAATTCTGGAGACGATTCATCGTTATAGGCCGTGTCAGGTTCCTCTCCCCGTTCCTGAATCTCTGAACAACTAGCGCCGCCTCTAATGACCTCGCTGTCGACGAGTTGTCAATCCCTACCAACCTACACTCCCATAAACTGTTCACGGTAAACCGAATACAGGCTTTTCAAGGTAAAATGAGCACTTTTGAAAGCCCTGCTTAAGATCGCTACTTGTATGCCTGTTGTGTGTTATTCCGCCTTATGAAAAATTATCATTAACATGGGCCTCATCACTGTCTTCTTGCGTCGGTCAAGTGAAACTGTAAAAATAAAAAATAAATAAAATATTTTAAATATCTGCTAATTATTACACTTCAGCCTATTAAAAAAAATAGAAAGCAATACAAATAATTTTAGTTATCACAAATGACAACCTAACACTTTTTATTCGACGATGAGATATGTAACTACTTTTACTACACCGCTACCTACTTTAGAGGGCGAAGGTCATTCAATGCGCCCCTTAAAATATATGCAGGTAGGAGCAGTGACATTATTCTAGGGTAGATTTCGAAAGTGCTCACTTTATCGTGAACAGCCTTTACTTATGAGCTTACGTGTACATTGTGTATTCTCTCATCATACGCAAAAGCTTGGTAGATAATTCATGAGACTGTCAAATAAATCTGTGACGTTATGGGGTAAGTCAATATTTTACAAATTTGCTATTCTGAAATTTATGTTCATGAAGATTTAGAAAGCAAAATGAATAATATTTTTTTTGAAGTCACTTAATTCTTCGCAAACGCTTCTAATTCAACGTTAATACATGGGACTAACTTTACTGGGCACATGCCCGTTAGTGGGGCTAGGTAGGGGCAAAGATGTTTTCCAGGGGTTGGTTCCGAAACTACTGAGCTGAACCGTGTACAGCCCTGGCGAGTGCTGGAGCTCACCTGGCCCAGGTTGTCAAAGCCGTGGGTGCGCGCGATGTGGTCCGCCCGCTGCGCTCCGGCGGGAACCAGCACGGCGAACTGGTTATGGTAGACGGGCGGCTGGCGGCCGAGGGCGGCGATACCCCCCCAGCACAGCCACAGCAGCGGGCCGGCGGTCCACGGCGCCATCGCCATATCACTGGCCGCCTCCGTGCGCCGGCATGCCAGCAGCAGCGCTCTCTATCTCTCTCGCTCTCTCTCCCTCGCAGTCCCCCGATCGAGCGAGTGCGTCCGGTGCGGGGAAAGCCGCGGAGTTGTTGTCGCCACGGCACCGCGCGCACCACTGCGGGGGTCGATCCGCGCGCGCCCGACGACCTACCCCCGCGCCGGGCCCGGCACGCGCATGCGTACGACGCCGCGCCTGCCGCTCCGCGCGCGTCGCGAGGATTTGTGACGCCCACACCCCCACGCCGCTGCCACACGCCGCTGCCACACTTTCTTTTTTTTTAAATTTTAAATATATAAACGCTGTTCATGATAAAGTAAGTTCTTTTGAAATCAACATGAGAAAAATGTCACTACTACTGCCTTGCATATATTTTAACGGGCGCACTGAGTGACATGCGCCCAGTAAAGTTGGTAATGACGGATGGAAAATTGTTCCATATCTTAACGCCCAATTAAAGTGTTTGATAACTTAAAATTAATTCTTACACATTCTGTTTTTCAATGTATCGAAGTGTAGAAATGAACAGATTTTTAAGTACTTTCTTTCTTAATCATTTTACAGTTTTACTTGACCGACGCATGAATAAAGCGATGAGGCCTATATCAATGTTAATTTTACATAAGGCGGAGCAATACACAACGTGTATACAAGTATATCCTAAGCAGAGCTTTCAAAAGTGCTCATTTTACCAAGAACAGACTATACAAAGAATAGACAGCAATGACAAACAGTAAACACCCACAGCCAGCATCAATCGCAATGAAATAAAGAAACAGAATGACAGATAAATACAGCTGGGGAAACTAACCAAATCCCCAAATGGATAATAAGTATAAAGAGGAAGACTACAGGAAAAGAAGCACTAAACGGAACAGAAAAAGGGAAACATTAGGACATAATAGGAACACAGAAAGGAAAACACCCAAATTCCTTTTAAAAGCCCTGCTAAGGTTCATTCTACTCAGGTTGAGAAACTCAATGCTTTTAGTTTGGCGACTAAAGTTTTTCGCCGTTAGGTAAGCGCTTGTGCAAGATTCTCTATTTTCTACGTAAAAAAAAATTATTTCAGTAATCATAAATCTCATATAAAATAACTTCTTAACTATGTAAAGCCTTACTCTTAATATTCACTTAGCTTAATATTTTAATTAAATGTTATCTTTTGGAACACTGCACACCTAGTGGCGGAAATCTTCCTTATGCTGAACTCTTCCATAAGAAATCTCGTTTTGTTCGTAACACTGAGTAGAATAAACCTCGGCCCTGCTTAACGTGTATGCACACTGTGTTTACTCCACCATATAACTGCCACGGGGCTGATATTTTGTTGACTTGTCGGATAATGTGAAAATGTCAAATTATTTGAAAATAAGTATTTTATAAATTGTGCAATTCTTACAACTATATGGATTAAAAATAGTAAAGTTAAAGAAATATTTATGATACGGTTATGTATTTGTCCAACACTTTTTAATGCAGCGTTGAGACACGCAACTATTTGCTCTTTGTCGTAAAAGGCTGATGACGATAAGGTGAGCTCCTTTTGAAATCAACCTTAGATAAAAGTCACTGCACCTGCTTGCATGTATTTCAACGGGCGCACTGAGTGACATTCGCCTTGTAAGGTTGGTAAAGATGGAGAGAATTTAGTTCTTTGTCTTAACGTCAAATAAAAAATTTTAGGTAACCATTTGTGGTAAGTTATATTATTTATTTCGCTTCGATTTATTTTTAATGCATCGAAGTGTAGAAATGAGCAATTTTGAAAAATTTTTACTTTTCTAATACATTATTTCACATTTTCACTGGACCGGCGCATGAACAAAGTGATGAGGACCTAGCAATGTTAATTTTACATAAGACGGAAGAATACACAACGTGCATACAAGCAGATCTTAAGCACGGCTTTTAAAAAAGTGCTCGTTTTACCGTGAACAGCCTATACCAACATTACAGGGCGCGTGTCATACACACTGCCCGTTGAAACGCACGCAGGTAAGGGCAGTGACTTTTTTTAAAGGTTAATTTCGTGGTACTCGTATCACGAACAGTCTACACGAACAGTTTTCCTCGGAATTCAAGGCTTCGCCTCGCACGCAATGTTCCATTAGTTGTTTCCACCCCAGTCCAGTTGTTCCGGGACCTTTCTTTAGAACCTCCAAATACACATCTCCTCGCAATATTCATCGCGCTGTAGAACACGCCAAAATTCTGAACTTTTTGAAGTAATTGCAATGTAATTGGCGCAGAGTCATTAAAAAATCTATACATAGTAGTAAAAAAAGTTGCCCTTCCGTGTCTGACTGTGTATTCGGCTAAGGCTCCTAAACTACTTGATGCATTTTGACGAGGTTTTCGTCAATATTTAGAGAATTTTTCGAGTGAGGTTTTGGTACACAAAAATTAATATTTAATGTAAGGATAGTACGGAAATTTTGACGTTTTATAATCCAGCCAGAAAAAAAATCCGCTTTTCGAGCGCTTACATAAATTACGCTGACTAAACCATAAGAGATAAGCCAAATTAATGTACTACACAATTGCAGATCTTAAAAATGTCTACAAAATTAGTCCGCGACAGCATATGAGTATATTTTAAGGGTGACCCACATTAACAATTTTTGTCTTTTAGAAGTTGATTAAAAATAGGGTTTCACTTACCAAGAATTTTGAACAAAACAGTATAAATCGTATGTTAGTTACGTTAAGTATTGTTGAAAACCTAAACAACGCCATATTTGTAAACCATACCCGAGCGTTGTTGATGTGACTTTAGAATCAGTTCGTCGTAAAGAACAAGAAAGGTCGTCTATATCTGAATACTCTCAGGTGAATCGTTTTTGCGAAACCGTTCCCGGAAAGTACGTATGCAAAACAGAAGGCGAGTATCCAGCGAGGTGGGCAACACGCACCACACGGTAGCAACGCCTATTTCCATGATAACTGGGGATGTTATTACCAACTGAATTTTTACAGATGTAAGCTCTCCCTTCTACGAAATACTATTCACCGATTTGTTGCTTAATCGTGAGGTAGTTCCTAATGTTTTTAACTCAATTACATTTAAAACCGTGGATTTTAGGGGCACCTAGTTCCTTTAGTAATCACTTTAGGGAAAACGTGGTACAGATATTTTCGTCTGGAATAACCTGCCGGAGTTTGTCAGTGTTGTTAGGAAGCGCGCGCGCGCGCGCGCGCGCGCGCGCGTGTGTATATATATATATATATATATATATATATATATATATATATATATATATATATAGTGTGTGTTTAAATTAAAGACAAATTGGATGAAAGAAACACGAGAAGACCTGGAACGACTGAAAATCTCAAAAGAAGAAATTAAGAACAGGAAAAAATTCAGAAATATAATTAGAAACAAGAAAATAAAACAAGAACCTAAAAAAATAATGATAGGGAGGAGATGGACAGAGGAAAGGAAGAAAAAGAAAAGTGAATTATTGAAGAGGTGTTGAGAAGAAAGGATAAGAGACAAAAGGAAGTGCAGCAATGATTGGCTCAAGTTCACACGCTCTCCTAAAGGGTAATAATAGGAAACAATAATAATATATATGTGTATGTGCATATATATATATATATATATATATATATATATATATATATATATATATATATACATGTGTGTACGTGTATATATGCAAATGTGTATATATGTGTATGTATAGGCCTTCATGTAGGCCTACATAAAAATTATATATTTACTAAAACAGACGAGTCAACAAAGAAGACTGTCATTTCTTTCAGAAGCAATATTGGCAGATGTGTTGGCGTACAGCACGGAGGAGAGTTACTGTAGGAGATAATCTGCAATGAAGCACGACGGCGTATTGCATCTGCGAGATTAAGAAGGAAACTACTGCGGGTGCCCTGATTGTTCTCGTACACGCGTTCGTAAAACTTTTGTGAAGTTCTGATGCAGAGATATGGTTTTAGTGTGCAGAGACGAACGCTCGGCTCGCGTAAGAATAATGAAGCTGACGTCGCAGAAAGGAACGGCTTATTAAAAACTTTTGGGACGCGTGTACAAAGGCCCGTTTACACCTGGCAGCGCCAGCGACCGTGACAATACCTTATTCCCTACCTTAGTGACGTTATAGTGATGCCTACAAACGTACCTGTCTACAGTTGCGATGCCTTAACCTGAGAACCCACCGTTAGGTACTGGAGCTCATTAAATACAGAACGTTTATTGCTATTCTTTTGTTAAGTTTTTTTTTCTCTGTTTGCAGGGTACTTATTTCCAGGCTGCTTGCTTCGCACGATTATAGATTCGTCGCAATTTACGGATTATAACATTTATACAATAACTTTTCTCAAAGTGAACTTCTTACATTCGATATTTTTTCAACTACTGCGAATTGTTGGTGACAAAACTATCTTACGGAAAAAATGTTAAAAATAATAAATAGATTTATATTTTCGGATGAACATGAGAATTTTTATTCTAATTAATTAACGCCATTTTTTTGCAAAAAAAATATTTTCTCTTTATATATTGTCTGAGAAAAAAGATTAATTTGAAAGTTAAAGTTGTGCGAATGTGTGTCATCGAACTCAGCTTCTCGGGAGATTCGTTAAAACCACGACGCCAGTTAGCTATCATCTTTGTCTTAGGTTTCTGCTTGGAATATAGCGAATTGTAAATGGATGACAAAAGTACATGAACAGACTGAATACGTGCTCGCTAGATACAAACTGTTTGGTCTGGCAAATTTCTTGAACGAAAAATCTGAATTTTTGCGCATAACTTTGAAGTTTGGACAAATCAGTTCAACACTCATATTAAGACATTTTAATTATGCAATAGTTGGTGAAAACTGTTAGAACAGCGTAGCTTCAGTCAAAGTATTATCAGGACCGGAATCTCGCTGGGAAATTTTTGTTCCCTTATTATCCGTTCGTATTTTCTCAAAAGGAAACAACAAACGAGAAATATGAAAGGAAACTGTACGTTCCTATTAATATGAGTCAAATTTTTTCAGGTTTTTCCTACACAACGAATAGAGTTTACGTGGTAATGTATTGTTAGCTATAAAAGGATTTGCTGCTCCATTTTCATATCGGCACTGAGAATTTCCGTTCTCTGCCGTTTGTTCTGTTGCCTCCATAGCGATGTTTTGCAGTGTACAAAGTTATTTACTTCCAGCGAGATGGAAGATAAACGTATTGAACGTAAAAAGCAGGAAAATATTTCGTTCTCGCTTTGTCTTTGCTTATATTAGGCTCCAGCTAAGCAAGTGGCTGAAATTCACTTTTAAAATTCCAACTGTTTTTAAGTACAACTTCATTCTTTGGTTTCAAAGCTTTTTTTTTTTTAATTTCTTCAGACACTGAACAGTGCATTTTATTTCCAAGAAAACTGGGGCCGCGGCGACCGAGCTGTGACCCGGTTCGGGTACAATCCCCGGCCAGGTCTCTGGATTTTCGTTGATTGGCGGGTTTTCTCGAGGATCTCCCGTTTCCCCCGCCCTTTCATTCTCACTTCAACCACCCTCATCGGCTCTCAAAAACCTCGCAGTTAAGGGCCGCCCAAATCTCTTCACTCACTTTCTAAGAGCCAACAATATCCATGTCAAGGAAAGCATATTAAGAAACCAGCATGTTATTCATACTATGTTTGAGCAACATTGTTTAAAAAAAAAAATACTTTTGGTAACTTTATTCTCTAACAGAACATGGATCACGGCATGTAACCGAAATAGGATGTTGGTTGCCAAAGTGCTTAGATATGAAGCAGAAATGTGCAGAGTTAGTCCTTTAACTATTTAATAGATAATTTATTAACATACTTTTTTTCCACCAAGTTCAAACCGCAATCGCTTGAGATAAATTTAAGCAGCTTCATGGCATACGTCAGCTGATTTTGCGTCACTGGAACAGCGTCATGTTTGTTGCTGGTAACTGTCTCAAAATATTGGGTTTTAACTAACACAACAAATTTAAAGCATTTCAGCTGAGTTTTCAGTCACAGTTTTAAAGGTGACGTCGTCAACACAGTCATACAGGAACTGGAATGTGCTTAAAAAATCCAGTATTTCACATAAAATTTTATCGTAATACAACAAAATCTCTATATTAAATAATGCACTAAACTGCAACTACCAAAGTGATTATCGACGAAAAAGCCTGTTCTTCGGAAATACATCAGTCAAGAATATTGAATGAACTTTACTCCATGGATTATCTTCCATTCGAGTCGTGACTCTTGTATACTTAAGTGTTCACTTGTAACGTAGGAGTTTCGTTATTCCTAAATTTTTAAGAGTGTTACTTCGAGAAAAGTGGCTCTCCTTTTTGAGCTTCGATCCCTTTCTTACATACAAGAGAGACAAATAATCAGATAGAGCTCGGATGAATGGCAATTAAGACGTCTTCTGCCGCCTAAATTTACTACAGCAGACATCAGAAGGAAAAAAAAACTTAAAATATTAACGGAATGGCGTAAATGTGCAATCACTATTACAATATATATTTACTGCATGTATTAATAACGAAGTACCACCGGTATTGACTAGTTGAGAAGATATTGTTTACTTCCAGATCAACTGACTGCACTTAGCTTTGCCGGCGACCGAAGGGAGGTGGCAGTAGGTCCATCTCTGAGAGTCGTCCTATTCGTGGAAAATAATTTACTGTACAGCTCTTGAAACAGAGATATCAATGCTCGAACACCCCAGAATCAAAACGCACCAAGTAACATACTTTTGAATGAATTCAAACACTTGCTCTTTATCGTCCGAGCTCCCGAGACTTCTTGGGACAGTTCGTCGTGAAGAACTGCTCGCGCCCGGAAACTTTTGCAAAGAGCGGAGAGAAGACGGGCCTGTTTTCCCGTGTGCGAATAGCCAACGCATTAAGGTAATTTATCTTTTTGCCCAACCAATATCATTTTTACTTTCTGTCTTGCAAGCTTTAGTTTCATCTTGCAATTTGGCGCGAAGACATTTCCTCGTGATTATTCATTTCAGTACAAAAGGCTCACATTTAGTCATTTTTATTTTTCACAAACAGCCGCTTTTTTTTTAAACAGTATACCACTAAAACTTGTATTAGCTTTTTTTTTTTTTGTCATTCTCTGAGACTCCTAACATCTTAATAATATTATAAATGCGAAAATATGTTCGTTTGTTTGTTACTCAATCACGTCATAACGGCTAGACGGGTTTGGATAAAATTTTGCGCAGGGGTAGATTATAGTCTGGATTAGCACGTAGGGTAGTTTAAATATCGGAAAAAAAGAACATTCTTAGGGAATATATAAAATATGCCACCAACCATTTGACTAGGCGCTGGTTGGTCTGTTTTTTTTTTTATATATATATATACATTTTGCAAGCGTGTGGAGCCGCGGGTAACAGCTAGTACTTCATAAAATAAGCAGACTTATTCAGCCAGATTGTTTAATCGTCTCATATAGAACAAGAAAGTTACTGGAGCGTTATAGTGATACGCGTATACATATTATAAAACTCAACTTGAAAAGACGTCTACACAATTTCTTACAGTGCATTTTTTGACAATTTCAGTAGGTACTATTATAGGCTGTTCACGGCAAAATGAGCACTTTTGAAAGCCCTGCTTGAGATCTACTTGTATGCACGTTGGGTATTCTCCCGCCTTACGTAAAATTAACATTGTCATGGGTTTCATAACTTAATTCATGCGTTTTTCACGTGAAACTGTGAAATTATTAGATAAGCAAATATTTTACATTTTGACGCATTAAAAAAAACAAAGCGAAATAAATAATATAAGTTATCAGAAATGGTTACCTGACACTTTATTTGACGTTAAGATACGGAACTACTTTCCATAATTCGTTACCAACTTTAAAGTGGGCGCATGTCACTCAGAGCGCCCGTTAAAATATATGCAGGTAGGGGCAGTGGCTTTTTTCTAAGGTTGATTTCAAAAGTGCTCACTTTATCGTGAACATCTTTTAGTTAAGTTGTGAAAATACTTACAAAAGACTGCCACGCCATAGGAATATAATTGACCTTGCTTCAGCAGAGATGTTCACAAATGCGTCTAGTGAGTGGCGAAGGTCGCTTCCTTTCGTCCAGATCTAATCTTCGCCCTTTCCTTACAGTGCGTTGGACGTCGTTATAGATTATTTGCCAAGGCAGCGAAGGAAGGGAAGTTAGAACGTAGGGCTGGTATAATGAGAAGCGCTGTTCTCGCTGCGTGCAGCGGATATTTCGTAGATGCCGGAGAGAAGAAGGCGAAGAATGGCTTCGCAAGCGCCTCCCAACTCCTCGTCGAGGCGGAAGTGTCAGAGGGAAGGAAAGTCAGAGCCAACAGAGCAGCTGTCAAGAGTCAGACAAGGGGGCGTGGCGCGCGCATTTTCTGCCCGAGCCAGTCGGATGGCCGGAACGTCCGGCGGTTCCATTACGAATTTCAGAGTAATTGGTTAAGGAAACGAGTGTTCCGAATTCGTGCCGAAAAGTACGATATTATGTCGAGAAATAAAATGCACCAAAAATTTACAGAGATGCATACAAGAGATCCAAAACGTATTATCTTACTATCCGGAAATTATTATTAGTATCATATCACGAGATTTTATACTTCTGTTAACCTAGAGGTGTATCGTTTTACGTCTAATTAAAATTTTTCCTACAATTCATTTATAAAGCATAATATTTCATGTATAATAAATATGAATAAAATCAATGAGAAAACATGTGTGCTGGTAGCGCCTAGTAAGAAATAGTTCTCACGCGAAATATTACTAAAGGCTGTTAACGATAAAGTGAGCACTTTTGAAACAACCTTAGAAAAAGTCACTGTCAATGCCAGCATATATTTTAACGGGCGTACTGAGTGATATGTGCCCAGTCAAGTTGGTAACGATTGATAGAAAGTAGTTCAATATCTTAACATCGAATAAAGAGTGTTAAGTAACTATGTGTGGTAATTTAAATTATTATTTTTCGCTTTCAGTTTTTTTTAATACATCAAATTGTATAAAAGACCATATTGGTAAAAAAAAAAAAAAAAAACCTTGCTTTTCTAATAATTACACATTTTCACTTGACCTACGCATGAATAAAGTGATGAGGTCCGTGGTAATGTTAATTTTACATAAAGCGGAGGAATACACAACGTGGATACAAGTAGATCTTAAGCAGCGCTTTCAAATGTGCTCATGTTACCGTGAACAGCTTATACATTTGAATGCGCACGAACTCGATGCGTTGCATTTTGGTGTAATTTTCTACACTAGTTAAGCTTTGGTTGCACGAGGTGGATGATTTTCCTGAAAGTAGAACTTTAGCAGGGCTTAAAGTAAGGAGTGAAGTAACCGTGAATGGATTGTAGTAAATATTTTTGTTGTTTTCTTTTCATATAGTGTCCCATGCTTGTATTTCATAAAATTGTATTCTCCTTATAAGATTTATGTAATTTATTTTCATATTAATTGTTAATGGTGTATTTCTCAACTGTCATTAACAATAGTTTTGTTCATTAAAACTATTCTGTAATTTTTATGTTGGTAATAGGTGCAGTAAATTGTATCTCTCGCTTATATTTTATAAGATCATGGTCTACTTACGTGTTGATATTTTTGTACGAATTAAAAATAGAGTAAATAGTTTTTTTATTATTGCATTAATTAATCCATTGGTTTTTATTCTTCAGTCAGTTTTGTGTGAATGTTACTATTTAAACTTTTGTAAACATAGACAGAAATTTTATAGAATTTTTTTCTTTTCTTTGTTGACAGCAACATATCGACTGTGATAACGTTATAGCAAATTTAGAAACTCTATTCATGTCATTACCATACACAATAATGCTAGGGTAAGTTATATAAAAATCCAAGATGATACGATTTTTTTCATATCCACACAAAGAAAAAAACCTGTGATCTTTACTATAGCTATAATCTCGACTGTTGCAATAAACAATACGTTGAAAGTAGCAAATTATATTTGCGCTGCTCTCTAAAAACACGCTCACGAAGTTTCTAATGTGCTAAAACTGTAAAAGGAGATTTCAATACAAAATTCTCTTTCCGGAGTCTCTCAAGCACCCGCCTAGGAAGGGAAAGATAAAGCAAGTTTTGCACAACTCACTTTCCGAACCTGATCTCGGTCAGTAGACACGGGGATGGAACTTTATTGGATATTCTTTATGCATCTGATTCTCTTTATTCCCCCTCTCTATCGATAAAAGGTTCTCTGGTGGGCACCGAAGTTGAACCAAACAATACGAGGCAGATATTTTCCAATGCTCCTTTGCGTTCCCAAGCTTCCTAAATCGACCATATAACCTCCTCTCTTCGCACTCGGACGGACTACAATCAAATCGTTTGCCGAAAATGTGGCCGCAGTCCGAACTAGAGGCTGTTGTATTTTTACCATTCACAGCACGTGCATAAGAAATGTATAGGAGAATTGTATTATATAGGGTTTCTAGGCCGTACAGTTGCATTTAGAAATGATTACAGTGCTTTCGGTGTATGTAAAATTATCCATTCAGTGTTAAAATCCTGAATTATACCGTAGCCAAATTCCAAAATATCGGCGATGTATCCTTCACTGCGATGTTCTGTAAATTATTTTGTTATAATATATTTATTTTTAGTTTCCTGAAAATTTGTTCATGGTGCAAATATTCACAAAAATCTCCAAATTGAAGTGAATATAATTCATGGGAAAATTTCCCTTACACTTGGGATTAAAAATTTTTCACTGGATTTTTTTTGGGAATATTTGGGTTAAAGTTCAATGGTCAAAGGTTTTGGGTCAAGGTTAAATGTCATCTGCATACAATATGGATTCAAAATGGCTGACAAACAAGCTACCTGATAGATAGTTCTGACTCCGATTCTGGACCTCCTGTATAGATTCTGAATACCGTAATCCTATAAAACCAATATGGCCGTCACTGCTCTGTCGGTCCTAAGGAAGTCCCTCAAATTACTTAAATTGGGTAAAAATTGTATTTCCGGGGCTTCTTTCTGCTAATGAGGGACTCCTCCCATTTTGGAGGCTTCTGCCATTTTGGAAGGAAAAAAACATTTTTTTTTGTGAAGAAAAGGACATTTTTAGGGTATTTAAGTCGATTTTGAGGGGAAAATGGAAAATTGAGGAAAAAAAAAAAGGGGAAATTATAACATGGCGACCGCGGCTCCGATCCCCGATGCCCTTGCGCCAAAGTCGGCCAAACCCTACTACTGATATCTTTCCGCTGCTTATTTTGGTACGTACAAATCTTTTTGTAAACCTACAAACAAAATATTGAAAATATTGTTAAAAAACTAGTAGTTGTGCACAAATGATGTTGAAAAACTATGAAAATAAAAATGAATAACTGATCAGAGGTACATAAAAAATTTAGTGAAATGAAAAACAAATATTATACACACAACCTGCTACTAAAAATTACCGACAAACTGCAGCAGGTTAAGACGAAAATATGTGAACCACTTTTCCTTTAAGTAATTATTAAGGGAGGTATGAACCCTCAAAAATCGAGTTTTGAAGTGATTTTCGTTACAAACATCAGCAACTACTTGAGATTAAGCAACAAAGCGGTGAATAGTGTTTTGTATAACGGAGATATTACACCTGTGAAAACGTTGTTGGTAATATCATTCTTCTTCCTTAGGAGATATGGGTGGTGATTTGTAACAATACACAGGGTGCAAACCCGATTTTACCGATGAAAGGGAATGATATTACCACCCGTATTTTCACAGGTGTAATCTCCGTTATACAAAACACTATTCACCGATTTTTTGCATTGCCTCAAGTAATGCCTGATATTTGTAACGAGAATCATTTCAAAACTCGATTTTTGAGGGTGCAATGGTCCCTTAGTAATTACTTAAAGAAAACATATATCGGCTATTCATGGTAAAGAAAGCCTTTTGAGCTACCCCCCTCCATTATGGATTCTATTTTCAACACACAGTCTCGATACAGCCACCAGATGAGCTGACGACGCTCATATCTATAGACAGAAAAATCTGTTATATCCATCCTATTAAAAAAAATATATTTTTTTCCAATCAACAGTATACATACATGCAAAAATTATTCAATATACATTTATTTTACTAAAAACTTTAATGCCGATAGAATTATACAACTCACAAAAATAAAGGAGAAATAATATTTTTATAATAATAATTTATTATTATTTTGCAATTACAATTTCAGAAGAAAGCAGTTCATCACATCATCTGATATAACCCCGAGCCTTAAGTTCTCTAATGATTAAACATAACATAACAAAGTACGGGATATCCCCTCGTTTATGAAAGTCAAGTTCACTCGGTCTTCGATAAACATGTAGTCTGTATTCTTGTGTACTTCTATTTTCTTCACATCACTTGTCGAAGGAAATTCATTGGTGAAATGTGTAGGAATGTCGAGGGAATCATCATCGTCTTCAACACTATCACTGTCGTCATAGTCATTTTCATCTACTGTCATCATCATGATCGTCTTCACTTCCTGTTTCATTATCAACATCAAAATTACTCTTCTTTGTAGGATGTGTGTGTACATCAACATCAGTAATTAGAGTCGGCGACCGTTTATTTTGAAGTTTGTCGACTTCATACGAACATCTTGCAAGTGTAAATTCGGCACATACTGACTCCACCAAACCCCGTAGGTTTCTCATTCCATCTTTAGCAATGCGTTCTAGTTGTTTTCTCAGAACGCTCCTATGGAGAGATTTTATTTTAGTTCTCTTTTTTTGGTTATTCGCTTTAATATTCGTTTTTTTTTTTTACGTCGTTTGGGCTGTGTAAAATTGGTTAACTCCTGCATCAGTTGGACAATCCCAACATTGATTTCATTTCCTGTGATCTAGGCTATGATAACTAGTTTTTTTTCCTTCATAATTTTGTATCACACTACGTAACATTTAGTAGGTCAATTGGAAGTCAAGAAATTATCTTTTGTACTATTAAAATCATGTAATGCAAAGCTGTTATCATTTACTAGCAGATAACTTGAATTTTAATATAAGATTAATATCAACAGTAAAAAAAATGAATATAATAGTTGGTTGTAGGTAGCTCCGCATTTCAGTTTTTTTTAAATACAAGTTAATTTTTCTAGTCAGCTTAAATTTGTACAATTTTCTTCAATTTAACTGAAGTGCCGTGAGAAATTTTTCTGTCTAAAATTTTTCATTTTCAAATACAAGGTCATAAATCCGGATATACTCTATTCGCGGTTACTTACAACTTTTCTGAAGCCCCGTTAAAGATATTCTCCCAGGATATTCCTCCGCCTCACATAAACAAAGCTAAGAAATTTACATCAGAGGGCCAACGCATCGCATTCATGTGCACTCCGCGTAATAATATTTTGCATAAAAACTTTTTCTTTACTGGGCATTACAAACACATCTACTTCGTCCCTGACTTTATTCATATTAGTTATAAATGAAAAATTTTAATTTGTAGAGTAAATGTTAAATTCAACCAAAAATAAGATACTTTTACGTTAATGCAAGTAAAAAACTGCTTGTGATATATATGACATATTTAGGAAACAACTAAACATGCCATACATCGGGTGTTTTTCAAAGGTTTGGTAAAAAAAAATTTGAAGAAACCGCGAATAGACTATAGTTAGAGACCTGCAAGATTCGCTTTTTTTATTTAAGGGCAGACTGAACTCCAAGATATTACGCGTTTGACCAACTTCAGCCATTCATAAAAATATGTTTGGAACGCCTTGGAGAGCTCTTGAGCCAATAATACTAGTTTAGCGGTGGAGTGCCGAATCGCTTATAAGGATATCGCGCAGATACTTGACTGATTACAATGCGTCGGCCAATGAAACTATGAACTGTAGTAACTTGTTTATAAGGCAGTAGAGTATCAGGTTACCGAAAGATAACGCGAATTTTGCAGGTCTCTAACTATAGTGCATATCTTTCATTTAACTGCCTGTTGTTTATAATTTAATTGCATGTAACCGTTGGTGTTGTGTGAGTGTGTGTGTGTGTGTGTGTGTGTGTATATATGTGTATATATATATATATATATATATAATGGTGTTGCCACATTTTCCAGCATGCGCTGTCCATTCTTAAAGTAACTTTCGGCAGCAGTTTGTATATTTGTTAGAGCCGCACGACATCCTCCAGTTGTGTAGGATTATCACGCGAGACCCTCGTCGACGAAGTGTTTTTTTGGAGGGGCGAATCACCGACTGGCCATTTTGATCTGTCAGTCTTGGCCTTCGCTTCGCTTCTCGTTGTCCGCAGGTGTATGCGGAATCCCGGCGAGAATATTTCTCAATCTGCATGAATCGCCAACCATGCGATTCCTATACCAAGCGGGGTGGCACGGTGGTAAACCTTTTCGACTCGCATTATGGGAGACCCCGAGTTCGAATTCCGCTCCAGCAATCTTTATTTAGAATTTTCGTGGCTTACCGAGATCACGCTAAGCGAATGCTGAGATTGTTCCTCACTTCGAGACCATGGCCAATTCTTTCCCCGGTCCCTCTTCTTCGAGCAACTCTCTTCGTCTCTAATGACCTCGTAGCCGACGAGACTTCAGCCCTCACTTACATAAATTGTCAGTCAGACTTCTCTTATCGGAAACAGCCTTTTTGCGAGCTTTCCTTAAAGAGGTCTTCGGTCGACATTCCCCTAATTGCATACAACGACCGCTCCGTTGCCCAAATAATACATCTTTTAAATAGACCTTTAAGACTGTAATATGTAATATTTACTGGTATATTTCTGGCAATTACTATAATTTGTTTTTTTTTTATTTGAGGTAGTTCATGTGTTTAAATTAGTTTATTGGGGCCCGTCTTTATATACAAATATTTATTCAGACTTTATGTGCGTTATAATAATGATGTATATTTTGTATCTTCCTTTTAGTCAACCACACTGCCTTTTTAAAAATATACTTTTTTTTTTGCATATTCCGGAACAGGAATAGTCTGTAACTATGCTTCTTACTTTGACTTCGGTTAGGCTTAGAAAATGTGACCTCTTTGTAACTGTGCCAGATACGAGTTTGGAATTTTTTACTAGTTGTGTATTTTTCCGTCGTATTTTAATTTAGGAAGTTGCATTAGAACCAAAAAGGGCAATAAAGTGTTAGGCGCCATGGGAAAGCGGCAAGAGACACTAAAATGCTGAGGTTTTAGATATTCGAGTGCACAATTACAAATGAAGATGCCTCTAACCTTGTCCCAGTTCTCTAAGGCTTGCGTATGCCTTCGTCATGTGATTTTATTTCTTCTACCTCGGTCCAGTATGGTAGCACTTAATGTTGTGGGCCCTGATCGAACTGTTAAATTTACCTGATCGTTCCAAACTTCAGTACGTGATTTTTACTAAGGGGAATATTTTAATAAATAGGTGATCCATGATCCTAAGTAAATTAGTACTCGAGTTTACCCGAGATGTTAACATGTATTTATATCGTCAATACACTTTATTAGTACTGCAAACATAATTATCTGGTTTAACAGTAAATTTGTCCTAAGTGTGTTTCAAGATGTCATATTGAACATTAATCACTATTTGAATGTTAACAATTGATATGAGTTTGCAATTCTTGTGCCTAATAGAATAAAGCCTTGTGTCAATAAATATGGTTGAAACACCCTCTTGTCGCAAATCGCATATTATACCATTTTTACAGCTTTTAAAGGGCATCAACAATTTAAGTTCAAATACTACGAATTAAGCGCATGTCTCACCTTACCTGTTATTAGTGCTGACATGTTTATTTTATTTAATCAAAATATTTATATGCTTTTTTTCATACTTTTCTTGTGTTGTGTTAGTGTTATTTGTACTGAAGAAACTTTTGCAAGTCATATTTTTATCATGGCTTACTGTGTGTGATATGTTCTATGATACTCGTATTACATTATGTTCATTTAGTTTCACAAACTACCACCACCATTCATGATTTATAATATACACCACAATATGCAATTTACTTTAGTAAACAATTGCCTGGAAATTAGTTTAATTATGAATGCTTCTACACCAAACTGAGCGTTAGCTAACTCTTGTGTATGCTTTGACAAAAGAAACGCTTGAAAAAAATGAAATGATTCACTACTTACACACGCCTCGTTTAGAAATAAAAATTATTTATTTAATAAGGAAACTAAAAGTGTCTTATGTTTGTGTAGCACTTAAACGGTATTTAAAACGTGATCGAAACTTTGTTATTGAAAATAATTTTATTTCTATGATGTGATATCACTTCTTAAAAAGCGTTCACTTTTGTAGAGTATCTTAGCATATTGCAGTATCTGAAAGTATATTATCATGTAAAATTATAACATTGAATTTTACTGTGTCAATCAATGACTCAAAATACGTTTATCACATAAGTATATTAGTTCTTCCTATCGTATATTATAAATATAATTAACGAAGTTGCTAATCCTCGACCACCTTTCATAGTGAAATTTCACCGTCGCGTATTGCAATTATAGGCGTTCTTAGAATATTAGGAAAAGAAAATTAGTCACAAAGGATATAAATGCTACTTTGTCACTATTTTATTCATGATCAATTTTACTTGCAGAGGTTTTCGTCATTACTATCGGTATGACTTCACAATAAATAAAAAAAGTAATACTTTTGGCATACATATAAAAATGCATTAAATTGATCTATGCCCACCCCTGTGTAATTTGAAGGTATTTGCATATACGTACATACAAGTTATATCGGGTTGAAACACTTGCAAGCATTCGCGTACATTCATATAGCCAATTTTATTGTTTCGCCCTGGTTGAATAAAGTATTTTGCACGTGGATAAGAATATCTGACTACAGCTGGCTGCCCTTGTATGTTCAGATAAACAAATTAAACAAACGACTTGTAAGGTTTCACAATTACATTTTTAGGAAAAATCTTATGTAGGCCTATTGGTAGTATTTCCCTTTTACGGCAACGAAATATCCAAGCACTCACGACGTTTATCTTTCCGGTAATAAAAATATTCAGATGCAAAACAGCAAAAGTTTCTTTTCTTTTTAAGTAAGGAACTTACTGACGCACTTTTAAACTGCCTGTTCGCTTGTTACGAGAACAGGAGCCCAGTCCTATGATTTATACACAAATTATACAAATTTCTAATTTTCCTCCCGAAACTTTTAGAACTTCTGGCGGACAAGTAAATATTTACGGCCGCCTGTTTACACGGTTCTTATTCCATGGGCAATACACTCAGCAGGAAAGTTCATCCGGCCCTTCCGCACATATTTTGTAAAGGTATATCTGCAACAGTTTTAGACAATCAACCCACCAATGGTGAATGCATTCTTTCTCCAAACACTTCTTTATTTACACCATAAGCTTCAAGTTTTTAATACAGAATAATCAAGGATATTTTGTTTACAGTTCGGTCTCGTAGAAGCCCGTTAATGTTTGGCTGAGTTTGTATATAAATATTACTATCCTGACAAGAATTAAAAAGTTATTTTAATATAATGATTATGACCATAGTGTTAGGTTACTTGATCCATGGTTATAGATAACTGCTACTGCAAATATCCAAAATTTGTTTTGAATGGGGCTTCCAACTCCCCAAACAACATATAATTGAAATGCATAAAATACATTTTATTTTAACGCCACTGTAAGAATAAACAATAGCTTATATGACAAATACATAAAAAAACTAGTATTTATATTAATTAAGGAAGGAACGGTGTGTACAAGAAAAGTTGAAATCCTTATTAAAAATATACTTGCGTGAAGCGAATGAACGTAAGCATAATTAAAAAAGACCTCGATAGCAAGATAATCAAAAAGCTGTTGACGCATCAGCTGCGATGGACATTCGAATACTCGAAAACAGTTACTAAATCATGTTTAAACTTTGATTTAGAGAAATCGCCAAAGATTATACTATATCGATGAATCGCAGAATAACCTTAACTCATCTTCATCTGTAATGTATGTTGGGACAATAAAGAATGATGACAAGTAAACAATTGGCTTATCCCTTTGAACACATTAGACTTGAAATATGCGTTTGTTTAATGTTCTGAACTTGCCACATTCAGGACGATTACGAAGCAGCAACGTAAATTTTGCCAGGAGAAGAAAGTTTCATGTAATCGTTTCGAAATGGATTCGAACGTCTGACAGAGGCTGAAGTGAGTAGAGTGAGTGAGTGAAGAGATTTGGGCGGCTCTTAACACCGTGGTCTTGAGAGACGATGATGGTGAAGCGAGGTGAGTATGGAGCAGCGCCGGAATGAAAGGGCGGGGGAAACGATTAGAGGCATCGTCAGGCATGATTCCGACATGCGAAAATCCGGGAGCGACCCCGCAGTGAATCGAAACTGGTTCGCTTGTGTGAAAGGGACGTAGGTACTCTAACGACTACACCACCACGGCCGTCTCAGGGGAGTTAAGGACCGTGGAGTCTAGCACGCGTGTGATTCATAGTTTAAAAAATTATGTGCAGCCAATAAATGACTAATTGACGTAAACGTTTGTGCACCAAGAAACAGCAGTTGTATTCAAAATAAGGTTTATGAGTGTTAATGTGCAGATGAAAATATCCAGTAATTGCAATATCATTGCTTCAGAAAAATCTTCTGCAAAACTGAAACCTAGGACACCATTACTATCTCATACTACCTCTTACAGTAGTGACCGGATGCACGCGTCGATTCAGTCGTACGTGGAATAAGACAAAGACCGTGTTTTATATTATGCTGAGAAACACAAACACCTCCGATATGAAGAAAATTGGAACCCCATGTGGCTGCACAAATGTTTGACGGTATACATATCAGGTCAACAGGCAGATCACAGTGTTGAAACGCCACGTGAAGACTCCTCGGGTACCAGCGCAGTGTACAAGCGAGCGGTACCGTCTTGTAAAATGGCACGTGCGCACTCAGCCAGCAAAGGTAGCAGATATTGTAACAGGATATCTCTAATGCACAACTGTGCCATCAATGGCCTTGCGATCCCTACCAGCGTCGAAAGACAATCATATGCGAACATCGGGGAAAACTACACTAAAAAAACACTACCAGGTTCTGCAGTAGCATCCTGCAAAGGAAAATAAAAGACGTAATAACATAACTTACTTGAAATTAACTTATCTCAAAACGGGTCTCGATTCCCAGCGGGGTCACTTCCGGGTTTTCTCACGTGGTAATCGGGCGGGACGATGCCGTTGGTCGACGGGTTTTCTCAGGAATCTCCCGTTTCCACCCCTCACTTGCATTCCAGTGCTGTTCCATATTCACCTAGCTTCACATCCATCGGCTCTCAAGACCTCGTTAAGAGCAACCCAAATCACTCCACTCATCTCACAAAACTATCTTGATTGTGAGGGGGAGAAAATGTCCCCGTCGAGCATTTTCATTTATGGTACCGACCAAGTGTGTTACATGCCCTCGAGTTGCACATGTACTCACCTCCTGACGAATTTTCCCTGATAACCTTACAGAAACGCGTGGCCTAAGGTGTGATGACATACCTCGTTGAACAATAAGCAGGCTGTAAGTTACCGTGGTACGAAATGTAGTGGTCACCTGCCTATGGTCTATTCGCAGTTTCTTTGCAGTTTTGAATCGAACCTTTCAAAGAAATTCCTAATGTATAATGTCTTTGGTTACTTCCTAAATAAGTTATATAGCACAAGCGTTTTATATTCGTGTTGATATAAAAGGACTTAATTTTTTTACATCAAACTTTTATTTACTATATTTTATATATAAATTATAAAATTTCATTTTTAACATACAAATAATGACAGAGAAAACAGATGTGATTGTAATGGCTAGTAATAAATATTTCTCAAACAAATCATTATTACAATGAGTGAGCACGTATGCGGTGTGTTGACTCTCAAATGTTTTTTATAAGCTTTGTTTGTATTGTGGTGTGTCCAAACCATCCCAAGGACCATCACACTTTCCTCCCAGCTTGCGCTGTCTACCTCACAAACTATCAAAAAAGAGAAAGGAGTGGGAAGTATCCATCACCAAGAACCTTATAAAGACAGTGTGACTTGTGAGTTACTATAATGCTGTCCAGAATGGGTGGGTGTACTCATCATTTCACAACAAACATATTTTTTTATTTGTTCCATTTTTAATTTTGGCCACATCATAAGGCCTTTCTATTTACATACGCATAGCATTTGTTTCAAAATCATCAATCTTTCACAATCTTTTCACGATGTTTAGAATAAATATCTTATAAGCCATAATTAAAACATTTATTAATTGTCCATACTAAACTGTTTGAACACATAGCATTTAAAAACTCAACAATATCTCAATTATCTTTATGGAGATCACAGAGGTCATTTTTCTTCTAACCAAGGAGGCTCCTGACCACAGTTCAAAATTTCCACATTATTTATACACACCCATCAGTTCCAAAACACGCCAGCACAACATCTGAGCCGAGAGTATTGCACTCGCCTTGCGCCCACAAGAGGTATAGGTAGCACACTCACATCAGTCACATTACCATGCACTTAAAATATGCCATCGTCCCTGATCACCACGATATTTCCTTCCTACTCACACTATCTCCCGAGTCCCAATATACACTCCGGTGCCTTACAAGTCTAAGTCCCGAATTCAATCATCTCAAGACAAAGTCACCAGTGCACTTCTCCAGAAACAGTCCACCTCGAGCGTTCAGAAAACCTAGACCCAATTACACTCTTCAAATAGACGAAGTTCCACTCTGGGCGTCCAGAAACTAAGTTCATCTACTCGTTCCCTCCGATACTCCAACATCCGTAGCTCGATTCCCGATACGACGCCCCTTATATACCAGTCAGCGACCCCTCCCGTGCACCCCTCGTCTACAATAGCGAGGCCAGGCTTCGAGAACTCTTAGCACAATCTCGCCATAAACCAAAGATAATAATCAAGAATACAATTGACATCATTCAAATACAATAACACATTATTTACACTGGTGGCCTCTTCCACACTTCGGGCTGCAACCCTACGAACAGTGCTGTGCTGCGGACAGACGCGACGACAGGGGCGTAGCGCTTTGGCCCCATTGGTACGTAAGCTGGAAATGCCACATAAAATTACCACTACACTTTTACGTACAATAAATTTAAAAAGTATGTGATGGAGCAACACTCCTTCGCAGTATTAGGCGGAGGGATATCTTTAGCAGTAGGGCTTCAGGAAAGATGAAAGTAAACCATGAATAGAGCATATCAGGACATCGTTAACTCCGCTACGCCTGGCTAGCGATGTTCGTGTTATTGGCCTCCCGGTAAGCATAAAAGTGAATGAGGATAGAGCCCCAGGCCAGACAGCATTGTGTCGCCGACGACACTTGGCGATTGTGAGGTCGCCTCCCCTGCGACACGATGTCCCGGGACGTCGTTCTACGTGACGGATGGCGCGCAGTAACTGGCAGCGAGACAATGGAAGCAGGCAGCCGTTAGAATAGCGCCTCACAGAGGAAGTCAGCCGAGATGATGGGAAAAAATATTTCTTCTCCTTAAAAGAATGGCTTATTCGAGCGAAGACAGGGCCTTTTGAAATTCCTTCTACGGAACACGAAACAATCTGTAATCCATTCGTGGTTTCTTCACACTTTTTGAATCAAACCTTTGAGGCAACACATGTATGACATGTTTGGTTGTTTCCTAACTATAGCATATACCATAAGCGTTTTATACATACTTCTTTTAACATAAAAGTATTTTACGTTTGGTTAACTTTAACTTTTACTCATATTTTATATATAAATTATAATTTTTCATTTATAACTAATGTGAATAAAGATAGGGACAAAATAGGTTCGTAGGGAATGCTTAGTAAGAAAAAGTTCTTATGCAAACTATTATTTCACAGAGTACGCACGGATGCGGTGCGTTGGCCCTCTGGTGTAATTCTCTAAGCTTAGTATGCATGAGGAGGAGTATTCTGGAAGTAGAACTTTAGCAGGGCTTCAGAAAAGTTGGAAGTAACCGTGAACGGAGTATACCTTTTGAGTAGACTACATGCTGTTTGTACGTCGATTCATAGGCGCGTGCAGGAGTGGTGCAGGAGGTGCAGCTGCTCTCCCATTGCATCATGTCATTAGGGAAAAAACAAATCTTTCCAATATCGTATTCTCCATACATTGTCTGCGTGTTTGAAACGACCACTAAATTAAAAATATGTTTACTCTAGTTAAGACTATTTGTGATAAATATTTTAACAGATATTTTTAATTTGCATTTTTTTAATATCGTAGAAGTGGTTCTTAAATTTTGAGGTTAGCATACTCTTTAACCTAACCCTGCGCAAGCCTGCAACGTCGATAAAATATTTTCATTTTTATACGGCAATCTCTGTTGTGAAGGTGGTTTCGGTCATGATATTACTGATTTCAATTCCTCGTAAATGAATGACGTGTGTGAAGTTTTCAGATGCAAAGTTAAATATGTTAAAAAGCCACCCTCTCCCTACCGTTAGCCATCTGGCACAGAAGCGCGGGTGTTTATGACCTCATTTAAACAGAAAAATACCGAGATAAACAATTTTAAAATATGAAAAATCTATACTCGTGCTTACTACTGCTTTGTTAATTACTTCCACAAGTGTTAATCCACTGTTAAAAAAGCCAGTAATGGTAAAATTCAGTGCACAAAGAACCGCAAAAGATTTACTGCAGTAAGTTAGTATGGCACCAATGCTTCCAGAATATCTCGCAGCAATTTGAAAAGCCGTCAGTATAAATCCGACAAGCATGTAGTGGATGTGTGAAACTAAACCAGTAGTGAATTCTATAAGAGACGCTGCTAGTGTGTAAACTTCAAATAGTCGTCAAGTAACAGCTTGTGGCACTGCTGAAACGGTCTTCGGAAATCGGTACGATGTTATATCATTACGAGTGGCACGTACCCCGCGTCCAAGGTCAAGAAGCGAGGGAGCGATACGGGCGACACTAACGCACACACCTCGCGCCTCATCGCTTCTACGCGCAAGGCGTGCAATGTTTCCGTCTTGTCGCTGTACTGTGCAAATTTGATCTGTAAGAGATTTTATTACAAACGATGAAAGCTCGCAGATTAAACTACGCCCGTATCTTTGTACTTTTCTCTCGCCGCTTAAGGAAAATGCATAGGCAAGCTTAAAAAATGCGATATTTGACCATTTTCACAATTTTTTTTGTCCAAGAATACACTTAATATAACAAAAGAAAACATAGGAGCATAAATAATTGTTTTTTTTTTTAATCCTTTCTGACAAAAATTCGTATTTGCAGAACATTTACTTACAGAGATAAGCGTATTAACGCAAACAACTATTTCACAAAAAACGCGGTGGGGGGGGGGGGGTCTATTCCACTCTTAAACAGGTGACTACAAAGAAATTAGCAAGCATCCATCCATTTGATTTGCCAAAGTGTTGAGACACCCAATCGTTGAGGTAACAGGTCGACGCTTAACGTCTAAGTTTCGAGCGCCGGTACAGGTGAAGTGAAGACGGAGTGCTAAAGCGGGGAAATGGAAGCACTTCGAGAAAATCCGTAGGCCAGCGGCCACGTCCACCATATTCCACACATACTAAGATCGGGGTAACTCCGCTGAGTATCAAACCTTGATGGCAGGCCAGTTGTCTGATGATCACTATACGACCGTGACCTTCGAGCTAAACATAGACCGAGAAATACCGCAAGTGCTCTATTAGTACATAAGGGGGCAATGAAATACACTGAAATTATTTGCAAGCCTTCCAGTTATTTTCCACGAAACAAAACAATGCAAACGAAGCGATATTTCCGTCGAGTTTATGTTGTCGTCCGAGAGCTTTTCACTGACTTGTGATACAAACTCTCTACACTGCAATGGAAATTTTTAACCTATACACTATATGGCAATAATACCACACATCAAGCTGCAGATACAGAAATGTTTAACAGCGCTACTATACAAAGTCGGGAACTTTCCTATGCATTCGACTGTTTCTTGAGCAAATGTAGGGACGCTACAATGAAAGTATAGGGGAAAACATTACTACTCCTACTTCCCCACTAAGCATATACACTAGTAGGGTAAATTTCCGAATAGTTTTTTGAAGTGTAGCGAGATCCGTAACTAGTTTGACTGCGCACACAAATTATTCCTTTGCGTACTACTGCTCTTGGTCTTCTCGCGGGGCAACAATGTCAGCCAGGAAAGAGGCCCGTGAACTGCGATAACGCCACACACTTGAATCGTAAGTTAGTTACCAGGAACATCAGCAGCGCTACATGTGTTTCGGATTGTATTCGTGTAGGTGTTCAAGAAGCATGGAAATGTTGTCTCTCCATTCGCGCGCAAATTTCGCGTCACAGCGGATCGTACGTAGTATTTAGAGCTTCGACGGCGCTGTATTGCAAATCGTGCGGTAACCAACCTCCGTGGCATGGATGATGCCCGCTGGCTTCTGGATCGAGGGGCCGAGGGAACGAACCCCGGCAAGCCATTCGCGTACACTGGCCGCCTCTCTCTCTCTCTCTCTCTCTCTCTCTCTCTCTCTCCACACACGCACACACCCACTATACTGTTCTAAATAACATCCAAGATATAAAAATTAAGTTCGTATCGGTCTGCATGAAAGTTATAATTTTTTTTTAAGCTAATGCAATGGCACTGAAACCTTTGAGATCTAATACGCAGGTTTGGAAAGTTGGATTTGAAATTCCTCTGTGACCAGGAAGTTGTTCGCAAATTCACTAATTTATACGCGAAAGTACTTTTTATCTTACTTAACATGTTTTATATTATCGCTTCCACTTTAAGTATAACTACATCCTAAAATGTGCAAACGCACCGACACCAACCGGAGAAAGAAATTCAGCTTTTCCACTAGGTAGGGCTGCCTGTAAAAAATTATCCAAAATGGATATTCATAAAATTTGAAATTTATATTTGTATAATGTGAACATAAATATCACGGCATATGTTTGATGCTCACAGCCCAGCCCTGCGGTAAGGCAAATTTCCATTCGACAGAATAGAACACGAAACTCGGTGGAAAAAAAAATTATTTCTGGCAAGAGTGGTTTCCTTGCAAGGTAGGGAACAGTGACAATAAAGCGACCGTGTGCACGATTCCATCGACTACACATTTTGTGATGTATGTATTTCTCGTCGTCCCATTTTGAGGTCGCCTCTACAACAACGCCTCTGAAAAAACTTAATTGACGTTACAGTCAAGCACGTAATGCTTCCAAGCACGGGAAATAACATTACGTGATGTAAGGAGTTGCGTTATTAAATATTTCACAAGCGTGACTCTGCATTGTGTGCGAGTTTTCTCACTGTACAATATTTTGGAGTGTTGCTACGGATTTTTCAGAACATTTTGTATCTTCCCGCCGTTATTAAGATGCGAAATTGCATAAAAGACGTAATAATATACACAAGTTGAAAATGTATATTTTGTGAAATTATGAGTACATCATTTTCCATTAGCTAGTCTTACTTAAAAGTACTATACCAATCGTAAACCAGTCATAGGTAAAGCTGGAAGACTTTATAAGTATAAAAAGTATTTGTTCTTCACTGGCGCGAGATTTTGAAATTTTTAATCAAGATTGCCAATTTTCGAAACAATTGTATCTCATCAGGCCGTGTTCCCATTGGCACTTTGTCAACAAAATGGTCAAGTGATCCGCTTTTACGTACGAAATCAATTACGTAGTTCTATAATTTGCTTTTTTCCGTTTCGTCAACTCAAAAGCTAACAAATTACCAAATACAAAACACCAAATCACCGCCGTATTAGTTTCCCTCGTTTTGAACGTTTAAATGCACATAGAGGTTAGGCTGCTGGAATGAGCACTTTTGAAATCAACCTTATAAAAAAGTCACTGCTCCTACCTGCATATCTTTTAACGGGCGCATTGAGTGTCATACGCGGAATAATGTTGGTAACGACGATAGGAAGAATTTCACGCCTTCGTGTTGAATTGAAAATATTAGGATAACATCTGTAATAATTTAATTAATTTTTTCGTTTTCTTTTTTTAATGCATTTAAGTATAAAAATTAGCAGGTTTGTAAATTATTTACTTTTCTAATAATTTTATAGTTTCATATGACCGACACATGAATAAATTGACGAGGTCCATGGCAGTGTTAATTTTACATAAGGTGGAAGAATACACAACGTGCATACGAGTAGATCTTAAGCAGGGCTTTCAAAAGTGCTCAATTTACCATGAACAGCCTTTAACAATAATTATTTTACAAGGCAATTGCAAAAATACTCTTGAAATAGGTATTTTCTCGTGGCATGATTTTGGTTATTAACGATTTCACGTCATAATTGTGTTATTTTGTTGATTTTAAATTTGAAACAGCCCTCTAACAACTTTCGGGGATAATTAAGGTTTATTGTATGACTTCATAGAATTTTAATTTTGGAATCATGAAACAGCAAAATAATAGTTCATGGCATACTGTATTGTTGAACTTCGTGGTGTTCCGACTGAAACATTACATAATGTTAAATAGAGATTACACAAAAACGAAACTCAGAACGAATTGGAACGCGGCCTGAAACCGTTTTACATGGTTGATAATAACTTGAGCAGTTTCTTGCAGAAATGACTGATAATCTAAAAGCACAAATTTTAACTTCGCGGCTTACCTTTGAAATAAATACTATATATTCTCAACATCTAGTTTTAAGCTAGCTTCATTTATTCTCAAGATATTCAAGAAATAATTTTATTAAAAAAAAAACAACACTCCAACAAAAATAGAATAAGCTGATACGCAATAATGAAATCTTGGGAAATAAGCCTGTGAGAAGGTAATAATGTGTACTAAATTTATCTTGGAGCAGCGAATCCGGTGAAAGAATTTCAGGAGATTTGGTTACGCAGATCCACATCCACGTGGACATCAAATATTGTTTGTAAACGATCCCGCCAAAAACCTCTGAGTAAATGAGGATGCGGCTTCCAGAACAAACTAACACACACTCATGCCTAAAAATTACACATGCAGCCATCGTTTATTGAGGATTTAAACCCTGAACCTCATTGTTCCACGTTGACGCTTCTTTGACAGGTGCCAAGGAGATTGCAATACGTAACTATGCAATGAAAATCCGGTATTGTGGTGACCAACAAATGTTTATTGGTGGCCACAAAATTCTTTTGTCGATATAGACATCACAAATTATTTTGTAGCGTAGCACCAACAAAATGTTTGTCATTACAGTATGTAGTGGCAACTCCAAAATGACGTTTGTGGTCACCAACAATTAAAAATTAAAATAAAACTTGCCAAAAGCATGATTCGAACCTAGGACCTCTCACATGCGAGCTCAGTGTGGGACCATTGCGCTACCTTGCTAAAGGTTCGTACATTTTCCTGGAGTATGTGGAGAAGTGTAATTCGTGGTGCGCACAAAGGCCTGCACACTTCACCTTATGGAATGCAAAATTTCTGGAATCATTTACGTGTAACATTTACTTATTTAGAATAAAGGAATGATATAAACGATGTTCCTAAGTATATATCTCACGAATTAGTTTGTAATCTGCTTTATAGAAACGAACACGGAAAAATATGGCGTCGTGACCAGACAGAAGGCGGCAACTTTGAATATGCCAGCCAGAGCGCACGCACAGTATATAATGCATGTAGTTTTGCAGTCGCAGAAACATTTTATTACTATACTAGCGGACCCGACAGACGTTGTCCTGTACATATGTCTTAAATTTATTTAAAAAAACATTTTGTAGTTGACCGAATTGTGAATCTAATCCATTCTCGAATCCACTTGAACACACACAAAAAATTTCATCAAAATCGGTCTAGCCGTTTAGGAGGAGTTCAGTGACCTACACACGCACAGAAGAATTATATATATATAAAGATATGACGTTAATGCTATTGCTGCCAACTAAATGTTTAGGTTGCAGCCTATAAATTTATTTTTATTAAACATATATGTTAGTGAGCACTAAATAGCGTTGGTACTTGTCAATCTACGCGATATTCGGCACCACAATAGGTTTTTTGCCAGTTACAACATTTCGTCTTGGAAAGTATCAACCAAAGCAGTTTTTATAGCCACTAACCAATATTTTCGTTCAGCGTGTTTGTGTTTATATGTATAAATATCCACCATAGTAAAAAGAAAGTTTATTAACTCTCTCCCCGAACTGAAATCGCAGGATGTGTGCAGAATGAAAACCAAATTTCCAGTAAACTTATATAAGGAAATATATTCACGTATCACAAACTAGCAATCGAAGGTGATGCAGCATCGCTTGGTGCAGGCAGCTGTCAGTAAGTAGGAGTACATCACGTTGCGTAATACAAGCGCCTCCGCGAGCGTGTGGTTCCTTACGCCCTATAGTATGCAACTAGTTATTTTTTACGTTGGCGTGAACAGGCCTTAATTCGACGGCCAGCCTGAACACGCCGTCACTAATGAGCAGTAATCAGGACAGCAAGTTGCCGCAATCGGGACTCGCATTGCCCGAACCCCGGTAAGCAGGAATCCTCTCTACCAACCAAGGAATAAGACCATGTTTGAGTTATGCCACGCGAATACGAGAGCAATGAAGGGCGGCTGCGGAGGCCTTCCACCATGTGACACCGGCTAAGATGGCTGTCACAAGAAGACTGCTGTGGCGAGCTACGTAACTTGTCTTACTTCATGTGCCTTCGGATACTCCTCAATGTGGGACAAGTACCATATACTAACGTGGCTCTCAATAAGGTAGTTGGTGTAGTTTAATTAACTATGCTCCCACGATCTTATAGTATTTTATCTGCTCTCCAGATGTTTTATTATATAGTCATATAGTGACCTATAGCATCTTATAATTATTTACCCCACATGCTCTACCATCATGAGATTCACCCAACGTTAACATGAAGTATGGTTTGACCACAATATAAACAAAGTATAAGAGTATGCATTAACAGTTGAGTATTCCCGGTGTTGATGAGTAACTGTCAATTGCTATTCTAATTTATCTGACAGACTTTACGGATACAAGATAACTTTTACTGTAGGTTTTTTTTATATCCAAATACCAAAGTTTCATGCAAAATTACATAATTGTATATTTAGCAATTACAATGCAAAAGAAAATGTTTTTTTATCTTTTTAGCTTCGTAGAAGTGCACTGGGTAAATGTCTTAATTTTGTAATTATTCTTGTTTTAGAAACTGAAGTCGTTTTCGAGCAATTATAGCACTTTTGAAGCCTTGGCTACTTTTTTTATTTCGGCCATTGTACATCCTTCCGCCACTTGTCAATATAAACACTGACTTATGAGTAATAAGCATAGTGTATACGTTTCACCAGACTCAAAACCAGAAGTCCAAGGCCACAAAGAAATGTATTTATTGTATATTACGTCTGATGACACTGCCTCAAAAATTGCTCACTTTACCGTGAACAGACTACAGATACATTGAAAAATAAAGGAGGCTGTGGCCTCTTCAAATAAGTGTTTTCCTTTCTTACACAATGCGGAAACGGCGACAAGGTCCGATAGTAGGTATCGCCAAGCTCGGTAATGTAAAACGTATGATGGTGTAACAGGCGGCTGGGCGTGTAAAACGTTAATGGCGTCCCAACCGGTGACGTCACACAGCAGCGTGTTCCACAAGGCCAGCCTAGACTGCGTCTACAGGCAGTATATACCTGTGTATCCTACTTGCAGCATACTGCAGGGCATTTTGATGGGTACTGCAGTATGTGTGTAAGATACATTCTTGGCAGCTGTTTCGCCATGCAATTAATTGTTGGCTACTGTTTTTACGTTTGTTTGATACATCCTTGGTAGTGTTTCACCATGCAGTTCAGTAATTTGGAGAATGTATTTAAGTTTGTGTGATACGTCTTTGGTAGCTGATTCATCATGCAATTCAGTAAGTTGGTGTACGAATCACCATTACTGTAATATTATAAGAGGCATATATTCTGGTTGTAGTGCATGTATAGGCAGCAGGCAGACGCGTAATATTTCGCTTGATTATAAAATTGCAATGTGTGTGTGTGTGTGTGTGTGTATATATATATATATATTATATATATATACATATATAAACTTCGAAATTATCATTATTTGTTGGTGAACGTATGATGCAAGATAATTTCACAGTTTCATTCATTAACTGGGTGTTCTTTTATAAACAGGTGAATATATTATATGTGGCTGCCTATACGTGTATAATACAACCAGAATACATCATCATTAGGAATGTTCCTTCATCCTATAATCTAACTTAATTACATGATGAAACACAAGGCACACAATGACTGTTCTATTACAGGAATTTTGAAGCATAAATGTCCAGTATAAAAATTGCGATGAAATTTAATTTATCAAATTTATTCAAATTCACAAACCACGTATACGGGGGGGGGGGGGGGAGCTGGAGTAAAAACTTGCGTATCGGGAGAATGCGTTTTTACTGGAACGTTTCTTTATAGTACGATATTTTAGGTTCTATATAACTCTAGCCAAGTAAATTTATTCTAGCTGTGTTATAAAGGTGGTTAATTATTTACACTACAATAATTATATGTATATATGTAGGCCTATACTTGTATATTATATATATATATATATTACCGCGAAAATTCTTCAGGTGCTATTCGTACGGTACAGGGGAAAAACAATGAACGCCAATGTTTATTGCTCTTGACTTAAATCAGTTTAAAGTTGAGACATCCAAGGCACCTTCCGCATGCATTGATATGTATAAAACACTAAATGAGATATAAATACAAGAACGCTCACTGGAATGAGGAATAAGTAGAAGCACAGGAAAATCATAGTTCATGTTCATGGAATAATCGCAACGAATAATGTTCACTTCATAAGTGCAGAGAGAGAGAGCTCGCGAGAGAGGTTTACACTGCATTTGTATGTATTGCAATCCATTTACGTTTGATAATAATCGGCACCTAGCCTATACTTTCTAGGATTTTTTAATTGAGAACTACATGTTAACATATTATGTTAGGCAGGAATAGGAACTAAAGTATATACATGATGCATCTAAATTATTGTTAAAAACTTCGGAAGATGATTCCTGGGATCAAAACAAGTAAAGATGTTCCTATGAACATATCCGACAAAGCGTTGTTATTGAGTAGCAGCTGTTTCACATTGTGGTAACATGTGTCACTACCGCCATTTATTGTGTTCTGTTTGGTTTGGAAACGAATGTACTAACCTACGAATGCATTGCCACACAGCAGTTTACGGAGTGTTTTGAAATGTATATGAGGGGCGAAAATAGTTTCCCGTACACAGATGGCCAATGCAAGTCATGTAACTCGATAACAACACGTCTTGGAATATACGTTCTCAGGAACACTTGTGCTTGTTTTGATATCAGGAATCGCCTCCTGAAGGTGATTACAAAAGTTTAAATATTTAGATACATCTGTGTAAAGTGTACTATTAAATCCCGTATTTTGCAAGTTTTGCAAACTTAGCATCAGGAAATTCTAGATGTAGCCTTTAAATGGATCAAACAATCGTCAGTTTAGTTAACGTTTTACATGCCTAGGTGCCTGTTACACCATTATGCATTTTCAATTCCCAACCCCGGAATTGCCTACTATTAGAAACTTATTACCGTTCTCCCATTGTTTAAGTAAGGGAAACAGTTATTTAAAAAGGTCACATTATTTTACTCTTCGTGTAGTCACTGTGGATTTTGAAAATAGAACGACGCATTTTCAATGTTTGCTCATCGCCCCAAAAAATAATAAAACTACCACGACAAATACCTGTGCACACATGATATAAACACACTTTTCATGCAGCTATATTAAGTTCAGCGTTTTAAATAACATCAATTTTCTTTGTTTTACAGTTAGTATTGGAGTCACGGAAATATATAAACTATCCTATATGGATTCCAAAGGGAACTTTAAAATACCAAAATTACATTTACTCCAAAAAACCAAACAAACGACTGCGATGTTAACTAACAACAAATTTTCATCAATTTCATAAATATTACATTATGCGCGTTTGTTTTTGTAAAATATGAATAATTGGCGTTATAGTTTTTTTTTACGCGAGTAAGCCATCATATTTAAAAAAGAAACCCGTTACTAATATAATTAGTTAAAATCACTGGATCCAGATGGCATAAAAATAGCCCGTCTTCTCTGAACTTTTTTGGTTGAATAAATACTTATTTCAAATAGCCTGATTCGTTCAATTAATTTCGCACACTACAAACTGTCATATATACGTAAATCTGGAAAAACTACTATTGTTGAAGACAAAAATTCGCTAAGTGTAACTAGTTAAACATCCTCAGAATAAAATGATGACTGATACTGTTATTGAATATTAAAGGAAACAAGCACACTGGCTATGTTTACAATTTCTTTTAAAACAAAGGTCCTCGGTGGTCGTGCTCTTTACGAGTCACGTGGCGACGTCGAAATGACGGCTTTAAAACATACAACCTAGCTAACACACATCCTACACGAGACCAAAGGTATGTATCAAAACCAGCATGGCTAGCTTACATTTCTTTAAAGTTATCTGCCAGGGTTCCCAGTCTCGATTTATCCAACAGAATAATGGTTTCTTTGTCAGCCATGTTGCTACCAAGAATACGTGTCACGTGACCAAACGGACAGTGGCGCCCTACCGAGCGAATTAGAAACCACCTGGATGTGGCACGCTGCTTGTATGAGATTTGCATGTCCCTGGCTGGTAGTAACAAACTCCAATATGTTAACTGGAATTCGGTATGTTTTACTCATCTATAATTCTGTTACACCTGTATCAACATTTAATATTGTTTTACGTAGGGCCTATTTTACAAACATTTTGCAGCAACCCAGTATTTTATTCTGGAAATAGTCATTTTGAAATATTACTAGAGTTTTTAATCATCTCATCAGTGTTTTATCTTAGTGATTTTTTTTTACTGCATCTCCTAGTAATATATGTTACTGCTTTCCGAACAGTGTACTTTTAGGTGAAGAGTGCAGTGCTTTGCTGCACTATTAAAATATTCTGATAACAACTAAACCCATATACTTATTTCACATGCCCTGTCAGATTACATATAGAAAAAACAATAATTTCAAAACACAGCAATACATGATAGCACTATAAACACAACAATACACGGTAATTCTACGTCAATTTAGACGTTTCAAACTAAGAATAAATTTGTCGAAATAAATAATACACAATTATTTGCAAGAATAGTACTGATCAGAGGTACGTATGTATCGCCCGTAACTGCAGGAACCTCCTATATGACGTCATTACTATAATGTACCAGTTATCACATGACGTACCACCATTACGACCGAACACGAAGCTGTGCGAGACGTATTTTCAGTTGCAATCTGGCGTACGAGGAATACAAATGGCACACGTTGCTTTTCTGGGCTACTGTTATGACGTCATTGTTTAGCCACATAGCTTAACCGTACACTACACACGTAAACTCAGTGTAGGCACTGTGATCACGTGGGTGACATCCAATGTAAGGGTATTACGGCAATACCATGCGTGTGGTTGTTGCACCTCTACCACAACTTTTGGGAGAACTTGCGTTTCATACGTATTAAAACTGTCGCATACACGTTAAAGCGAGAAACATGCTGCGGCGTGGCATTACAGTTCCGCCTCCACGGCTGGACTTATCATCTCTCTCAGTGTAGACTGTTCTCGCTCGAGCACCTAAAAATTGCGTCGATTTCTAAGAGGAGAGGCAGTATGGTGCAGTTAGCACGAGCCGAAATTTGTGTGTATTTGCGTGTTCTCGCCCGCTGGCCTACAAGTGTGCGCGAATTTTCCCGCGCGCATCCGTACGAGCTTAACGTTTCGTTTACCCTGTCTTACCCCCCCCCTCCCCGCGCCACGTGGAAAATTGAAACAAAATTACGTCGCTGTGGAACGTCGAGATACGGCTTGCATTAGCTCGTGTCTTCGTGAGTTGTTAACCTCGTTAGACGCAGCTGACGTGGGAATTAAATCACTGTGTTTACTGTTTCCCTCGCAATTGTAAATGTCCTTCCATCCTCTAACGTAGGCTACGTCACTGATGAGAGTACATAAAAGAAAAATTATTAAAAAAAAGACGCAGAATACCTAATTTCCGAGCAAAATGTGAATTTTAAAAATTTTTGACTTTCTCGTTGGACAACGTTTTCCTTGTGTATTTTTAATTTCTTCCCCTCCTCTGAACCTCTTTTCAGATGTCCGTCCAGTGATGCATTATCTAACACGGCATGCTTCTAGTTTTCTCGAGTAAGAAATAATTCATATTCATGAATTTTCCTTGGAATTTAAAACACACTATACGAACGCTCGAAAGAATGCGTGAAAGGTGCTCTCGACAAAAGAGTGCTCACCTGCGAATGATTTATGCAGATTAGCCTACTAAAACAATATTTTCAATATGCAAAATTTCTACAAGTGTATAAACCGTAACAGAAAAAGTTTTTTTGGAAATAAAAATAGAATAAATATATTTTATACGTAGTCTTCTGTATGCGTTCTACAAAATTCTTGAAAGAATATTCGAATAAAGTACGTAGCAATGTCCATAAAAAATCTCATTATTAATGCGGATTATATATTTTTTCTGGTATTTTAGCGAGTGTTCTAATATTTCATCATAAACATTTCAAACGTAATTTTACAAACATTATTTAATACAGCATATGTGTGATAACTTCATTAGGTGCGGAAACACAATAGTATTATCAAAGTTCAGTGTAATAATAGTCCATCTACGTATATTTGCAAACATTTTCGTTATACGATGCGACATAGTTGTCACAGCTATTCGATGCAGAATTGAATTCATGGTATTTATTTGGTTTAACATTGACTTTCACAGAATAAGGCCTCTATATGCTGTTCACGGTAAAGTGAGCACCTTTTTAAGGTCCTTCCAACAGGCATAAACGATTAATAAATATATGTTCTTGCAGCTTCAGAGGTCAACTTTTGAGTGTGGTGAATTTTATGCACTGTGTACACCAGTCGCATGGTAATGTTAATACTGGACAATAGTAGAAAACTAGAAACTGGCTGAAAGTAAAAATTTAGCAGGGCCTTAAAAAGTGCTCACTTTACCGTGAATAGCCTATATACTAAAGAAATAAAGCTTAATAATAGTTTCGTACAAGACTATTTAACATTGTGAAGCAAGCTCATCTTTTTTTCGGTCAGACACACACAAATATTAAATTTAGCGGCTCCGTCGTATTTTTATGGTATCCGAACCACTCGAAAAGGAATTCAGTGCTCGTGAACTTCAAGGGATCTCAACAGTGATTGGACAACAGCAGCAGTTCGGCAACCTGACCAATCGAGCGTGGCCTTTAGCGATCACAGGCTAAGAGGAACTCAGTTCGTCTTGTGATACGAGCCATGAACTACCTCACGTTCTCTCAGAGTTAGTTAAAACTATATCTCAACGCAGATAATTATTTCGTTAGCGAACTAATGGTAAGTTACATTTGAAACATCGTGAACAATGTTTAGCCTACTTCAGATTTCGAGTAAAAGTTTTTTTTTTCCTTATAAAATTTTCAGACTGCAAACTTAAAACAACTTAGAGCTAATTTTATTTATTTCCAGCTGCTTTTTCCCGGCTTTTATCTGAAATACGGCTTATACATTTTGATCATTCAGGCTATGTGCTTGCCAGAGACGAGTTTTAGATTTCAAGCCTTTCATTAGATCTTATATCTTTGTTTGCTGTGTGGAGTCGGTGTCAAAAAAATCGTGTCTAGTATTTATTTATTTATCTGTAGTATTGGCTTAAAATAATTGTTGCGAGTTGGCTAATTAAGAGCAAATGAACTAAGGTCAGATTATTTTTTTTCCACAGCGTGCGTTTCAGTTATGTAAATTCGATCAAGAGAGTCTCTGTCAAATTGAATAATAATCGTCCGCGTTTTCTGCCGGCTAAGTATAAGGCAGGCGACACTCATTTTATGGAACTATCGATCAGAAAAACATCCGGCTCTGTGGCCTTCCATCTGTAATGGGGATTATACTTAGGACCACACATAACAAGTCGACTGAAAATTCTGGAAATTCTATTTAAGTGTAACGTTTGTCACAAACTGACTGAAGGGTTAACTGGGTGATGGGAGATATTGTAAAAATACTACAAACACCAAAAATATTCCAAATTTTGCTGATGTTCGGTTTTATTTTAAAAACCTGATAATGCAAGTGCAGTAGGCATATGAGGAACATAATTTTATTATACAAAAGTTTCGTTAAAGAAAATTTCAATGCCTACAGTATAAGGAATACTTTTAATATGTTTTTTTAACAGCTCATGTACTTATTTTCTTTAAGTAAATTCTTCCCAAATAATGGATTCCTTATTCACGTTTCGTTTATGCCTACGTGCACTTAAATTTATTTTGAAATAGGGTATTAACATAAAAAGCACGAATATTCGTATTATTCCGTTGTCCAGGCTTGGTAAATACCGCTTATAAATATGAAACAAGTAGCAATCGTAGTCGTGAAAGCCTGCTAAAGAAATGACTCGGGGTCACAGTGCGAGGAATACCCAAGATACTCGCAAATTTCAAGGAAACTGTTTAAAAAACATCTAATAAAGAATTCTGATGAAACGCAGCAGGACTGCGTATGCTTTGATTTGTAAATCTCGTTTATGTTTTTTATTCCTCCCTATTCCATAATTAAGCAGAATTTTTTTTGGATTGTTATAGAATTGTTTATTCCCATTTTTTTTTCGGCGTTGTAATACAATTAATTTTCTCTTTTTTCAATTTGCATTGCTGTTGCCCTTATTCAAGCAGCTATCCAATTTAGATTAACAGCTGTTCTGATGTTATGACGCTAGTTACATGTGAAGCAATTGAAATTTTCCTATTAATCACAAATTTAATCTGTTTTCATGATGTTCGTATAAATTTTCCGTAGTAGCACTTCACGTAAGCGTAAATATATAAAAACAGCGGGGCTTTGTTGGTGTCGCAGGTTGACTACTCGTCTCCTAACTTAGGCGAACTGGAATCGATTCCCGGCGGGGTCGCTCCGGGATTTTCGCATGTTGGAACCGGGCCGGACGACGCCGCTGGCCGGTGGGTTTTCTCGGGAATATCCCGTTCCCCCCCCCCCCCCACTTTCATCCCGGAGCTGTTCCATACTCACCTCGCCTCACGCTCATCGGCTCTCAAGACCTCGATGTTAAGAGCCGCCCGAATCTCCTCATCTCCTCACTCGCACTCACTATAAAAATCGCTCTATTTACTCCACGTGAACATGGGTCGCCACCCATAAGCCGCGGGCGCATGGAGAGTGCTGGTAGGAGCCATCAGGTAATCAGACGGGCTCGCCGATCCAGTCCGGGGGTCGTGATTCCTCGGCGGGCTGCTCGCAGGAGGGCTCTCGCACTCAACAGGTTCCTAAATAACAAAACTACCCCGGGGTGTATCTGGAATGGTGAAGGGGAGTGCGGAAACAACATCCTCACCGTGCAATTAGGCTCGCTGAAGCCCTGGCCGCGTTATCGCCACCAGACCCCTCGCCGACAAGGCCGGATTATAGGGCTTCACGCGCTCGGGCGGTAATTAACCGCCGACTGCCGTATGCTCGCGCTGACAGACGTTCTGGGTTCGATCCCCAGGTAAAATGGACTTACGTGCTAGTTTTAGTGTATGGGGTCGACCTCCCGTGGCGCAGTTTGTTGGTGCGCCACTGGTCTGGGGTGTGGTTGGTTCTGGGTTCGATCCCCAGGTAAGTCATGGGTGTTCGTTTAAGTTATATCATAAGTTAGTAGTAATTACGGTGTTTTAAAAATTACGCATTAAATTTATTCATGGGAAGCGTACTGAGAAATATAATTAATTATTTAGGTTTGATAGCCGTTGAATTATATAAATAACAGTTACAACTAGCTATAATAAATATCGGTCAAATCGGGGGCGCTTGGAGATAACATTAAAATGTTAAAATGTGGTCATTATTCCTCTCATTATATTAATAAGACACGGTACATAATTAAATATTAACGCTATTTAAAATGAATGTTTTCACCTTGATCGTGGCTCCGAAGGCTGATATCTGTATATGTATTGCGGGAGTCGGCACACCCCATCTCCTGTCGCTCTCATGGTGCAGTGTCTCAACGGCAACCGTGATTAAGCCAGCGCCAACCTCAACACAGGAAAAATATGATCCCGCCCCCTCTCTTCTAGTATTTCTCTGTCCACTAGAGCATCATTCTTACCCATCTGTCTCCTGCAGCATTCTCTATTAATGCAAGTGAATTTTTAATTTTTTCTTGTCGTAAGGGTTTTTTTTACGGTGCCTATGCTGGTTTTACCATTTATCTTCATAGTTATAGGTTAACTATAGTTACACGCAGGGAGTTATTCATGGCCCCAATTGCGGCCATGCACTGAGAAAAAGGTTTTGTTGAATCAAACAAGCTTTGTTTGGTGCAACCAAATTGTTTGTTTGTGTAGGGGCATTGAAATATTTTTGTTACTGAAACCATATTATTTTGTTGTTCTCATTAGGTTGCCCCCAAGCTGTAAGATTTGGTTGGTTACACGTACTTCAAAGAGTTTGGGCAGATATAAAAACTTTTTCACAAGTTCGACGAAGTTTCGAACCTAGGAAACCTACGCACGAGCGCTACGCCTTAGTAATCTCAGCTAATTTGACAGCTAGTGATGTTTGAAAGCTTTTAAAGAGATACACTGCAAATATTGGGCAACGTGTGCAAACCAATATTTAAAGGTTTACAGCTTTACTCGTCAGTTTCTCGTTTCATTATTTTATTTATGTGTTTATGAGATTGTTAAGCATCAATAGATCCACTAACAAACACGGTTACTATCCTAATTGTCACAAAAATACAAACAAACTCTCGAGGTGTATTTTCGAACGAAGGCAGTCAAATGACTAGCTAAACAATTACATATAGTTGATTCAACCAAAATATTTAGATCAATGACTAATTTGTTTTGGCGCAACACAGAGGTTTTGTTTATTAAAACATATATATATATATATATATATAATATATATATATTAGACGAACAAAAGTAAATTTGTTGTTCTTCAAATTTTGTTTGCTCAACAATATATTTTGTTAGATAAACACAATATATATTTGGACTAATAAAAACAAATATTTTGTTTGATTTTCTCTCAGTGTGGCTGCCTAATCCCTCTCTGTCACGATGCATTCCCCCTTGCATTGATTCCCTCCCCTATAGGCGTAAGGGGCTTAGCTCTGAGACGTATTTAACTCCAGTCCCTACCTCGAACGTACATCTAACACTTAGAATTAGGGTAAATTAGGAAAAAATAATTGTCTCTACGACAAAGACGCCGTCCACCGCACCTGCTGCCTTAATATCGGCTGCGTGTTGCCTAACAAATGGCTACGCCTTCCAACCTGCTGGAGGGGATCTCTTCTGTAGTAGTTAGGGCTCTCATGGCCCGTGTCCCAATAACCGCCGATATGTTCGCGAGTGCGACCAAGCTAGCAAGACCTCATTGCGAGAACATAATTGTACGTTCCCAACGCTGACTCACCAATAACAAAATTAAACTTTCGAAATCACGTGGTCATCCGTGATGAACCATTTTTTTTTTTTTTCAAACACAAGTTTTCGTATTAATAAAACATTCTGGAAACCTGACCATATTCTGGTTGCACTAAAACTGTGTCAGACGAAGCGTAAAAGCATTAAAAAGTACTTTATTTGGTTATATCATCAGTTCTCAAACCTCAAATGCCACACACATTTGTTCTGATAGTGCTATTGGAAAAAAAAAAGCTGTCAATCTTTGGAACACATCCCAGCTATCATGCGCACTCGACACACATTCTTTTTAAGGGTAATATGGTCATCAAGAGGCGAGGCGTGGCTGACAGCTGATATGAAACGGGCAGCTCTTCTTATCCACCTACTGAAATGAAGGCAGATTTTAAGGCCTTTTGAGTGACAATTGAAACTGTCCACATCAAATGGGAAACAAGAGTGCGCGTAGTTACGGATAAGGTTTTTAGTGATCGAGGCTCTCCGGATCTAGTTATGCCTATTGCTATATACGCGTCTAGATAATAGGCGCATTCAAGACAACTCGTTGCGGCAGGCTAATAGAGATAAGCTTGCGCATTATTATAGTTTGTTCACAATGAATTCAGCACTGAGAATTCAACGTTAGGATGAAATGTCCCTGCCCTCAGCTGCAAATATGTTTAAGGAAAAATTTATTGGAATTGCACCAGTAAATATGACAACTATGGGGTAGAAGTTGGTATATGCAACGTATTTAAATTTTTAAGTTTATATTTGTGGGTGTCGGATTTATTTGTATTCTATTTAAAGTTGTTTCCACTCGTACCATCATTGAGGATTAAAGTATAACATATTTGCATTCTCGAAAACTTGACAGTATTGTCTGACTGATGCGTACATAAAGTAATTGAGATCACGGTAATGTTAATTTTACAGTAAGGGGAAGAATACAAATCAGAAGGAAAAGCTGGAATATAAAAAATGTCAATTATTGTTCTGTATATGCTTACAATAACGTACAACAGAAAACTAAGGCATACTTTCCTAAGTGTTAAGCGGGAGGTCTAGTGGTTAGCGTTCGGACTCGCGTTCGGAAGGACCTGGGTTCGAATCCCGGTTCGGCCATCCTGATTTTGGTTTTCCATGGTTTCCCTTAGAGAACGTGTGATGGTTCTTCACTACCATGTCATGGCCGGTCCTGTTCCTGCTTACATGAGCAACTTGCTCCGTCTCTAATGACCTCGCTGTCAAAGAGAAGTTAAGGCGATAATTTTTTTTTCTGTAATTTGATTATCTGAGAGAGATTTTGAAAAGTGCCCCTTAATGCAGTTAATTGTCAAACCAGTATAATTTTCACAATATAGCACTCAAATTACGACACAAGAGTGCTATAGGCAGGTTCAAAGTGTTTAATTAGAGTCTAAGCGCTGCATAATGCATTTGTGTTACAAGATACGAAAGGAACAAAAACAAATTTTCCTATACAGTTTATGCTTTAAACTATTTATTAAATTAATGTGAACAGATTCGCTTGAACGAACAAAAATATATTTACGACAAGTCTGACCCCTATTTTCAACCAAATTCAGAGTGCCAATACTCGCTCACCTGTGTATAAATCGCATTCATACTGAATCAGTATGTTCTGCACACCATAGAGATTGCATTAAATACAGTTTGACTGTAAAATTAATATCTAGGAGCAAAACCTAGTGTGCTGCAGAATTCAGGAAATTAAGACTTTGAGCGTTATATTTTTAACACTATAATGATTTTACAACTTATAACTGCATTAAGGGGGCACTTTTTGAAAGCTATTTCAGATAACCAAAATTAAAAAATGTGAAATATCACCTTAAGCCTTACCTACCCACCTACCGAGGTTTCTAACCAGGAAATTCTTAGTACGAGGGTGCCTTCAGAAACCTCGACTCTAAAACTCACCACCCCTGCTCTTCTTCACCCCAGATACTACTCGATACCTGTAGAAGTACTTGCTCTCGCAGGAACTTCTAAATAGCATTGCGGACTTGATGGTAAACCAGCCTCTATGCGAGCCGTCATGGGATGATTCTATTAGACGACAGCATTTGGCTTGCTAGCATGAGTCAAACTGGATGGATGTGCAGATGAGCTTATGGTTCACAGAAAATATGGACCACGCACTTTTAACTGGTAGTCAAAAACAGGAGTATGTTAACACTGTCACATGTTAATATTGCTTCATTAATGTCGGCGTTTATGCCTGTTTAATGCGGATAAATGTATTAAAACCCAGGGTTTTATTTATTTTTTTAAGTATTAGGGTAATTTTTTTATGTGTTTGAATTATATGTACACATAGAAATTATTTTCCACGTTAGGAAGTAATTATATAGCAGTGTAGTTTGCAACTCGCGTCCGTAGTATAAACATAGTTATAAAGACCAACGCAATGTACGATCAGAACTGACACATCTGCGAAGGTTTTTAACTGTAATTAAAAATACTATGAAGATTTGTTCGTATTAAATTTTTTCTTATGTTTAAAGTATTTTGAAAATTTTTACCATATTCAGCCTTCAAACGGTATCTAAAAGTTGTAATCGTCAATATAATTTGACTTTTTACTGTTTTAATATCATGAGAATGAAAATCCCATGTCCTAATGGCGACACAAATTGCACACTTCGCATCTATGGTACGCTGACCACAGCAACCGTTTTATTGCGGAGGTGCTGGGGCCTGTCGTTTCCCCTTTATCTTCAGGTCCAGCCTGGGGCGTTATACCTACAGGGCAATGCACGACCGCATGTGCCACACATCGTCCGACGGTTCCTGGATGAGCGCCATGTGTCACAGCTTTCCTGGTCCGCGCGTTCACCTGATCTCTCGCCCCTCCATAATGTGTGGACCGTGGTGGGATTACGACTGGACTTCCTCAGGCCACCCGAGGCCACAGCGTATGAGCTATGGGCATGCATCGAAGCAGCACTGGCGGAGTTACTCCAGACGGACCTCCAAAGTCTCTTATTTTCAATGTCCCGTCGTGTATCAGTGATTGTTGCCATCTTTGCTGGAGCCACAAGTACCGGTTTCACAATGTCCCGTACGTGATACCGCGCTGTAAGAATAATCATGCCACTGGAGTATGCTAGGTATTCTGTACAATAAATCTGTTTCTGATAGCTCACGTTCTTCTTGGTGTTCCTATTTTAATGACGAACAGCGTACATCGTACATATGCAGATACAAATATACAGAATTATTAGAAACACACTGTTCACGCAAAAAAAAATTATTAGAACAGACAAGTGGATACTATTGTATTATTGGCACATGTTTGTCTCTGATTGCGAAAGAGCGCAATCTTCAGACTTCGTGGAGTTCTAACTGCTCAGTGATATGCATCTTACACCGTTGGCCATTAAAATTGCATCAACAAGAAGGACTTGAGATATCACAGCCAGATTTATGGGATAAAATAACCATGATAAACAGGTAGGGCGATGGGAATAGTGTGAAGTGCTGGTCATTCAGGAACCAGAGCAGGTATGACTGTGCATAATGCAGGTCTCAGCCAAGCGTGAGTGCGATTCGTTGGAGAACACGAAGGCTGCCATTCGTCCATCCAGGCCCGATGTTCCACGTGCAGCCTGTTATACTGTGTATATCGCTACTTGGTATTATTAATAATTTGATAAACCAACAGTATACAACTTGAGAAATTTATCGAATAGCTTAAATGACACCAATATTTAATCCACCGTCATATGGACGGCTTCAATCATCAAGCTGTACTAGCTGAAGCGGGGTCTAAGGTAACTCCTTACTACCCAGGCTAATCAGATAGACTCACCATTGTATTAACCACGCTCATAAGCGAGTCGACCAGGCCCTCCCTGCCAGGAAGGCCTAACGGACGTAGATGCCTCTCGTATCTCTCGACGGCGACGTCTCGGCGCCCGAACCTCGTCGTCTGCTGGCGGCGATGGAGGCGTCTCTGTAGCAGCGGTGTCTCGGTAATGGCGGGGGCCTTGCATTGTTAATTCCTTCTTATATAGGTTGGCCGCACTCCGTTTTGCCCCCCTTTCTCGCGCCTTGGATGGCCCGCTCAGCCGCTCCGAATTATGGCAATTTGGCCCGTATCACTTGACCATAACATGCCGCAGGCGTCTGTGGTGAGCATTCAGCGGTAGCTGCAATAACTGTCGCCAGAACAGGATAACCTGTTGCTGCACATGACATTCTGTGCGTATGGACGCAGATTGCTGTGCCACATGCCTGAACTCCTGACCAAATGTGTTTGGTTCGACTGTATGGTCCGTAATCGTCATGCGCGCCATATGCCTGCCCTCACGCTCGTTGGTGCGATGTATTCTCGTGTGTCTCTCAACCCGTCCCTCCTCGATCCACTGACCCCATGCCCACTTCATTGTTGTTGCATTTATTCCAACGCGAGAACCAATTAGGGGGTAGAGTGATCTACAATCCCGATAGGCCACGATTCTCCAGCGGTCAAAGGCTGAAACCTGTTCGTATGGTTGTCGTGTTCTACAAAGAGGCATGCTTACTACGTATGTGCACACGTCGATGGAATCACAATGCCACTTCCTCTCAGCGTCTCCCCGACCTCCACTTCTATACAGTGTATCAGCGTCGTCATTGGCGTACGTGCTGCTCTTGTAATCTGAACAACTAATCACGTCATTTTCCTATTCTGCTGTATGGATTCATCTTATGTGGGTTCCTGCAAGTGTATCTTCTTTGATGCTGCAATTTTAATGCCAATAGTGTATATGGATGAAGTGAAACAGTGGAATTTATATTGACTTACAAATTGGAAGCTATGGTAATTAAATTCTGTGCATCGCACAAAGCTACATCATACATTTGTCCAGCATGATATGAATTTGTTGTGGTGTTAAATTTTGCTTTTAAAAAATTAAATTTTCTCATCACTTAACACGTGAGTGAAGAGATTTGGGCCACTCTTAACAGAAAGATCTTGAGAGTCGATGAAGGTGATTGAGGTGAGTATGGAACGGCGCCGGTATGAAAGGGCGGGGGAAACGGGAGATCCCCGAGAAAACCCGTCGACCGACGGCGTCGTCCGGCACGATCCCCACTTGCGAAAATCCGGTGACCCGGCGGGGATTGAACCCGGTTCGCCTTCGTGGGAGGCAAGCAGGCTAACCACTCAGCCACCGTGGCCCCTTTCACTTAACGCTTTTTAAATATTCCAGTAATAATATTAGCCACACAACCGGTTCACTTTAGTTTCATTTACCGACATTTTCTGGAAATTCTGTCTTGAAGAACCTTCGTTTTGCTCCAAGGCTGAGATGCAGTGGCCGCTATGAATTCTAAGTTTTTACCTTAACACTTTCCACAGGATGCATGTAATAGGAAATATGACAACTTCCTTGGGGAGCCCGAAGTATATTAAATTAGAATCTGTTGGTCGTCGGGACTTCATAAATGACATTCCTGGCAGGCACATAAGTGCATATTTTCGTTCACCCGAACGAAAAAGAGCCGTTTTTTAATCCATTTTAAAAATTATATTTACTCAATATGCTGAGAAAAAACAAGTCCGTCTGGGTTTATTTCAAACTTTTATCACTGTCAGGTTATCCGTCCCCTGTGGACATGGTGTAGAACTCGCACAATATTTAGTATAATACCGTCATTTGATTTACTTACGGTAAAAATAGAATTCATTATAAAATTATTTTAAAATGATTAAAATGTATGTTTCTGTGAACAAGCTGAACTAGTTCAGCAATATTGGCTTGCAAATTTCTAGACCCTATATTAAAGCTGTAGCCATCGCTATGTTTTGCGGAAAATTTAAGACTTGCTGAGAGATGCCTAGCCACAAGCATGAAAATAAGGAGCTTAAATTATAACAGATTACAATTACGCCTAATCACTTAAATGGAAATAATACGAATATTGTCACGATCATGTTTAACATCGGTGAGTTGAAATACAGCAAATTGTTTCAAGGCAAAAAAAAAAAAAAAAAAAAAATGCACTATCATTTCTACGAGTATAAATTCAATATACAGGGAGTAATATTTTTTTCGCCTTTTTGTTTAACACTCTTGTTAATGACGATCTTTGTAAGTAGTTTCAGTTGTGTAACAGCATACTTTCTGGCAAGTTTCATCACAATATTACTAGAAATAAAATTGTAAAATCGTGTAACAGTAAAGCAAATGTGTACTGAGCAGTACTATATGATTATAGAATTTCCCATTACATAAAACGTAAGTTGATATAAAATATTTATATAATTATTTAATGAAACGTAACGACAGGGAAGAAATTATTGTGGCATTCTAGTTTTAACAAAAGGAAACAAAAATAGAAGTCGATACTTTAGGAGACGAAACAATTTAAAGAAACGTCTTAATAACAGCAAATATACGCAATATTTGTTTCCCATAAACAAAATCATGTGAAACTACTATTTGTTTGCTTTTAAAAGGGCTGTTTACATTATACAGGAATTCGCAATATTACTTTGGTTTTTTTTTTTTTTTTTTTTTTTTTTTACCGAAATTTGTAGAGCTAAACTGGTTTCGTTTTTCTGTGGAACTGAATAACCTTGCTTTGTGTTACCATACACGTTAAAACTTCAACGTCCAATTACATAAAAACATTGCAGTATGTTAACTATCACTTTACTAATAATTTTCCTTTGCACTCTCCAAAATTAGTTCTCTTATCTACAGGTATGCTTTCTTTCTTTCCTTTCATCGCATGCGGTAGGAGTGCTTTACAAACGTGGTGTCAATTCGGAAAAAAAAACGCCTTGCACAGAAAAAAATGAGTTTTTCAGTCTGTATGTTTTTTCTTAGCAGTACTTCAAAGTTCACGGGTTTCATAGTGTCTAGGTAATTAATAATTTTATTTTTTAAACCTTACTACAACAGGCAGGACGAGTTAAAATGTGGCCACTGAACGAATCATGTGCTGTTTTAAACGCATTACACGAACATAGATTTTCGAACGTCTGTTCACATCGCGTTCTTTAGATAAATTCCTTCCTCGTGTTCAGCAGGCGGAGTGCAAGGGGGAAAGTAAAAAATGGTTACGTCGTAATGCCTTCTCCTGCGAATCTCCCTGTGGAAGTGGAGCTTTTATACGCACAGCGACGGAGCAACATAACTAGAAGTAATATCATTTCTCATTATTTCGAGACGTTTTATTCGGGTCGCCTCCCCTGAGGAGAAGAAGTCGGCCGGTCGGTTGAAAGGGGTTCGGGCGGGGAAGTGAAAGGAAAGAAGCAAGACGCAAGCCGAGGGCGAAGAAAACAAAGCAGACGGGAGAAGAGAGTGTGCGTATGTGTGTGGGGAGATACACAGGGTAGCATCTGGGAAGGAAAACATAGCAGGGAGAGATCGCTGTAAGTTGAGTTACGGTCCCACAGCTATCAAGGAAAGATAACACCGAGCTTCTTAGTCGGTAGGGGTTTCAGTGTGTGTAGAGAGAGAGCGAGAGAGAGAGAGAGGAGAGAGAAGATGGCGAGAAAGCGCTCCTGAAAGCTCAGGACGCGACGTAGCACAAGTTCAAGCCTCGGCTCGAATGCTGGCGGGGGCCGCCGCGGTGGCTGAGCAGCTAGACTGCTCCTCTCCCACCTTCTGGGTCACCCCTGGGATTTCCGCACGCGGGAATCGTGCCGGGCGATGCCGCTGGTCGGCGGGTTTCTCGTGGATCTGCGGTTTCATCCTTCACTCTCATTCCGTACTCACCTCGTGTCACCCTCGTCGGCTCTCAAGACCCTCGCTGTTAAGAGCCGCCCAATTCTCTTCACTCTAACACTCACTCGAATGCTGTCTCGTGCACTAGCGTGAAGAGCGACATGCTCCGAGACCAGATACCTTGGTACGCCACCTCCCACATTTGGCGACTTCTTTGAAAACTAGTCCAAACGACATTTCCTCCTGCACAGCTGGCCTATCCCGGCAATCTCAATAACATTTACAATTTATTTGTTTTGTTTTCATGCCGTAATTAGTGACGGCTAGACAGACAACTGGTTTCTAAATAAGACTCACTAACAACTACGAAAATGACAACATATACATATAGTCCATTCACAGTAACTTCCTATGATTTTCAAGTTTTAATTTCATATTCATAGCCCACAGGCTGTGTAACCTGATCATGATAAGAAGATAATTAGAATGTGGGACTAATAAACCAATACTACCTGTTTGAGTTTGTTATTAAACGCAACTAATTTTATATAAAACCTGTTAACTTATATTCTAAAGGTGTCCTATAACGCATAACGTGTGTGAAGTTTTAGCTACTTGCCTCGAAATAAAATTTACTAGTGTCAAAACTTACGTCCTCAGTTGGTGTTTATTTTCAGTGTCACGTTGAGCGTCTACAACACATGAAGAATTTTCCACTAAATTTGTTCTATGTCCGCAGGCATTCGTAGGAATTTACTTTCGTGTGTAAGTTATTGACTTCTGCCAGTATTTAATAATATTCATAAAAGGGTTCCGTGATAAACCGAAAACTAACAAACATTTTTGGATTGTACTGTTTCTGTAGAAGTTCCTCGGCATACTTTTTTTCATCTCTTAAAAATTTCAAAAGTGTTAACAATTGTGTATATAAAGAAACATATAATAAGGTAAAGGGTACTCTACAAAACCGTTTCGTTCGACCAAACGCAACGTCTGACCAACAGGCTTACGAAAGAAGAGACTTGAATATTTTGAAGTTAGCTACAGTAAAAATATCGGCTTTCGAGACTTCGATGTTGAGAGCCTTCGAAATCTCTTCACTCACTCACTTCACAATAAAAATACCTAGAGTATTTACGAAAATGTATAAATAGCAAAACAAAATTACACAAATTACACTCTCTTCCGCTTTTATATTATAGGCAGTATAAGTAGTGGAAAAAAAAGGCATGATAAAAATAAGTTGTCAAAAATAATATCTACGTTTAAAACATTTATATTCCACTAGATTATATGATATGTAACCCGTATGTTTCCAAATTCAAAATCACTTCAACAGAAAACATTACAACTGGCCTGACGCGCATATGTCAATAAATTATGCGGACATAGAATCTTCGTTGCCTGTAATTACTTGTTTAGTTCACGATTGATTAGGTGTATGTGGTCTATTTAACACTGTAAACCACGAAAGACTGCAAGTGTATATATAATCAAGTATTGATGCCGTAAAAAAAAACTGGAATTTTCTTGCAAGATTAGCAATATCAAAATGTACTTTTCTCCTCATACTCTAAAAGCCATACTTACATATTATTAATACGCAGTGTGGAGATGTATTGTCGGGATAACTAGCAGTGTCCGTCCCGTAATACGATGAGATGGGAACCTGGATTAGATTCCCCCTAAATATGTATACAAGTACGTTGGTGTCTGGCCGGGGGGGGGGGGGGGGGGAGGGACGCCCAACGACCAGACATTTCAGAATTAAACATTTATGAAGTCTCCATTAGGATAGGATTATCGTCCTGTCCTTGAGTACCCGTCATGCAAAATTCAAGCGTAGAGACGTTGTCGCTCGCAAAATGTGCTCGTGTTACCGGTGATGATAATACCGGCCGGAATAATGCCAACTTCACGTGCCGTCGTGTGGGTTGGTAAGGCCGGATCTGCTGGCGGCCAAACTGCGTAGCTTGCCGTCACCTGCTCGTGTCATGGACAGTGAGACCTGCGAAGTTCGCCTTATTATCTGGTAGCATACTAGAATTTAAAGCCATATGCCCATATGAGCGCAATCCGATTTCATTGACTACAGGCAACTATACGGTCGGAGTCATCTAGCTGTGTGACCGCTTCACCATAGAATGGTCGCCCAACCGTACAGTCTCTGCCCGTTGTTATAAACGTCCTTGAGGCGTGCCACACAGGTTGTCGGCCAATGACAAGCGCGCATTCAACGTATTGGAGTGTTTGGTTTGTAGTGACAATATAGCGCGAATTTTGCAGGTCCCTACTCATACACTGCAATGTTCCCCGGCAAAAGTCGGTCCTGGTCTCACCATAGACTAAATACTAGGCAGGCCGACTGTCCATCTTCTGCACGTGTACCAACATTAACCCACCCCAAACCAGCACAACTGCCAAACTCACATGGTCAACAATGACCAACGTGTTTATATATTAATTTTCAAAAAACGAGCCCTTTTTTGTGAATAAAATACATGAGCTTGAATTTCATCTAACTGAATTACAAAATGGTTAGAGGAAGTGTTCAAACATCTCAAAGCACTTGTTTACATGGACAGTTTTCTAACCTGAAATCTTGTCATTTGTGATACTCGTATTGGCAGAAAAGCAGTCGAATATTGGAACAGGTAGACTAGTCCTGCGCAGCAAGTGTTATCGCACTACCTCGTATTAACTCTACGAGTCCCACTACCACCTCCTCCCAGAACCAATCCTCAATGGGGTATACTGGGAACACTGGTTTAATTCTTAGGCAATTTACCAATGGATACTGCAGATTTTATTACCCTATCGGCTTTCCCTGTAATATATTGCCATAAGTCCACCTGTTCTGTAACTCTTAACTCAAAATCTCTTATCATTCCTGTAGGGAAGTCCGTTTTATCTTATCGCCCTAAGCCATCTCGGAAGGTTTTTATCAAATGCGGGGTTCTCATATCAATCCCCAATAATGTCATGCAATGTCTCCGTATTCTATAATCGGGCTGCTTCTCTGCCATTAGCACTGCCAAAACAACCTGGATAATATTTGAGGTTATAAAACGGTTTACATAAATTGGTGCATTGAAACGTTTGTAACTTCCTCTGAACTAGTTTTAATGGAACTAGAACATACATCTAAATGATAGGGTCTATTGAATTGAGGTCTTACGATACGTAAGCTGCAAACATACTGGCGAGGGAGACAGGAGTGTTCCGACAATATCCACTATCAATCATAAATGTCTGCCACGTTGCCAACATGCGAAAATCCGGACTCGCATTCACCGTGCTAACTACACGATCACCTAACTTCCTTAATCTGTAAGTTATTTTCCGTTTTATATAACTGGGGTAAAATCTGACAGACAATGTGACCAACCTACGCACTATGTAAACAGTAAATGCTCTTTTTCGTAAAGTATTGTATCAGCTGATGAACTGCTGCGAGATCCGCGTTAAGTTGGCTATTTTGATGATGGCTTTGGAATAAAATAGTACTCAGAACTAATACTCGTAATTTTTAATCTTAATTGTACTTACAACATTAAAGGTTTAAATTATGTTTTTAAAGCAATATTAAATTTTCTGGTCTATTAGGGACTGGACTTTAAAAGCATGTTTAGTAATATCACAGAGTATGTCGACACGTATGAACAGTAAACGTTTCCAGCCAATAGCTAGCCATGTTTGTGTTTCCAGTCACCAACCCGGCGAAGGCTGAGACAAATGTAAGAAAATCTACGCGATTTGTGTTGTCTCTGGTCTGCCCCATATTCAACCTTGTAAACCCGGCAACGTATGCAGTCACTTATAGGCACATGAACGTTTTTGTAGAAAGTGAAACAAATTGGACTAAATTGAACATTTTGCTCATAATACACCTTATTGTTTAGCCTTGTACTGCTCGCGGGCGGTGTTGTTGCCCGGCACGACAGTAAAATTAAATTTTGCACGGCACTTGCGAAAGAAGAATTTTGTGCACGCGTCGCCTGGATCAACAAGTGACGTTATGGCGGCGGCAGTTCTCATTCCTGCTGTCGGCGGTACCGAGCGCTGTGATCGCTCTCCCCTGGTGGCGGGGGTGCGTTCGTCATCTGCACAGAAGGTCGGTGCGCCGTTCAAACGGCCGTTAGAGTGACGCAGTGTCGTCCTTGTTTGGACATGTTGAGAAATACGAACTCTTATTCGACGATAATTTTTAATACCCCGCTACAGAATATTACTTTTTGATATCTCCCACTACCAAGTATAACGACTGTAGTTCCAAATATGGTAATACTTAATTCTATTGGTTTCTGTATTTTCAGAGCAAAATAATGAATTCTCATTGGGGTTTGGAATCTGTTCACCCTTCTAAGAGTTATTGGAAAGATAACAGTATAAATGCCTTGTCCTGCTCGTTCGGTGTCAGACGATTCGGCCTCGAGGGAGCATCACTACACCTGAAGTTATGCAATTCATCAGTATACTTTCTAGGCTTTTCAAGCAGTAGGTCATGACGTCACTTTGGCGTAAGGCTAGATGCCCTAACATGGACTTAAAACCTTGAAAATCTATTTTGCTTGCAAATAGTATTTTATGATGACTCTGTAATGCATGGTTGCACCATTAACAGCCATGAACCAAGATCATAGAATCTTGATTCAAAGATGATCTTAAGTTTGATCCGAGTTAAATGTACGAGTGTTGCACCAATGCGAACGGCCGAGTTCTGATCGTAGATCACCTGATATCAGTTCAAAACTAGGATTGAGACGATACACTGTGATTGGCTCTCATTTCGTGACGTCATGATGCAACTGTTTATTTTGTGGTTCCGAGACAGTTAATACTTTTTTGTGGACATATTCTCTCTTAAGACTAGGATGTTTTACTACATAATTCAGTTGAATGCACTGAAAAAACTCTGTTTCAGTTGTTTTGTTTGGTCGGAAACACTTTGCACACATTTTTATCGCAATTTTTAATAACAATATTATTTAAGAAGGTAGTGTGCATGTAACTAGATGGTACGAAGTTTTATTTGTTTTGAGTATAATATAATGGTTGTACGAACTTTATGGAATAATATTCAAGTGTGTTAATGTTGTTCTAAATCCCCAAAAATAAAATTGTTCTTAGCATTATCTGTTGGTGTATTTTCAAACTACATCTGTCCGCTATGGCTACTGTTTCGTGAACAATAAATTAGAAGTGAGATTTAGCTCGTGAGGAAAATTAGAACAGTTTCTGATATTCTGAACTGCTTTTCCAGTTTTCCGTTTTGTTTGAACGAAGGGAAAATCATAAATTTCGTTTTCTCTTTACAAAACATCAATACTATCTTTAATTCAATAAATTCATTGCAACTTGAGCCTCTGTAAAAGTTCTCAATTTACATTCTACAACAGTATAATCAACTGAATCCATATTTAAATATTATCAAGTTTATTTCTAGTATATAAAAATATTTTACAGTGTTTTTTTATCTTCACATGAACTGCATTCAACAAAAAATTTAACTCATCTCTGTTCACTTCATAAATCCTTAATAAAATGTATGTTTAAGTGCTAAGCAGAGCTTAAAGCTGCTGGGTATGATGGAGCGAACTGCCAAACTAGCTTTACATTTGTGTATTTCCTTGCATGGTTGTTAGGCCCATCTTCCACTATGAGTCCAAGGGCGGGCTGTGCGACACACAATACGCGCGCGTGAGATTATGGTTTACTAAGCGAGAAAATGGTCCTGTCGATAATGGACTCTTTCCTTACACTACAATTCAGTTGTAATGGAGACTGCATATCCTGCAAATGTAGAATTCCAATATGTTTCAGTGATCAACTAAACATTTAGTTTTTATGTACAATTTCGCAGAAAAAAAGTTGGCGATTTTAGACAGGAAACACAAGTCTATAGTCCATTCCCTACTGGAAGGAACTTTCTCTGAGCCCTGCTAAATATCGACTTGCAGGTCCGTTTCGTATCCTTCCGCCAAACGTAAACAAATAGCCATATGGCTGCCATGTAGCATCTGTCAAAATCAATGTTTACGTTCCATTGTGTGTACATGTGTTCGTATACTTTCGCTACATCTAAACGTAAACACTGAAATGTGACTTCTACTTTTATACCTGACAAATGTGTTGTTTACTGTTTGAAGCTTTTCAAAGAATTCCGACATATTTCAAAACCATTCCATACGAATATTCGCAGTTTAGGCATCTAAAATTATTTAGGTCAGCTTTATGCCTTTTTATAAATGCCTGAATTGACGATAATTCTTACGGTTATTTTACATTAACATATTGGTTTTCCACGACATAGCACATTACATGTAATGCGCGTTAATATTTTGCAGCGACTGCGTTTAATACTGTTACAACTGCGAGGTAAAGAACTGTAGTATTAATCCTTTTGTTATTTATATGTGTTGGGTTATTTATTTAAAAGGACGGCCTCAGTTTGGAATAAATATTATAACGAAGGAACAACTAGTCAAATGAAAAAGGCACATTAAATTCAAGCACGCAACTCGTGTTGCTAATTTTTTGTCATACAAACTTATAAGATAGCGATGAACATGCACACAATTAAGCCTATGGTAACTTCTATTCTACTCATGTTTCTATGTATTGCTAGTTACTGTTTATTAGGTTTATTGAAATTTATCGGGCTGGGCTTAGTATTTCGTCAGGATTGAAGCAAATCACGTTACACGACTGTGTTTAAAACACCTAGGGCAAAAGTACAACTTTGTGATAAATGAACAGATGTGGATGTAAATAATTAACTTGTCATAAAAACAGTTTACAGTTAAAACTTATAAATTGTGCACATAAAATATTTGAAATCACGCACACACACAAGGCCAGCGTAATAACTACCACCACGCCATTTCACACGCAGGGGTTAACGAAACACACGTCACAGTTTATTTATTACTGCCGTGGAAAAATAGTTTTATCACAACATCGTAACTTGCCTAGGTAGGTTTAAAAAACACAACGTCTACAGCATCTGGTAATTTGAAGTATTTTTCGAAGTAAGTATAATTTACGCTTCGTTTAGCAAAAAGTAACACGCCACGTCATGACTCGCCACATCTGCTCACTTCACAGATGGAAATCGTCCCGCCACCATATCTAAATATATTAAAATAAGTATTCAACAATTAAAATCTCTTTTCAGTTCTAAAATACAAATTAAAAATATTTATTTCGCTGTAGTAAGTATGAAATATGCTACAGTTGAAAACACGTATAATTTTTTGTTTATTAGAGAAGCGAAACTTCCCCAGTGTGTGTGTGTGTGTGCGCGTGTGTGTGTGTGTGTGTGTGTGTGTGCGTGCGCGCGAGAGAGAGAGAGAGAGAGAGAGAGAGAGAGAGAGAGAGAGAGAGAGAGACAAGTCTCGCCCAGCCGACTACAGTTGGCTTCCTCGATCCTCGCTCTATAAAACCAACACCGTGCCACTACGGCCTACGCACAATATACAATATTTTGCGCTATTATTTTAAACTGTAAAAATGAAATATGTTGCCATCGGGGCTACCTAAATATTTTAATATTTCAATAGGTACCTTTTAATTTACAAATACCATACTAAAAAACTATGTTAAAATTATATTTTAACAGTGAACTATTTCTTACCGACCTTTGCCAACACGTCGCTGCTCTCGCTGTTAGTTCATGTTTAAAACAAAATGAATAGTGCAAGTTAAAGAAGATATAAGGTAAAGTTTAATTTATTCAATAATACAGTACTATAAAGTTGACCACAGTGTTCTATATTTGTAGAATACAGGTTATTGAAAAATCAGGTTGGCATGTTATCTAGAGTGATTTTTCAAATGTTGATTTCCATACGTCTCTTCCAGTCGGGAATGGATTGTGTGTTTAAAACCTTTTGCCAGAAGAGCGTCAAAAAATAAAATTGCACGTGATTTGTGGGAAAATAGAAGGCAACAGCAAATTCAGCAAGTCCACTGTTAAAATATTTGTGTTCTGTAACATGTAGCATGGTTTGTATTATTTGTTGGCAAGGTAAATAAGAGATTGTATGAGCGAGTGAATAAATTATTTAGTGAACTACATCTGATAGTATAAGCGAGTGTAGAGCGCATAGCTAGACAGCTCGTACAGCTCGAGTCTTATGCGAGATGGCTGTCCTTATCTCTTAACCACCCACGGGTTGATGATATGCTTAAATCATCTTCACAAAAGGAAAGTTGCAAGCAAGTGTAATCTAGTTTCATTTTATAATATTGAGACAGATTCTTGAATCTTGAGCACTACACTGAATTACAGGCCGCAACAAATAGCAGCAGCCTGCTGCTATTTGCTTTATTCATGTTTGCACTTAGATTTTTATTGTAGTTAAGTCATCGAAATGATAAAGCCCACACAGGGTGCAACAAAAGACGAACCGTGTAAAAAGTATTCAATGTTCAACATCCTTCAACACAGTCGCATTTAAAAACCTAGAACTGGCAAATTATAACTTGCGAGTGAAAAGCTCTTAGTCATATTATGTGCACCTTGCTCTTTTCCTGTGTTAGATCCACGTCTACCTACTCATTTACCCTGGAAACATTACTGTTTAACTTACAAGATTTTTTCTGCTACATCACAGGTAATGTATAAGTACTTTCTGTATGGATGGCGAATAAATATTTTCATAATAAAATTATCGCTATGTTCACTCTTAATTAGAATCAACCCAACAAAAAAATCAACTGAGCGACAAGAAAGAGGTCTAATATATGAATAAAAAAAAAATATTAGCTGAAATATTTAATTGAAAGAATGTTCCATAATACTGTTAGCCTATACAAAAATATATTTATGACTGTGGGTAACTTTTATTTACTCAAGGACAATTATGAAGTACTACACATAAATTAATTTGATCTGAAACGTAATTTTTTATGCACGGTTGTATATACAGAATGATTCGAAATTCGTGTTAAAACGTACTTTGGCTTGTAGTAAATGGCCAGTGGAACAACACAGCTAAAAACATGGTGTCGGAAACGTGTCGTTACGTTGCTACCATGCAGGGCCTGAAAGTAAGTCTACCTTCGCTTCCTCCGCAAAACACTGCTTGAACTCATGGAAGAGGTACTTGTGGGTATCCGCCGCCACATGTGGTTCCAACGTGATGGCGCACCGGCCCATTTCACACTGGCGGTGCGCGAGTTTCTCAGTCACACATTTGGACATCGTTGGATTGGACGGGGCGAGCTGATCTCACCAAGATTAACTTTTGTCTCTGGGACTACATGAAGTGGCTAGTGTGCGAGGCTCCTGTGGATTCGTTTAAGAGCCTCATAGCGCGCATCTATGCCGCTGTCGCTCACGTTCAGGTTCCTCAATACGTCACAACGGCGACTGAAGACAGCATGCTCGGTCGTTCTCTATTGTGCATCCGTGAAGGTGGCCACAATTTGGAACAGTTTCTTGAACTTTGTGACCTACTGCTGTACGGCATTAGTTGCAAGGTCAGGACATACAACGTTCATTACGGGTAGCCTACCAGCATACTTTGACGCCCTGTAGCAACGTAAGGACTTGTTTCCGACCCCATGTTTTTTTTTTTTTAGAAAATTGTTGTTCCACTGGCCATGTACTACCAAACACTAGTGTGTTGTAATACGAATTTTTAATCATACTGCATAGCATAGTAGAAATTGAACATCTGAATAACAAAACTATAAAGAAAAACAATGTAATTTATTATCTCCTGCACATTTACAGTCACGCATATGTCCACCAAATGTTCAATCATTACAAATTATATGTAGGCCTAGGTGTAAAAAACTGAGTTTTAGCTCTGTAACATTGGGGTAATGTTCCAAACAACCATTTTTCTTACCAAAATGTACCCACGGCTGGTACGTAAACAATAATAATGATAGTCGCTAAAACAATTAGTGTCAATGTAGTCTCCAAACATCTGCGGTTTCGTTGCAGATGTTACTGGCTGGTATATTCGCGGATGTTCATAGTTCGCCTAGTAGCAATATCATCCGGGTTCGATTCTCGCAGAGGTCGTCCTGAATTTTTTCGTGTGGAAAACTTGGTAGCCGTTTCCGCTGTCCGGGGGATTTCTAGAATTACTTTTGTTTCTAAACATTATATTTCGTCGCTTGCTCTCCAGGCTGTAGTGACAGGGTAGGTCAGTCCATTTGCTACAATCAGCTCCGGTTAGCGCCAGTCTTTCTTCATCGTAACCGTGGAACTTGTGCTTTTTCTGTAGGACATGTCTAAAGTGGGAATAATAACTGGGTGTTACTCTTTTTTAATCAACTTTGCTTGGACAGTATGGTTCCGTTGCAAGTGTAAGAATCCCTAAGAATGGGCCAAACATGACATTATTAATTAAATATTATTAAAAAAATAGCATTTTTTGCGCAGTTCCGAGTCAGCGTGTTGGTAACAATACTGGCCAAGTTTTATAACTTCTTAATACATGTAGTAGACACTTAAATAATTTCTCACTTTAAATTTTTATGCAGTAAACTTGAAACTATATATATATATATATATATATATATATGAAACCTGAGTTAGCATAAACAGCATATAAACTAGTAATGGCAAAGAGAGCACTTTGTGTCAACTTCTCAAAAGGAAGATTTATTATAAATACTATATTTTATGGTGGCCTTAAGGCTTAATTTTTAATTACGATGAAATATACTACATACATTTTGTGTATTCAGATGAAAATGTGTGTGTAAAAAATTTCCTCTGCACTTTCTGCGAATAGCCTTAAAAGTTATTAAACACAATCAAAGTTGTTGGAAACATGGCCTGTCACTTCTTAATCACTCTCCTGACTGCTCGCGCAAACACTCAAGGTACTGGAGATAGAAGCGACATATCTCCACAAATAGATGTCCAGTTGTCGTAGAGGGAAATGTCCGAATTCTTGTTTTTTTTTTTTTAAAGTGTTTTGCCGAATAGTTATTACTCCATCAATGTTCAGGTTGCAACATCCTATAGATCATGGTGAGATACAAGTCTGATGTATGGGTTTATGATCTATTTATTCTAGATTACTGTACTACACTGTACAAAAAACTTAAAAAACGCTTTATTTCCAGATTTTTTCTTAAAGAAATAAAAAAATTTTTTAAACATATAATATACAACAGCCCATTCTTCAACATTTTTAAACACACTGCCGAAAACTGCATTATTTTAGCTTACTTCATTCCCCCAAAAAACATCCCTAACTGTACATATGTTTTCCGCTCTTCAGCATAGCTTACCAAGCCCCCTTAAATACCAAATATTTGAATGTTAATGTCATTTTAAAACAAAATAGTATTTCAATATAACTTTGAGATGTTAGAATAAACCACTCGTATGTACTTGATCCGAGATCATTCTCCTGAACCGCCGAAAAGCACGGTTCAAGGCGAGGTTCAAGGCGAGGTTCAAATTGATCTTAGTTCGGCGCGCAGATCGTAATTATGAAACAGTCAATTGCGCTGAACCAGTATCAAACCGGTATTTGAACCTAGATCATTGCTGATCCTCACTGGTGCAGCCGGGCATAAGAAGACACTATTTTCTCCCCGAAAGTTATGGCTTTCTAATTGTGAGCAGTTGCTTTGGTAAGTGGACGAAGGGAGAAAAATGTTCAATCTAATTTCGGTAAGTATGTAATTCAAATGCAGGCAAGTCTAACTCAGCCTGTAGTTTCAAGAATTTTAATATTATTTTTAAATGCCATATTTCCTTGTAATAAATGGCAATATGGTGACAATCACTTATGAATTTCTTGTGGGGGGAAAAAAAAAAAAAAAAAAAAAAAAAAGTTTTCGTCAAGCAAGGCCCAGTTAAAATGAGGGTTAGGCGAATTAATATATTATTCAGGTTAAACATTTTGAATTGGCCTGTTGCTGGCCGTATATAGCCAGTGAATTGTTTTTGTTATGAAATTGAGAATATACAAATATATATTTTTTCCATGTTGGAAATATTTTTGATACTTGCCCAAAGGCTTAAAGTACCATTTAGGTTTTTAATAAGTTCATATAGGCTTAGAGTATGTATAACAATTTGTATATCAGTACCTGAATGCCCGTAAGTGAATAGTATTTTTTAAGAATATGTATTATAACAGAGATGCTCCAAGATGAATTTTTAATAGGGATTTTTAGAAAAAAAAAAAAAAACAGTTTTCAAAGGAGATGTATTATCACTAAATATTTTAGTGATATCGTAAATATTCTCAGAATGAGTGTACACAATATTTTATATAATTCCATAGATGTTTTGCATACCAAGGAAAAGAAAATAAATTAATAAAAATAACTCTTTGCACACTTCATGTTTTTTTTTTTAAATCTTAGCTCAGCAAATAATATACCTGACTTGCTTGGAAAAAAACCATCTTTTTAGTGTTGACGTCTGCCATTTGTTTACTGTCTGCTCAGACCACCATATTTTGGGTTTGTTTTTGGATTCGGCCTTGCTTTCTTCTTGGGTCAAGGAAGCAGCAGGGGTCTGAAGGCAATTGTGCATGTGGCCTTTTCTCATCGTGTTTATTATACAAATATATTCTTGGTGTTGTCCGACTATTTAATAGGTAGTTATTTACTTTTTTTCCCCCAGCATAGTTTATTGGTTGTAGGTACCGTTGTAGTGCGTTTTTTTGAGTGAAATGTAATATTAATCTGCGTGTGTGTATCGCCTCGTAAAACTGCCTGTTCCGCCATTTTCATATACCTTGCCGTCCTCAATGAAGTGACACGAGTATAATTTACGCATCTAAGTTTAAGTTTGCTGGTGTCAGGAAACGTGTAATGTTAATTTTAATGAATGATTCTGCAAATAAATTATTTAATGCTTGTGACGAACAAATGCAACTTTAGTGTAAACTTGCAAGGATTGCTATAGAAAAACATGTTTACAAGAGGTTACGAATTTTACAAACGGTAAGTTTGCGTGTTTTGTGAATGGTTTTGTAAACAGTTAATATAATTATTGAAGTGCACGTGGCCTGTAAAAGCTGCACTTTCCACACTTTTGTAGTGAGTGAATAATATTTATTTGTCTATATCTTAAACTCAACTAGTGTAAGGTTAACTTCGGTCAAAGTGTATCCGTACACACACACACACACTATATATATATATATATATATATATATATATATATATATATATATATATATATATATATATATATATAGAGCTGCATTTGTACGAATAAGAACAGCGACGTATGTATCGCGTTTGGTTATTTCGTTAAAGTTAAAGTATTCGAAGTTAAATAATTTAAGTGTTAATTTCCATACGAGAAAAATTTTCCACTGCTCCATCGAGTGCCTCAAACTGCAATTTACGTCTTTTTGCACCAGGCTTCTGACATGATCCCAGAAAAGTGTGTTTGTGGAAGCATGCATTTTTTTGCAGCCCGGAGTTAATAATTCAGCTAGCTATGCTAAAAATCTACTCTACACTGGCACCATCCTGCAATATCTTGGAACGATGGAAGATTTTGAACATAGCCGAATGGTCGGCTGCACATTCCCGGCGCGGCAAAGCGTCGTGAACTCGCGCGGCATGGCTGCTGGCAAAGAGGTAACTAAGCTTTGCTGCGTTTGCCGCAACTGGCCTCAGCGGGGCTGTCACCTGTCACATGGTCTCAATAGCCAATCAGGGCCCCGTGCCGCATACTTCTTGGAAACTAGCTCTGCAGTGTGGCCCGCCCCATTTCTGGGAATTCCTACCCGCAGTGTGACGTCACGAGCCAGTGCGGTGCCGCGCTCAGCTGTTGCTAGGTGGAAATAACTTTCATAGTGGACTGTGATTTGCTGATTCAAATAAATGTGTTGCTGGACGAAAGTGTTGTAAAAAAATAAATAATTTTTCCTTCCCCAGTAGTGTGGGGTTGGGAGTTCGGAACCAATTGATGAGTAAAGGCAGGGGAGTTTCCAGTGGCGAGCCCTTTCCATTTAAAAGGCTCTGCTTTTACTGAGGTAGTTCAGTTTTTGGTAGAATTGATACTGTGATATCTTTAAATTTTTGTCCTAGACAAGTGGTCTATGTGATGCCTACATTTAGAGTCCCTGAGATTTTTCAGCCCTATTTTGTTTCAGCTAGGGATGAGAATTGGGAATTTTGCCTACTATCAAAAACTTGCCTCACACTGGTTGCAAGTGAGTTAGCTCTTGTAAATTTTCGGTTGAAGATTCTGGAAAAAAAGGCAAAATGAAAATCAGGTCCATGCAGCACTATGTAAAATATATAGTTATATGGTAGGGTATCCTTGCAATGAGGATTAGTTCACACTGACAGTGTTTTTTAATCTGAAACCTCGGTATAATAGGTCTAACGGCAAAACAAAAGAACCTACCACTTTAATGTCAGTTCTGAGTTTGGTGACAGAAGTTGAGCGTAACATCTCTGATTGCTCCTTTGATCCTGTGAGGTCGGATAAAAATAAAGTAATAGAGAAGGATCGTGTGAAATTGGGTTTCTCCAAGTTTTGCATTTTTTGTGGTAAAAGCAATCAAGTATTGAAAGACTGCTATCATTGCAAATCTGTGCTTGCTGTCACAGAACAGTCAGGCCGGGGAAAGGTCAAGACTCGTTCTTGGTTTTCCCAAATAGGGAATTCCAGTGTCAGAGTAGAAAAGGAAGATAGCTTTAAGAACTTGGTGTGTTACTTCTGTATACAGATTGGCTATGTGAAGGCCAGATGTCCTGTTCGTGAGAAGGTTGTGGGAGATCATAAAACTAATGTCATGAGTTTTGAGAGGAAATATGGTTTAATATATATTCCTGTTGTATTAACAGACCAGGAAATGGTAGCTGCACAGGTGGATTCTGGTGCATCTTGTTACCTCATCAACCATGATTTTTGCGAGCACCTGTTGAAAAACATCCCAATGGATCTCTTGAGGTTAAGGAAGAGTAATAAAGTGGGGTTTTCTCTGGCAAATGGGGGTATGATTGTTTCCCATGGAATAGCCATAATCAAACTTAAAATATAGAATTTTCCTTGGAAATTTCAGTTGAGGATTCTTCCTGGCTTAAGTCGCGTTATTATGTTGGGAGTTGACTTTCTGGGGAAAACCCAGGCATGTATTGATGTGTCCAGGCACGAATTAATGTTTGCCTTTTGCAAATCCCAACCTGTAGAGTTGATTTAGAGGCATTTTCGTTTTCATAAGATAGCTGTTCAGTATGTATCATCTAAGGATGAGGAATAAGGTTGTCAAGAGAAGCAAATTATGCTGTTGCAAAGGGAATTTCCTGATGTGGTTACCCAGAAATTGGGGCACTACAGCAAGAACCCTATTATATAGAAGGTAAAGGATCTGAACTAGTGTTATCAATTCCATATCATATAGCACCTCTGAAACGAAAAATATTAGGAGTATTGTGCATGTTCTTCAAAAGGAGGACATATTGGAGCCCTTTGAAAGCTGTTACACCAGTCCAGCCTTTTTGCTGCCCAAGAAGTCACCAGGGGAGTACCGTGTCATTTGTGACTACTGCAAGGCGAACAAAAAATTCTATGATGACCCCTATCCCTTGCCTACGATCGAATCTGTTTTTTTCAGCATGTAGGAAAAACAAAGCATTTCTCCATTCTCGACCTTAATTCAGCTTTCCTACAGTGCGATTTGCACCCCAATTCGCGAGGTATATCGGCATTTGTCATCCCCTGGCGGCAATATCAATGGAAGCGATTGCCAATCGGTGCGAACAGCTGTCCACAGACTATGTCACGTGTGTTGTTCTCTGTTTTGAATAAATTCCAATATGATTTCCTTTTCACTTACATCGACGTTGTTTGTGTATATAATAAGAACTTTGAGGCTCACTTGAAGCATTTGTGTCTTTCCTTGGAGGCTTTTAGAGAGACCGGTCTCACAGTAAATCCTGAGAAGTTTATCTGGGCGAAAAGCTATATCAGGTACCTGGGTTTTTTATTTCAGAAGGTAGGCTGCTGATGGACTCCGAAAATATTAGACCAGTGGCGAACTTTCGGGTCCTGAAGAACTTTCGTGGAGTGCACCGTTTCCTAGGTATGGTGGGTTTCTATGCAAAATTCATAACACATTTTGCTGATCTTGCAAAACCCTTAAATGCTGTGAAGAAGACAGTGGTCTCCTTTAGCTTGGTGGGAGGGGGGGGGGAGGTAGACCAGAATAAAGCCTTGCGTGTGTTGAAAGAGAAGATAGCTTCACCTCCTGTTCTGTAGTTGCCACATTTTGAGTAGTCATTTATTCTTCAGGTAGATACCAGTTCTAAGGCATTGGGTGCAGATTTATGTATAAAGCACAATTAAGTGATACAACATATACGACCTGTAGCACGTAATTACAAACTAAACCTTACATCCCTAATAATTACTAATCATTAATAGGATAACATAATCAATAATGCAATAAAAACGACAATAACAAAACATACACCGATTATTACGGCAAACGAGATTATGGTATGCCTTCTTAGGATAATACCTAGACACACGAGTCTGACGAGGTATCATAACGATGTGTCTTCTCTAATGACACAGAGCGAAATGAATTACACGAACATGTTACAACCTGTATATAACTGCAGAACTGATAAGACGAGAACCATAGATAACATTGAAAAAATACAGAAAGTGTAGCGCAAAGATAACAGCACAGCATGCTATCTTATCGCTGCGTCCACTGGACTCTGTACCTGGCACGATAATGCTATCTCTAAAGACTCAATAGACAAGCAATTGATTTTAAACACGACAGCAGGCAGTAATTCTAGTGCTTATACTGGTGATATGCATATTCGTGGTCATGTGGAACTGTATTTTAATCCACAATAAATCTCTTTTGCCATAATCGGTGTATGTTTTGTTATTATTTTTATTGCATTATTGATTATTCTTTGCCTATTAATGATGAATAATTATTAGGGATGTAAGGATTCGTTTGTAATTACATGTTACAGGTCGTATATGTTATAACACTTAATTATGCCTTATACAGGAACCTGCAAATACAGATATACCTGCCAATACAGACATACCTGCCAATCGCCCTGCACCAAACGATACATACAGAATGATACACACTTACGTGATTGACAGTTGACAGTTACATAAGTTTTCTTGAAGGGAACTCATTAGGAAGAATACAGCCTTGTGCTGTATTGAATTTGTAGTTTGAGATTTGATTTAATATCCAATATACAGGATGTTTTATACTGTGTTTGGGTGTTATTTGTTGCATCTGTGACATTATTATTTGTTATGCAAATTTGCACATGTTTGTCATTATTGTGCTGCTGAAGTGATTGTGATTACATAACACTTTGTTAGACCAGATTCGGTTCATCAGCTAGGGCATTATTGAATTTTCAATTTTCAAGGTTAGACAAATTCGGGCGACAGTGTATAGGCACTATAATTACTGCATGTTGTCGCATTAAAATCAAGTACCTGTATATTGTGTATTTAGATATAGCTGAACAAAAATTCTCGGCATACGAGAAAGAAGTCGTTGCTGCAATTTTCGGAATGGAAAAGTTCAAGGATTATTTGGAAAGCTCAGAGTTTGAATTGTATGCTGATAATCAGGATCTGAGCTGGTTCTTAAGTACCAACAAGCCTGCAGGGAGGTTAGCGAGATGGTTAGTTAGATTGACTTGTTTTAATTGTAAGATCAAGCATGTCCGAGACATTGACAATGGTGTCACTGATGCATGCCTTGTCAAGGATGTTCGACTCAGATGAGTTTCAGGTCGACCTCCCCGATGTGGTGTCGGTGGTTCAGGTCCAATATTCTGAGTTGCAAAAGGTGTCCTTTGCAACTCCGAAGGTTGAGATGCTCCAGAATTCCTCAGGCATACCTGACACTGCAACATCACCAGGGAATGGACCCTGAGTGTGTAAAGATCAAAGATGATATTGATACAGAGAGTGGTGGACAGTTAGAGGTCAGGAAGGGATTGATTGGTTATGTCGATCCTGAAACTTACATTTAATTCCTTTGTACATCAGATGTGGCGAGGCCCAATATACCAGTAGTATCATAATACATACTTTGGTGGACATCTTGGGCAAGACAAGACCGTATCAAGTATTAGGAAAATGTTTTACTGGCATGGACTAGTAAAGGATGCGGAAAGTTCGTTTAGGAATGTGAGGAGTACCAGGGAGCCAAGCCTTGAAACACCAAAATTGTGAGTCCTTGCCATGCTAGTGTGGCAATGTTCCCATGGGAACAGGTGTATCTGGATATTTTTTGCCCACTACCTCATATTGCAGCTGGATTTACATCCATTCTAAATGCCGTTGATAGTTTTATTAAGATTGTGTTCTATTTTCCTTTTAGGAATATGAACTCTAGTGAGATTAGTAAAGTCCTTGGTCAATGCCTAGTTCCTGTTTTCGGTTCACCTGTACAAATAGTCACTAACAATGCCATGTATTTTGTATCCATGGTAATGAAGAACCTGGCATTTTCATGGGGGATAAAGTCGATCCAGACAAATTCATACTATCCTAAGGCCAACTTAGTCGAGAGGTATAACAGAAATTTGAAAGTAGCTTTAAGAGCATTTCAAACTGGATCTCGCCAAGACTGGGATTGTGTGTTGTACCAACTGTCATTGGCTTTCAACAATGTAGTTAACAGTGCTACTAAGAAGGTGCCTGCGGAGCTCTTCTTCGGAAAAAGTTTGTTTCATCCTTTAATAAATACATGGGGTCTCTGAGTTTGGTTGGGAGGGTGTGAATCGTAAGGACCTCGAAGAGGTCTGGAGTGAGGCTACCCAAAGTTCGAAGAGGTATCACTCCAGATTAGCTTCCAGGAAACCCTATAATAGTGGCTAAGTAACCATCAAGATTGGCGAAAAGAGTATGTAGCGACTCACTTTCTCAGCAACAAAGAAACAATGTTTAGCACTAAGTTAGCGCCTAAATATGCTGGTCTTTTTGTGGTCAAGTGATTTTTGACTCCAGTAACTGTGTTCGAGAATACTGATCGTCCTGGTGTTTTTAATAAGGCACATCTTTCTCAGATTAAACTTAGGGTATCATCTTGTCATCGTGTTTATCTTGTTCATCATGTTGAGTATATGTTGTGCTATCTTCAATATGTATTTTAGCTTAGGCTTAGCTCTAGTCAGGGTGGAACTGTTGTTCCAAGGAGTCACTTCCTCTCATTCATCCCCATTTCATCTTTTATGGTTAATGTAATAATCTTCATTTAGGTTAAGATGTGTTTTAAGTAGAATCTTCTGGTTTAAATTATTTCGATAAAGGTATATAGTAAAGGTCTCATGTAATTTGTAAAGAGGAAGCTATCTTCAAACTATAGTTATAAATTAGGGTCCCGATATTTGTCTGCTTGTCCTGAGAGCCATTGTTCTCTGTTGTCTTGATTTGAAATGAGTATGTCATGTTTATTTCGGCGCTGACGATGGAGATGATGCTGCTGTGAGATCATCTCCTCCTTCCTGGATTCTATGTGATGGACCGGCATTCCGGAGACTTCTTCGAAGCTGGCAACTTCAGCGGAGCTTCTGCTCGCTTCTCTCACTCTTCAGTGAACTTCTCGGGAGAACCCCCCACGTAAGGGCAGTGGGGAATTGAGACGCCAAGCGCCTCAAACTGCAATTTACGTCTTTTTGCGCCCGTCTTCTGACAAGATCCTGGTCAAGTATAAATCAGTGCGTACTTGTGGAAACGCGTATTTTTTGCAGCCCGGAGTTAAGGATTCAGCTAGCTATGCTAAAAATCTACACTACCTTGGCACCAACATGCAATATCTTGAAACGATGGAAGACTGAACGTAGCCGAGTGGTCAGCTGTGTATTCCCGGCACGGCAGAGCGTCGTGAACATGTGCGGCATGTCCGCTGGCAAAACAGTAACTACGTGCCGCAGCATTTGCCGCAACTCGCCTCAGCGGGGCTGTCACTGGTCACATGGCCATGATAGGCAATTAGCGCACCCTGCGTTGCCTACGTCCTGGAAATTAACTCTTCAGTGTGACCTGCCCGATTTATGAGAATCCCTTCCCGCAGTGTGACATCACGAGCCAGTGTGGTGCCACGCTCAGCTGTTGCTAGGTGGAAATAACTTCTAGGGTGGACTGTGATTGGCTGATTCAAATTAATGTGTTACTGGACGGAAGTGTTGTAATAAAAAAATAATAATTTTCCCCATCCCCAGAAGTGTGAGGTTGGGAGTTCGGACTCCTCTCCAGGGATATAGTTTGTCTAGGGTATATTATCCTTCGAGTTTCCTGACTCGAGAGAGAAGGTGACGCCAAGGATCAGCAGAACTCTCTCTGCCCGAGTTAAGTATTTCGAAATATATATATATATATATATATAAACAAGTCATAATGGTAGGCCTATCTGGCAGGTATCGAAAATTTCAAAGACCTTTTAGGGTAAATTTTGAAAGTAGTCCATGATAGAAAATTGTTAAGAGTTGAATATGGTTTTCTCTGGTGACTTTTATAAATTTTTAGCAAATTTTAAAAGTAAAGTTATAAATGGCTTCGGTCTTGTTAAGTGACCATGGGAGTTATTTTTAAAGATCGTTTCAGTAAAAATAATACTCAGAAGGTATTAGTAATGTATAAAGTCGAAGTAACTTGTAAATTTACAAAGATGGCCCTTGTAGGTTTTGAATGGCGAGACATGTTGTAAAGTAATACAATATTTAGCAATTTTTTTAAGGAAAAACATTTCTCTAAATGGCCCCTGTAACTTTGAATGGTCAGTCATTTTGTTATTAACGTATAAACACACTTAGTAAATTTCCTAGGCCAAATAATTTTTATTAATTGCCATTTGTTGTTTTGAATGCCCATAACTGTTGTAAGTAATGTATCCATTTTTCTATGAAATTTTGGCTTTGGTATTTGAGAATATTCTTTTTCAATATTTTTCTATTTGTCAAGAATTTAATCAGTTGGCCTTCGTTTTTTAATATGGCCTTAAAATACAAAATTATAAATAGTTGGCCTTAATTTCATTTGTATGTGGCGAAGGTAAAGTTTTTAAGAGTGGTATATTGGAAACCACTGGTTTTATTAGATTTGGTGGTTATAAACATAAAAATGCATATTTTAAACTACTGTATTTCACAAGATATACAAAACTAACATAATATTTGCTATTTCACCAAAGAAAACAATACAGATCAAATAAAGAAAAAACGAAGTGCAAAATAATTTTTTAATAAATTGGGGAGTTGGTGGAGTATCAACTTTAAATGTGATGTTCAGCCCTCAGTTACTTGCAAAAGAAGTTACTTTGGAATATTTTGGAAGTTAAATGATTGTTATGATTTGGGCTATGGTTTTAATGTCCCTTTTATGCGTCCTTGAGGAGAAGAATGTATCAGGACAAAAGGCCTGTTTCGAACACAACTTTATCTCCTGCATCATGGGGCCGCTGTAGCCGAGCGGTTAGCCCACCCGCCTCCCACCAATGCGAACCGGGTTCAATTCCCGGCCGGGTAAACGGATTTTCGCATGTAGGAATCGTGCCGGACGATGCCACTGGTCGGCGGTTTTTTTCGGGGATCTCCCGTTTCACCGCCCTTTCATTCCGATGCTGCTCCATACTCACCCCAATCGGCTCAAGAACTCGCTTCACAATTTCAATTATTACCGTAACAACATGGTAGGCGTTAGATTCGCAATAGTAATGGTATTCTTAAAAAATAATATGGTAGGCCTACTTGTTCGGACAATATTTATTTGATGAGAGAAAACCGTAAAACACATCAATAATATATGGATACATTTATTTATAATTGTTACCGAATATTGCATTTTCCATTTCCTGCAAATATTTGCTCATAAGTAAACTATTTCGATCATTTAGTGTAAGCAATGTCACTAAAGCAATGTTACCAGGCAAAATAATTGATTTTATTATAATGTAGGCTATTAAATAATTCCTCTAGTTGGTATTATGGGAAAAGCCATTAAAAATTTACTGTTATGATATATGGTGTCTATCGCCTTAGTCCACAAAATTTCCCGTATATTGGTACACCATCCCCACCTCCCAACCCCCCCCCCCCCATGGCTCATTTATCCAGCTGCGTTCATGCGTTACTGTAATAACAATGTCGGCAACAGAAAAATCAGTATTTGTAAGAGTAGCAGAAAGTTCACGATTTACATTGGCTAAAGTGAAAACTCAAATAATCAAGAAATATTATTATACGGTTTTAAATTATATCTGCAATTTACAGATGTATGTGTTATACTCAGTCAACATTTCACTTGAACATACATAACAAGAAAATATTTGCAACCAAAGTAAAAATTGAATGTGATTTGAATTTCTGACTTAATCGGCTTTAAAACATATGATATCAACAGACAGTGGATGAAAATATGCTGTACACATCTCGGGCAAACGCTACTGCCACCTGTAGGCGTCAGTTGCAACTATCTGTGGCCAGTGAATCAGTGTAGACATATCTATTATACGGTTATGGTAAATTATAATCCATTCAAGGTTACTTCACACTTTTCTGAAGCCCTGCTAATGATCTACTTCCAGGATATTCCTCCGCCTCGTGCAAACTAAGCTTAACTAGGTCTAGAAAATTACACCAAAGGGCATCTCACAAAATTCGTACGCACCTAGTTGTAATAATATTTTGCATGAGAACTACTTCTTACTAGGCGCTACCAACACACATGTTTTCTCTCTGTTTTAACTCATATTTACTATAAATGTTATATTATAATTTATAAATGAAATATAGATAAAACTTAAAATTAACGAAAAATAAGAACTTTTATGTTAACAGGGGTATAAAACGGCAGTGATACAGGATGTGTTTAGGAAACAACCGAACACCTCATACGTGGGGTGAATTTTATAGAGATTTTATTCTATAAGTGTGAAGAAACCGCGAACAGACTATATTGATTATTAATATTCAGTTAATTTTTCTAAAGAAATATGAGATACGGGATATACGACGTCCTTTCCTGTGTCCATACGGGATAATTCCTTCAACCCTAGGATACGGGAAAATCCGAAACAATCCGGAACAGTTTGCCAGCCTAGCTGGTGAAAGGGAGCGGTTGGTGGACGGCGTGGTTTTCCTTGGTTCAGAGATCCTATTTGACCAATTTGCTGTAGCTTGTAGTAGTTGTCGCTTAAGGTGACACGACAGCTTAAAGGTTGATAGGTGAGAATGTGAAATAGAAGAAGTAATAAAGACACTACTTCCTTTTAATGATAAATAAAACAATAAAAAAATTTCAATAAAATAGGAATAGGTAGGGGAAGGACAGATGAGGGTATTGCTCTCTTTCCCTCACTAACTTACCCCTGGAGATGGCCGGAGATCGATGCCTTCGCGCCCTGCGTCCATCTAGTGTCGCCGACGCCTCAGGAAGACGCCGTTCCCAGGTTCGGATCCCTCGACCACACTTCTCGCCCCCCCCCCCTCCCTCCTGATAATGCGCTGCAACTCCTCCCCTATTCGCCGATAGCTTGGAGTGGGCGGAGTTAAAGTTGCCGGCCTATGCCCCTTACTTCTGTGTGAGCCAGTCCTAATTGCAATGATCCAACATTCAAATTTGCGTCGAACGATTCCACTTCCGCAGTGCAGCTCGTGCTGGTCCAGTCCCCGAGTTGGCTGCCGGTAACAGCATTTCGTCTGGTCGCACCGCGTGGCGCTAGTGTCGCAATCATAAACAAGCTGCCCTCGGGCAGAGAAAGGATATCCCATACCGAATATTTACTGTAGTGGAGGCTGGCCGGACGTACGCGAGTAAGGCGCTGTCATGTTGGTCTCGTTGCAAGTAATTGTGCGTGTGTTATAATTAAAAAATAAACTTTTCAGGACAGAAATGGAAGCTAGTATCTTTTTGCCCAGAAATACATTTGGTTTCTGTAGTACACAAATGTGGTCATTGCAAAGTGTTAAACTCGGCAAAAATTTATATATTATATATTTATATATTTAAACTAAAAAGACAATGCTTAATCATTTTCAGAGGGAACCGAACACGCGTAAAACTTATTTATGTTATATTACATGGCCGTCGCAATTATTCCGTATGGCCGCATACGACGCAGAGGCGTTGCATATTGTTTATTGTCTGTTTGCGGTACAAATGAGCCCTTTTGAAAGCCCTGCTTAAGATCTACTTTATGCACGTTATGATTTCTTCCGCCTTATGTATAATTATCATTGCCGTGGGCCTCATCACTATATTCATGCGTCGGTTGAGTATAACTGTAAAACTATTAGCAAAGTAAATATTATACAGATCTGCTCATTTTCACACTTCGAAGCATAAAAAAAATTAACGGAAAGCGAAAGAAATTATTTAAATTATCGCAAATGGTTATCTAACACTTTTTATTCGACGTTAATATATGGAATTATTTTCCATCCACCGTTACCAAATTTACTGGGAAAATGTCACCCGGTGAATCCATTAAAATATATGCTTTCAGGGGGCAGTGAATTTTTCTAAGGGTCATTTCAAAAGTGCTCACTTTATCGTGAACAGCCTTAATAAAAGTGCTCTCCTAAAAATTCCAGGCTTTTATTTCGATGACTCACTGATTAAGTAAGACGGTTCGTGGTAATGTCAATATTACATATATAGCGGAATGATAAAATTTGAGAAGAAAAGGAGATCGTAAGAAAGGGCTTTCAAAAGTGCCCAATTTTACCGCGAGCAACCTCTCTTCAACACAACGCAGTTGTTTTGTGTTTCGTACGAGAGCTGTCCTTGACTATATTACTGAGACTTCATGGCAGAATTAACTGTTTTCATTTGTGAAATGCTAGTTACTGAACACTCGCTTGATAAGCTGGCGAAACTGGCGAAGCGTTACAATGAGTACTGGCAGTCGGTGACTGCCAACACGTCTAGCGAAAATGGCGTGGTTTGGATTCTAGGTTAGAAAACTGATTTGTAAACAAATTATTTGAGATGAATGTATACTTCCTCTAACCAATTCGTAATGCAGTTTGATTAAATTAAAACTGGTAAAAGTATTTTATTAATATAATAGGGCTTGTTATTTAAGAATTAATATATAAACCACCACGTTCACGACTGTTGACCATGTAACTTTGACATTTGTGTAGGATTGGGGTAGGTCAATGTTGTGTACATGCGCAGAAGACGAATAAGCGGTCTACCTCATATTTAGTCTATGACTGGGACAGCAGGATGATGTGTATAGTTGATTCACGATAACTTCGGACTTTTCTGAAGCCCTGCCAAATTTCTACTTTTGGTTACTGATTATGTCTACGTGTAGCGGAAGGATACCTAAACACTGCCATGTGACCTCTACTTTTATAACTGTCAAATGCGTTGGTTGCTGTTTACAGCTGTTCAAAGAATTATGTCATATTACAGAAAACATTTCCTACGAATGTTCACAATGTAGGCCTATAACAATATTTAAGTCAGCTTATAACTATTTGTTACACACGATATAGCACGTTACACATAATACACATAAATATCTTGCCAGGACGGTGTTTGTAACAACTGTGGCGTAAACAGTAGTATTTAACCTGTTGTTATTGACGTGTGTTTGGAATAAAAATTAAAACGAAGGGACAACCAGTCCAACGAAACGACGCAGTAAATTCAAGCACGCAACTCTTCTCTCTTATTTATTGTACATCGACAAACGTAAAAGATAGTGGTGAACACGCAAACACATAGGCCTACCGTAACATTTATTCCGCTAATATTTACATGCATTGGTACTTACTGGTTTGTAGGTTTATTTTAATATTTATTTAATTTTATCTGGGTGGGCTTGGTATTTCATTGGGATTGTTGGAGCCATTCAAATCACAGAAACGTAAGCTCGTTACACAACTGTTTTTCAAACACCTAGCGCAAATGTACAACGTTGTGATAAACAGAAGTGAATGTAAATAATTAATTTCGTCATAACATCAGTTTATGGTTAAAACGTATACATTTTGCACATATTTGAAATCAACACGCACACCTGGCCTGCGTAACGATTACAACGCAGCCATCGCGCCCTTTCATACGTAACGATCACAACACATTTCACTCTGCTGTGGAAACACACATTTCTCACAACATTGTAACTTCCGTAGGATGTTTCAAAAACACGAGTACGAACTTGACACTTTATCGAGAAACACGCCGTGTCATTGTATGTCGCCCGCCGCCGCCATATTGGGAACGCTTTCCACGCCACGTCTGCCAACCTGCTGGATTTGTAAGTGTCGCGCAACGAGCTGTGTCACGCCATCGCATCTAAAATATGTCGTCGCATCTAAATAATATATAATAGGAACTTAAACAATAAAATCTCATTTCAGTTGTAAATTACCATCTCAGGCATCATTACTGTAGTTAGTATGATATGTGCTGAAATTAGAAATAATAAAATGTATACCTTTCCTACACGGGTGGTACAATCTTCCCGAGAGAGAGAGAGAGAGAGGGAGAAGAGAGACAGAACGAGAGACACGCTCTGCTTCGCTTATTGAACCTTTATTCCGGACGAAAAAATAAACACCAGCCTACACATGGGAATTTGCGCGGACATTTTTTACTGCAGCAATGAAATGAGTTTCCGTCAGTGCTATCTAACAATACAAATATATCAATTGACAAAGTTTAGCTTACAAATAGTATTCATAAAACAAGGTTTAAAAAATTGTAACTGAACTATTTCTTACTGGCCATTGACAACACGTTGCTGCTCTCGCTGTTATTAATTCGTATTTAATACCAAATAAATATTACAAGTTATATAAGATACTAAGGTAAAATTTCATTTATTCAATAATAGAGTACTCTAAAGTTAATCTCAGTGTTAAATATTTGTGGAATACAAGTTATTGGAAAAACAGGTTGACATAATACGCGTAGAGTGATTTTTCAAAGGTTCGATTCCAAAAGGCCGAAGAAAGCGTGAATGGACTATAAATAATATGCACTAAGAATTAGATAGACTGATATCGTCGTATGCGCATTTACCAGTGCTTATGTAGGAACTGCCAGCAGAACTGCCAAAATCATGGGATGAACCGCTAATGTAATAGTTTGATTATGTTTTGTTTTCCAACAAGCCCATGCTTTAAAAGAAAAAAAAACAATCCAGACTTGAAAGTACCCTTGTTGCATTAAACTTGGTTACAGAAGTGTATCGAAAATTTGAATTACGTACCTACGTGAACGACTTTATAAACCACAATACCAAGAAACGTAGCATAATAATACACACACACACACACACATATATATATATATATATTTGACTGGTTACATTCTCAGTTTCAGATTTTCCAAAAAATAATAAATTCGTAAAATTCTGATAGTTATTTTTATTCAAAGGGAGTAATGGTAAACGAGTGACGTGCTGAAGCAGTGGTGATGAACAAACTAATGCAAATTAAGAATAGAACAAATCGAGAAAAAATTATTATTACATTGAGGTGCCGAATCCACGGCGTGAAATTACGCTTTCAGTTAGAAAAGTTCGCACTCTTGCCGCATTAAATGACAACCTTGCAGCCCACTTAAAAAAAAAAAAAACGTTTGCGAAAAAAATTAGTGATGTAGTACAAAACTCTAATGTAAAGGCTTGGCTACAATCGCGTTGACGCTACAATAACGCGTTACAATTACCCATGATTCCATGGAGAATAATGGCAATGTACAGTCGACGTAAAACGTTGCTGCGACACTAAACGTCAAACGCTACGCTTCAAAAGTTGGTAAACATTACATTATTTGCGTTTAACGTTTAGCGCCAGCCAATAATAATCCAAGACGTCATAAACAAGTGAAAACGAATGGTACAGACGATTGTCAACACATGGCACCGCTATCGATGCAAGTTTTAATTCTGTTAATGTTATACAAAATCACTATACAAATAATGCAAAATGCAATAAAAATAACTGAATGTAACACAAACAAAAAATATTTGTATATATACCACCTACAATATTTTTTATTTCATTCCTGTTAACGTCGATGCAGACATGTCAGTCTTATTACGGTGACGTTTAGCGTTTAACGTTTTTGGTCAAGTTAATTGTAGACGAGCCCTAAGCACGCCGCAGCTTAAACTTGAATTTTACATCAGTCGGGAATGCGTAAAAAAAAAAAGGATTTTCTCTTCATTCTTCGTCAGCATATGGCGAGCGAAACACAAAGTTTCAGTTCTGCAGCGTGAGTAGGGGTAGTGAAATTTGGCGAAAATATTTCAAGACATGTTACATTTTAAAACACTGTAGGGTTGATTGGCCGAATTACTTTTTGACACGTATTAACTGTCTGCACACGAATCACGCAAGGGTCGTGCCGAAGTTGCCGAATTCTGAGAGTCCCCGGTCAAATGTGAAAACGCCTTCTCAAGCAGGCAACAATCACTAGCAGTAGGCAAACTGGTGTTTGATGCTTATTGTATTGAAGTGTACAGTGCACTCATAATTTTTCGCGAAAACCACTAGCTCTGAGCATGAGTTCGGCGCTTGCAAGCTTCGAACAGGATCTCCGCTCCAACATAAATAAAACCTACTGTAATTAAGGTACTTCACTGTTATAATCCGGAACAAACCAAACCGAAAGTAGTCGCTGATTCACGTGCGTACACCACGGCTGAGAGGTCGTCACGCTGCGAAGATATCGATAGCAACATCGAGTAAAAAGCAAAGATTACAGCAAATATACAGAGTGGGGTTGAATCCCACTGACAATCTTCGTGAGGTGTTTCCTTATGCAAAATCAAGTCGCAAATATTAAGGGCGCAATAAGTCTCCAAAAATGGACATTTTGGAAAGTATTTTTGCGAAATATCGGAAACCAGGTGAGATGAAAATACAATTCAGGGAACATTGTTTTTTTGTTACCGGAATATTCAACCTCAGAGCAAAGTAACTTCAATAACACTCCCCGTTACGAAAATAACACGGGTGGCCACCCTCTTATTGTCGGCAAATTCGTCGCTGTCAAGAAATACGAACGTTTAATGCGGGTTTATTGAGAAGTATGACCTACGAAACAAAAATGGTCCCCTTGTTACAACTCGCTAGGACCCACCGTTTTCGTTTAAAACGCACACAAAATTTCTGCTAGTTTCCGCTGCCGCGATACAGTGCCTCGTACGTAGGTAAACTGTCATACATGCATGTATTATACGCATTGATTACAGCAGATGTTACCTTGTCCGCCACCATCGGTTGTTCTGTGGTCATACACGAATGTAATGCTGCCTGCGTATTAGGCGCTGTATCGCTGCAGCGAAATCTAGCGGAAAATTCGCGTGCGTTTTAAAATAAAACTGTGGGTCCTAGCCAGTTGCAACAAGGGGAACATTTTTGTTTCGTAGGTCATACTGCTCAATAAACCGGCATCAAACGTTCATAATTCCCAACGGTAACGAATTTTCCGGCTATAAGAGGGTGGCCGCCCCTGTTATTTTCGTAACGGGGAGTTTAATTATTGTGACTTTGCTCTGAGGTTGAAGATTCCGATAACATAAAACAATGTTCCACGAATTGTACTTTCATCTCACCTGGTTTCGAATATTTCGCAAAAACACATTCCAAAATGTCAATTTTCGGGGACTTATTACGCCCTTAATATTTAGTTTAGGTACAAAGTTCCCTATGTATTTGCCACTTGATTTTGCATAAGGAATGACCTCGCTAAGTTTATTGATTGAATTCAGCCCCATCCTATATAGTTAGTTAAGGTCGCGCACTGTTTACGAGCGACCGCTAACGACATTTATAGCCTTACACCGAAGAAGACTGACGTGGAGGTTTTGAGTGCTCTGTTCATGGTCATCAAATTTCATATAATAGCAGTTTCGCCGTCTCTGTTGACCTCACACCTAAATTGGCTTCTGCACAACTCGCATGCTGTCTCTACCGCATACGCAATGGTAGACCTAAATCATTAGAAGTTACCGCTATGCGAGTGAACGAGTAGGAGGTCATTGATCAGTCATATTTTTATGGCGAGGTACGATTTTCTCTGTTTCAAGTTTAGATTGAAGGAAACGTCACGCAGATAATATCAACGGTTTTGTCTCGTGCAAAATATTATTAAGAAGTTTGTGGACAGTGATAACGAATTAGAAGAATATGTTGTTTTACTTTCATGCGAATTATGTTAATATAACGGTCTATTTCAATGTGTGACAAGCGTCATAATGGAGCAAAAGTACCAGTCAACGTTTCCACTGTATATGTTGCGATACGTTGAACACCAAAAAATGCTTGTTATATAATACATTTTATGGTAAACATCGATACAGTAATGTTGGCAGCGAATTACTAAAAACTATTCTATCTTATAAAAACGGATGAATGTTCAAAATAAGTTGCAACTTTAATAACTCATTTATTGTAGAATATAGATAGGGCAACGATTGCCGGAATTTTAATACATATATGTTTTTTGACAGTTTCGTCGTGTCATATGGATAGAGATGCGAATACCGTGGCAATATTAATTACGAATGAGGCGCAAGGATACACAAGTAGCGGAAATGTCTCTTGGAAGTGCCCATTCGTCCGTTTGCCAAGACTTTTGAAGCATACCTCTACGTTCTCTTAAACAAAATGTGTACTTCAATGCTTAATATGTGTTCTCAGTCTGTGAAATGGAATTCACTGACAGATCTGTCAACAAAGCCGGACAACCGGAGATTAACGAGAAATACTGTAATTGGGAACCAGTGTCTCGGAGTAGTCAGATTCAGTGTAGATCGACGTTAAATAAGCGGACTACAATAACTGTAGTAATATGTAGGCGTAGAGGAACTACGGGGCAACATTGAATTTTCTTTTTTGCCTTCATAACCATTAAAATAACATGGTTTCGTCTGAAGCTACGTCATCGTTTACGTAAAGAAAATTTGCTTTTCAGTTAGTAGGTACGACGAAGTTTGAACACAACCAGGATACGTGCAAGGTAAGCTAAATATATTTATTTATCAATATAATAGTAAGCCTTGTTTAAATAACGAAACGTAAAAAGTACCCAAGTCACAGTTTGAACACGTGATTCTGTCAGTTCTGTAAGGAAATTATGAGAAATTATTGGAAACATTATCAGAAGAATAAATCAGTTTATCTTATCTTTAGCCTATGTAGTGGGCTGTCAGTAGTCCCAGTTGAGTACTCGCTGGTTTGCAGTCAAAGTTGAATAAATTGAAGACATATTATTTCCGCTATCTCACATCTAGAGTGTGGGTAATAATTAGCGACATCACTTGTGAGAATATTGATTGCCGATCGTTAGAGACACTGTTGATGGCATCCCCAGTGTCTCAGTAGGACGAAATTAGATTAAGAGTTCAGGGAAAAAGCAATGAAACGGAATGCAATAGGAAAGTAGACATCACCCATAAACCTCAAATAAAGTTTTCATTGGTCGTTGCAGAGATCTGGAACCCCACGCAAAAATGTTGGACTTACTAATTATTGACAAATTTTAGAAGCATGCAGTCAAAGGTCATTAACACCACATATTATTTCAATCGTCTTAAACGCTTTAAACAATGTTATAAGGTTCTAGTTGATTGCTATTAACCACTTATTAAATAAAGAAAAAAACATTTATCATTGATGCACAGCAGTGCTAGTTTGTGTTGACACATAAAATTCCAATTATATTATACAATCATTCAAACGTCGGAAAAAAACAGTATACCGGTTTTCAACGTATACATGGTGCGTATACATGAACTGTATACATGAGCGGTTTTCAACGTATACATGAACTGTAACGACAAACATCGTGAGGTGATTCCCCATAAAAGAAATTGGTAGAACATGTATACACAACACATAGCCCAAGTTTATACCGAAGGGGTGAAAACCGCTCTTGTAAGTGTGGTTGACGAAAAATCTTTTTTGTTAGTAAAACAGCCAGAATGAACGATAAACGTGCGAGTTTCTGGATAATGCGTTATTAAACGATGAAGTACAAAGCACAATAATATGGGCTTCAATGTCAACCCCCATTCATGAAAAGTGAGGGGTTGGCAGCACATTTGTGCAAATACAAATGTAACTGTTTCATTTCGTTTGTTGTTTCCTGTGGATGTGATCTACCGTACATTGTGAACAAAACTTCCGTCTTGTGTTTTAAAGCTAAATGACGCCGTTTTCGACAAACTAATTTACACCGATGAAGGTCACATGGGGTGGAGATGGAGCAATGTTGAAATCACATGGTGGTGAAACGGGCGAGCGCCGAAATAAACCCTGGCTAATGGTAACGTCTGCCATGTTCCCCAGACACCAATATTCGTGTCGAACCTGCCGGAAATCGAGTCACATTCACCGTTTTGGGAGGCGAGCAGTCTGGCCAATGCGTCATCACGGATCCTATTTGTGTATCAGCGATAGTTTGTTGTGGTAGGTGTGAATAACACGTGACACACGACGTGTTCTGACATTACGTGGTGTCAAACAGCAACATCATGCATCGACAGCAAACGTGTTGCTATGTGCCAGAGGTTGAAATTAATTGTTGGAAAATTATGAATTATTTCCTCGAAAACCGCCGCATTTATATTGATAACACAAGACGGGAATTTTTTTCCCACCATGAGCGGTAGATCACAAATCCACAGGAAACAACAAACCAAGTGTAACGGTTGCATTTTTATTTGCACAAATGTGCTGGCAATCCCTTAATTCTCATGGACGGCGTTGATATTTCAGCCGATATTTTTGTGCTTTATGCTTCGTCGTTTAGTAATGCATTATCCAGAAACTCGTATTTATCGTTCATTCTAGCTGTGTTACTAGTAGAAATAAATAAAAAAATCTGCTTCAAATACACTTTCAAGGGCGGTTTTCACCCCTTCGGAATAGACATAGGTTTTATGTTGTGTAAATATTTTCGACGTATTTTTTTGATGAGGAATCACCTCACGAAGTTTGTCGGTACATCTTATTAATACTTTTATTGACCTACGCTTTAGAAACTGGTAAAGTCGAAATTGTTCCAAGTAAGTGCAATGCGACGAAAAACCTATTGCAAACTTCTTCACTAGCAATTTTCTCAGTAACTGGCCATCATAGTTTAACGTTGAATTTCGGTATCATTTCATTGAATGATGTCACTCTGAAAGTATATTTTTGAGGATATGAACACCTTCAGCTCTGTTATGCTTCAATTTGTATTATTTCTTCATGTGCTCTTATCAACCAAAAATTTAATGTATGGTTTATAAACGAGCAAGGAATAGAGCATCTTAATTTCATATCTATCCTGTATATGATATATATAAACACACATTTCCGTATAAGGTTTGACGCGAATAACTTAAAGCTAAATATGGCAAAAAATGCAGTTTCTTATCAAAGAAACGAAAATCGAGAACAGTAACGAGGGCAGTAAATACAAACAGATGCGAATAACTATACACAACACAAAGGAAACAATATAGACGAAGGAATTAAAACAAAAAAAAAAAAAAAAAGATTCGTCACAGAAAAGCAACTGTCGTCCGGAGACTAATGTTTGCCCATTCACGAGCCCATAGTTACTGTGCATATGTGTGCGCGGCCATCATTACTGTGCGTGTGCATTTCCACCCGTCAATTTGCAACACGTAGTCAATTCATTGTTTTTTTCTAACTTATCTGCTGAAATTTCTACCTTCAGAATATTCCTCCGCTTCATGCAAATAAAGCTTTACCAAGTCTAACGCCAAAGGGACGACGCACCGCACATGTGTACACCTAGTTATGGGTTGTTCACTGTAAAATCAGCACTTTTGAAAGCCTTGCTTAAGATCTACTTATATGTACGCTGTGTATTCCTCCGCCGTATGTATAATTAGCATTGACATGGACCTCATCACTTTATTCATGCGTTGGTCAAGTTAAACTGTGAAATTAATAGAAAAGTAAATATTTTACAAATATGCTCATTTTTACACTTCGTTGCATTGAAAAAAAAGCAGAAAGCGAAATAAATCATTTAAGTTATCACAAATGGGTACCTGACACTTTTTATTCGATGTTAAGATATGGAACTACTTTCCCTCCATCATTACCAACTTTACTGGGTGCATGTCACTCAGTGCGCCCGTTAAAATATATGAAAGTAGGAGCAGTGATTTTTTTCTAAGGTTAGTTTCAAAAGTGCTAGTTTTATTGTGAACAGCTTATAAATTTTATTTTTTGGAACTTATTGTTAGACATTACCAACATACATGTTATGAATTCGTCTTGCAGCTATATTCATAAACTAAGGCGTTTAGGGTCGTAGCTTATAGATGAATGATAGATGGTAGAGTTTACTCTTAATGAGGGTTTTAATCATGTTGTGTGACACAGACGATACAAAACTGCAATATTAACTGTAACGGGGAGATACTTTAAATGATATTAAGTTATTATTACATTAAAAATATTACGAGTACTTCACGCCTTAATTCTGTAAATCTATGTTTGACAGCCCCAAGCTGAAACATGATGCCGGAGGCTAATTTAGTTGTACGGATGACGTCGGGCAGACACATCCATGGCTGCGATCTTCCTTGTGGTCTGGCCTGTTGGGGGGGGGGGGGGGGAATGCGGCGGCGCGCCTCGCGTCGGCCTATGTCGATGCGTTGTTTAACGTGTTGACATAGCTGGCCTCTTTCCCTGGTTGTTGGAGGGGTTGGCACTTGTCGCGCTGCTTTGACGCGATCCCTGGCGTCCTGAGTCCCTGAATGTATGAGGCCGGGTTCAGAGCGATATGTTACGCTGAAGTCCATTCATAACAATATTTACTCCCTGTTTTTATTAGCATTAATTATAAATAAGATATAAACCAAACGTGTTACATATGGTGTGGTTTTTCAAAGGTCTTATTAAAAAAGTGTGAAGTTATCGTGAATAAGACTATAGTATCCCAACCTAAGACGGTCCCCTAGATTACCCTAGGATAGTGGATTAATACTAATAACCTTTATCTAAACTAGCCTGTATTGCTATATGGATAAATGTTCTAGCATTATAAACTAACTACAGACTCCCATGTCCAGAGATATTAGCAAAAATTTGTAATTACTGACCTCGTTCGTTTGATTACTCGGTGATTACTCGTTACGTTATTCTTCTCGCCTTTAATGTGTAATTACTGACGTTATTCAACCAGTGGGTCATTTTCGTTGACTGCGTTTGACAATGCCATATTTTGGATTTTATGCTAGAACGACATTCTGTGATAGTAAATAACATTTTTAATTTAATTTTTTTCCTTACATTGCATTTTAATTTGCATTGCATGCAATTTTAAATATCGCCAGATTTAAATGACTTCATGCAAATTTTTTTTAGTCTCTTTGCTTTTAACTCACGCGAAACTATAACATGTTCACGATAAACTGAATACTTCTAAAAACCCAACTTAAGATCTAATTGTATGTTCATTGTGTATTCTGCCATACGTAAAAATAACATTATAATGAGCCTAATCACTTTATTCATGCGTCGGTAACGGGTAAAAGGGAAATAATAAAGAAAGTAAATGGCTTAAAAATTTATTCATTTTTATGCTTGCATGCAATAAAAATACATAAAACAAAATAAATCATTTTAGTATTTACAAATGTTTATCAAGCACTTTTGATTCAACGTTAAGTAACTTAAATACTTTCCTTGCATCGTTGCCAACTTTACTGGGCGTATAACACTCAGTGTTTCCGTTAAAATATATGCAGGTAGGGGTAGTAACATTTTTCAAAGGTCGATTTTAAAAGTGCTCACTTTACCGTGAATAACATTTAGTAAGAAGTTATCACACATCTAGCACAATAAAACACGGGTTTAATGCTAACCTATATAACATTAAGAATATTTATTTACGTACACCAACTAGATTGCGAATTCTAATTTGTCCTAGCTGCCTTATACACAGTATATATATATATTATGTATATATATATAAATTAATTCCAACCATTCGTGCAGGAAATTTAAAACACCGTGGAAACATTTTCCTTCCTCAGTGGGCTTTTTGTATCACCGTGAATGCGCTGCGACCTGTGTTTAGCCGGTAACAGCCACTAGGAGGCACTTGAAATGTTTCGAGCGCCGGAGAAAGAGCAGGCAATTAAAAATGAAACAAAGGCTGCTGCTGGGGGGCTCATAATGCTCTTACCTTAAAAAAGCTGCAGAAAGCTCCTTACTCTTAATAGGCAGCAGTTCCAACCATCGCGTATCCTCTGCTCCCATTCCAATCACCGTGCTTTCCTTGGAAACTAGCGCTCTTTCACGTGGTAATTATTCAACTACTTAACTCTTTAAAAATTTAACCTGGAAAAAACATATTAAAATATGTTTTTTTTGTGTTCCCAAACACGCAACTCTTGCAGAACAAACAAATTTACATGCTATTTACATTACGTTCTTCATATTTCAATAACAAATTAATAAATTGTGAAGCGGTACCAATTTCTATGAAAGGAGGTATGAAATAAATTTATATTTTTTTTTCTGGTAGGTATTCATGGTTTAGTTAATTTTAAGTTGTTCTCTTATATTATTTTATTTTCTGTTGTATCCACAAAATTAAATATTACATGCAAATGAAAATGGTGACACCATTAGCACTATTAGTTTTAAAATACAAATTTGAAATTCTAATTATTATTACGAACATTTTTATGCTGATAATAAATCAGTTTGGAAACTCTTTCATATGAGATTGGGAAATATTATTGTTAATTTTTATACTAATAACAATTTGAATGCTTTTACAGGCTATTAAAATTAATTCTCTCAGCAAACGTTTAGAAAAATCGTTTAAATTATTTTAAAGAATGTTGCCTTTAACGATGTGCTAAATTACAGGTATAAACGCTCCTGGATGATTCAATATGCAGCATGATTTAGAACGCAATGTACGATTTATAGCCTTAAGTGTGAGTTATTTTTAAAGCGATTTCATTAAAAATTATTCTTAACTACTTCAAATTAAATTACACATTTCCGAGAAGTGTTCTCTAATTGAAACAAAAATCCGTGAAGCTTTTGTGGGCAATATCATCCCCTTTAATTAAGTCAATAGGAGTTACCGAGTTATAGCTCTGCGAAATTGTACACTGTGGGCTGAAATACAGATTTATAGCATTTATTAGACGTTATTAAATCAACAAAAATGTTGGTCTTGGTGTAACCCACTCAGGCGAAAGGTTCTCGAGAAACTGTCTAGGCTGCGCAGGATAAAATTAGAAATTTTTAAACAAACCTTTGAAATTACTACTTGAAAATGCATATAGTCTATTCGTGGATTCTTCACACATTATGAACCAAAGATTTGAAAAATGGCACCGTTTATAACGTGTTCGATTGTTTCTTAGTTACGTTACGTATCAAACGTGTTTGTTTTATACTTGTGTTAACATTAACATACCTTATTTTTGGTTAAATATGAATTTTATAAAATTTTTTATATAACTTATAATATTTAATTTACACGTAATGTGAATCAAAACAGTGTGAAAATAGGTGTATTGTAAAATAGCAGTAAAATAGCTCTTATGAAAAATGTTATTACACCGAGAGCGACGGATGCGGTGCGCTGTTCCTTTGGTGATATTTTCTAGCCACGGACACGCTTTGATTGCAAAAGGTGGAGGGATATCCTGGAAGCAGAATTTTAACAAGGCTTCGGAAAAGTTGGAAGTAACCGTGAATGGACTATACACTGCACTGTACACTGGCACGCAGACTGATATAAGCTTTTCACGGTAAAGAGAGCACTTTTGAAAGCCCTCTCATTTGGAACAATTGTCAATTAACATATATTACTTTAGCCTTAGACATTAAATCCCGATTGTGGTGGAACATACACGCTGTTTTTATTAGTTACATGGCAATATTTATTCTATAGGCTGTTCACGGTAAACTGAGCACTTCTGAAATCCTTGCTGAAGATATACTTCTATGAACATTGTGCATTCTTCCGCCAGTTGTAAAATCAATATTGTCATGGGCCTGGTCACTTTAATCATGCGTAGGTCAAGTGAAACTGTGAAAATTACAATTAAATTAAATATATTACTTATCTGCTAATTCTTACACTTTAGTGCATAAAAAAAGAAACCAAGAGAAATAATATCAGTTTTCACAAATGTTTCACCCAACACTTATAAGTCAACGTTAAAACATGGATCTATGTGACCCCCATCGTTAGCAATTTTACCAGGCGCATGTCACTTAGCGCGCACATTAAAACATATGCAGGTCTGGCCAGTGACATTTCTCAAAGGTTGATTTCAAAAGTGCTCACTTTATCGTGAACAGCCTTTAAAGAAGTGGCTAAAGAGTAATAAATGGCTGAAAGGAGAAAGTTGTTAGGGCCTCATAAGTGCTCACTTTACCGTGAACAACCTATAGTTACGTTGGAAGCGAAGCAATAAAAATAGTTCTTGACGTTGTATTGCTAGTGTAACGTTTGAAATTATGGCTATTAAAGTTAGTACTTCTTGTTATACAAAACAGAGCACGAATGTTTATTTAAGTAATAAATTTACATCTCTTACTATTCCACAGATTTATTTCTATGGTGCATTGCAATGTTAATTTTACATATGTCAGTAAGATATAAAATTAAAGTAAGTTAGATCCTAAGCAGGGGTTTATAACGAGCTCACTTTACCGTGAACAGCCTATACAAACTTTGAAAGGAGTTTATTGCTTGCCTAGTAGCTACGGGCACACGGGGTCAGCGTTATATTTCCGTACGTAACAAGTTTTTAAAACTATGATTTTATAAATTCAACAGATGCCTATTATATTTAGGAATATGATTACATTAACACAGAATTACTAATCATCCTTTAAAAGAAACAATATCTGCCAGTCTTGACTTTTATACATGTTTTCTTCCTCAATATTCATTACAGACCAAAGTCGCATTTTCCATCAAGTGTAACGAACTGGTTGTTCGGATGTATATATCCTGGGCGTTAGAGTATATGTTATGAAATAAAGACTAAATTTATAAAGTGCTCACTTTATTGTGAACAGCCTTTACATGTTCTAACCATGTACACGGATCCACGACTTAGGACGGGGTACACATCAAACATTTGCAACCCTGGAGAAAATTATATTTTTTCTAATTTTCTTCATATAAACTATTTTTTTTACACCAGAGCCACAAGCATATGATACACAGGTCATTTCTGATGTAGATGGACAACCAGGTGATTTGCGCTTACACTGCCCGTTTTCCAGAATTCTGCAGTTGTAGACTACGTGTCAAGTTGCTGTGTTGCAGCGTTTGCCTAACTTGCGCCTGAGATTTTCACCGTTATAGGCTATGTGGTAATGGCCACCAACACAAAAAGTTCCTCTCAGAACAGCCCGTTTTCACAGGAGTTATAAAATTTTGTCAGATTTACCATGTTTCTCTGTAAATATTACGTAAACCGTAAAGTCCTACTGTGTAAGTAAACATTTTAATTACATACTGTAAGCCTAACGTATGATAGACAAGTATTGGAAGCAATAAATATCTTACATACAATATCACATTCATCTTCACAGACAAATGGTTTGGCTGCTATAAAAAAGTTTGATTTGTTGAGAAATATGTAAAATATGGGGAACGGGGAGGCGCCTTAATTACTTTGGGATATATACAACGTTGCATCCTATAAATTTTCATCCCAGCAACAAAACAACCACGTAACGTTCTATGCTACACAGGCAGAAAGCCGGTCAAGTAGTTTGCTAAGGTACGCAGAGGTTAATAGTCATTGTTTTGTTGTTATTGCAAAAAAAAAACACGGCAAAAGTAATTCAATTCGTTACTGGGTGCACGACAAAAGACCATTCAAACTTTTTCATGTAAAAACACTGCATTAAATTATATATAAAAAAATGTAGCCTGTTTGGCATTGTAAATGCAACATAATATAAAATAGTCTTTCACACCAAACTCTTTTCCCCTAAATAAAAATTGCTTATTTAATTTAAATTAAGCTAGCAATAGCTTCGTTAAAATATATTAACTTTTAAATGCATATTTTTTTATAAAACCTTTTATTCAGGAAGATTCAAAAGATAATCGCCTAATCGTGGCTGGTTCAGTCAGTTTTAGTTTATAGAAACACGCCTCTGCTTTTCATTATAAAATGCAAGCTTGGCTCAGTGAATGTGACCTAGTTTCTTAGCATACTAAACAAACAGTAGGCCTATATTGTTTTACCCCTAAAGGCATATCCTAAACTTTCTATGTCTGAAATATCAGTTCGTCACCCCCCCAAATACTAATTAATTTGTGATTGTACCGAACATTGTATGTGATGACATTTTCCACAAAAAAAAAAAAATTAACACTTTAAATTTTTGAATAATTTGATGTCAAATACAAAATTCATCTTTTTTTTTGCAGCCGTAATCCTATATGATATGTAGACGATCTCTGTCTGTCCGTTTTTAAGTGCCTTGAAACTCAACAGAAGTTCTTCAAATTTTGCAGAGCGAATCCTCAGGGCCAAATGCAGGCCAAGTACGAATTTCAGCAAGATCAGCCTACGCAATAATTTCCCTTTGCAAAATTTTGTATTAATGCATAGAGAATATTGCACAGAGATATGAAGTAATGGAATATCATTTTTGTTTACTTTAAATGTCTCGCTTAAATGTTGAGTTAAGTGGGGCTACAGTGGCTCAGTGGATAGAACTATATCAAGTAGCGCCGCAGTGGATAAGTAGATATAAAGTATAAGAGGGTATTATGGCCTACTTAAGGTGTGGAAATGTTGACAGACGCTATTGATTAGAGGAAGTAACAAACACCCGGGCAATATTGTAATACAGTTTGACTATCGGAAAATAAATTTTATCAACGATCTTTTCTGCATTAAGCATTTATAAAAAAGAATTTTCCAAAAGTTTACCTCCGGGCCATATTCCCAACACACATATAATATGGCCCACCTTTGTGATTTTGTAGAAAGTGAAAGTTATCTCATTGAAAGTAGCACGAAGCATAGTACAGGGGAACTTACTCAGGTATTAACGTAACTAAGTATAAATCACAAATTTTGTATTGTTAAAAAGGCTACTCAATGAAAAAAAAAGTGCACAATTTCAAACTGCAAAAGAGAAACACCAATTTAAAACTAAGTCATTATTTCACCACAAGAATTCAAACTATCTTTATGAAAATTAAATCATAAATGACATGTAGGGCACACAAACAGTTATTTATCCTCCTTACACAAGCCTACACTCTTCATGGGTGTGTTCGCCACAGACTGCACAACCTTGTTAAAGGTGGTTTTCTTCTTTCTCAATGGCGTTGGAAACAGTTAAGCAAATGAGCTATGAGTAGATGATTTTGCTGACGAATCTGGAGTTTGTGACATTTCATGCTCTCCATCGTCGGAAGATTCTGAAGTATCTGTTGAAGGAGATATAACATCAGAGTCAGTTGATATCACTGGAGTGCGAGGATGTTTACGGGATGTGGATGCCACTGTAACTGGCGTATGTCGGGAGAGCGGTAGTTGAGGCTAGCCTGAGGTGCCTGGTGTTGGGTTAGCGAAGGTTGACTCGGGAGGCATTTGTTCAGCTATGTCTTGTTCATCGGTGGCTGGTTCGGGTGGAGGCAACTCCGTTTCTGCGCTTGGAGCAAAGGCCTCGTCACGGATTATCAGAGGGTTGAAGGGATATATGTCTGTGGCTTTGAAACCACTTCTCATGTTTCCCTGAGACATGGACTTTGCCCAAGTGGGTGTGAACACATTCCCGAAATTCAGCTTTGAAATATCGTTTTTCGTCTTTGTAGACATCGAAATACAGTAGTGTATCCTGGTCCCAGTAAATTTCAAAGCTTCGGAAGTAGCCTTTATCTAATGGTTGCAATTCGTGCGTTGTGTTCGAAGGCAAACAATACAAAAGAATATCTTTCTCCTCAGCAACCTAACAAATTTTATAGTCCAAGGGAGACTTGGCACCATCAGATATTAACAGACATTTTCCACTAGGCTCGAATCAGTTGAAATGTTTCGGAAACCCGACAAATATGTCAGCCGTCATGCTACCTTGAGGAGTCATCCGAATAACTGCTCCAGTGGGCATATTTCTTCCCCAAGCGGGGTTTCTTCTGACTCCTTTGAATAGGAGTATCGGGGGAGTGACAGACCCTGTGGCAGTACCACATGCTACAACAGAGATGTTCACACCATTTTATTTAGTGACAACATGGACACGCTTGACCCTCTTTTTAACAAGCACAGTAGGTTCTTTATGAAGTTGTAATCTGTATCCTTTTTCATCCACATTATTAATATTCTCAGGAAAATCCATTAAATTACTGTCAAGAAGTGTTTTCTTCAGTTTATCAAAATGATCTGTTACAATGAACCTATTCAATTTCGCAGCATGTGTAGGGCTCAGTCTCTGCACCTTCCTTCTCGCAACGTTAGGGTTCCATTTAATAAACCCTCCAACCACCAGCGATCAGCTTTCCCTTTAACGAACTTGTTGGGAATACCATTACAACTGCAGTATCGGCAAAATTCAGCTGGAGCACCTTAGAAGTTAAAGGGTACTCGACATCGCATAAACGAAATATACGCGAGCATAGTTCTTGTTCTGCTGAAAGGGTTGGCTTACAACCCAACTTTGCTTTCATATTACGTTCATCATGAAGATACCGGCGAAGGGTTCGCCTGGGTACACCATACCTGCGACATGCTTCACGAATGGGAAGTCCTTTTTCTTTCACCGTAAGGATGGCCCTGGACAGGGCGTCTTGGGTCCATAATCCTAGCTTCTTTGCTCCATCTTTTATTTTGGCTATGATGAATACTGAAAAGAAAGAGAAAATAACAATATAGTAGCGGTTATTCCAGTATGTGTAACTAAGGCAGCCCATGAGTATGTAATATGGCCTATGTGTACACTGTAAAATTTTTTGTAGATTTTACGAGAAAATCTTTGAAAACCCATTTACCAAAATAATCCTTTGTAAAACTACAAAATGTAAGTAACTTAATTTTACAAAAGATTCGTTTGGCAACTGGGTTTCCAAGGATTCCTTTTGTAAACGTACAAACTTTTTATACAGTATAGGTAATATTGCCCACGTGGGCCATATTAACCACACTGGTGATTTCGACAAACATCCTTCACAGTAATTTACATGTAACATATACACAAATAACTAACTATACATCCATTCGATTCCGCATTAAACAGTAAAGCATTACCGAAAATAATTCAAGCTTATATGTTGGTTAGATGCATTATTATAATGTAACTTACCGAGCGAAATATAAGCAGCTTTATTTATGCGACGGAGAACTGACGAACAATGGCGGCTCAACACGACGAGGTGCAACTGCTGGTGCCATCTACTGCCTCGACGCTCACTTCTGTACCTCCCGTACAACATGTGACTGCCATCTCGCACCTGCTACGCATACTACGCTCACAATAACAAGTGGGCCATATTGCCAGCCGGGCCATAATACCCTCAGTCACCTTATATCAAATGAGGCCTTAGTAACTCATTGGATAGAGAGATTCCAAGTGGGGCCGCAGTGGCTCAGTGGATAGAATTATGTTAAGTGGGGCCGCAGTGGCTCAGTGGATAGAATTATGTTAAGTGGGGCCGCAGTGGCAAAGTGGATAGAGAAATATTAAACGGGACCGCAGTAGCTTCAATATTGAGTCAATTTAACATCATTTCATTATTACCTACATATCTATGCAATATTTTCTTCAGTCTTTGTATGATAACTAAATTATTTAACATAGTAACTGTTCTAGCCCCGTGACAATGCACAAAATAAAAGCCACGGGCTGGGTCCCCTTGTAAGAAATACTCCGATATACTGATGAAAAAAAATACCAAAAGATTTCTCTATATTTAAATTTTCTTCATGTATATAGCTTGATATTGGGCGATTACATATGTCTCATACGGTAGCCTATGGGATTAGATTACTTTGAAAATGATTCCATATGTGCAACTTAGTATTTGTTATTACGTCTGTAACAAAACAGAATAATTTTGTATTTGACATCAAATTATTAATAAAATATACACTATAAAATTTTTTTCTTCGACGAAAATATCACATACTATGCGTAGGAGTTGAACAACGTTTGGTACAAATATAAAGTTATTAATCTTTGGGGTCCAACAGCACCCTTAAGGTGTACTGCAAAAATAGTAGGGACTTACATTACTAAAGTATTAACCAAAATATATCATAGTAGCAGCTGTAGTTTGTGTCATTTTCCACGACCCTTCTGCATTTCCGACATCTTCAAATGATTGATAATAGTGAGATGATATTTATAAATCCAGGGACCATTATGAAAATATTACATAGTGACATTGAATAATACAGAAGAATGTTGTTGAAAAACCATTTGTAAAGTTTGATTGTTTCGTAATTACTGTTCATGAACGCAACAGCAATACGCTGGTAAGATGATCGCTGGGACGGGGTTATAAGTTATGTGTAACCAAAATAAAATCATGAGTGCGGCTAAATGTGCTGAGGTACGCGTTATATACGGAACGGAAGCACTTGCCAGCTTTTATATGTACGTTACTGTTAGTATAGTTTGTAAGTCGTCCCCTCATTCCACTGTGAAAATATTTTGTAAACTTCACTTACAAATTATTTGTACATTCACAAATAATCGTAAAAATCCATCATTTGTAGAAATGTTTTTTTTTTGTAATGATTTAAAATCCGTATTTTTAAATACATATAAATGTTTGCAATGATCACGAATCACTTTATCTTTGCGAAGTCATAGTTATAGACTGTTACATTCTGTCTTATGTATGCCACTTAAAAACAAGTGAATGTGTTTACGAATGCTGTTCTATTTAATATATATATATATATATATATATATATATATATATATATATATATATATATATATATATATATATATAAACTTTGAATTTGGGGGAGTGAGAGATCCCTCCTTTCAATGTATTTTCAAGTGTAAGAAACTTCATTGCCGTTTACTCAATTTTCCCAGGAAAGATACGCTCTTACGATAACGCTTCTATGTTTATTTACCCTCCTCTTACTGTCGAGACTGACAGTACAGGGTGTATGACAATTTGTATGTTTACAATAATTCTAATTGTCATACGCACAGAAATATTCATAAAACAACATAGATTTTTGTTGTTAAAAGTCCCACTATGCAATTGTTTAACCCGCCTGAAGGAGTAATATTAATATGAAGTGCAGTAATTATTGAAATCATTTACCTCAATCCTTCCCAAAAGATCATCTATTACTCTTGGCCAAGTTAACACAATTCAGTCAAACCAACAAAAAATATCAACAATATGCTGCAAGACGAAGTGATCCTGTTGTGAAATAAATTTATTTCCTCTTCTGAACAACACAAGTTGAAATTCAATACGTTAATTTTAATATTATAGGTGAATGTTCACAGAGTTATACATTATTTTTGCCACTGGATTACAAAATGATATGAAGGCACAAATAATTTTTAGTGTTCTCATTAATATACCAGCATAAAAACTGGAGTGTTTATTAATATGATAAAATTAAAAATAATATAAATAAAATCTTGACAAACATGTATGTCTTACTCGGGACTCGGACCACGAACCTGATGGTCCACAGATATATTTTAAGCCACGGGAGCCACGAGGTTCTCCATTCGCACCCCGTCTTACAGGGGCGGTATCAAATAAAATCATGCCACCGTACTAGGAAATGATGGACCAGAAAAAGAAAATGAAACCTGTGTGAGAGCAATACGAAGGCGCTGCGGGCTGAATATTTCCAGCTCTGCTCCCGCCGTGCCACTTCCCCCGGGAGTGTACGCAAGCCTGCAATAACACAATTCCTAAAATAAATACCGCAAGCGCAGCCCGGCTTCAAATACAGCTTCGATTTCAGTTGCGCGTGTTTGCCTCTCTCTCGATTTCCACCTGCGTCGGGTTGCTCAGCGAGCAAAGAGACACGTGGCTCTCTGCGAAAGGGCAGGAAACGGAGAGAGAGATAGATGGAGAGAAAGTGTTATTCCTGCGTACATTTTCTACGAAGTTGTGATCACGAGTAACTTATATTCCCCCCCCCCCCCCCCACGGTACCCGCAACAAACACACGCCTGTCGTCGGTTTAGAAAAAATAACGAGTTCGCGGGACTAAAATTATGTTGTGCGTAGTTTGGAATCGCGGACTCGTCTTCAGGTTGCAAGTCCTGGCTCGTCTCCCTCTGACGGGAATGCAAGAAGGAAAGAAAGGAGAGGAAGGAAAGAAAGGAAAGAAAGGAAAGAAAGGAGAGAAAGGAGAGAAAGGAGAGAAAGGAGAGAAAGGAGAGAAAGGAGAGAAAGGAGAGAAAGGAGAGAAAGGAGAGAAAGGAGAGAAAGACAAAAATGGAAAATGGAGGGAGGGTGATTTCTTTTCAGCTCGCGCGCGATGTAATATTCTTGGGAGTGCAGAATTCCAAAGGTGTGTGCGTGACGGTCGGTTCTTGCTGGGTGAGTGAATGAGTGATTTAAGAGTGAAGAGATTTTGTCGACTCTTAATATCGAGGTCTTGAGAGCCGATGAGGGTGAAGTGAGGTGAGCGCAGAGCAGCGCGGGAATGCAAGGACGGAGGATACGGGAGATCACTGAGAAAACCCGCCGACCAGCGGCATCGCCAGGCACGATTCCCACGTGCGAAAATCCGGGGGCGACCCCTCTGGGAATCCAACCCGGTTCGCCTAGGTGGGATGCGAGTGGTCTAACCACTACGACACCGCGGCCCCAGGGTCTCGCTGGGATTCACGAGGCACGGTGACAAGTTGTAAGAATTTTCTGGATCCTCGTGTTGAATCTGATTCCAATAAGCATCACAAACAAACTAGTTTGTTACGTATCTGGCAGTGTTGAATGGGACCACTCATAAAATGTTACTTTGAAATATGAATATGCTCAATCAAGGTGCCTGCTTTCCTTGTGCGATTTTAAATGTCAGATGCTTACAAGCAAGAGGGACTCACATCCCGTATTACCTTTAAACGCAAGGCACTGGATTTAAATTATTTGCCACGCTACGGACAAATATAGGACGTCACTCGGTAGCAGTAAATTTTTATTTGTGGGAAGTCTGTAGCTAAGCTCTACAGTTTTTTTTTTTTTTTTTTTTTTACGAAACTAACAAGATGGAAATGGGAACAGGAGATATTCTATGACGAATGTATTAAAACAATTTTGGCAAAACGACGCGAAATGACTTGAGAATTTTCCCCGAGACATCTAAGAGGTGAACATTCTCCAAGAAAATAAACCGTGGATGGAATGTTGTGGAATATTTTTTGTTAGAAACTTGTATTTCAAGCACTCTGCATTTAGTACACCTGCCAGGTAGGACTATTCCTTGGTAAAGATTTCAGTGCTAAACTGTAGCCGCAAGTAGTATTCTTGGACTAGAAGTTTCACAGGCGATGACACTGTTACTTAAGTGGCTAGAGTGGGATTCACACTCAAATACATCTGAGATCCTCGTTGTTTTCTAACTTCTGCCCACTGTGTATCATTGTGATGCAGGTAGAATTTAACACCGAAGAACAATTAATGGTATTCACGTGTCATTCAGATGAGACAGTGAAAGTGTTACAAGAATTAGTATGTAATTATTGCGCCAACTCTGACTGCAATTTGTATCTAATTAGTATTTATAAATTTAAATTTATTAATTTAATATGCATATTCTGAAATTATTTAAAGGTACGTGCGAGTGGGCCACACTCATAGTTACGGCCACACAAAGCAAAGTAAATTTAAAAAAAACAAAAGTGCTAATACATAATATTTAGTATTTGCACAGATATTCAATAAATTCATGATGTTTCAACTAAAATATTAATTTTTCAATGAAATCACATTTGTTTCCGCTCAATTGTCTGTAAGTATTCGTTTGATCAGTAGTCGGTGGTAGTCTTGATTTGTCTCTTCGTAGTGACTCTTGTATGTTGTCGGTAGCCTACGGAGTTTGACTGATGCAAATGCTCCTGAGCTGCAAATATATTACACATATGGTGGTAAGATCCAACCCAGGTTTTGTTTGTATGGTATTCTACGTCGCCTGCTTGCCTACATTACACGTACCACACCGCTTTGGTAGTGAATGAATACAAACTTAAATTAAGAGAACAACTCTACGATTGTTACAACCATACGCACTGCAGTAATGGCCACTGTAAACGAACACCAAGCCTGCTAATTAAGGCTCACGAGGCAATTGTTCGCTTTCAGGAGTGTTTTTCTATTCTTCTTTCATCTCTCTTTCGTCTTCTCCCGGCCGTAACCGCAGCCTGGCCATGACCGCTCCAGACACACAACCTCCTCGGGAAACACACGTGTGTCCTAGTGTACGACAGCCAGTTCCGCAAGGCGCCATCCCATTCTCAATTTATTAATGTTCAGTATTTTTTTAAATACTGAAACAAAATAGGATTCATTTATTCAGAGACATATCTGGATTTAGTGCAGCTACTTGTCTGTAGTAATTTTGTAATGTCTATTCGCAATATATTCACACTTTTAGCATCTAACCTTTGAAAAAGGTTAGACGTGTTTGGTTGTTTCCTAAATATTCCACGTGTTAAGTGCTATCTTTCTGTGAACGGCTATTTTGAGGTCTTAGTTATTTTTTCCTTCCAGCCATTTTTCATCATTTAACAACCTTTTAAAAAAATTATTGCAATGTAAGTGATAAACACAGTGTATATTCTACCTTACTCGGAAGATATAATCTAAGGCTAAAATAATAATAATTTATTGACTATTAATCCAAATGAGAGGGCTTTGAACAGTGCTCACTTTACCATGAACAGCCTATACAAGCGTTTTATTATTCTGTTAAGATAAAAGTACGTAATTTTTGGTAGAATTAACGTTTACTTGTAATTTAAATGTATAAAATAATGCCCCGTCTTTAATTAATATGAATAAAAACAGAGAGAAAATGGGTGCGTTAAGAATACCTAGTACGAAATAGTTCTTATGCTAAATATTATTAATCTGAGTGCACACGAACGCGGTGTGTTGTCCTTTGGTTAAATTATTTAAAGATTTAGTTTAGCTTTTATTTCATGAAGCGGAGGAACAGACTGTAGGCAGAACCTAAGCAGGGCTTCGAAAAAGTTGCAAGTAACCAGGAATATACTATACACATATTTGGTTTGTGGTTGATGCAAGCAGTATCGAAGTAAAAATAAAAGCTGAAAGTGACGCACTTTCCTAACATTAATTTCTAAATTTACTAACTTAAAAATTACGAAATTTCTATGGAAGTGGTAAAGACATTTTTAGGCACTCAGTCAAGAGATATTCAATCATGTAACTTTGCATACCCCATATCCATTTATGGGCCTATGTAGGCCCAAAATATATAGCAAGTATACAAAGACCGTGATTATGCTAGAAGCAAGGTAATAAGTTATTGATAACATAATGGCAATGAAGAAGGAAAAGTTAACCATCTGAAGCTTCTTTTGAAATGTAGTTATTTTTGGAGGCGTATAGCATGGAAATACTAGTTTTCCATAACCATTACACGAACATATGTTCTTTTACAAAGGTTGGTGTTCCGCGGGCTTAATACTTATTCTATAGTCTAAATCAGCGAAGTAATGGGTTACGGTATCGTTTTTTTTTTTTTTGGTTCGAGAGGTCCAAAGTTCCAATAACGATGAAGGCATGGATGAATCGTCGCAAGTTTGATAAAGTTTAGTTTAGAAGCCGGGTGCGTGAAAATTAAAATACTACAACAGGTCAATCCTTTCATCAAATTTTTTTTTTTTTTTTACGTTCTTAGATATGTAGCGAGCGTGACGGCGTTTCCGATACCAAAAGGATATCTCCTCGCCTTCATTTCCGAGCAATGAATATACGACCACGAAATGAAAGTCGGCGTTGGCCGTTGTGCTGCGAATCCATGCGAATCGTCCTAATCACTATCGATCGTGTCGTTATAATTAATTTGCGCGTCACTACAAAGGCTTTTGCTAACGATTTCTCTTCCCGTGAACGAAGCATCGGCAATCGCACAACTTCGACGACTATTTAGTTTAAATGTAATTTATTACTTCTAGAGTGGACGGACGGCCTGTTCAATACACTCACTGCCGATTAAAGCAGAAAGTAGTACTTGTTTAGCATTGACACATATATGTCATAATATGAATCCGTAAATTATTAATACTTTCTCCCACAACATCGAGGAAAAAACAAACTTTACATGAAGTTAACTTGGTAAAAACTAAATTATTGTCATCACTGTTACAAGAAACACATTTGCGTGTAGAATGGGTGATGTGTATCAGTTTTAACTAAGCGAATTTGAAAATGGATGACGTAAGATACAGTGATAAAATACTCATAATTAAAAGAAATATTTTAAGAAATCGACAAACCCGTGACAAGGATTCGCGCTAGCATCTTCGTAAAAAGCACGCGAGTAATTATGCGAGAATAACCCATCCTTAATGCAATAAGTGTAAATCGATTCCTATAGACCCGTAAAATTTAGCGGTACTTCAACTACATTTTTCTGAACACGTTTCGTAAATGCATACAAGCCAAAAACCCAAATATCAGGCCTCAGTTATTTTAATTTAAGCGCTTATTTTTTTCATAGCAACTTGGTAGGGTTCTCAGATTGTGAAATTAGAGCCGATGTCAAAGAACAGCGAAAAGCATGCATTTGTATTTCAGTAATTTGTTTGTAAACAGGTAAACTGACAAATTATGAAAGGCACTGCTAACTAATGCACAACAAGATAATTTCTATTTATTCCCCATGACGTGCAAAGTGAATAATTTTGTGCAGAATATTTTTATACGTTCCCGAATACATTAACAAATTGGGATTGTTTAAAGAGACATTCAGTATACTTCAGTCATTTTACATTACATTTCTCTTCTGATTACAAGCTAGTGTAAAAATCGTACGAAAAGCAATGAGTCATCGATATCTACTCTAATAAAAACAAATTCAGTAAAGTGCTTTGATATATAATTCACGTCAAGCAACAAATACTCCTGTGTATTTGAAAACAAAAGTGCGTATAACTGTAACTGCTAGGTATAATCATTACAGTTTTGTAAATGTAAGTATGCCAGTTCCTCTGTGAATTACTGACTAAAATGTGATCATAGTGCTTGTCATTGTCATTATAATTTACTAGGGGCCCAGCCCGTGACTAGAATAGTTACCATGTTACAAAGTTTGGTTATAATACAAAGATATTGCATAGATATATGAAGGTAATAATGAAATGATGTGAAGTTAACTCAACATTGAAGCGACTGCGGCCCCATTTGACATTTCTCTATCCACTGGGCCACTGCCGCCCCACTTAACATAGTTCTATCCACTGAGCCACTAAGGCCCACTTGGAATCACTCTATCCACTGAGGCACTGTGGCTCCACTTGGAAATTATCTCAACATTGAAGAGAGGCATTTAAAGTAAACTAAAATTATATTCCATTACCTTCATATCTATATGCAATAATCTCTCTGCATTAATACAAAACTTCTAGGGAAAAGTAATTATAAACGAGTTTTTAGGGTAAAAGGTAATGATTGCTTAACCTGATCTTGCTGAAATCCGAATTTGACCTGCAATTGGCCATGAGGATTCGCACTGCGAAATTTGAAGAACTTCTGTTGAGTTTCAAGGGACTTAGAAGTATTAAAGTCGGACAGACAGACAGAGATCGTCTTATTATACAGTAGGAGTATATAATACGATGCTTTGCAATTCCTATATAATTCTTCCTATGTTTCTTCTAATGAGAAACACTTTTAAATTCATCGATCTTGCTGATAGCTGAATGTGTCCTTTTATATTACAATTATATTTGAAGCTAAAAACCTATCGGTCCCTTTAAAATGAATCTTAAGTACCAGTAAAAGCGCGAGAAAGTAGATAGATAACGAAATAAAATAAACACATAATCAACTAGGCTACTCGTACTTTTTTACAAGCCGCACAGGGAAAAAGATGTTAAATTTTATTTTGGCGTCATAGAATAGTGTACGGAAAAGCAAATTATGACGGAACTCTATGATTGTAGAGGATCTCCAAACCACATGTTCGGGGCTCGTACATAAAGTCGTACCGATGGTTGGCGGTAAACCATTACCACCTTACCTGAGTGATTATTGGCAGCATAAGACACTCTTGATGGGAGAAGGAATGCCGGGGAGCACAAGAGAAACGTGGTAATGTAAGTTAGACACTTGTTATACGTCTCACCTCAGTTAATTGTGACAAACTGAAAACTGGCGTACAATAACAACTCTACTGAATAAAACAAAAATACGCACGACTCTGCTCAAATGAAACAATGATAGAGAGAGAGAGAGAGAGAGAGAGAGAGAGAGAGAGAGAGAGAGAGAGAGAGAGAGAGAGAGAGAGAGAGAATTAAGGTTTTATTTTAATTGGACAAAAAATTGTTTGGCTGGATATGTTTGAAAAATTATAAATTCAGAAAAATTAAAAACAAATATAATTCAGAGGTTGTGAAAATCAACTAAATATTTAAAACTGAACTGTAATACTAGCCTGACTTCCTCAAAATTTACTTTAAAGTCAGTTAAATTTCCAAATGCATAACAAGTTGGAGTCGTGAACTAGCTCATTTTGAGATTGCCAATCAAAGTTTTAAAATCCAGTTGGTCGTGGGTAAAATACTAATGCCAGTTTCAAAAATAAAACGTTACTGAAAATTTGCGAAAAATTGACTTCTCGCCATGAACTAATTTAGCGTATACTTATCTGGCATGATTCAGAATGCAGACGTTGATGTTGAAAATTTCCCTCAGTAATTGCTAAAAACAATGTATTAAACAACTTGACGTTCTCTTCTCTCTTGACGTTCCCGTATCCCGAACTCTCGAGCCTTGCGTGTTTATAAATATCCTTGGCACTAATTATGTCGGTGCACGAACTGACACATAATAAACCATAAATATAACATGTCCGGCGTTCGTCTGGGCCCTCTTCCTTGCTTGTTGTTCCGTGTATATCATCTGCCACACCAGGCGGCCTGAACTAGATCGGGATTTGACATTCTTCTTTTAAAATGTGGTAAATTCACTACCAGGGGAAATAACTGCGGCTCTCTGGACCAACGTTGGAAGTAAAGATGGCCACTCCTCTTCTCTGCCAAAAATGTCTCGAAAATGAACCATTTTAAAGAAATTCGATTTGAAATTCTACTTGCCTCACGTCACGGTTAATGTCACGAGCTATTCTAAATATATGCGTTGCCGTAGCAACGTAACAAATTCCTGCCAACTCTCTTTTCGAAAACAAAATTTTTCCGACATAACATTCATTTAAATAAAATATTCTTTACATTGGTATTTGTGAAATAAAAAAAAAAACCAAGTTAGTAAGAAATTTAGTAAAACGTGAAATGTAGCTGATAAAAATGAGAACTACGTGAAAAAATAAGTCGCATGTCGCAACAAATATACGAAGATATTAAATCATTACACGTATTTAATTGCATAAAAAAACGTAAACAATTAAAATCTTATTTTCCAAAAGTGTTAGTGCGTGTGGGCGAGTGGAAACTAGGGGAAAGGATTGAATGCCAAATATGAGTAGAGCGTCTACGATTTTTTTTTAAATATAGCGTTAGTCGGGAGTATTCGTAAGAAGTAAAAAGATGTGTAAAGATCGTGTAACCTTTGCAAAAACCCACATCTGTGCATCACTAATAGCTTGCCGGGTGAACACAAAATATGTTACATTAGCTAATCCTGTTGCAAGGTTTCATTATAGCTGAGAGTCGACAAAGTTGCATTGCTGAAACCCATCTAGCATCTCTTAGTTTCCAAGGTGCGGAGTCGCGTGTCCTAAAAATTTTTGGGTGTCAGATGGGTTATCTTCTCACGTACATTAATAAAATTTCTCTTTTAAATAATTCATTTCTTTCTTGAATGGGAACTTCTATGATATTTATTCTTCACTCTACGTGATAATACTGACAGAAAATAACTTTCCCAGCAATTAATAATCAGCTAATTAACGTGCTATTTTTTTTTCTGAAGTTTCATTTTTAAATAAATTCAAAATGTTGACTTAACGAAATGGTTTTGAAGTTGATGTTACAGAGTACAAGCACGAATGCTGCTAATAAATTCAAAAACGAACACACTAATGAATTGCAAATAAAACATATACTATATATGAAAAATTTCTTGTTGGATGTTTCTCCACTGTTTATTCTGCCAATTTCTCAATGTTGTTTGCCTAGTCACAAAATTTAACGGTAGAAAAAATGGTAACCAAGGGAGAGCGATACACATTTATCTGATTGGTACCTATGAAGTTCAAAGACATCATTTTCTCTGTTTCTAGATTTTATGTATAAGTGTTCACAATTTGATATACCGTCATAACTAAGGACGATGAAGAAATTAAATATATTCAGCAACATTGTATGTTACGATTCATTCATTATATTTCGGAAGGTATGTATTTAATAGTTTCTGTGACATAGATTCCATACCCGTATGATTATGTGGAAGCCCTCTTCAAACACTGATAAACTAAGTGATCGATTCTTTAAATATGCCACGTTCTTCTACGGTAAAAATATCTAAAGGCAATTTGTCGCAAATTAACCACCCCCACCTAACGTCAGAACTTAGGAATTATAGATTTATCAATATAACGTCTTAAAATAAATATAAAAGTCGGTCCACATTCTTGACAAATTACACGTTCTAATGAAGACAGCATCGCGCAAAATTGCTAATTGTTTACACTTTCGCCACGATTATAATGAAACCTTCTGTATCCGCAGTGACGATGTAGAACAGTTTTCTAAATTAAGCGACGTTACATCACTCGTCAACATCTTTTGCAATGGTAGTTAATGATTTCATATTCTGTCTTCAGATATGATTATTTTAAAATATGTTAAGAGTTGAGAATAACGTTCGGCTTGATTTTTTTTAACCACCTTAAACTCAAAGATCTACGTTGTATAAGTATCGACTTTATGAAATATTTTTATATTAATGTGACGAACTTCCTACCACAAGTGCTTAAGATAAAATTATTTATACGAGATGAAACAAATTTTTTTGCACGTAGTTAAAAGTACGCTTGTAGCGCAAACTGCATTTTGTGAGTTTATTTGCTTCGTGTAAATCGGTATTGATAATATGGCATAGGCGTACGAATTGTTGGGGAAATGAGTGGTGGGGGGGGGGGGGGGGGGGTGCAAACCTCAACATGAGGATACACATTTACTAGATTAAAAATACCAATTGTATTATATGTAAACATATTTACACCACAAATGTTATACGCTACATTAAACCCATGTATCACTTATTTTTAACACATCTACTATAAAATATTAAATTGGTGAGAGTCTTTTTTATTTTCCTAGCGACATGTCGCATTGAGGGGTGCAGCTACATGCCTTGAACCCCTCTTGTGCACTCCTGTGATGTAGACTAAGGAATTATGGTGTAGCATCTGCAATATACATACATAGTGAGAAAATATATAAATACTAGCATACTAATGCGACTTATGTTATTTATGTTATGTTATTTATTAGAAATAACTGAAGACCTTTCATCAATTATACACATTTTGTGATACTTTGGAAATGTATAAAAAAAAAAAAAAAAAAAAAAAAACTTAAATTTAAAGTACGCCGAGGGGGTTCTTGAAAGCTAGTGAATTTTGTTAGATTAGATATTTAAAAAAATCCGCCATCAACCTGCTTTGAAACATAAAGCATGTCTTTTCTAAAATATTTATTTTCCATAGCTATATATTTGGAATGTAATAGCAAATGTAATTTTATTAAAATTGTTTCCATGCCAGGAATGCGGTGTCTTAAGACCTCATCTTAATTATGTGTAACTTACAAAATAATATAGTACAATTACGTAGGTTTTGAAAAGAGCAAAAATTTAATCTATAAATGTGAAATCCACTACATAATAATTTTCCGTGAGGTCTTTACGCAGAAAGTTCCCTTAAATAAGGGTAGTTTATTGTTTTGCATTATTTAAAGTTTGCGTAGCATTCTTAATCGTGGAGGTTTGCTTCAAAAATAAATCAATGTTCCTTCATGCGGGTGTCTACGCAGAAAAAAATTCTAAACCAAAATTAAAATTTTTTGTAATAACACAAATGTCAGTACTTTTACAAAAAAAAAATGTTTGCAAACCTGCTGTATTTGTACTTGTGCAAAAAAAAAAATTTTAAACTACAGAAAAAAATCTTGCTTAATACCGACATTTGTGACGTTTACAATCTTTGACTTGTAATAGTACTAAATTTTTTCGGCAGCTAGTTTCCAAAGATTATTTTATTTTAAATTACAAACTATTTTGTTTGTAGTGCAGGACCTGCCGTTTAAAACTATAGGGTTTTGCAGGTTATAGGCTGTCCACAGTAAAATGAGCACTTTTGAAAGCCTTGCTTAAGTCCTACTTTCATGCACGTTCTCTCTTCTCCTGCTCTATGTAAAATTTATATTACCATGGGCTTCATAACTTCATTATTGCGTCGGTCAAGTGAAAATATTAAACTAATATTTTTTTAAATCTGCTCATTTTTCCACTTCGATACATAAAAAAAAAACAGAAAGCGAAAGAAATAATTAAACTATCACAAATGTTTACCTAACACTTTTTATTCGACTAGATCTTGAATTATGATCCATTATTCGTTACCAACTTCACAGGAGAATGCCACTCAATATACCCATGCAGGGGCAGTGACTTGTTTCTAAGGTTAGTTTCTAAAGTGCTCGCTTTATCGTGAAAAGCCTTTAAATGATTTAAAGCGTGTGTCTGATCTTTTACGACATTGATTTCAAACAAAAAAAACATTTCCTGCATCTTTGCTGGGGTCACAATGCTACAACTTTTTTTTTTTTTAAGGATTTCTAATACCATGAAAATTACGGGTGAATTAAGATATATTGACTCGATAATGACACAAAAATACAAACTCTTATTAATTTACTTCTATTTGTTCTCTTGTATAGGCTGTTCACGGTAAAATGAGCACTTTTGAAAGCCCTGCTTCAGATTTACTTTTATACACGTTGTGTATTCCTCCGCGTTATATAAAATTAACATTGCTATGGACTTCATGACTATATTCACGCGTCAGTCAAATGAAAATGTGAAATTTTTAAGAAAGCAAATAATTTACAAATCTGTCCAGTTTTACTACTCCAAGCATTAAACAACAGAAAACTAAAGACATAATTTTATATTATCACAAATGGTTAAGTGAAACTTTTTTTTCGACGTTAAAATGTGGAACTTATTTCCACCCATCGTTACCAACTTCACAGGGCGAATGCCGCTCAGTGCGCCCGTTGAAATATACGCATGCAGGGGCAGTGACTTTTTACTAATGTTCATTTCTAAAGTGCTCACTTTATCGTGGACAATCTTTACTTTCTATATGCGCTTCTTCGAGCACAACGGTATTGCATGTTGCCGTGCAACCTGCTGATCAACGGCCATCACTCTGAACAATTGTTGTAACACTGCACTTGCTATTGTGGTACTTGTAGTTGCGATGTATATATATATAATGTTCTTATTACATAATTATTGCTTACAGCATATGCGTCTTGCGTTTTATTCTGACTGCAGCACGAGGATGCATTTCCGACACCATGTCCATTACAGCAAAGTTCCCGTCTTGACACCCCCATACATTTCTGGAAAAATCTGCACCCACAATAAACATCCTGTATTGAGCAGTGCATGGTAATGGGAAACAAACGAATTTCTTTCGGCTTTGACTTGTACGCGCAGCTGAAAAATTACTCTTACTGGAATATTGTTACAGAAGTAATTTTATACAAAGTTGTGCGCCAAGACGTTCATTTACGCCTGAAGACGAAACCTGGTGGTTTCGACATCTGTTCAAAATATCCATTCAATATTCTTAATTACTTTCCAGCGATCAGGAGCGTTTCGAAATTCTGATAACTCGCCAAGTTCAATTTTCTTTCACAGAAAATATTAATATCTTTATAAATGTTTGAATTGGAATCTATAAATTACTTTTCAAATGATTTTCGGAATCAGTTGTATTATTTGTTAAGAAAGTAAAAAAGTGGAAACGAGAGGGGAAAAGTAAATCTCAAGGGTTAGTACTTATGCGATTGCCTGTCAAATTGTCTCGAGATTTTACGCAAAAGCTAAAGGACGAGATAATTTTTTTTTTTTTTTTCACACACTTGAAATATATTTTTTAGATTCTGCAATACCTTTTGCATTTCGCTACTTCGAATTTACAATCAAATAAACCGTTTTTATCTACGCGTAGATTAACACTGTTGTGATGACGCTTGTTTATGTAGCTTTCCTTATCGTGCCGTCTAAGATATCCCTTCTACATTATCCTTTTCCTGTATTATTTACTGCCACGTGCATTTTTGTCTCAAATAGAACTGAAAATAAATTTATATATATTAATCTTAGTCTTACGAATTACGATTTCATGGACGTGTGAGTGAAGAGTGAATGTGGGATACGCTCTAACATACTGTGTTCTGGTTCGAATTAGAATCTCTCTAACACAGTGCCAGCTAGCAGAAACATGTGCTAATAATTTTAATTCACAGAAAAAAAAAAATCTGGTTCCGTATTTAATAATATTGCTTTCAACGAGATGTTAAATATTACCGAATATCTAAGCATTTGAAAAATGTATTAAAAATAATTTCCACCCATCTAGAAGAAAGGAAGCTCAAGTTATATCATTATGTTTCTGTATCTTTTTATACAGATGTAATTAACGTAAGTGTCAATAGTACCCGAAGCAATGGAACATTATGTACCCAATATTTTTTTTTTTTGGAGGGGGGTGAGCGAGGGGGGTTGATAACAGCATCCCAACTTTCAAAAGGAAAAATCATTTTAGTAAGGAAGTTAAGTCACGAAGAAGGAAGCGTGAACATAGCTTCAGGTGTGTTGGGGAGTTTGCAAGGACGTGATGATTATGCAGCTCTTCCTCGGCAACTTCGTCTCCGGGGACGATATAGCAAACTCTCCGCGGACCGTGTTTGGGAACGTCTACTGTCAAACTTTGTTCTTTTCCTCCCTCGCAAGACACGCTAACTGCGGTGTGACAGAATATCTGGAGCGTGGAGGGGGGGTAGGCGGGAAACAAGTCTTCCAGGCTCCAGCGACGTCGCCAAGGTCCCCCCCTCTCCCCTCAACCCAATAGCTCCTTCCCCCATCGCATAGAATCTTTTCTCCCCCCTCGGCCGCAGACCTATTATAAAACTTTCTTCCGTTCCTCAGGGCCCTCCTCCAACCCCCTCACCGGTGCTATTCTCCACCACAAGACTGCAACATCCAGTTCCATTTCATGGTCCGTGAGCTGAATGCGGGAGCCAGAAGCGAGACGCCGCCGTAGGCTCCGGGAGACGAAGTTGGCGGCCGCCGCCCGAAAATAAGAGGATAATAGCGAGAAACGCCGGAAATACTTAAGGTGGCCGCCTGATTGAAGGAATTTTGCACGTCTGAGACCTGGAAGAGTGGCAGCACTAGGGGAGACCGAGACATCCGCGTCAACTCTCTCATCGCCTCTGCACGCAAATAACTGAACTGGCGTGTAGTCTTGTCAACGATAACGCACCTCCTAAGAGACTTTTAGCGAGGACCCTACCATTTTATGACGTAATAATAAAGTAGAGATTTTATGGATGTTCCTATGTTTTGTATCGGAACGTTCATACGTAAAAATGACCGTGAAAACACACGTATGAGCTATTTTCACTATAACAAAAAAAAACATGCTTAGAGAGAAATAGAGGAACTGGAAAACATACAGACACGTGATGTTTTTTAAATGCCATTCGTAAGCAGACATCACTCAGGCATGTTGGATTTTTTTTTCTTTTTTTAGTAAAATATTTTCTGCTGGAGCTCTGCACATCGTTCGGCGGCCTACCCAGGTGGCCACCTTAACTCCCATACGTCCGCCGCGTGCGCGGAGGGCCACATGCCGACGTAATGGACTCGCTCCGCTGGTCATTCTTCCACCTGGCAGCTAGAGGGGCCCGATTTCCACGTCATGTGGAAAGAACCCGAGACAACCCAGACGACAGTCCGAAGAGCAACCAAGATGACAGTGTGTGCATTCTGTTTTCTTTGATTGTTCCTCTTACTACTTTCCGTTTTACTCCGGAAGGTTAAAGCTAGTTTTACTCGTCTTCGTCCGACGTCAACATGTGTCGGAGAACTTCATTTGTGGCTTCCCGATCCAATGATAATTAGTCGGTGACTGATGCCATCTCATGCCTCGCTGCCGTCTATGAGCTGTTCACATTTATTTCACCACATTCGAATTCAACCTTTGAAAATGCCATACATATGATTTCTCGGGTCCGTTGACTGGTATACGGTCAGTGAGGTTGGTAACGACGGAGAGAAAGTAGTTCCATGTATTCACGTTCACTTAAGAGATATTAACGAACATTTAAGAATACAAAAATAATGTTTGCTTTGTTTTTTTTTTTTAATGATTACTAGAGTAATAATGAGCAAATTTATAAAATAATTACTTTGTTATGTATTAATTTGGCCAACGTATTAACCAAATGGTGGAGCCCACGCCGATGTTAATTTTCCTTACGGTGGGGCAATAAGCAATGCGCATACAAATAGATAATAAGCAGGGCTTTCAAAAGTACCCAGTTTTCCGAAAACAACATTTACCTGCAAATATCTTACCCTCTTTGAGGAAATATTATTTTCAAACTCTCCATGCGAAAAATAAATAATACAGGTTGTCCAGACCAAATGGTACCAACGTAGTGTGGTGATTATGTGAAATGGGGCCAAAAACATAACGTGACATAACGTAAAATGATTAACGGAGTTACGCACTCTTAATGAAAGAAGTTTCGGAATGTTTTTATGGATATAAATAAGAAATCTTGCAATATTAAACAACAAAATTTGGTATATCGTTAATGTCAACGAAGGTGTCGAATGTGTAATTTTTTTGGTAATATCATCCATTTAAAAATATTGAAATTGGGCGCGGCATCAGTGTAATGTTCGAAATTATGTAACCATGAGATTCAATAGATATTTTTCGACAAATTCATGTCAACAATATTCAAATTAACAAAATGTTTCCGTTGGTGCAACGCTCTTAGGCGATCGGTTCTCTTGGAAATTACAATTTTTGTAAAATGTTTAATTAAAACTATTTGCAGTTATGCAACCTGTTTGACTTACGCTAAGCGGTTTGCCTACCGCGCGGCCGCATTACAGAATTACCTACTCCAGTGCTGCACTGTTTTCGAGTCAGGATTAAAGACCTGCATCCCGTTTCAGTTACACATGCACCGAGTGACAACTGCAAAGTAACGTTAGTGAAATTATAACAAATCAATTATAAAGATAATAAAATATAAGAGCACATTAACAGTTATTTAGGCCTATTAGAATTACTAGTTTGACAACAGTTATCCGCACGATCAAATTGTCCATTAACAGAAAGTGTTAAAATATTTTTATCAAGTGGTGATATTGGACATTACCACATCACCGGCAATGCCACAGCAAGGATTGTCGGGTTCTTCCCAACATGCCTCGAGTGTTTAGGATTAAGTTGCAAGCGTTCATGACCCCTGGCAAAAGGTCATCTTGTCGTTCCACGGGAATTTTGTTCACCAAACTATTTTTAATGGCCCCACAGGAAAGAAATCAAGTGGACCTTGGGGTCGGGTGAGCGAGTAGGCCATTCGATGGGGTCGAGATAGCCTACCCATTTAATGTCATATGCTGCGTTCAAATGTGCCCTTGCAGTGGCGTTGCTATGTGATGGAGCATCATTGCGATTAAACATGTGTCACGTCTGGAAAGTGGTATGTCTTCCAATAATACCAGGAAATGTCTCATACAAAAAGCCACGGCACAGAGCTCCGGTCGACCGATAAGAAAATACAGTTGGTCCTACGAGGTTGTCGATGTCACACAACACATTGGTCGGGAATCTCACATGTTGTTCCCGTGCAGACGTAGCATGCGGATTGCCCTTAGCCCAGATGTGCTGAATAGCTATTAAATGGGCGTGAAAGTTACGTTGTGAATGATCAACACCAAATTTTTAAAGTGAGGTTTCATAACACATTGCTGAAAAAAGCACAAGCAAGATTGAAGTCATCTTGGGTAATAATTCGGGGACGTGTGCTGTACACGTTGTAGCTGACAGGGCAGCAGCAACTGCTCGTGGATTACGAGTCACGCTGTCGTATGACTCGCTGTAACATTTACAGTCGCACGTGTGCGAGTCGAAGGCGCATCACTCACAGGCTCAAGAACATCAAGTGCAGGTGTTCTCACAGTGTCTTCTCCACCGGCAACGAACCGGTGACCCGAAGCCGCTGGTGAAGTCGTCAGAGCGTTAGTTGGCCGGGGTGATGACGTTGAGGAAACATCTCTGCGTACAGCCGTGCTGCTTACCTGCTATTGCAACTAGCAGCACCTTACACGGTCGGCGAGCTCTAGCGAAGTGTGCTGTTCCATTTCACCTATCAGAACAGGCTGCTACGGTTACACTACCAGCCATGTACAACACGAACATGGTTATCGATAGCAGGCTAGCAATTGTTATATAGGATGAACCGTAAACAACAGTGCACTGGATAAGTTTACTTTGTACTGCGCCCGTGCAGTAGACAACCGACGTTGCTAAAGTTCACGGGTTGAGTAGCTGCAAAGTGTTTAAAAAAAAAAAATCAACGTTTTGACAAAAAAAAATATCCAAAAATGAAATATGCCCTGAAATCTTTATACCAAAGAAACATTTTTTGTTAATCTGAAAATGGTAGTTATTAATCTGTCGAAAAATATCGACTAAAATGCATGGAAGCCTGTGTGCTGTCTCTCCGCCGCACAATCGGACTCACTCTCATCCCACAAATTGTGGATATGATCATATACATGGATATCTGCACTTATGTTCTGGAGTTAACTGGTGATGAGTTTGGTTGGGGGACATAACACACCCACAATGCGATCAACGCTCTAATCACATAAAACAGCGTTTCATTCTAAATTTCTCGTGCCTGTGTTCTCCAATTTTCTCTTTGCTAATCGTTTACCTTCCTAAGTTATTTGGAATACTCTAGGACCAATGTCAAGTTGGAGATCTTACAGATTGGACGGTGTAACTTTTGCAGCATATCTGCGTTGAAACTTTGTCTCTCAGAAACTTTGTCTCTAACCATTTTAAATATTTTGTTTTCTTGCAATTAAACATTGTAAAGACGAAATATTTCGGGAACGTGATTATGGTTTGTTGCATTATTACGTTACGCAGCAGTAAAAATATAAAATCTGCTTATTTATTGCCATTTTGATAATCACTTTAATAATCAGTTTTATGTGGGAGATATTTTGGCCCATTTATACGCTGAGAACTGTGATTAAAGAATGTCTTGTTACTTAACTTATATTATTCTTAGCGAGTTTTCTGAAATACGAATAATATAATCAACTCACATTAAACCCGATAAGCCAGATAGTTAGTAAATTTATTATTTGGCTGATACCAGTAATTTTTGTTTCCGTGCAAAAAAAGTTGCATTTTGAACATAAAGACAGTTAGTGGTATCGAGTTATAAGTGACGTAGAAGGAAAAATTCGATATTTTGATGGCGTAAAATCAATTTCCATGCTTTATGCATTTTACGTAAACTCATCAATATTTTGCTTATAGGTTCAAACACAGGGCTCCTGGCTCTATGTTGTCTTAGACGACTACGCTACTAAAGTTAAACACTTTTTAAACAGCTGTCCATTCCTTAACCATACGTCATATGTAAAATTAGCGTTACTCTAGGCTGTATCACTTCACTCATCCACCGATGAAGTAAAACTACGTAGTGGCTAGGAACGTAAACTTTTCGACAGTAAGCAAGTTTTACTCTTATGTGCGTGCACAAAATTGAGTATTGTTTCCTGACCTTGTATTCTTGATGGGACAGACTACCGAGTAGCCAGACTCCTCTGATCCATATTCTTGCTGTTAGGCAGGCATTTTAAAGGTACAGTTAGTTTAACAAGACACGGATACTCATAGCTTTCGAAAACATTCGCCACGAAACTTTAGTCTATTCGCGGTTACTTTACACTTTTTCAATCAAACATTTGAAAAATCACCCACGTATGATTTAATTGGTTTTTTTTCCCCTATATTATTCACGGTAAAAAGAGCACTTTTGAAATCCGTGCTTAATATCTACCTTTATGCACGTTAGATAGTCTTCCGCCTTATGTAAGATTAACGTTGTCATGTTCCTCGTCACTTTATTCATGCCTAAATCAAGTGAAACTATGAAATTATTAGAAAAGTAATTATTTAACAAATATGCTCATGTTTTATTCTTCGATACATTAAAAAAATCATAAACCGAAATAAATGATTTAAGTTATCAGAAATGGTTGCCTTACACTTTTTATTGGACGTTAAAATATGGAAGTACTTCCCATCTATCGTTACCAACCTTACTGAACGCATGTAATTCGAAGTGCCCGTTAAAATATACGCAGGTAGGGGCAGTGACTATTTTCCAAGGTTATTTTCAAAAGTGCTCACTTTATCGTGAACAGCCTTTAATGTCGTATCACAAGCGTTTCATGCTAGTGTTAACATAAAAGTTCCTTATTTTTGGTTAAATTGAACTTTTACTTATATTTCATTTTAAAATTATAATAATTATTAATCTATTATTAAAACGAATAAATAAGTGGAGAAAATATTTGTAACAAACAGTTCTTACGAAAACATTGTATTACACTAACTGCGCTCGATCGCGATGCGCTGTCCCTTTGGTGTAATTGTCCCATACTTGGTTAAGCTTTGTTTGTATGAGGCAGTGGCATATCCTGGAAGTAGAACTTTAGCAGGGTTTCAGAAAAGCGGGAATTAACCGTGAATGGGCTATAAGCTTCCGACTGACAATAATCTGGTGTGATACTTCGTTAACATAGAGCGCGCAGCGTTCAGTCATGTCTGCATGCCAGTGGTGGACATTTGAAGCGTTTCATCAGAGCGAGGTGGTGGAGTGGTTGAACTTCGGACCAGGATTCGAAAGGACGTTTAATTCCTGATATTGGCTTACCATGGTTCCTACAAATCCTTATAAGCGAATGCTGGGATGATTCATTACTACAGTACATGGCCGATTCTTTTACCTTTTCTTCTTCTATGAGGAAATAGATACATCTCTGATGAACTCTTTGTCAATGAGACGTTTAAGTCCTACCTACCCACCCTCATTTTTATGTTATCAGTCATCTCATCTACCATGGAGGACCACTTCCAATTTCATTAAAGTTGGTTGATTATTTGGCACGATGTGCGTTACGAAACGTGGACAATAGCGAGTGGGACATCTAGTATTTAAATAGCCCATAAATTATACATGATGGGGAAACTGCACTGATTTGAAACCGGGAAAAGACACTGCAGATTCATTCTGTTATAAAACTGCAAGTTAGCAACAATATTTCATATGAGTGCGTGGCACACTATAAATCTGAATCATTGAGAATTTCACTATTTCAATCAGTTAAGAGTGCCTGGGTGATTCAACAGTAACTTTAGTGAATTTAAGTTAAGAATCGGTGAAAAATGTTGCATTTTTCCTTCACTTATTAATTCAGTGACTTTTTTCACCCATTAACCTGTCATTTTTAAAAACTGTTTTTCAGTGGTTTGTGTTTTGACAGATGGATCAGTTACAGCGTCTAAAAATGGCCCGTTAAAAATTACAAAAATGACCGTTAAACAACACGCATCAAGTGAAATAACAACGATTAAACTAATAAAACCAATACAAAATAATTTCTAAAATGTATTTAGTCTTTCAAAACACAACAAAACACCATTTTACGAAAAAATTGAACATTCAGATTTTCACTCAGTAGTAGCAGCGTAATTGCTCTACTTCATCTTGGTCACAGGCAGACGTAGCGCCATTAAATTAACCTGGCAAGGGTCTCAAACAGGAGGATACCAAACTGGTGCTGCCCATATTTGGTGTGAGGGATACGAGCTGGAACTATACCTGGTGCTTAGGCGGAGGGACACCGGCTGACGCTATCCCTAGTCCCTGTGCTGTGATGGGTCGTTGGTTGTGGCAGACAATCAATTATGCTTTTAAGCCCTTTTATAAATATAGTCATGATTTCCAAACCACCGAAGCTATAGTGATCAAATTCATAACATAAGCATAGTATCCAACATCCATCATGGTGGTAATGACATTTGAACCCCAGGGCCTCTCGGACAAGGTCAAACATGTGTTTTTTGGCCCTTTTGTAAAATGTCAATTTCCGAACCGTTGAAGATGTAGTGATCAAATTCATAACATAACCATCATAGCCGACATCCATCACGATAATAAGGTCATTTAAGCCCTAAAGCATTTCTGACAATGTCAATTATACTTTAAGCCTTTTTATGCACATACTCGTAATTTCCGAACCATTGAAACTACACTCATCAAATTCATAGCTGAGGAATCGTATCCGATATATGACACAATGGTAAAGTCATTTAGACCTTAAGCCCTCTCTGACAAGGTCAAATACGCCTAAAGCAGTTTTATAAGCACAGTAACTCATAATTTCCCAACTCCCAAAGCTACAATCATAAAATTCATAACGTACACATACATTTGTATGTAAAATGCAAATCCTATGAAATGTTTTTAAAGTTGTAATGATTATGTTTGGATCATTTGCATAAATGTTTTGTTGAGTGGAGAATGTCATTGAGTTTATTTATGTATGTAATTTTGACTATTGTGTGAAACAGAATTTGAAGCCTATGGAATACTATTGTATTTATTTATTCCCTCCTTGTATTAACTGATTGGGAGAAATGTTTGAAGTCTAATCTGAGTTAAAGGCGAATTGAAGATGTTATCAAATATACATATATCAATCTTAGCTAACAATTAATTTATATCTATTGAGATGGAGTTCACCATCAATTTTAATGGTATTTAGAAAATACATACGCGACTTCATGATTAAAGTATTTTTTTCAGTAAATATTGAAAAGGAAAACTTGTGTTAGTTAATCATTTAAGGTGAGAAGTTTTTTCCGCCTACTTATTATTGAATGTTTTGAATATAGAGATAATTGCATGACCAGTATATCCTCAAATGTTATCAACCTTACGGTAGCATTCGTTTTGACATTAGATAGGGTGTGGGAGGTCGTATCTTTTTGAAAATTAAGTATGTCTTTCTGATGTTGTGAAATTGAATACTGAGCTTATTTCTATATGCGAAATTATTCGAATATCCTAATATTAGATGGAAAAAATATTGGTGCTTTTATTTTAAATCTTTTAGTAATATCTGTTGTTGAATATAATGCGAATTAAATGATTTACACGATGTGATGAAGGTATGCGTATTAAAGTGTAATGTTAGCTTAGCTGGTTGGGATGTTTTGGAAACTAAGTCTATTGGTCTGATGTTAGAGGTATAAGCTGAAATTGTCTCATAATATGATGGTGTTAGTTTTGGTTCATTTCAGATATATGGTAAGTTGATTTATTTGTAATGGTTTGTGGTGCAGCCTTAGGATGTGAAGCATGTGCAGCAGATTATGGAGCAGATTGTTGAGCTTGTGTAGCAGATTATGGAGCAGATTGTGGAGCACATGTAGCAAATAGTGGAGCATGTGTAGCGGATCGTGGATCATGTGGAGCAGATTGTTGAGCATGTGGAATGTTGCAGTCTGTGGAGCCTTTGCATAAGTGAACTCGCCTCGCAAGCGAAGCTGCTCCCAGAGCAATGTTCGCGAGGTGGGATTACTTGTTATGCATTTTGTATCAGAATGTAAGGTATGAGTCTCAAAGCAATATGTAAATACTGCTTTGTATAGTTATCCATTGCTTACTACATCAATCTATTTACCTTGATGGTTTTCACTCTTTGTTCACTGTTAAATTACAACCCAATAAAACTGAATAAAATGAAAGTATACTGAATGGGAATTGTTTTCAGTAGCAATCAGCTCACCAGTCGTTAGAGCCAGAGTTTAATGACTAGATTGTGTAGATGGGAGATTACTATGCTTATAAAAGTGCTTTAAGTATGTTTGTTCTTTTAGTCTTGTTTGTCGGGGTTTAGGTGTATGTTCTGAATTTTGTGATTGTAGTTTTAGAAGATTGGATGTTATGAGTTAGTATACATACAAAAGGGCTTTAGGTGTATTTGACAATGTAGTCTTGTTTGTTGTTGGGGTTGATGTGTATGGTTTCAGTTTGATGATTATAGCTTTGGTAGATGGGAAAATACTACTTATTATGCTTATAAAATGGCTTTAGGTGTGTTTGACATTGTCAGAAAAGGGCTTGAGGTCTAAATTACTTTACCATTCCTTCGGATATCGGATATGATTCCTAAGATATGAATTTGATGATTATATTTTCAATGGTTTGGAATTGATGAGTATGCTCATAAAAGGGCTTAAAGCATAATTGACATTGTCAGAAATGCTTTAGCATCGTGATGGATGTCGGGTTTGATGGTTGTTATGAATTTGACCACTATATCTTCAACAGTTCGGGAATTATGACATTTTACAAAAGGGCCAAAACACATTTATGAGCTTGTCAGGAAGGCCCTAGGTTTTAAATGTCCTTACCACCGTGTTGGATATCGGATACAATGAAAATGTTATATATGAATTTGATCCATATAGCTTCGATGGTTTCGAAATCATGACTATGTTTACAAAAGGGATTAAAAGCATAATTGATTATCTGCCACTACCAACGACCAGTCACAGCACAGCAACTAGGGATAGCGCCAGCTGGTATCCTCCACTCCAGCACCAGGTATAGCGGCAACTAGTATTCCTCGCTCCAAATATGGGCAGCACCAGTTTGGTATCATCCTGTTTGAGACCCTTCGCTGGTTAATCTTATGGCAGTACGTCTGCCTGTGACCAAGGTGAAGTAGAACAATCATGTTCCCACTACTTCACTCCGTTTTTACGTCTTTAATTTCGTCTTTATGTAATCATCACCGCTCTCTGTTTTAAGGTTTATACTGCATATTATGTGGCGAGGAGAGTACACTCATGTATATGATTCGGTTTAACAACCCTAACGGTCCCTATCAAACCAAAAACGAAAAGTAAGGACATAATTTAACACTGCAAGTTCTCGCTAATGCAGTTTGCTGTCACTTATTCATCAGTGAAATTGTTTACATCACTAATTTTCAATCAGTGAGATTTTTCCACGGAAGCAATCAGTGGTTTTTCCACTGATTCTAAGTGGAAACATTTTCACTGATTCGAGTAGATGAATTTCAATGTAAATCAGTGGTTTTCCAAATATTCGTATTTAGAGTGCATGTAAATATCCGAAGACTAGTATATTTCTGATATTTAATTAACACACTGTACCGTGGAGAGGAAAACCTATGCACTATCCTCGTAGCTTTCATAAATTCCGTATCTGGTGGTGAAGCTTTATTAAAAACCCTCCCTCTGGAACGCGGCTGCCGTGAAGATAATGCGGAAGCATGCACCCGGTAATTGAGTTTCCTGGGAAATTATTTTTGCGCGGAGAGGTCAGGTTTATTAAAAATGTTATCCGAGGTATACCGATACGTGGTACTGGTAGCTAAAATGTTTAGCCTACATCCGAAGGCAAAACGCATTCTTTCTTTTTGGCGTGCCACAGTTTACGACTGTGGGGCCGCGGTGGGAGCGTGGCTAGAGCAACATCCAATTAAAGAATGGTTGGGCTCGGCGGTGTCTCTCGCGAATTTCAGTACAGCTCATGGAAAACGTTTCGGACGTTCCAACATTGCGTTCCTTCGCTGCTCCATCCTAGACTCTTATTTTAATTTACCAGTCAGAGATGACGAACAGCTGTGGGTCCGGCCTCCTTATGCCTGGTTGCACCAACGTGTTCCCCGATCCGAGATCGAATGATCCTAGTTGTGAACCAGGATCCTGTTTGATCTTGGTTCCAATGTAAAAGTGATGCACTAACGAAATTGATTGATTCTGGATCTCCGATTCATCAATATTGGTTCTAAAGTGAGAGATCGATGTTAAGCATGAGACAAATGTTGCTATTGGTTCGTAAAATATGACGTCATGGAAGTAGGCGTATTTTTTATTACAGATAGAACTAGATGTGCGATGTTTGATCTGTTTTGAGTGAATTATTGTTGTACAAATTTTACTGAATAATTTTCATGTGCGTGTAATGTTGTTTTAATTTCACAACAAAATAATCGAACGTAGTTCCATCTGTTGGCGTATTTTCAAACTACATTTGTCGACGACGGCTACTGATCTCAGATCGAGATTTCGAACCGTCAATTTCGGCAGTTCGAAATGAACTTCATCTCGTTCTCCAGTTCAGCTCTGAACTCGAATGGTGCCACAGTTTTCTGTGTCGATCTTAGATCCGATATCGGATCGAGTTTCGAACCACGATGAATGTTGCTTACACTCAAGATGCACATATTCAAATACAATTGTTAAAATCTGTAAATCAAAGAGTTCGTCTACATAATGTTATATGTTGCTGGTCCGCGCCGCTGACGTTGGCTTCGCATCCCGCGCGAGCGAAGAAGAAAGGGAGTAGTTATATGATAGCGGCGGCAGTGCGAGCGATGGTGGAAGCGTAGCAGTTGCAGAAAGCGAGCCGACACGACATTCTCTCTAGCGGCGTATTCTGCTGACCCTGGTTGTATTGACTTCTGCGTTTATATGAAGGATGTTCTGGATTACTGACCTCGTCCTCTCAGCACGACTCGGGGTTCGTTGAACCTTCCATATGATAAGGCCAACACTATAAATATTGCGACAAACCTCCGTGCCGACAGTTGAGTTGGGGTTGATGAATGAATGGCCGAGTTCCGAGCGATAGAAGACGAGCAGCGGCAGAAGTAACAAGCGAAGTCTGCGACTACGAGTATCAAGCAGTGTAGGACGCGGCTGTGAGGCTGGACTAGTGGACTAGAAGAATGAGTGAAATACATTATAAATTGTGGCAACAGATACACTGAATGCGTATTTATAATGAGTATTAGTTAATTGACTGTAACCAACAGAGTCAATTAAAAAGGACATTAATTTGTGTTGAAATATACATTAAATATTGCGCTCACTGTTAAATAAAAAGAGTAAAAGTGGGCACAGATAATGTAATGCTGTATTTATTAGTGGACTGAATGAATCAGAAAACTAATTTAGTTTTTCATTTTTTTTTATTAAGACCCCCGTTCCTCACGAACTCGGATACGTCCCTCAGGCGTCAGCATGTAACAGTAACATGTGCGTTGCGGTTCACAGTTACAAAATTCACATCCTCCCTCTCCCCAGAATCTGTTAAACGTGATTATACGAATAGAAGAGGTTGGTTGGCGATAGTCGAGATATCACGCATGTTATAAACATTTCAGAACCATCCAAAGTAGCAAAATATGGCGTTTTCTCTCTTCTGTATATCAAATTACACGAACTTAACTCCTGCGAAACCACTGTAAAGTTATGCATTAGAACTTTCTTCAGATTCCCCACAAATAAAATTACAGTCATCGCTTTAAGTCATAGTTACTCGCAGCAATAACGGCGGCAGAAAAAAGTAGAACGTGTCAGCGTTCCGCGCGTAGCGGCAAAGAAACATGAAATGAGAGTTTCAATGTGACTTTATAGTAAGTTACTTTCGCTCTGTGCCTGGAAGGTGGGAAATAGGGCCAAGCAAACGAGCCTCTTTACGACTTCACAAGCTGTTTGGGCCACACCAAATTCTCATTCTGTTAGGCCTTACCGGTAACTCAACGTACTGCATGCAGTCCCGGAGTGAGTGAAGAGATTTGGACGGCTCTTAAGGCGGAGTCCCACCCGCCGACTTGGATGTATCGATTTCCCTCCAAAGCTACTATTTCAGAAGGTGCATTGAAATTTCCCGCACGACATACCCTAAATAACAGCTCCCCAAACTTTATCGAACTGTCACAGCTTCGCTACACTTATTAATGTCTAGCTGGTAACTGCCGAGGCGAAACGTGAGGTTATTTCTCACGATCGATTACAAAGGCGACGGTAATAAAGAAATACTGACCCTAGAGAATGCTCTGTGCTCTGTCGTTCGAAATAAAACAGGACACAAAACTATTTCCAGAGTATGGCAAAAATTTCATAAATCCAGGATGGTGGGTGGGAATCTGACGTTACATCGTGATCTTGAGAGTCGATGAGGGTGATTTATGTATGGGTGGGGGAAACGGGAGGTCACCGAGAAAACCCTCTGACGAACAGCATCATCCGGCACTACTCCCACATGTGAAAATCCGGAGTGACACGGCCCGGGATTGAGCCCGGATCGCCCTGGTGGGAGGCGAGCAGGCTAACCGCTCAGCCACCGTGGCCCCGTGCAGTCCCTGCTTCATCTTCAGGAAGACGTGACTTCGATTCTGACCGGCTGCAGTGAGTATATTTTTGCTATTGTTTTTCCATCGCCATTCTCGGAGAACGCTGAAGCAGTTCGTCAAAATTAACCTTCCAAAGTGTTCAACATTTTTTTGTACCGAACATTCTATTCAACTTTGGAGCATGGACATTTGATTAAAAATCTATTTTTATTTACTTAATTTCACGTGTTATACATTAGTGTTGTATAATAAGAGTATTGTAGTATGATTATTAATGTAGTGTACCACTGTTCGAATGATTTAACTACATTGTATGTAATGTCCCCTTCACAAGATACGGTATGCGTAATTTCTGCAGCAGGCCTAGTTCATCGACTATGATAAAATATTCCACAAAGAGTTGCGTTTATTCTTAGGTGAATACAAGCGTATTATTTACACCCTATTAAAAATAATTCCACACCATTTTCTCTCCAGTAACTTAGTAGCAGAAATATTGTTTTTCGGAGTTTATCTAACCACTAAGACTTGAATCGCTGATGTGTTACCTTCGGACCACGATTGTGTGTGTGTGTGCAGTCCCGGTTGAGCCATGAATATTTGTGTATTTATCTATCCCTTACGAGCTACGTACAGAGAAGTCTTAATAAATCACAATATATTTATGAAGATATATGTTAATTTTGCTCAGCAGCTTAATGAAAATAGGCTTTGATGAAATTATCGTGCATATTATGGCAATATTTCTTAAGTTTTTAAAGTAGAGAGTAATAGTCTCTAGATGTGTGTAGGCCTATATATCAGCAATGACGTGTTTATAATACATTTTATAACATTTTTGTATATTAGGTAATATAATCCTTCAAATAGTAAATTACATTTTTCAGTACTTCAATAAATATGCCAGGTAGCCGATATCTATAAATTTTTGGTGTAATTAAATTGGTTCCAATATATAAGATTCATTAAATACGATTATTGTATGCTGCTCTAAACTTCTATTTTAAACATTTTTTTTTTTTCGTTCCCTTGTCATAAAAGTTTATAAAACCTCTTATGTGCACATTGAAAATAAAATTATTATACAAACCAATTCTTGTGACGTGCAGCTGAGGAAAATATTACAGAAATTTTGTATTTTAAAGAAACCACATACAAGTATGTAAAGAGATTTGGGTGACTTAACAGCAAGGTCTTGAGCGGATGTGTGTGAAGTGAGGTGAGTATGCAGCAGCGCCGGAGTGAAGTGAAAGGGGAAACGAGAGATCCCCGAGAAAACCCGCAGACCAGCGGAATCGTCCGGCACTAACCTCACTTTCGGAAATCCGGAGTGAACTGGCCGGAGAGACTGAACCCGATTCGCCTTAGTGGGAGGCGATCAGTCTAACCACTTAGCCACCTTGTACCCAAACCAGATACGAGAACATTAGAACACTAGACGATATCTGACTAACTACAAGAATTTACGTCAATTGGAGATAAATGACAGCATTGCTAAGCTGTAGCAAAGAATACCGAAACTAATAATTCGTAAATAAAGCTATTTTTTTAAATAAAAACTGAATTTGGAAAATTTGAAAAACGTCCTTTACTTCGAAACGTTGCCCACGTACGTTACTTTATTCGCCTGTGAACTCTGACAAACTAAGTGCAGACTTGTAATGGGTGCTTTTTTTTTAGGACACCGAGTGTAATCATGCACCCCTTGTCGTCGCCGCACGCTGCCTTGTTCATTGGAGAAAAACTAAGTGCAGCCTCGATTAATTTTGACTACCTAGGCGAACCGGGTTCGATTCCCTACGGAGTCGCCCCCGGATTTTTGAATGTGAGAATCGTGCCGGACGATGCCGCCGGTCGGCGAGTTTTCTCAGCGACCTCCCGTTTCCCCCGCTCTTTCATTCCGGCGTTGCTCCATATTCACATTGTTTCGCCCTCATCGGCTCTCAAAACCAAATCTCTTTACCCGCTCAATTAAATTTGTCGCTTATCCAGTAACATACTTGCCCTCTTTTTTTTGGCGGTATACTGTTTATGGACATCGCGCTGCTGGCTACAGGCTGGGGCGGGGATATCGCACTAAAAAAGGGGCTGAAAGAGTACACCAGGTTAGTCATTTAACCTTTAGAATAAGAGAAAACGCGAAATAGATGCGTCGTATGACAAAACACGTACAAGTGAATCCCCACTATTTTCGAGTGAGAAATTTACCCCATTTTGGATCCCAGATTCGGAGTCTACGTCAATACATATAAAATATTAATTAGAAACAGTTTTTTTTTTCTTTCGATTCATTGTAGATTTCTCTGTAATCAGCGAGAAGCAGAGTACCTTTGGTTACATCAGTTGGGAACCGTAACGTTTCATTCCAGAAGGAATTTGCTGCACAAACTACCTCCTGCTTCTAATTTAAAATATCGGGGGTTTTCCTTTGATATCTCAAATTTGCACTGCCTATCCGCTCACCGCATCCACTCCTTCCACAAGGTGGGGCGAAGTTTTGCGGAATTTAATAGGCTCCCCCCAACCCCTCCAATATAGTTAGGGCCTACTTAGACACTTTGTGTCGTTCTTCCGTAGTCTCAGGTTACATGACTGACTTCGTTATACCGAGGTCCAGCACTCGAGACTTGCTCATGGTTGCGGGGTTGTCATGCCACACCACTACTTGACATTGGCGTGGTCGACGTTTTACAACTTGTTAATGCGTTTCACGTGACCCGCAGTGCAGCAAGTGAAAATATGCAGTCTTTGTTCTATTTCTCGTTTTAGGGCGGGTATTTTACTGGCATTGTTGGCCGTGTACTTTTTTAATAGTTGTCATTTTTATTTCTATGAGGTTCAAGCTAACAGTATTGTAATGCTGAGTTTTATAACACTGCTGGCTGGTACGAATTGTTATTTGTGAGGCGCCATATCCTTTTTTCCTGTGTCCCTTCCTTTCTTTAATTTTTGGTTTGGTTGATAACGATGGGCACCTAACCCAAAGTATTTGAATGCTGTTATTTGCATAAAGTAATTAAATTCCCTTTGTCGAAGACTGCTGCCTTCATTTGTTTTGCATAGTAATTTTCCCTTTTACTGTTTCGTCCTTATCAGTCTGGTCCGACTATTAGCGGTTTCTTTGTAATTACACATCTCCCCAAAATTATATTAGACATTTTACTCGTCGTTAAATGTATTTGAGGCTTAATTTTAGTAGTAAATACATGGGAAACTTTTTGCTATTGTTTTCGGCAACTAGAATAATATTGTATAATGAGGAATGGTTCTGATTGGAATTCATATGTGTAAAGATATACCACATAGATAGTTAAGAGTTCAATTCTTGGTAACAGCGATGTTGTAATATTCCTGAAAGAGCTTTATGCACCGTATATTGTTGGCTTCTTTGCTTACTCTGTGTGTATTAAAACTACAATGTTATAGTAAACATAAATTACTTTTATTCACTTGTGCATTCTCATACCGTTGTGAAGCGATACACTTCACCTCTCCCTCTCTGTGTAGGTCATTTTGTACTTTAGTTACTGTTCCCAATTGACAACAACCTGACTATTCTAAAATAAAATGTAATTTCACGTATAATGATAGGCCTATGCAAAGATGTCCGATACTTGCACTTTTTCAAATTAAAGTAAAAATTAAAATGAATATGAAATTTTTGAACTACTATGACCGACATTGAAACTGTTCGCTTGCTATCAATTTTCAGGTACTCTTCAGAACTACTAGAAGTAGCCATTTCTTTTTAAGATGTGAAATATTTTCTTACGTATACTTTTCTAAACAGTTTGCATATAATTATGCTAATCTCTTATAAATGCTAAACAGAGGTTACGGCAATAATTGTGAATGTTTCTTGTTCTCAGCCTAAACGTATTCTGTGTACAAACAAACTTCTCTTCTTGAGAGCTTAAAATATTTTAATAGGGTAGAAAGGGAATCTTGCCGAACAGTTTCGACGTTTTATATTCATATATTATTCAGGTAGCAACATCCACTCGGAACCACGAACTGCTGCGCTCGCACTGGAACTGAAACACTAAATAAACTGCGCCCCGTGGAACAGTAGAACAACGTGAGCAGAACAAAAACGGCAGAGACATATGTTCGTTTCTGGCCCTAAAGCCACGCCCTTCCTTGCTCCCACCACATATTGCTACTTCTGTGCCGCCGCCGTAGCCTCCCCCCCCCCCCCCCCCGCCAAGGAAACGTACATAAATCTCTGACATTTCAGACAAATTGAACTTTTCATCTTCCTCGCCACCCCCCCCCCCCCTCTTATACGGAAGTTTTTCTTTCCGTTTAAGTGCCTCTCAAACTTTGTTCGCCAGTCACTTTCATTTTCATGGCCTTTTTTTTTCTCGTACTCTGCGGACTGCAAGTCGACAGCCTGCATCTGATCTCAGCTTCCAGCATTAGTATCATTGTGCCTTATTGGGCAAAACAGCAACATCTTCCAATTGAAGGTTTTTCAGAGAAAAAGTGAATACAACTATCAATCAGTTCTAACACTGTAGATGCATTATACTGTACACTAACCATCTCGGAATACTTCACTCTAAAATTATGTTGAATAAAACGAGTTCAGAAAACACTACCGCCTTACAATTAATAGTTAGTATATTCTACTTTACTCCCTACGATATCAAAATTACGGTTCGGATAGAAACCATTGAATGCTTATTTATTGAACATAATATTTACCGATTTAGATTTATTTTAAATACAGTTTTCATTTTTAAATCTTTTAAGGAAAACCATTGACTGCGAAACAACCTTATCAGTCTACTCCAATATTTTGGAATACTAAGTTAACATCGTTATTTAACGGTGATGTTGCGTACAAAACACTGCACACGCAAGAGGAATAGTGTACGTTTAAAATAATTTTAGTAGGTTACCTGAGCTCATGAAATTAATATGAAGAATCCTTGTTAAACATTCAAACAAAAACTAAATATCGACTTATTGCCCACTCGTTCTCTAGCTAGTAAGGATCCCGAAATATTCTGTTATCGTCGCATAACAGTGCGACACAAAACCCAAAACAGTTTCCATTAAATTAGCCACCAAAACTTGTTAGCTTCCAAATTTTTCTTTTGATTGTGATTCTAAATTTCTACGGAATCTCATCAAGAGCCATTTATATTTGAATTTAAACCGTTTCTTATTGCTTAGCGTTTCATGTTATTGAGCAATATAGCTTTAAGTGTAAAGTATATATTATGTATAGTAAATTTTCTGTATGTGTCACTCATTTGTAATTTACGCAGATATCTAAAAATTATAACTACAGATGGCATAACTTGGATAAATGTTTCCCTTTTGGAATTTGAGATAACTTTATATTTTCCAATTTAAAATTCTTAAAACTCATTCTGTATACAGGTGTTCAGAAATTAAACGCCCAAACTGCGGGAGGTGATTCCTTATGAAAATTAAAGTCGGAAATATACAGGACACTATGTACATAAACAGAATATTAAGAAAATATATATGTCTGTGAATATTGGGTTTTGAAATAGTATTTTCGCTGAATGCCTTGTAGTTTCTGACAGCGGTATAGGGATGGCGGCGATCTACCCACAGTACGCCCCACAAGGTCGAATGGGACACGCCTATTCGGCGCGCTATGGAGCGTGTACTAGTGGAGGGCATGTCGATGTGCTGACGTATCACTTCCACAAGCCGAACAGTGCCCACAGATCAGGGACGGCCAGCATTACGCATGTGTCTCTGCAGCATGGGGAGCATAAGTCACATTTCTTCTGCGCACTTTGTAGGCGTTGCACAATACATTCGGCAAAAATACGTTTTCGAAACCCAGTTTTTATAGGCTCGTATCTCCTTTAATATTCAGTCTAGGTATATGGTGTCCTGTATATTTTCAGCTTTATTTTTCAAAAGGAATCAACTCCCGTGGTTTGGGCGTTTATTTTACGAACATCCTATATTCTTTCAAGTCGCCAGTGGAACGTTTCCGAACTTTGTGAGGGATGGATGTCTTAATAAAATAACAATTTTATTTTTAAATTTATACACGCAGCTATTATTTACAACATTAAACTACCCACCCCTATTATTACTTTTGTTGTGTGTACTCAGTGGCTGCAATTTTTAATGTGTATCTTAACTCTAATTAAAGTCCTTCTCAATGCATCCAAACTGGTTCTAGTCGCTTAATTCACACTCGTTATTAACACATATTCAGCCTGTCTGGTGCCTTCATTTGAAATGTCTTGAGTTGGACTCACGACCATCCGTCGCATCCGTCAGTCGCCCGTCCGTCCGGCCGTCACGTGATCTTAAACCAATCGCATGGGCAACTTTTTTTCCTTCTATTCGTCCATCCGTTAAATATTTACCAAACTATAAGTGCCGACAGACGTACGGATAAACCACACCGTTCAGACAACATTCCTTAGACGCGAATAAGCACTTTAAAATAAAATGCAAGGCGATGGATCTGTGTTTATTTATCTTTGGTGGTAAATTCAGGAATTTTAAATTTAAAACTTTTTAGGAAACAATTCTTACTACCTGAAAAAAATATTTTCTCTAAAATTTTAAGTTGTCACACTGACATTTTGCCGTTTTTATGAAAGCCCCGCCTTTGCACCCCTTTTCACAAGGTTTCGACTAAGCGAAGCGACAGTAACGAGGACAAAGTTAGTTTAGAAAACATAGAAGCCAAACACTCGACCAGAAGTGCAAACTGTAAACAATCAAAGAAATGCGCCGAAGATAACACAGTATGTGGGTCCAGCTAAGTGAGTAGCTTGACCAGTAAGCATAACATCCCATCGACAAGACTCCACCCACAGGGCACGGCGGGGACCAATCAGAATCCATCACGACGACAAACACCCGTGGTGGGGTGAGAAGTGTGGACGGAGCTACGTTGGGCCGGAGGAGACGTAGTAGGTGACTCGAAGGCAGGCGTAGCGGCAGCAGCTTGTCCAGGTGCGAGACCTGGCGAGTCCCTCAAACCATGTTTCTGCTCCCGTCTCTTTAACTTAGCCTTGTTACCTTATCCCTTCTCTCCACTTAGCCAGACCACATATTATACTTGTCTGTTTGTGATGGCCAATTAGTGTTAAAGTAAATGGCCCCTGGCTTTTCCCGTCTTTCATCCTTCCAGTCTCTCTCTTAAATGAGTCTATACCACCGTACAGAAGGATTGACGGATGAGTGATTGCTGTGAATCGCTTTTAACCGACAGACGAAAACACAGACGGATGCGTGGGATGGATGTGAGTTCACCTTTACACTCACGCATCTAGTTCAATAGTCCCGGCTAAAGGCTGTTCACGATAATGTGAGCACTTTTGAAATCAACATTGGAAAAAAGTCACTGCTCCTACCTGCATATATTTTAACGGGCGAACTGAGTGACATGCGTCCAGTAAAGTTGGCAACGATGAATGGAAAGTAATTCCATACCTTGACGTCGAATAAAAAGTGCCAGGTAACCATTTATAATAACTTAAATGATTTCTTTCACTTTCTCTGTTTTTTAATGCATCGAAGTGTAAATATGAGCAAATTTGCAAAATATTTTGTTTTGTAATCATTTCAATGTTGCACTTGACCGATGCATGAATAAATAGATGAGGCCCATGATAATGTTAATTTTACATAAGGCGGAAGAATACACACGTGCATACAAGTAGATCTTAAGAAGAGCATTCAAAAGTGCTCATTTTGCTGTGAACAGTTTACACGAGTGTATCTCCACTGCAGCGATGTACAGCGGCGCGTGATGTGAATTGAGCGATGTTCTTCTCTCCACTGCACCGATGCTGGCTGGCGGCAGACTTCACACCCCTGGTCACTCTCGCCACCACCTAACGCTCTGCTGGCCCAACGCTTCGCTGTCTTGTTGCTCAAGGTCGCACAATCCTTGAAACACTCGACTCTCCAAAACTGTCTGCTTGGAGGCTCGTGGCGCCTAACTGCAAGGAAGCCGTGTATTTACCTTTATTTTGGTCGAAAGTTGATCTTCAGATAATTTTTCAAAATTTTTGCCACGAAAAGACAAAGAATAATATCGAACACCTTATATTGATAGATGTTCACTACGATTACTATAATCGGAGATGGAAGATGAGAAAAAATATCTTATTTATCATCTTCCATCAGTGCTCACAGAATAATAAAGGTAGTGAATATTTAACAATGCAAAAAGTTGTTAGAAATTAATATTTACGTCTTGTCGTTCCTAAAATTTCGATAAACCCTCTGAAAAAGACAAGTTATAATAAAAGTCGGGTAAATATACTGTTTTCGTGGACCATTGGCCTTACATATTCTCACTAACCCTGGTCTGAACGTTCCCCGCACCCCCGAGTCACTCCGAGAGAGGCGATGTCAATGAACCAGAAAAATCTTTCAGATAAACGTAAAAAATTCAATCTGCCGAAGGTCAGGAGTGCGCGAGACAGGTTGGCTTATCGCGGCGGTACGACGCAGTTGTTTGCATGGCGGCATACCTTTGTTTCTAAAACTACAGAGTGGTATTCACACACTCCTTCGGTCGTACCGGACGGGTCAAGGGGAGCGATGCACAGCAGCGACCGCGTAATAATATTGTTACGTTCGGACGCCTGAGCGGCGTATCTGAGTCTAAACAAAAAAACTTTATATACTATATTTGATTTCTAATTTATTCACTCCGCTATTATTTACAGCTATAAATTAACTGTATACACCTTAAATAAAAATAGTAAACACAAATCGCAATATTTCATGTCTATTTCAACTCTTATTAACGTCCCTCTTAATTGTGTGTTGGTTAGAGTCAATTAACTCATACATATTAACATGTGTTCAGTTTATCTGTTGTCATCATTTATAATGTATTTCACTTACGTATCTAGTCCAATAGTCCAGCCTGCCAGCCGCGTCCTTCACTGCTTGATACTCGCAGTCGCAGACTTCCCTTTCGGTGTTCACTTTTTTCACTTCTCCCGCTGCTCGTCTTCTCTCGCTCGGAACTCAGCCACTCATTCATTCATCAACTCCACTCTCGGCCCGGAGGCCTGCCGCAATATTTGTAGTGCTCCCCTGACCATCTCGAATGCTCAACGCACCCCGAGTTGCACTGAGAAAACGAGGACAGTAATCCAGAGCATTCTTCAGATAAACGCATAACACAATACAACCAGGGTCTGTAATTTGAAACCCATCATTGTCTTGCCTCCGCCGTCGCTATCATATAACGACTCCTTTTTCCTCTTCGCTCGCTCGCACGGGAGGCCAATAAGCGAGCGTGTAACAAAATATTAATGTTACCTTCCATGGGTGAAGTAAATGAATGTTAGAATTACTGGGAAAATTTTGCAGTGGCTTAGCTCCTTCAATGCCATGCTTCATATTCAGTGCTGGCAGTCACAGTGGTCAGATCGTTGCGGGACCAATAGCACGAGAGAGCAAGCTGCCAGACAGCCAAAGGCTGCATGTAGCCAGGAGGGTGATGCCAACTAATGTAAGGGTGTAAATAGTGCGGAAGGAGGAACACATCAGCATAATGAACACATCAGCGGGTCGAAAGTGCACTGGTACATGCGGGAGGAGGTGAACGAATGATCCGCGACGCGCTAACGAGCGAAGGAAAGCTCTGTACATCGACCAGCGAAATGGTGGCGAAGCACTACATCAGGCAGGCCGGCAAATGTCCTCAGAAAACTTGGTAACCGCACAGCCTAAGTAAGGCCGGTGTCATACTATGCGTTTTTACCGCTGCGGCTAAAAGCCTCCGGTTTGACGGGATGGGCACGGCGCATTGTTGTAAATGCGCCGTGTCCATCCAGTCAAACCGGAGGCTTTTAGCCGCAGCGGTAAAAAAGCATAGTATGCCACCGGCCTAAGGATACTTCTACGACAGGTTGGGAAGATCAATCTTGAAAGGTTGGCAATGAAACATAATCGCCACTTGGTAAGCGCTATTTTCGCATGTGTGCCATATTTTCGTTATTTTCTACGTTAATAATAAACAGGATAACTGCAATAATCACAAATAAAATACAGAATGACATCGTTACTATGTAAAATATTTCGCTTTTATAATTCACGCACCTTAAAATTTTAATTAAAGGTTTCTTTTTGGAACACTGCGCACAGTAGCAACGTAAATTATTCCCTTTGTACAATACTCCCATAAGATATACCGTTTTCCTCCTAACCTGAGTAGAATTAACCTTAGCCTAAATAAATGAAGCTATCTGTGACAAATTCGTTAAGCCCTTGCTGCCCAACTATGAATAATTATTTTTAACACAGGTAGCACATAATAACATGGGTAGATCAGTCAGTCTGCAAAGAAAATGGGGCTATGCTCTAATTTTTTAAAATAAAATAATTAAAAAAAGTGAAGTAATCTTAAGTATGCTAAAATACTTAAAATTGCACCGTGAAAATCTGAAGAGAAAGAAACGCAAAAATTAGTTCGTTTTTGTGATATATTTGGCGACCATTTTACGCATAATAAATTTAAAAAGGTATAATAAAAATAAAAATGTTGAATTTCAACTTAATTTGCCAAGAATGTTGGCTGCCTCTCCCTTTTGTTTTTTAATGATAAGTGATTATAAGACACTAATTAGATTGTATATGAATACGACTTATTTCTTTTTAAGTAGCTACCACTTAATGTTTTAATTTTCCATATAGAGGAAAATCACCTATGGCATATTGTTTGCGCTTTTTTAAGTTGCAAATTTTTCGTACTCAAAACTACATTTCCAAATAAATACATTTAGTATTTTATATTTTCTGTGAATCTGTGTAACATATGACAGGGATATTTAAACAATGCATATATTTTGCAGCGGGGGAAAAAGATATATAAAACCCGAGAAGTGGCATATATTACGTAATTGAACTGGTTGCTTAAAATGGACCATTTATATGTGGTTGGTTCAATAAACAAGATAACAAGAGCTCTCACGAGTGCCAAATTTCTCCTCTCGTTCAATTTTCTCCCACCAGGCCGCAGCAGAAGACCACTGCTTTGCCACACAGCCGCTAGATGGCGCGCATGTTGCGTCAGACCTTCGCATTACGAGTCGTATGACAAACTGCGCTCACAGAAACATGGTCGAACGTGGTAGTGCGTAGTGTGATCAGGTTTTTGTGTCCAACGAGCACCTCACCAGACGAAGTTAATCGGTAACTTGTTGAGGTGCGCGGTGCTAAACGTTATGTCGCGGAGACAGGTGTGGGTTTGGTGCAGGTTCGACTACGGCGGAGGACAGATGTGCAAGACGAGCAACGATCTGCTCGTCCAAGCACATCCACCACATAGGACAGTGTGTGTGCATTATTGAACGTCTGATTCAGGACGATCGTCGAATTCGACTTGACAAAATCGCTATGGTACTCAAACTGTTTCCGGATTCTCAAAAATGCATTCTTGTGCGTACCTGTCCCCGGAAGTGACATCACCATATATATATATACTTGCGCTGTCCGAATTTCAAGTATAGTAAACATATGGTATATACTTGCCAAGTATTTGAGATTGTATACCTTGCTGGGCATACTTGCATATTTATGATAATCGCCATATTGTATTTCAGGTGTGAAAATTAACGTTTACGTTTTGTGGTTATAATGCTCGCAAGTTTAAAATGTTACAAGTATTTAGAAAATGTTTTTTCTGTTGTGTGTGTAAATAATTGTCAGTGTAATAAATGTGTTTTCAATTATAAATAAAATTATGAGCGTTTTGTAGACGTCTGCAGCATATTTCCCCGCGTATGCTTACAGATAATATTACAATTGCAATCCGCATTTCCAAGTTATTACAAACCCCATTGAATTGTTATTTCTTTCTTTTGTTATCACTGTGTATATTTCAAACACATGGTAAGGTACGTACCGAGGGATGTGGAAAGAATGCGTTTCTGTGTAATGTCCCTTTGCGTACGATAAATAAATGCAACAAACAACAAATCCCATAACAACTGCCCTAAATTGTTTACAATCTCCCAATGACATGATAAAGCAATATCCCAAGGTTATTAGTGTGGCATTAATACTTGTGCAACAGAGAGAAGCTGAACAGATAAACAGGGCCTCATGATACCGAGGTGCAAGTCTTTCTATATTCCTGAGATTTTTTTCTGCTGTAAAATTTCTACTCAGTGTACAAAGACCAACAACAGAAATTATATTAGCAAATTTTTGTGAATTAGTTTTCGTTCAAAACAACACACACCTGTTGTCTTGTTGCTTTGCCAAGCAACCAGTGTACATCGATATTTCTGCGCCGCCTTTCATTTCCTTCCTGAAAATAATGCGCGCCCACTAATACGCCTATAAATTCTTCATTCCCAGCTAAAGCCATGCTTCAGTGCTTAAACTCGCAAGAATCCATTGTACAAAACCATGTCACAAAAATACATAAATATGTTTATATGGTTGTGTTTTTATGCATAACCATATAAGTTGTCGTGACGTATATATAAAACCATGTACAGCATTTTTCTGTTGTCACATAGTTACTGATATTTCCGCCAGAATGTGCGACCAGTCTCACATGAAGAGGCGATGACATGTCCGAATAGTTTCAACAAGTACACGACAAGTACACATCACTGCTAGTATGCAAATGCACGTACGTATACGAATACACTGACAATCCGGAAATAGCCTCAACATCCCAGTGAGTATTTATTATGGACAATATAATTCACGAGAGACTGGGCTACCGAAACAAGCGTACGCGCTGGCGTCAAGGAATCTCGCAGGCCACAGAGCCATGAGAATGGGATTCTCTATCATGTTCTCGATGCGGTTTCATATTGTAGCGTAATATGGTGGCGCTACACCACCTTAGGTAGAGCGCACTATAGTTTATGGCCGGGCGGGATTGTTTTACAAGCATGCCACAGTTCACCCGGATATATAAAAGGCCTGGAGGGCGCGCTCCCCAACCCTTACCAGATTGCTGTAGAGACTACGACAGTCTTGAGTGTGTGATTGATGATGGAGATGAGAGCACCCACCTACCCCTGGCCTGAGCGGTTCCGAGGCCAACTAAGATAAGGGTGAACATAAATCGCGTAGCGGTAGGGACCAATACTTGCATCGCGACATCGTCCCCAATCCCCTATTGTATTAATTATCATTGGCAAGGACCGGGATTAGCTGCGTGGTCATAATTTACCATATTGTTTGAGTAGTGTAACGTATCTTGCTGTTCAAGGCTAAGTAAGCGTATTGTGAGTCTTGAGTAACTGTTGTCCCTTTATGTATCAGTAACTGTTGTAACTTGTGTTTAAACAATTGCTGTTTTATTAAATATATATTTTTATAATTCCATATATCATCCAGCTACCAGTGAGACAAACCATCAGACACCCCTTACCACCACTTAAGGTGAAATGAGTATTGAGAGCCAGAGTAAGGAAGGATAAGGACTTAAGAGCTTAAGAGACTTAAGTATCCAGGAGGAAAGGGAGTTGTTACAAGATGAAAGGAATGCCATTCTTGCACCGTATTTCACAGGTAATGAAACGTGGGTGCAAAATACTACAACGGAGATGAAGCGAGCATCCATGCTTTGGAAACGTGCATCGTCGCCAATCTCCCGAGACATTGAGAACGTCTCCACTAACGAAGAATACTACGGTGCTGGTATTTTGGCACCACAGCGGCGTGCATGTCGATGGTTTCTTCACACCAGTGGAGCGACAGTGGCAGTGCTTCTGCACAACAACGCCTGACCACACTCAGCCATGAGCACGCGTGAATTGATACGGTGCTTCCAATGAGAGATCCTGGTGGACCCTCCCTACAGCCCCGACCTGGTACACAATGATTTCTCTCTCTTCGAACTACTGAAGAAGCACCTGGATGTTAGGCAATCCAACATTGAACAATCCAGTATTGAAGTTTAATAAGGCGCCATGACGTGGCCCCGGGGATTGGGCACAAATTCCTTCTATTCTGGCAGCGATCTCTCGGTGTACCATTTTAACAGATGTTGGACAAGGATCGTGACTACGCTGAAGAGTAAATTTCTGTAAATATTTCCTTAAATATACGAAAAAGTAAAAATGATTTTTTATGAGTGAATTCTGTAAAATACTACGCAATGCTAAAATTGCGGTTTTCGTTTTCATAACAAAGCTATTTCGAAAATTCAAAAGACTAATAATTAGCATATATGTTTTTCAGAAAATAAATTTGAAAGCTCCTTATTTCACAACAATTTGTAACTCAATCTAACTCGGATAAAATTTCATGACGAAGTAAGTACATTTGATATTTATGTGGACAAATATTCAGATAGATATCGTAGTTGCAACACGCTGGACTTGCATTCCGTAGAACACGGGTTTGATTCCCGGTTCAGTCATCTGGTGTTTATTTTTTCCATGTTTTTCCAAAATCACTCCAGACAAGAACCACAACGTCCACTTGAAAAAGGCCATTAAATGATTTCTCCCTTGATTTTGATTAAATCTCTGGATCCATATTTGTAGCAACTCCGAATCCTCGTGTCACAAATACAATATATGTGTAAACACTGTTTGAATTTGGAGTTATAATTTTTAACTAAGTTTCACAGTTAGCTTACAGTGAAGACCCAACTGGCATAAATTACGGGTCTTGTTTATGGCTCGTGGCCAAAGCAGGATTAGCGTCAAGCCCTGCGGTGAAAATTACTATCGTAGTTACACGCGCGATAATGTTGATCATTTCCCGTATAATCCCTTAAAGTATCTGAAACCATCATGATAATATGAAAATAAAACCATTTTATGCTAATTATTTTGTAATATATAAATAAATTGCGATAAGAAGTTGTACGTTTGCTTGATTTTTTTTTTTTTGAATTATAAATAAATTACAAACATTAACAACATTAATACTACTAAACGTTAACTCATAGTATTTCGTCTAAAGTAAAGCTAACTGTTCCTTTTCCGGGGTGTTGTAATATGTAATTTTTTTTATTTCCAAGACATTGATGTCTCCGGTACCAGTAACGATAATTGCGATAAAACTACGATTTTAATGGCGAGCATAATAAAAATTTCACACAAATATCTTAAGATTTATACATTTTGTTAACAGTTTGAAAATGTATTGTTGGAAATAAATGAAATATTTTATATATTTCATTTTCGCCTGGCATTAGATAATTTTATTACGCTGAAATTCTCTGAAGTGCACATAAGAGTCACGAATGATTAGTAAAGGCTGTTCATGATTAAGAGGGCACTTTTGAAATCAAAGTCACTGCTTCTACCTGCGTAGGTTTCAACTGGCGCACTGAGTGACATGCGCCCAGTAAAGTTGGTAACTATGGATCGGAAGTAGTTCCGTATCTTAACGTCGAATATAAAGTGTTAGGCAACCGTTTCGGATAACTTAATTTATTTCTTTCGCTCTGTTATTTTTAATGAATCAAAGAGTAAAAATCAGCAGATTTGTAAAATATTTACTTTTCTAATTATTTCACGGTTTCACACTTGACCGACGCATGAATAAAGTTATGAGGCCCATGACAATGTCAATATTACATAAGACGGAAGAATTCATAACGTATATGCAAGTAGATCCTAAGTAGGGCTTTCAAAAGTGCTAATTTTACCGTGAATAGTCTATAGCTCTTTTTCACATGCCTAATAAAATTTCGCCTTGTCATTAAACAGGCATCACACAATCATTAGGGAAAAAGCTAACACATCCGGTTTTTTTTAACACTTTACATAAAATATTTTATGAGACTCGTTTCGAAAAGTTTTGGAAATTTCGACAGGCGTTTTATGTGCCCTCGAGAGAAAATCACTGAAAACGTTTTGTTCCCAACCTCACAGCCAGTATGACAACATCGTGGATTACAAATAGAGTGCTTTATAGGAAATGAATACCACGCGAAACTGTAACCGTCCTATTTTTTCTCTCCCACGGCCGCCAATAACGTTTCACTTTTTTTTTAATTTTTCCCTCCACTGAGTTTTTTTTTTTTATGGTTCGTTTGGCGAATGCAGGGATCTCCGGGATTAAAACATCGCGCGGCAGTACGGGCCGTCTGTTCTGCGGTTCGGCAACTCGGGAGTAATTAAATACATCCGAACTACAGTTTACTCTGCGTGTTTCAACTCCGCGGTGGCGCCTGCAGGCGCGCCCCAAGTTCGCGAATGAAAAGCCCCGCCGAGTGAGAAAATTAATTCACGGCAGCTGAAGTGATAAGGTCGCGCGGCATTCAACTTTCTTACCTTCCGCCCGTGTTTAATTCACACTCCCGCGGGTTTTAATACCGCCCTCCGATGCCGCGGATTTTAACGGCAATTTTGCCAAACGGCGAACTTTCCTGCGTGTCTGGGGCGGAGGCCCCAGTGAAGCGTGATCATTTCGGGATCTCGTAGGTGAAACGGGGGATGGGACCTAGTGAACGCTTTCGTATAGGCTGCTCACGACAAAGTGAGAACTTTTGAAATCAACCTTAGAAAAAAGTCACTGCCTCTGCTTGCATATATTTTAACGGGCGCACTGAGTGACATGCACCCAGTAAAGTTGGTAGCGATGGGCGGCAAGTAGTTCCATATCTTAACATCGTATATAAAGTGTTAGGAAAACATTTGTGATCATTTAAATTATTTATTTCGCTTTTTTTTTTTCTAAAACACTAAAGTGAAAAAATTAACATATTTTAAAAATTTAGTCTTCTAATAATGTCACAGTTTCACTAAACCGACGCATGTATAAAGTGATGAATCACATGTCAATGTTAATTCTACATAAGGCTAGAAAATACACAACGTGCTTACAAGTAGATCTTAAGCAGGGATTTCAAAAGTGCTCATTTTATCGTGAACAGTCTATAATATCAGTACGCCAGGTATCGCTCAGCTTATGCGTGAATTTGCTATAAAATACACACATCTTACTAAAGGCTGTTCATGGCAAACTAAGCAGTTTTGAAAGCCCTACTGAAGATATTCTTGTAAGCACGTTGTGTATTCTTCCACCATATGTCAAATTAACATTGCCGGGAGGCTGAACACGATATTCGTGCGTCCGTCAACTGAAACTGTGAAATTATTGGAAAGGTAAATGTTTTTACAAATTTGCTTATTCTTACACTTAAATGCTTAACAAAAAAAAATAGAGAGCAAAATAAATAATCTCAGCATTCTCAAATGTTCTCCTTGTACTTTACATTCAATGTTAAGTAATGGAACTAATTTCCTCTGCCGCTATCAACTTCACTGGGTGAACGCCAATCAGTGTGCCAGTTAAAGTATGCGCCGATAAGGGGAGTGACGTTTTTCAAAGGTTGATCGCAAAAGTGTTCGCTTTACCGTGAACAACCTGCACTATTATCAGTTTAGTCATCCTTGAGGGCACTACAAAGCCACCGGTGACTTACATTCGCGCGGCCATCACAATAATTACAGTCATGCGAAATAATTTAGGACAGCTGAGAAAGAAGGAAAAACGTCAAGCCCGTTAAGAATTCATGCAACCAACTCATAACCGCACGTCATATTTATGAAAGCAAGGGCACGTGCAATCTCTTAACAGTAGTATCGCCACACACACGCGCACACGCGCACACGCACACACACACATATATATACATATACCTAATATACCTCTTGGGCGATATATAATATATATATATATATATATATATATATATTCCGATTATTCACAAATTTGTCATGCCACTGTGCTCACTTGCCGAGAACGTATGACAAATAATGTATTCTTACATTTGTTCGGGAAAGATTCATGTGCATGCTGAAGTTGCGTATCATGAACAGTGGCATTTTTATATTTGTATACGGTAAAAACTTCCATCATCGTTTAGGAAGCTGACTGAACATTTTTTTTTTTTACAGTGCAAGCTTTAGAGCCGGGATACTTCGGTGCCCCTTAAAAGATTAAGTTGTTTTGAACAGTTGTGGTCGTCTCTTTGAGGGTCAACTTCACATCTAATGCAGGACATTTTTGCGTGTCATAACTTCAGTTTGACAGTGATTACTGTGAATCCCTGACTATAGGGAATTTACGTTTTACAAACGGTTTACTACATCTGCGCATGATTTTGACTGTGTTATTTGGTGGTCGTAGAAAATTCAGGAACGTATTGGTATTTTAAAGTTTATAGGATAGTATTTGTGACAAAAGTTTACGTTGATGGTTCGAATTTCATGTCTGAACTGCATAATAAGGCAAATGAATTAACATATATAGATTTTTTTTTACAAAGACTTAATGGGGAAGGATAGGAAAAAATGTATAGGCTATCCACAGTAAAGTGAGCATTTTTTAATGCCATCCCAAAAGGCATTAACCACTAATAAAATTGTTTTATTGCAACCTCAAACATTAACTTTTGAGTGTGGTGTAAGTATACACTGTATTAGTCACGTGGCAATGTTGATATTAAAAAGTGGCCGTAATATAAAAAATTTGTCCAAAGAAAACATTAGAAGGACCTTACAAAGTGCTCACTTTACCGTGAATAGCCTGTATAGTGTGGTACGCCAATCCTTACCAGCAAGGTTTACAGAGCCGCTGACGGCAGAATTAGAAATGCAAGGGCGGGAGGAACGGGAATACCTCGAGAAAACCCGCTGACAAACTGCATCGTCCGCCATTATTCCCAAGCGTTAAAATCCGTTGGTGACATCGCCGAGACTCGAAACCATTTCACCTTCGTGGAAGGTGAGAGGTCTAGACACTGCGCCAACCGCGGCACCTCCTTAAAGGGTGTCTAAATGAAAACCCAGGGTAGAGCAGGGACGGAATGTAACGACAGAATACGGAATTACCCCGAGGAAACCTGCTATCCGATTTAAAAGTCCGCCACTTTTTCCTATAAGCGACAATCAGGATATGGCCAGCTTAGTCCCTTTAAGGGGTATTGGAAGAAGCAGTGCCTAAAACGCGAAATCATTATGGCTCTATCCTGTACCTGCATGGCGATATTACAAAGCCAACGTTTGTGTAACTTCTACATGTTCGTCCACAAGAATAAATGTTGATTCTTTAATTTAGTGGCAAACTTGCAACTGAATTACTTCAGTAATTAATTGCAATTTCAACTCTCCTGTTAGGAAACAGAAAAAAAGGAAGCCAGTAAACAGAAGAGGTGCGAGAATTTTTCCGTAATTTTATTTTGTAGTACAGAGAGGAATTAATGTTATATTACGAACAAGTGCCTCATTAGAATAAGCTGTTTTGGTACAGTTCTGGTTTTGTTTCGAAGAATTGAAAATAGTTGCAGGCGTACTTTTAACAGTTTTAATTTTGCTAACGTAGCTACGACAAAATTGTAGTAATGCCACATGGCGTACCGCGTTAGAGAGATACATCTTTTGAAAATACCCTTCAGCTGTTTTTTCCGGCCAAAACAACGAATAAGCACGTGATAAGAATGTCTGGGCCTTATTATGGAAGAACACAACTAATAAACTGGACAGGAGAGGTTTCAGAATAATGTACGGAGTAGAGCTGAATACAACTGACACTTCGCTTAATAAAAGGACTCAAATAATTCCAAACGTGACACTATCGTCTGATTATACTGGCAGTCACTGAAAGTGAATATAGCTTTTATTAGCATCAGAAGAACTGAGTTCTTATGTCCGCAGTAGGATTCATTACTGCTGCTATAAATGTGACCTGCAGACTACCACAGCGTGCATGATAATGCATGTAACAATTTATGCACCAAAGCTCGTATGACCATTCGTTAGTCATCAATTTGTAACTCTTGTAATTTGTTAGACATATAGTTAACAACTTCGATACAATGTAATGTTCGCATCTAACAAGCAAAAAAACTTAAAATTTGGAAATTTTCACCAACGGGATTTTTACAGTCGCGCACCTTTCTATTCATTATTTTATATTTTAATCCACCTGAATATTAAAAAATGGACGTTTGCAACACAAAGCATTATCTCCGAAATAATTACGATGCACGAGAACATATTTATACCAAGCATATGTTACTGTTAATCATATGTTGTAACTGATTACACTTTCCCTACTACTGTATCTGCAGTACTTATCATAAATTAACTCTTAATACATTGCTATAGGACTTCTAAAGTTTAATAAACACAAAATTAAATTTTTTCTCTTTAAATTTTAATTTTTATTGCGATTGGCTTCTCTTTATTTTTTCAGTTTGACGCAGATTCGCTTCGATGTCACGTAACAATTCTTATATAAAAAAAACCGAAACGGTGTGTCAAAAAAATATGTGTTTTGCAGGGTTTGCAGGGTGAAGACCGATATTCGCTGGCGGACAGCTAAATTGGGCAAGCTTGTGTGTTCTTGACAAGCTCTCCTCACATATCCTGCTCGAACAAGGCGATTCGTGTGTGTATCGATACTTAGCTCCGCAACCAGCCAGGAACGACTGTCCTGCTACGTCATCTTAACGTAATTGTCGACTTGTGAATCGCCGATGCCTCTCAGCAGTGCTGCCATGTTGTGCAATACGCTGAGTCTAAGTCAGGAATATGTACTTTGTATTACAAGGCACGTGCACACAGAAAAATGATTAAGTAGAAGGTGATTGTAATATTATTGGTACATTTAAAAGTATCACGAAGCAGATGCGGTAAGATGTTTCCACGTACTTTGAATTTCCCAATGGGTATCTTAAATAGACGGCACCACACTGCACACAACGTATTTTTCAATTACATGCCGAAATTAAAATTATGGTATCTATAGGCTGATATAAACAATAACTCATAATAGAATAATGTTCCGAAAGTTCATCTAGTATTTCTAAATTGAAATTGAAGTCAGCAAAACAGCTCCGGGAGTCCGCAATGTCACGTACCTGCATGCGCAACGAGTTGCATAACACGAAGGCGAACGTAGCTGGCGCTTCATGTGTCGACCGCCTGTACATAATAGGCCGCCATGAAAATAAGCGCAGACCCTACACCGCCAAATACTTCTTTCTGTGTGTTGTTGAAAATAAATTGCAATCAGTTCTGGCAATCTTTACTACTCAATTGCTAATCTCCCATTGTACGTGTAGTTGGACACACGTGTACTAGCAAGCAACCACAAGCGGCGCCTTAGTACCTCGGGTTCATGGCATCCTGTGTACGGGCGCTCTCCGTATAGTACACCAGTCACGTTCGCCTGCGTGGTATGCAACTTGTTATCATGCAGATAAGTAAAGTCGCTGTCTCCCGGAGCTGTTTTATTCATTTTCATTTGAAATTTAAAGCACTACAGTAGATGTATGTTCCGAACATTTTGCTATTAGGATTAATTGTTTATATTAGTCCATAGATGCCATGGTTTGAATTGACATGTATTTTGAAAATACCTTATATTCTATTTTGTGGCGTCGATAAATGGTTCTCATTAACGACAGCAGCATCACGGAGCATATATAAGTAATTATGTGGTTATATCCTTCTCGATACTTATAAATGCGTAATGACAGCAAATTAGCCATGTTATTAAAAGGGATTGTTTCAAGGGAAATTTTCTTTAGTAATATCATTAGAGGAATTTTAAATATAGACAATCATGTCGCGATTTATGAGCGACACATGTAATCCTTCAATTATAAGAATAACTCGACAAGAGATGAAATATATTTTTGTATCGGCGTGTGAGTGCAAAATAATAATACCGATGACGTCAATGTGCAACGTATTTAGTTTTCATGAAACGCAAAATGTTTGATATTATGGAACACTGCATCCTTAACTGTAGACAAAACATTGATGGATAGCAGCTCATTTGTTGGGTAAATGTTTTGTATATACATGAGAATTCTTGTCAAATATATTGTCCTTCATGAATGTAAACCTTGTGAAGGGATGCTAAGTTGACTGATATTAGTCCTTCGGAGGAACATCGTAGTTCATGCTGGTTTGGGGTTAGTTCAATTTAAGTGCTCAATTTAATTGTACTTGGCATGAAAATTATCATAAAAGACAAAAAAAAATTACGTTGACTTTCTATATGGCCCTGTAGGCTGGTACAGGTTAATGTGATCAGATCGTTTGTATTCAAATGTTCTAACTACCATTTTGCAATGAAATTAAACATGTATATTTTCCGGCATTATTTCCTCGATTCCCTTTGTATAGATGACTATCAGATTATAGGACTGTACAGTAAATTCTTCTGCTTTTTTGATGATTTTGATAAACTTGTTAAATTTGTTGGGCTATGATCACATGCTGATTTTATCACTGTACAATATTCGATGTTAAGGACATTTGGTTTAGGCATTGAGTTCTTGAGATATGTACGTATCGCCAATTTCTGTTTTACTGCATGGGGCTCACGTGTGACTTCCTAGCTAGTATACTTTGCTTTATCTCCGAGTAAGCATATATATGTTTCTCAGAGATTTTCTAAAATTTATAGGGTTTACGCAAGAAGGTGGTAACAACTATAACTTAATAGTGGCATAGGTATTATTTTCTGTCTTTAGTCATGTGCTCGTGAAAATAACGGCAATTTTAGTTCCTCTGAGGTATTCTTATCTCGTAAATTTCCCAGCTCTTCCTTTTATTTATTCACTTTAAGTGCTCCATCCTTATGAAATTCTATATTAATTTCTCCTCGTCCAGATCCCCCTATTACTTAATATTCCCTCCGTAAACTGTAAATTAGAACTCTTCAGATTACATTCCATTCTGTGTTTTCGTGTTCATGTTCTTCAATTTCAATAATTTAGTCTTTAAATTCACTCTTGAAATTCATTAAAATCATTGTTTCATCGTGGCTTACATATCCGACGAAACGTTTTAAAACGGGGCCATACCTTAAGAGCTATTTTTAACTCCCCAAAAGCCGTCCCATGTTTTTTTATGAATATGTAATCGATATATAGAGTAATTAATAATTTATTCTTTCTCAGTCTCACATGACAAAATGATGACCGACATCATTCAATCCTGGTCACATAAACTCCGTAAAATAGTTCTGTGTGTAAAGATCATGTTTGAATTTTAATACTAAGTATTTAAATGACATTCGCACGATAGTACCACTACCAACTTAAGTAGCTCTCCAGATTGTTCCCTTCAATCCTTCATATAATTTTTCTTTGGACTGACTACATGTTTATTCTGTTATCTTATCTTTTTCAAAACCGACCATGCTTCATGCCTCTGGCGTGTGCTGAAACGGATCCTCGCTCATGAGCTATTATTTATTTATTTTTATTTGTTTATTTGCCTCATCTTTTACAATAAACTCAACCTTATTGGTTTCTTTGCTCGGGCTGAAGTATCTTATGTAAATATATATGTATAATTTATTTTCTCTATTTTCCTTGTAAAAATTTTGTTCACTTTACCCTCGTTTTATTCTACAGCCTCTCGAACTAAGTTATCTAACTTGTGTTTAACCTACTCATAATATCGTTCTGTAGTCCCATCACAACTTAAATCAAACGCACTGCCAATAATAAAGTACTAATTTTCTCCTCTTCTCTGTGCACTTTTGATGAACTCCAGTGATTCATTACTACAAAATCTTTGGCTTCAATCGACACATGTCAGATTCACAAGCACTTGACCTGAAGACCCACACCTAACGCATTTGGTAACTATATGGTAATTGCTATATGATCAGTGATTCAGCTATATAGTCTAACGTTTTGATACTTTATTAGTAAATGTACATTTCAGAGTTCGGGAACTGCTCTCTGAGGAGTCCCGATCTCTTCCGATGTGACGAAAGTGGTAAAATTTATACTAAAATTCCTTTCTCGATATTTTTGGGAATGGCTTTGGCTTGGCATTTCGTCGACAACGAGGTCGTTAGGGACTTAATCAGAGGCTCGGCCCATTAGGATAGGCGAAAGAAACGGCTATTACCTGTAACGTTTGCCAGGAGTTTTTCCGGAAAACCATGGGAAACCGAATTCAGGATGTCATGACCACAAGAACCAAACCCGGCTAAGTATGGCGTTTACAGATGTTACACGCTCACTTACGGAACTGGAGTAAGTTCTCGTCTTCCGAAACACGTTTCTAATCAAAACTGCATTTTGTATTGCACAGTTGAAAGAAGTTTCCTACTATTTCTTCGGTTTTTTTCTTTTCGGATTTGTTTCTGATAAAAAAAAAACATTCGTACAATTTTGCCACAGTTGTAACATATTTGTTACTTTAAATGTGATGTACATCTTTGGTGTGTGAGGCGACCATGATGTACGCCAGATTGATTCTATGTAATATTTGTGATGGCTGCACAGATAATTTTGCCCCACGTAAGGGTGTCAGAATAATTATGTAGCGGCTAATTAATATGCGCCCGGAATAAATACCTAACAGAAAAATTATATTTAATATTATGTGTAGGTACGTGTAGCCTAGATGAAATGGCAGGCCCGTAGACGTAAATCTAGTGAATGTATAGCGAAAACAGATTACCCCAAATGGTGTAGTATGTATGCAACACCTATCTCACCTTTCAATTTGATTTGAGTACCAGTACTTACAAATCCTTAGTAGGCTTACATTTAATCAGAAACTCCGTGGCCAAGAAAGAATTTCTCCGTTGCTCTCTCTTTAATTGAGCGAGGTCAGAATAATACTAGATACTAAATATCCAAATGTCGCACTAGACATAATTAACAGAGAATAGTCAAAACCAGTTTCTACTGTAAGTGAAATACTCTCCATAAATGTTTCACTAGCTACATAAGTTTGTGGGGATATATATTTCAATAGTTTAACATTTAGAATAAAATGCATACATTTGATATTAAAGACACAAATAACTTTCTTTTAAGTATCCGTAACTGAGATAGCCAGTAATAGGGGAGTAAATTATGAATTATCGATTTGATTGAATCCGATTTTAATCCAATGAAAAATTGAAATGGTTAATCCGTAATACATAAAATATCGAAAGCGTTAAATTTATTGAAATGGTTGATTGAAAGAGTTAATTTTTAATCAGATAAATTCTCTCTATTTTTGGAAGGAGGGTAGCAGAAGCTCTGTAGGATGTTGACGGTGTGGTGTCGTGGAGGCGACTGACGAAAGTGGTGAGTTGAAATTTCTAATATAGGTGTACAGTAGAGTGCAAGAGTCTGCTAAGATACATTTTTTCTGGTTTTTCTAATTTTGAGGTGTTTGTAGGGACGTTGGTGGTAGATAGACGATTTTTACTAACATATTTAAAACTTGAAAGAAATCCAGAGTGTTTAAACGAGTTCTAAGACTGGCCTAAGTGTAAGTTTTAGGTTTTTGGGTGGGCATTGCTCGTAGACGTCACACATGTGTCTTTGAAAGATGTGATTTACATAAACTATCTATTTTCGGAATGCAACTAAACGTAAGAGAATTTCAGAGTGTTATACGTATGAATAAATTACACCCATCGAATCGTAAATTTAAACGTCTATGTGAGTAATATGTGGAATTACGTAAGTCTTAAACCTTACATGAGTCTCGAGGTTAGAGATATATTTTACATGAGAGAGAATTTTAACTACATAAATAACACTTGATGTCGACAAGTGCAAACTCGCTAAATGAAGTCGAACTAGTCAGTATGAATAAATAAAGATTTCCAAACTCGCATTAAAATTCTAAACAGACACAATAGAGTAAAGGAAATACACATACACTACTTAATGCCTCTTGCACATACCTTGAGTATTTTCTAAAACACGTCCATTTGATGTGGAGTCTGGTGTATTAATGATGCCAGTGTAGCAATTACTTCGTCTTATAAGCTGTGTGTGTGTGTGTGTGGAGAACCTGATTATATACATGTAGTGAAGCTGCATTAGTCCTATACAGACAACGAAATGATAATTTTTTTTAAACAAAACTTTCAATATTTTCAGAATATTTCACTTTTAACACACATTATTTCTGTCGAACCATAGGGACACTCGGATGGCATTAAGAAGTACTTAGACTGCAGAGCGTAATCGTGCAACACTTTATAGACACGTACTACAAATTTCCATTATATCTGTGAAATTCACATCACCTGGTAACAAAAATGTGAGATGTTAACACAAATGGTATTTTCATCTACCGAAGACAGAAATCAATTACATATCGAATATTTTGAATAAACATACAAAAATTTATATTTTCCCAATAAAATACTTTTAATCAAATCACAGCTATCACTAGAGATGGTCCGCGGTTGAGCTAACCAGTGTTCGTAAGGTCATTGGCCACTAAGTGGCTAGAGGTGCGGTGTTTATGAAGGAGCTGACTACTAGTACGTCTGTCTTCTACAAGCATTGATGAACGACTGAATATGATGCTGACTGGGATAACTGAGGTCACTTCGCTCCCTGCACTCCCTTTCCCCTCCACTTTGGACCATGTCTGTGGGACCCTGATGTCAAGAAACCAGCTTGCACCCTCTTTCCCCTCTTCGCCCTATGCCGAAGTACGCTGCCCACGATCGTCAAATGTTTTCGGCAATTTCTCAAGATGGCCATCATCTGATTAGTTGTGTGCACATTGGAGGGGACCTGGCTGCCACCCTCACACCCCAACAACACACCCTACCTCGCACCCCTCAGAGCTGGTCCGACTCCACGATGCCAACCAATCCT